>CM072999.1:258391928-259076928 GCA_037038555.1 Rhynchonycteris naso | reverse complement strand
TGCCAAAGTTTACATATTGCCTAATTAGACCGTTATGAGAGGCAGCTTATCAATGTCACGCCAAAGATCATCAAAAAATCCAATTACTAATTTGAAGAACACATATATTTATAGGTTCATTTTGTTTCATTTGCATCCGGTTAGCTCAATAATTGTTTTAAAGTTGTATTAAGGCTAATGATCTGGGTTTGGGCTGGTCAGATACCTAACCCGCAAAGGTGGGCTGCCCACGGTGCACGCAAGACGCACTGGCTTCCACTGGAAGCCTTGTGGGGCGGAGGAAGGGGGGGGAGAGAGACTTCCTGCTGAGGGAAGCTCTTATCTCCAGGTAATCTGGAGATAAATCTCCTGGAAATGGAAAGCCCTGGAAGCACTTGCTAAGGAGGCCAGCTTCCAGCAGGTCTAGCCCCGGGCTTTCTCCGGATAATTAAGAGTGAGTGGGAAAGAAGAGAAGGAGGCCAGGGGCTTGGGGGGGGGGAGGGGGGGACTGACGGGTCCTCCAGAGAAAGGTAGGCAGGAAGCACTCCCCTGGGACCTGTTCTGAGTCATTCCAGAAGGCAAGCGCAGCTCCTTCAAACTTCTTTACTACAAAAGAAATGTCGACAGGCACAGAAATACAAAGGGGTAGTGACATGAACCCTCGAGACCCCCCGGGTCCCACGGCCCAGCTCCATAGGACCAAGTCATGGCTAACCCTGCTCTCTGCTGGGGACCCCGTCTCCTCCCTCCCTTCTGCCCCTCCTGTCGTGAAGTGAATCCTGGCATCCCAAATGTAGGTATTTAGGATATAGCTCAGAAGAATAGGTCTTTTTTAACCTATAAAATATTATTATCATACCTACAAAAAATTAACAAGAATGCCTTCATGGTATTGGATAATCAGAGTTCTACTTTCCAAGGTATTTTTTCCACAGATTGAGTCAAGATGCAAACAAGTTTCATGTGTTGTAATTGGCTGATACGTTCCGCCTCTCTCTCTCTCTCTCTCTCTCTCTCTCTCTCCTATCTTCCCATCACTATCAGTATCCCTATTCAGTTTACATATCTATCGAAGAAGATAGGTCACGTGTCCCACAGAGCTCCCTCTCAGTTTGGATTTCGCGGATTGGGAAACTGGGGATCCCCTTCAGGAGCTCCTCCATCCCCGGTATCCCTTGGAAATGGGTAGTTGGATGTGTAGAATATGTCAAGACTCTGGCTTGATCATTTTGGAAAGACTTCTTCATAAGCGCAGTGGTTCTAACTCACTCCTTTTAGCCTTGTTTCACATTTCTATGGGTCTACACACGAATTTGCTGGAACTGGAGGGGGGATGGTGTTCATGAGCTGATGGCTACAGTCAGAGGCGTCCACGCATCCCTGCTCCTATGGAAACCTATGGACACTGCGGTTGGCGGAACCCACGCCGCAGGGTGGGTGGTGCTCCCCACCATCCCGACTCACAGGCCTTTCTTTATGGAGCCAGCAAGGTGTTTACACTGATTGACTGTTTGGTTGCAAATGAATAACTTTGTTTTTTAATAATGATGGTTCCCAAAGCTCTAAAAGACGCTGGTTGTGATTTGGGGAGATGTAGAAGTTCATAGCCCTGATCGACAGCCCATGAGCAAACAAGGAAAATGCTGTCGGCGTTTACAGAGGCGGTCACCTCAGAGGGGGTGTCGTCATGAGGCAGAGACAGACCAGAGTGGACATTTGCCGTCCGCTGCACCTGACCCCATCGCTCCCGGTCTCAGAGGAGCACTGCCTTTGGGTCCCCGGGAGTTTCCTGTAGCGAAACCAAGGGGCTTCCACTCCAGAAGGGTGGACTCAGCTTCTCCTGGTGCACGGCTCTCCACGGCCGACAGGCAGCCGCTCTGCAATGGCCTCGTCCACTGTCCGTGCTTCGCTGTTACGCCCATCCCACGAGCAGTGAGGGGCAAGGGTCACCTGCTTACAAGGACTCCCCCTGCCTCCTCACCTGTCTGCTCCCCCCACGCACCTGCCCACCTCCAAGTTCAAGGAGATCTAGACTTTGTATTTCCCCAATAGTGGCACCCTCTCCTGTAGCTTCCTGGCTGGACCCCCAAGCCCTCTACCCTCTGCAGACCCAGCCTCCCGCCATCCCTGGGGTCCCTTCAAGAACACTGGGTCTGTCATTGAATGAACTGTATCCCCTCAAGTCCACAGGCTGGAGTCCTAACCCTCCATTGCTCAGCATGTGGCTGCGTCTGGAGACAGGGTCTTTGGAGAGGTGCTGAAGTAAATGAGGTGGTGAAGGTGCCCCGATCCCCGATGATTGCTGTCTTAAGAAAAGAAGAAGAACCTCAGGGACCCACACGCAGAACAAAGACCAGGTGAGGGCACAGTGACAAGGAGGCCGTCTACGAGCCAAGAAGAGAAGCTCTAGGAGAAACCCACCCTGCAGACACCGTGAACTTGCACTTTCAGCCTCCAGAGCGATAAGGAAATGCATTTCTGCTGGTTAAGCCCCTCAGGCCGGGGTCCATGGTTACAGCAGCCTGAGCAAACCACGTCACATCAGGGGTCACACTCCTCACCCAGCTCGCCAGATGCTGCGGACTCTGGCCACGCCCCTCCCCTCCCCTTCCTTCCGTTTCCCACCTGTCCCTGCTCCCTGTCAGCCATCTGCCCTCCACACCCCTCCCGCTCCCCGAGGAGCTTGCCAGAACATCGGTGAAGCGGACCACTCCACCACGGAATGATAAGAACTTTTGCATGTAAGTCCAGCCTCCCAAATGAAACGTGAAGTTTCTTTCGGCCCGAACTCATAAGCACTGCATCCTCTCCAGCACCTTGGACTCATAGGCAGGACGGCTGGGTCATCATTTATGCAGTGACGGGGTGGGGGGGGGTGGGGGGGTGGGGGGGGTGGGGGGGGGATGGGGGGGGATTTCTCCTGCACAGAGCTGGCTGGTCTGTTACATAACAAGTTCAAGTGTATCGATAGTGATACTCTTTAGCGGCTCACGGCTAAATGCCTCACACGTATTAACTCATTTAATCCTCGTAAGGAGTCCGGGAGGGACCCGCCACTATGACTTTCCTTTGTAGTCGAGGGGCCTATCAGGCTGGTAAGTGGCCCAGGAAGGATAGGAAGGAGCACTGAACACAACGCCCGACGTGGGAAGAATCCCCAAAGGTGAGCTGTCTCGGTCCCCCAACTCCCCAGTGGAAGGAGGTCCACTGGCTGGTATTTTTAACACATCTCCACGGTTAGAAATTTCATCTGTCTGTCCTTTTCTTCCTGTCCTTAATACTTGTGAAAGTATTCAACTTAAAAACTGTTCATTTCTAAACTATCGTTATGTAAGCTAGGCCGATGATATAGTTTTGGGGTTAGCAGAAAAATTGGACAGAGAGTCCGGTGCAGGGGGTCCATCTCAAAATGTGAGCCCACCGGGTGGGGGGCAGCTTCCCAAGCCAGCTTCCCCTGGGCTCACCGCCATGACACTGAGAGTCAGCAGTGGACATGCCTCCTTCCCTGAGCCAAGGACTGCAGCCGGGATCCCGGGGAAGACTTGGCCATTACCTGTGGGTCCTAACTCCCCAGAGACGTCCAGGTACATTGTGAAGCCAGAGTAGCACTCAGTATCTTCAGCAGGAAGATACGAGTGAGGGTTGTGTCCCCACCTTGGAAGGAGTACTTAGGAGCTTTGAAACTGAGACCCTTATACAGACTTCCTGAAGATTCGTCCCCTGGGTCCCCGTGAGGTCTGGTGTGAAACAAGGTACTCTAAGTCACCAAGTTGCTGATACCAGCAGGAGCGTGGCACAATTCCTGACTTCAAGAAGGTCACAGATTCCTGGCATCTGCTGCCTCCCAGAAGAAGAGAAAGATAGAGAGAGAGGTTAGGAATCCCCAAGGTTGTGCTCTAGCACTGGGAGGACCACCGTGTTAGTCTGTGAGGGCCGCCCCATCGAGTGCCACAGCCTGGGCAGACCACAGAAGTGTATTTTCTAACCACCTGGGAGGCTGGAGGTCCAAGGTCAATGTGTCTGCAGGGTCGGCTGCTCCTGAGGCCTCTCTCCTTGCCGTGTCCTCCTTACCATGTCCGTGGTCACCTCCTTCCTGTGTCCTCACTTGGTCTCTCCTCTGGGTGTGTCTGTGTCCTCATCTCCTCTTTTCATTAGGACCCCAGTCAGACTGGATTGGGGCTCACCCTAAGGACCTCATTTTAATTTCAGCTACCTCCTTAGAAGTCTCATCTCCAAAACCAGTCGCATCCCGAGGTACCGGGGTTAGGGCTCAGCACAGGAAGTGGGGAGGGGCGTCATTTGGCTCAGAAGAGCCGTTTTACACATTTTATCTCATCATAGCTCTCCAAATAAACCCCAAACCCCAGTATTTACTGTTGCTTTCTTAGGCGGGGGGTGTTTCCACAGAGGCGAGAGGTGCAGAAGGAATGTGAGCCCGACTCACATCTCTCCAAACCCACAGCTGACTCACGAAGGTTCATTTCCACGCCAGAGGACTTGTAGTTATTATGCAGAATGTGTGTGTGTGAGAGAGAGAGAAAAAAAGAAAACCCAGAAGGCTTATCACTTTTGTAACATTTTAGAAATATACCTGGTTGTTATTGCTAATTGGAACAAATATTCAATTACTAGTAGAGCTTGCTAATGGAAAGGAAGGTTTTCAAAATGTTAAGCAGGTGTTTAAACACTCAGTGCCCGGCGAGGCATTCTGAGCTCCTAGGAGTCCGTGTCCCATCAGTGAGACCTCGTGGCTCCAGCCGATCCCAAGTCTGTTTCGAGGCAGGGGGACCCATGGCCACTGAGGCTGATGCTAAAGCCTTCACCTTCCCTTCAGTCATTGCCTTATGTCGGGTGTCCGGGGCTGCAGAATCGCAGAAAGTCCTGCACATCCCCCGCCGCCCACGGCCCATGTAACGGGGACCCAGCCATGTCCCTCTCCGAGCCTCAATGCCCCATCTGTGAAATGGAGATGACTCGTCTCCCCGTGAGGCCATCAGGAAGGTGGAGGAAGTACAGGACACAAGACTGTCATCCTGGCTCGCAACACGCAAGGGACGCTGCTGCCATGGTCAGTGTTCCCAGCGTCATTATTTGTATTCAATGACAATAGGAAGCAAAGCATCAGTCTCTGGTCAGGGCCAGCAGACAAGGCTGGCCTCAGCGCGGTGAGGAAGGCTGCTTCCCCAGTGCAGGGCTGGTCCATGCTGCCCGCGGAAGCCATCATCTATCTGGGTAGATGCTGAGCTCAAGGGTGGCCACTGGCCTCGGCGGCTGAGTCCCTGATCCACTGTTCTCGGCTCTGGCCATCACGGCTCCCGACGTCAGCAGGTGGACTCCAGACGCATCTTCCACTGCTCCGTGATCACATAAGCTGTCAACAGCCTACATTCCTGGGGTAAAGAGGGTATTTTGCTAGCCTTAAAGCAAAAATAAACCCTTTGGGAGCCATGAGAAGAGAGCCACCTGACTTAGGTGTTAGGAATAAACAGAGCCACAGGATCCAGATGCCCAACTTGGAAAGGTCTGAGCTGGGTGATCATAGAAACATTACCAACTTCCCTGTGCACTGGTGTTTCCTCCTTTGTAAACAGAAATCCAAGCCAGAGGAGAGAGGCACTGGGGGTGTGACATTTAAAGAGCACTCACTCTCGGAGTCCTGCAAGTGGAGGGTCAGCCCCCAAGAGCCAACACCCAGGTGTCCCTCTCGCCCCACCCTGGTCCTGTCCGCGAGGGAACAACCACAGAACCTGGGGCACAGAGGAGACCTGCGGGGCTCAGCAGAGCGCGTGACAGAGGGCTCAGAATCCTGTAGCTAACCCGCCACACGGTGAGCTCGTGCAAGCGGAGTCCAGCACCCCGCCCATGCCTCTCTCTCCATTCAACCTTTCTCCAGAATTTGCCTGGAAAACAGTTCTAGCAGCAGAGAAGGCAGAACGGAACCAAAGGGGCGTCATTCGTGTCCAGATCCCAAAGTGACATCTTCCTGGTGGTGTTGCTGTCTGATTACAAAGAGCTTCTTCTGATGCCATGCCAGGCGGTCCCTCTCGTGACCCCCAGGAACTGCTAGAGTAGCATGTCGGTACTAGTAGGTCTCAGGGATGTTTCTCCCCTGCAAGCTCTGGGCCCATGGACAACCTGGACTGTCCTCTTCATCTTCTTAACTCACTGCCTGAATAGATAGGAGACACGGACACACGGAGTGGCCACTGACCAGACGTGCTTCAGGTTTACAAGTCGATACGTACGTAATAAAAGGTTCAAGGTTCCAAATAATACATTCGTATTATTACAGCCGTAGTGAATTAATCCAAGGAATTAGCTCCACATGGTAACCGCAACCCAAAGACTTCCTGAGACCATGAAAAGCCATTTCTTCCATAATAGCTTGGAACAGACTTGCACTCAACTCCAGGAAGCACTTTTCAGTTGATAATGCCCCCGCCACACACACACACACACACACACACACACACACACCCATCTGATTCCAGCAGCACTTGGTTTGGATGTTGTTTGGGGAGGATGGGTGATTCCAGTTATCTGAGTGGACAGAACCCTTCCTGCGGAGTTCCAGGGGTCTCCTGGTCCTTCCCAGGGTGACATGCAGTCTGTGGGGAGGACAGCAGGGTCCCGGAGTGGGCGTCGTCGGCTGCCTTGTCTTCAACCCCTTGTGTCAGCACGTTTCTGAAAAATGTGATGACCTCAGGCATCCACGCTAGGTGGGAACGTGGAACTGTCCTTTTCCTAATGTCACGTAAATGTGTCACGGGCATGGGGTCCTTAGCGCCAGTTCCGGGGCTGCAGCTCCCAGCTCTGGCTTCTGCACCTGCTCCAGCCGACCTTCTGCGCTCACACCCAGGGCGCTGCCGTTGTCCCCGGCGCGGTCACCAGATGGCGCTGCGGCCCCAGCCATGGCGCTCGGAGTCACAGGGGCCCCGCCCGCAGCCCCGCGGAGGCGGTGGCGGGTCTCAGCCCGGGGGCGGCGCCGAGGCTCCCGCCACCGGGTACTGGAGGCGGGGCTGGATGCCGGTGTCCTGATCTCTGGCTTTCAAGAGAGGCCGAAGGCCGGATTTTTGTTTGAAAAGCTACCGATTTTACTCTCCTTTAAATGTTTTAATAGAAACCCCATGTGGACAAACAAAAAAACGGAGTTCTGCGGAAAGTGACCTCTCAGGGTGGTCCGATCATACATTCTTAACTGGGCAGGTCACTGCCATGCAACCCACACTCGCCCATGCTTTCCTCAGTCTCCCTGTGTTCCCTCTTCCGTTTCCAATGCGTACCAGAAACGCCCAAACTGATTTTCCAGAACATTTGAGATCTCATCCCCTGGCCTATGGAGTCGGTTTAGGTCAAATAAACTCTTTTTAAAAGTCTTCTATGGGTGTGGTTGTTTCTTAGCTGGAGACCCTTTTCTAAGGGGAGCAGGGTCGTGGCTGTGGGGAGGGTCACAGCAGGGCTGAGGCTGCTCAGATGACGCGGGCACACCCCAGAGAACCAGATGTACCAGGGAGAAGCCAGGGGTCGCCTGATCTGGAAGGTGGGAGCTTCCACAGGTTCCCCATGACTGGATGCACAGGGGTCCCCACACATGCCCTGTGGCATCGCTGCCTACCTGCTCCGGCTGCCGGAGAACCCCACCCTCACCCAGGAGATGCCCCTGGTGTTCTTATTGTGGGGAACGCTTACTTTTAAAATATTTATCTCAAGGAGAAGTTTAAACATATGCAGAGATGGCGAGAGATGGCAAGGGGTGACATAATACACCCCGTGTACGCATCACAGAGCGTCAACAACTGGTGTTCGCTGTTTAATGGGTGCCTCTCACCCCACTGGATTATCTGGAAGCAAATTCCAGACATTGTCTCTCTCCCTCCGTAAATATTCCAGTGTGTGTCTCTAACAGATACTGTTATCATTGTCACACTAATACAACTTGTACACCAAGAATATGTCCTTAATGTCACAGCTATTTAGTCAGTTTCTCCAAATGCCACAAGGAGTTGTTAACAGCAGATACCTCCTGCACTTCAATCGAAATACGAAATGTTTCCATCCACCCCCCAAAAAAGAATTTCCTCCAGCCCCTGGTCCGTCCTACCAACGCTGCCCGCCCACAGGCAGCCACTGATCTGACTTCCGTCACAGAAGAGTCTAGAAATTCGCATGAACAGACATAACATGTACTGGTCAGTGCCTGACTTCTTTCACCCCATGGGACAATGCTTTTAAGATTCTGCCACAAGGTCCCACAGACCAATACTTGATTCTTGTGTGGTCCTCCGTGGTATTTCACCCTATGAATGTAACATTTTACACGGAAACATATTATGTCAGGAAACTCCTGTTGCTGGATAAGTGGATTGTTCCCAGGTTTGGAGATGTAACGAATAAAGACGTAAAGAGGCACATGTTATTTTATGGCAAGGTGTCTTCATTTCTCTTGGGCAGATGCCCAGGAGTGAAATTGCTGGAGAGAGCAAAGATGTGCATTTAACTTTACAAAGAAGTGCCCAAGAGCTCTGGGGGGTGGTCACCCATTTTCATCCCTACTGCTGGCATATGAGGGTCCCCCTTGCTCCCCAGCTCCCGTCCTCGCCAGCCTCTGCCCTTCTCTGTCTTGTCCATTGTAGCCATTCTGGTGGATGAGTCATGGTATCAAATTGCGTTTCTCTGGTGTTTGGGGAATGAGTTCTAGTTCTCTCCGTGTGTATTTACCTCACCTGCATTTTAACAGTGTCCTTTCCCTGAGAATAAAAACCCAGGCAGATGGGTTTTTCTCCCAGCAGCTCTTTCCTACTGCTGGGAGAAAAACCCATCTGCCTAGACTTGTGAAATCCAGCCACTGGCCCAGACCCCTGCAGACTCAGGTCACCTTTGCTGGCCCTCCTTTTCCTGGGCCGCTCCCCTCTTATGGTATCACGCCCCACAAATCTTTCTCAGCAGTCCCAACTCCACCCTCTGCTTCCTCTACACTGTGCTCCCACTTGGTCTCAGCTCTCAGCACTCCCACGGAGATCAGCATGTTCATTGGCCAAGTGAACTGTGTGGACTGTCCTGAGGCTCAGTTCACACAGGAAAAGATGGATGAATTCTTCCTTTCTTTTCCAGAATGGGCTGGTTTCAATGAACTTCTTTTCTTTCATTCTTTTTTTAAGGAATCGCTGTGAACTTGAGGAGTTCCCTTTATTTGATGTGTGTCAGTTCACTGTGGTTATTATTTCTACTGAAAGTTAGAGCCCTCCCACTTTGCACAGAAGGGCCTCTTTACAGTGGCCCCTGGGTACTTTAAATGTGATCCTTGCTTTTCGGTGTGACCAGAGATTTTGCCGGGTGTGAAGTCTAATGTTTCCACGAGGAAACTGGGCTCCATTTAGTGGGAATGACATTGAGAAACCATAAGGTAACAGGTGAGGACACACATACCTATTTGGGTAAGGTCAAGGTTTTTCAGTGAATATATGAGGAAATAAGTCTTTTTAAGAAATTTTAAGAGCCAATGCACAATTAATTCATACTGACATTTCCAACCCCAAATTAAGTCAGTGAAGCAAGGAATCAGACTCTCTTTGTTGAGGTTTGACCGCTAACAGCACCGAGGCCTCACCTGCCCCTCCTGTCTACCCCACATCTGAGTGAGCTGATGAGAAAGCCAGGTGCTTCCCACCCCCAAGCCCCACCACCAGCCGCCTCTCTTGCTGTCCCCTCCCCTGACACAAGGAAACCACAGCCAGTCTTCTTTCCTTCTGTCTCAAGCCACGTGAGACCTACGTGAGGGGCCCGTCCTAGTCCCCAGTTCTGTCCCCAGTTCTAGACCCCTCAGTTCTGTGAGTCACCAACTTTTCATACCCTCTCTGGGGGAGGGAACGGGGGTGGGATCATCAGTCTCTACACCCAAACCAAATTTGGGGCAAAAGTCCCTCCTGCTTTTGTAGGGTCACCATAGAACACCTTACTCTGAATTCATGGTCATATCCTTTTCTCTCACACTGAAAAACTGTCTTTCTTGTGTTCACATTATTACTTAATTGCTTTATCCTGTTATATATAAGTTCAGAATCTATTACTACCAATGCAATTATGGAATGATTATCAAGGGATGTACCATGAAACTGTTGTGGTTTAGAGGTCTTTAAATTATTGTTCTCTGGGTGGCTATGTGGGCTGCCTGCAATATACCGTTACTTTCATTTTAATTTCTACTTTTAGGGTTTTCTATTTTTTTTATCTTTTTATTTAATTGGTTTTGTATTTATGTAAATATTAACATGTTTCAAAAGTCAAATCTATCATAGACATAGGTTCAGAATATCTAGCTTCCCTCCTCAGCCCCCTCCTCCATTTTTACATTCTGTGGCCTATTTTTCCATCATTTCTTATCATAAGAGCCCAATATGCATATATGTCCATAAGCCCATTTATTAGATAAACAGCATGTGACATACAGCATTTCCCACCTTACCTATTGCATTTGGTAATATTTGGAGGCAGTCACTCCAAACCAATACACAGAAATATTAAAATCTTGTGTTAATACAGATAGAATAATTGAGGTCACTTACAGTTTTTGGGTCAGTTGATATGTCAGATACCACTTCTGTTATATCTATATCTATATTATCTATATCTATATATCTATATCTATATAATATCTATATATAACAGAAGTGTTATATCTATATATCTGTTATATATATTAGTGAGAGAGAGAGAAAGAGGGACAGACAGGGACAGACAGACAGGAAGGGAGAGAGATGAGAAGCATCAACTTGTAGTTGTGACACCTTAGTTGTTCATTGATCTGTTACATTTTTGAAGATCTGTGGATGTAGTTCTTAGTCTATTACTACATGTTCCACGCTCTCTCTCTTTTCTGTGTGTTTTGATAGTGACAAGTATTTGTAGTTAAGGTCTCATGATTACAGTTACACTAATGCCTGTGTATATTACTATAGTCACTTCTCTGAGTCTACTGGTGCCTTAATATTAGCATTTGTTGAAAATTAGCTAAAACCTCCTCTGACACAATATTTCATTTGCAGTGACATTCTTCTCCTCCCCATTCATATCTAGCAGGCAGTCGGGAGCTTTATTTTTTCTGTGTTCTCTCCCTCTGCCCACACGCCACAACCGCTAGTGTGTGTGTGTGTGTGTGTGTGTGTGTGTGTGTGTGTGTGTCTACTTTGTCAGAGCACACACCCTCTGCGGAATACGTCCTTCTCCTGAGAAACCACCACGGAGTCTTAGTTCTGCACATAGATTCATACTTAACGTGCAACACTGAAACTTAGTGAACGTGTCTTCTTTCCTTTTGGTTCACGGAATCTTGATCTGCAGCAATTTCTCCAAGTAAGGGTGAAGCACCACCATCACCGAGGTCTTCCAAGTTCAAGGTGCTTTTTCTGCAGCCTGGATAGTGACGGTCTCTCTGTAGACCTATCTTGTTGATATGCCTCTGCTGCTCTGGGGGGTGGGGGGAATATTTCTCTTTTGTTACAACACTCGGGCAGGACACTCCCCTGCAATACTTTTCTCTACCACTAGGGTGAGAGGGATTTGCCTATTTACAGTATTAAGACAGGAGGTTAGAGGGTTGTACTTCTGCAAGTTACCTGATCCCCTGATTTATATGTGGACCCTCTCTAGTCTTTGGCACACCCAGAGGTGACAACAGTGATTTTATTGGCATCTCCTGAGGGTCCCTTATATGCTGACATAGCTCTGGGCTGTCATTTGCCTGTGGTTACCCCATTGTCCCCCACTTGAACTGATGCTCTTCCTAGACAAGGATGGAAATGTACCCAATGTCCTTTCTAACTTTTACTTTCATGTTTCCCACTTTAGAGTCAAGTGAACATAGTCTGGGAGTTGCACTGTGGGTTTCTGGGTCACTTTTGAAGATGGCTTATTTTATATCCCATCTAAAAATCCCATCCGTCTCCGGCCCTCCCAGGAATGTCAGCCACACATAAAACTTAGTCAGCCTGACCTGTGGTGGCGCAGTGGATAAAGCGTCGACCTGGGAACACTGAGGTCGCCGGTTCAAAGCCCTGCACTGGTCTGGTCAAGGCACATATGGGAGTTGATGCTTCCAGCTCCTCCCCCCTTTCTCTCTCTCTCTCTCTCTCTCTCTCTCTCTCTCTCTCTCACTCTGTGTCTCCTCTCTAAAATGAATAAAATAAAAATAAAATAAATTTAAAACTTAGTCAAAAGGGCTAGTGCGCTTTATTCTTTACACATACTGGCCCAAGCAATCCATCAAGGAGCTTTTCAGTATTCTTTGGCATTACAACTGACTTTTAACAACCTGCTAAATCTGCAGAACAAGAATTCATATATTGGTTAAATAAATTGATAAGGACAACTCAAGGACTTTAACCGATAAATAAGGAAATGGTACGCGGAGATATAGTTATTAAAAAGATGAGATGTTTAAACAGGCAAGGGAAAATGTGCAACCTTACCAGCAATTTTTAAATTCAAGTTGAGACAATATCCTGTCTTTGGCTTATCAATGTAGCAGAAAATTGCAAATGCACAGAGCAGGTAGTAAAACTGGCTGTTCTCAAGCATTTAACTAGATACATTGTTACAACCCTCTTAAAAAGCAAGCAATTAGATGATAAGAAGCACATATTCTTTGATCCAGCAACTAGACTTGGGGAGATGTAAGCGGCGAACATAATCTGGTATAACAAAACAAGGATTTTGCTCAATGTGTTCATCACACCATTATTAATATAAAATACTGGAGGGAAAATTTTAAGTGTTCTAGCACAGGGAAATAAGGTTCTGAGAGTGTTACTCATCTAAAGTGAATGTGAGATGTTTGTTATAATGCTACGGAAAGCCTAATACAGTGGTGTGTGCTTGTGTGCAGAGATAGGTAATGCTTCTAAAACAGTGGTTCTTAACCTTTTTTGAGATACCGAACCCACCAGTTTCATATGCGCATTCACCGAACCCTTCTTTAGTGATAAATAAAATATGATTTCTTTTTCAAATTCAAGACATAGGCATATGTTTTTTTACTGGTGCACAAAATGAGCCGTGCGTGAACATCACCTTGCTCAAAGAACAAAACCAACAAAGTGCATGAACTCACAACAAATGACGGTATTACTTTATTCTGGCCTCCGCGGCAGAGGCTTCTCGGAACCCCTGAGACTGACTCATCGAACCCCTAGGGTTCGATAGAACCCAGGTTAAGAACCACTGTTCTAATGTAAAATAAAGATTACACAGACAAGAAAAAGAACCAAACCAACCATGATTATGTTTGTCATGTGTGTTCAGGTGATATATTCTTCTTTCTACATTTGTATGGTTTTAGACTATCCTATAACGACCTTATAGATTAGCTCCTTAAATTTAAAAAGTGTTTCAGAATTTTATTTCTGGTTTTCAATGCCACATTTGGTCCCAGTTTCTTTTTCTAAACTCGGAGAGTAGACCGTGAGGTCCCAGTTTCCCTTTTCTGTGAGCTAAATTGAGTGCAGGCATGTCGAGTTTGATGAAGAAACCCACCCCAGGCTGGTTCTGAGAGTGGTTTATCCAGTCTGCAAATCTCTCCTCTCCACCCCCAGGGTGGAGCTCCTGGGGAGGGAGGGGTTGAGGCTGGAAAGATCTGGGAACCTTTGAGGAAGACAGAGTCCCTGTGGCTGGAGCATAGGGAGTGGATTGAGAGACCTAGAAGGCCACCTGTGGTTTCATAGGTCTTAGAAGGAGTTAGGTTTCTATTCTGAAAGTAATTAGCAGACTCAGAAGGGTATGTTGTAAGCCAGGAAGTCACATGATCGGTAGTTAATATGCAGCAGCTCACAGTGTCTATGATGCTTACCCTACCTACCCAGTGTCCTGAGTTGGGGTTCCAGAAGTCAGCAGGGTTATGTGACGCCACCTTCAGCGTGGGGACTTAGGGAATGAGGAATTGCTGGCAGAACTGGAGTAGGGGCAGAGGCCGGTGCCCTGTGTGCTCAGGAGGAGCTGCACTAGAGCAGTGGTTCTTCACCTGGGTTCTGTCGAACCCTAGGGGTTTGAGGAGTTGGTCTCAGGGGTTCCGAGAAGCCTCTGCCGCGGAGGCCAGAATAAAGTAATACCGTCATTTGTTGTGAGTTCATGCACTTTGTTGGTTTTGTTCTTTGAGCAAGGTGATGTTCACGCACGGCTCATTTTGTGCACCAGTAAAAAAACATATGCCTATGTCTTGAATTTGGAAAAAAAATCATATTTTATTTATCACTAAAGAAGGGTTCGGTGAATGCGCATATGAAACTGGTGGGTTCGGTACCTCAAAAAAGGTTAAGAACCACTGCACTAGATGAAGGCCCAGACAGGCCAGGTGAAAAACCAAACAAACAAAGAAACCAAGTGGGGACAGAGGCTGAGAAGTCAGGAAGGGGCAACCCCACAGACCACCTGGTCACCCCCCTGTGGCACGTTGGTGAAAGGGAATAGTCAAGGAGGAATGCAGCTTCTGACCTGGGTGAAACGCCGTTGGGGTGCTGGTCAGGGAGCCCAGGTGGGTAGGTGTGGACCACATGGGCTTGGGGCCCAGGAAGGGAATCCAACTTTGGACTGGCAGATGGAGCCAGGCAAGTGCCCTGGTCCCAGGTCAGTGCCTGGGTGTAGTGGGGGGGGGGGGCTGGAGCTGACAGCGACCAGACATCTCGGGGTCCCAGGGGCTCAGCGATGCAGCTGACCTCTGGGAGGGAGAGGAGCATGGGATCCACTGCAGAAGGACAGCAGCCCACCCCGGGGCCACCTGTCTCCTCCTCCAACCCCCACTTTAAGGTCCTTGCCTCCAGATTGGAACTCTGGCTGGAGGAGGGGCGATTAAGAGGGAGGGAAGGGGAAGTGAACTTGTGAGTCTAGGGGCTCCCCTGATCTTACTACAACCCCTTCCTGCAGCTGCCCCAGCATCCCAGGGACGGAGTTTGTGACATGATCTGGCAGGAAGTCCAGCACCTCCTAGATCCAATTAGGCTGCTTGAGGAGGGGTCTCAGAACATCCCTGAATCCCTGATAAGAAGCAGTCATTAGAGTAACAAAAGTAGCATTTCACCAGGTGATCAGGATGAGCTTGTTTTGACGGTGGGGAAGCAGGAGGACAAGGAAACTCATCCCCTGAAGAAGCTTAATGGCATCCAGGCATTTAAATGAGTGTACCAGTGTGGAAGTCCCGGGTTCGATTCCCAACCAGGGCACACAGGAGAAGCATTCATCTGCTTCTCCACCCTCCCCCCTCTCCTTCCTCTCTGTCTCTCTCTTCCCCTCCCGCAGCCAAGGCTCTATTGGAGCAAAGTTACCCCGGGCCCTGAGGACGGCTCCATGGCCTCTGCCTCAGGTGCTAGAATGGCTCTGGTTGCAGCAAAGCAACACCCCAGATGGGCAGAGCATCACCCTCTGGTGGGCATGCCGGGTGGATCCCAGTTGGGGCACATGCAGGAGTCTGTCTGTCTGCCTTCCCACTTCTCACTTGAGAAAAATACAACAATACATAAATAAAGACACTCACCAGCCTTGTCACAAGTAGAGTAGGGGGTCCTCTTCATTCCCATCCCTCCTTAGGATTGTTTCAAAAGTCCCATGGGCTGCCAGTCTTTGAACTGTCACTCAGGAGCAGAAAGGTTCAAACTTGTTTGTCTCTGGGTCTCTTTACTGTCTTTAACACCTCTGAGGACCACTAGGAGTTTTGGGTTATGTCGGCTATTAACCGGATAATTTTTAAAACTTCATTTGCCAATTTTAAAGCAGTGGTGAACTCGTGTCATGTTAACATCAAAACAGATTTTAAAAAAATGGGCGAGAAGAGCAGCATTATGTTATGTTTAGCAAGACATAGCCGGATTCTCACTTCTGCTTCTGCATGTGGGCACCCCACCTGACATTCATGAGAAGCCGAGTCAAAGAGGCGAAGAGCATCCGGTGTTATTATAAACGTGGTGTCCAGCTCATGGACCCCCCCTGAAGGATCTCGGATACCTTCAGGTGTCCCCAGACCTTGCCATGAGAATCCTGATCAAGGCTACCCAAGCTCTGGGGGGGGGGGGGTGAGACGGAGGCAGGGCAAGCATGTTGTGGACCCATTCTCTTAACCTCCATGGGGACCCAGAGAAGCCGCCACCCCCCCCCCACCCCTACCAGGCCAGTGACTGCAGGGAGAAATCCCGTGGTTATTTAGAATGCATCCATTCTGTGGGGTTTCATGGGGTAATAAATATTCTCTAACAGAAAACCGTAGCAAACCTGCGTGTGTAGTATAAGGTGACCAGATTTTAAAATTGCTAAAGCGGGACACCATTGATGGGGGGGGGGTCTTGATTAAAAATTTGGTCTATATGGAGCAAAACAATTTTCATAGAATGCAAAAGTAGTATTGTAATATATATTTTTAAATTTCAACATAAGTACAATTTATCAATATAATACATTAAAAATTATGTAGTTTTATTCTTTGGTATATTTCTCATTTCAATAAATGTTTTTAGTAGATTGCTGTCGTTGTTTAAAAGGTCATGAAATTTTTCACAAGAATTGTTAAATTATATTTCACACATAAAATGGCTTTCAACGTCTCAACACTTAAATGTTATTTTTCTGATGTCCACACTTTAGTTACCGTAGAAAAACTGCGTTCAGTCTCAGCATTAGTTCCTGGTAAAGACAGCACGTATTCCACAATTTTTAGTGCATTATTGTATGGAACATGGTTTGTTTCAAAATGATGAAATATTTCTAACCATTTGTTTTCTATTTGTGATTTTTGCTGATGCCCAAGATTTAACCTTTTCCTTATCAATATTTTTAAAATAATGATACCTCATTAAAAAGATCATTTTCAGAAATATTACTATCTGGGAAATTTTGAGTAATATGATTGGAATGATTTTTGCACATCATTCCAATTAAGTTCTTGTTTTAATGTATCCCAATGAAAATGTTCAATATCATTGTAATGTACTGTCCACTCTTCTAAATAATCTATGCAGTGACTATAGAACTTTTTAACGTGATTCATGGTATCTGCACGATTTATTGCACCTTGTTCTTCTTGCTGGCTTATACTATTACGGATAGTAAATGGAAGAAAATTATTTTCTAACCGCTCTTGGCACTGAAATTTTAAATCATTAACTTCATTTGCTACTTCGATTACTGAAATTTTGTCACCTTCAATAAGTTTTATAGCAGTTTTAAAAAGAGCTGCTTGATTGTTCCTAACAAATTTATTTATTTCATAAATACATATGAAATTTGCCGTAACGTAAGTCAGAAGTGTCACTTTCAAGGCCGGCGCTAGACTTTTTTGCCGCCACTATAAAATATAAATAATACGAGTACTGTCTGCTACATTCAAGAAAATTTGTGTATTTATGAAATAAATAAATAAATAAATTGCTTATCTGAATAGCTGACTTGTTGACACCACTTGTTTAACTAGCACTAGCACGATGTGTATCACCTGAGAGACAGTTACAAAATGTTTTCGTCGTTGCCAATGCCAAAATATGTCGTTGTTCAATAAGTCCAAACAATGGTGGTCGAATTCTAACAACTGATCAACAATGCGAACTTTGATAAGCAGTTCTCGATAATCAGTTCTCAACAATTATTTATTATTAAAGTTTAACATTATAAAATTAACAAAAATGATAAAAAAAAAAACTCATATCCTGGCGAAATAGCCACATGGCCTCCGAAAACCGTATATTTCCTTCCGTTCTCCTGCCATTCTCTAGCTTTTCGTGCATTCTTTCCAAAAATCGGGACTTTTTAAAAACGCCCCCGGACGCGGGACAAATTGTTAAAAATCGGGACTGTCCCGCCAAAGCTGGACGTCGGGTCACCTTAGTAGGGATAGTGTTTAGGTGGATGATGGCTTCTAAAGCCGGATCCTCTGCAGGCTCTCAGAAACAGAAGTAAACCGGAGGACGTGGTGGTGACCACACGTGGTGGTGACCACACAGTGCGGCGTGCAGATGATGGCTTGTAGAACTGTGCACCTGAAGCCTGTATCGTTTCATTAGCCAGGGTCACCGCCCCTCCATCTAATTAGAAAATAATTTCGAAAAAAGACAAGGATGTGTTCAATACACACATAGCCTGTAGCCTCGGGGTTTATTCAGCAGAGAACATAAAATATAGAGCAATGTGTACATCAGAATGTTTTCGGGGAGAAAACAATACATGGATCATTGGTGAAGAAACGCAGACATTGTTTATAATAGACTGCTCACAAAAATTAGGGGATCAGGGAACGTGCGGGTACTCCACTCATTTGCATATTCAAACAACTTGTCTTTGACTTGTTTGGTTTTCTGATATTCTTGTTTAATTTAAAAAAATTCAAATGCTTTTTTTTTTTTATCGCTTCATCTTCATTTTGAAATATTCCCTAATTTTTGTGAGCAGCCCAGATACTTGGTTATCTCTGAGAAGGTATAGAAACTTAAAAAAAAGAGTTTAAACCTCCCAGCAGTGCGGGAGTGACAGAGGGCGCAACGGGCACGCAGTCCTTTGAAGAAGCGGAGACCAGAACGGTTCCCGCCCTTTCCTGCAGTGTCCAGTGGGGTCGCGCGGGGAGCCCGCCCTCCAGCCCTCGCCGATTTCCATTGGTTGAGCGCCGCCCCGCCGCGTCCAATCGCAGCGCTGTGCACCCAATTTGATTGGCTGTTTTCATTTGAATCGCGAGAGCGCGGCGGGCGGTTTCTGCGCGGGCGCGAGCGACGCCGGGCGAGTCCCGGACGCGGCTGGCGGGCCCTCCCGGGAGGGCGGCGGGCACGGCGGGCACGGGAGTCCCGGGCGCTGCGGCGCGGGCCGGGCCGTGGACGCGAGCGGACGTGCTGTGGGCTGCTCCCAGCGCGGACCTGCGTGGCGCCCGGGCGGGCGGCGAACGCACGAGTGGCGTGGCGGGCGGCTCGTCCAGGGTGAGTTTGGGGTCCCGCGGCGGCTCCTTCCGGGGCGCGGACCCGGGTCTCCGGGGTGGGCGGAGAGGCTCCCGGGAGAGGGGACCCTGGCGGGAGGCGCGGGCCGGGGCGACAGGGCCACCACCATGCGCGCCTTGCGCCCGCACCCACGGCCGGCCGCTGGGACCCCGACTCCCGGGCTCTGATCTGACCCTGGAGTGACACCCCCGCCCCGCGTGCATTGCGCCCGCACCCCCAGCCCGCCGGCCGCCGGGACCCCGACTCCCGGGCTCTGATCTGACCCTGGAGTGACACCCCCGTCCCCCGCGTGCATTGCGCCCGCACCCCCAGCCCGCCGGCCGCCGGGACCCCGACTCCCGGGCTCTGATCTGACCCTGGAGTGACACCCCCGCCCCGCGTGCATTGCGCCCGCACCCCCAGCCCGCCGGCCGCCGGGACCCCGACTCCCGGGCTCTGATCTGAGCCCCCGGAGTGACACCCCCGTCCCCCGCCGCACTTTCTGTGTTTGCCGTTTCTTCAGTGAGTTGGCTGCAGCCAGGGGTATTTGAACGGACGGCGCCCCAATATTTGTTGAGAATATGGGTCCCCCGGGACGCCTGGTGACCATCAAAAGGAGCGGGGTGGACGGCCACCACTTCCCGCTGAGCCTGAGCACCTGCTGGTTCGGAAGGTGAGCCCTGTGCGCGCGCGCGGCGGAAGGGGGGACAGTTTTGCTTTAAAAAGACCTGAATAGCCTGACCAGGCGGTTACTCAGTGGATGGAGCGTCGGACTGGGATGCGGAGGACCCAGGTTCGAGACCCCGAGGTCGCCAGCTTGAGTGCGGGCCCATCTGGACCCAAGGTCGCTGGCTCCAGCAAGGGGTTGCTCGGTCTGCTGAAGGCCCGCGGTCAAGGCACATGTGAGAAAGCAATCAATGAACAACTAAGGTGTCGCACCGAAAAACTAATGATTGATGCTTCTCACCTCTCTCCGTTCCTGTCTGTCTGTCCCTATCTATCCCTCTCTCTGACTCTCTCTCACCCTCTCTCTGACTCTCTGTCCTTGGAAAAAAAATAAAATGAAAAAAAAAAAGACCTGAATAGCCTGGTCACACATGCACGGGCTGGCACCCGGGTCACCTTGGCTGGGGACTTCCCATGTATTTATTGTCAGCCTGACAGAGCTGTTGGTACTGAACGGTTTGGAAAACAGCGGGTGTGGGCCAGGTAGTCCCGCGTGTTTTAGTCGAGCATACATGTTAAAGTGGCCGCGATCAGCATCTTTAGACAGAGGAAAAGAGAGATGGTTGTCCCATCCTGACGCAGGGCAGGCAGACTGGAGAAGACGGGGGTGTTCCTCTGAGCCACCCCCCCAGGAGCAGCTTAGTTAATGCACGAGGGGGGCCCCTAGTGCTCTTGTCTGTGGTTTGGGGTAAATGGAAGGGAAAGGCATCCTGCTTTTGTTTTGAGAACTTCCTCTCTCTCGATTCTGGCCATGCCCAGCTTCGTGGTGGTGATGACTGGCCCCCTACAGCAAGCAGCCTGGTTAATTGCAGCCCTCTGATTTTCTAACAGGTGCCCCTTTTAACTCTATTTAAAAATATACATATTGATTGATGTCCCAGTAGAGCCCAAGTTCTGTGTTGATCAGGTGTCCCTGATTCAACTGCCCTGTGCAGTGGGACACTCCTGCTTATCAGCAGGGTTGGCAGCCTCTTCCAGACTACTCTTGAGGCAGCTGTGAGGATGTTACTCATCAGTGCCGACACTAACTGCCACCGGAGGAAAGACAGGACCGACACTCAGAGTTAGTTGCAAGAATCACACAGGCAGTTTATTACTCAGTAATCGTTTTGGTGTGCCTGGGTACAGCTTAAGGGGGCCCCATCGGTGTGCCCCTCTGGGCTGTTTTTGGTCAGAGCAGCATGGAGACAATCCAGGGCAATGCTGGGACCTGGGTGAGTATCACAGCAGGATACTCAGCTGTAGTAAGTACCTTTTCTGGCCAGCGCCTTCTAACGTGTCAATCTACAGCAGGGATGCTCAATACGTCGCGAAGGAAGTGTGGGTAGATCGCATGATATTAAAAAGACATTTGTCTTTTGATTGGCATACAGGGTAGCCAATATGACGTGTGAACTTTTGACACCCTATGCGTGCGCGTTAAACCGTGCTGACTCTTTCAGTTACATCGCTGCATAGTGAGCCTTCAATTTATTTAAACTAAATACAACAAAGGGTATAAAAATGAGTGCCGTAGCTGGTCCGAGTAAGAAGCCTAAAACCTATCACTTTCATACAGAATGGGAGGGAATTTTTTTCACTATGTCATATTCTAAGTGCGTTTGCCTCATCTGTCTGTGTGCCATTGCTATTCCAAAGAAGGGAAATGTGGAGCGGCTTTTTCGGACTGTTCATAAAAACTGTGACATTGACTTTCCTCCGAAAAGAGAGCTGAGAAGGAGAAAGGTGAAAGAAGAATACACAATATTAAATAGTAATAATAGTAACTTAAATAATGATAATATAGAAGAAATAAATTTATGTTTTGCATTTTTATTGTAGGTAGATCATTTTGACTTGGTCATCATATAAGTAGTTCCCAAGCTGAAAAAGTGTGGGCACCCCTGATCTACAGGATGATCACCTCAAACTACCTTTTGGGAGTTCCTCCCAGGGAGCCCTTTTTATGTTAATGTACTGAAGTGTGACATCAAGCCACTTTTAAGGTGTTCCTAGGGAAGCTTCTTGTTTATGTTAATCTACAGTTATACCATGAAGCCACTTCTTATCTATGTATAACTTCACACACACACTAACTGGCTCCTGCACGGAAGGCAGTCTGTTATATCTGTACTACACACTATATTAATTCCTATCCAGGCGGCATCACTTTATTTAACTTCCTTAATTGATTTTTATATTAATTACTCATATCTTTCATATTTTTCTATATTTAGTTACTATAACCTTATTTTGCTACCACAGGCTCCTGCTTGTGTTTTGAGAACTTGCCCTCTCGTGAAGCCCTCCCATACTGTGGGTGGTGGTGATGACTGACCCTCTACAGCAAGCAGCCTGGTTAATTGTACCCCTCTGATTTTCTAACAGGTGTCCTTTTAACTATACTATTTAAAATATAAATGTTGAATGATTTGAGAGAGAGAAACATCGATTTGTTGTTCCACTTACCCATGTATTCATTGGTTGATTTCCTGTATGTGCCCTGACTGGGGACAAAACCACAGCCTCGGTGTATGGAGGTGACACTCTAACCAGCTGGGCTACCTGGCCAGGGCTCCCCTGTGCCCTTTTAGACGGATGATAGGTTACCCTCCCTGCAGAGCC
Source organism: Rhynchonycteris naso (assembly GCA_037038555.1). NCBI lineage: Eukaryota > Metazoa > Chordata > Mammalia > Chiroptera > Emballonuridae > Rhynchonycteris > Rhynchonycteris naso. Next base: position 259,054,693 of record CM072999.1, on the reverse strand, counting down.
CCACGTGGTGCCCCCCTGACGCCCCCCTTCAACCTGCACCCCACCTCGGACATCCCAAGCTCCTGCTCACTTGGGTGCTGTTAGCCAGTTTGTATGACTGGCGAGTCCCAGCTGATGAACGTGACTCCTGTCCAACTCATTTCGTTTTAAACGTTACCCGACGAAGCCTTGACTGGACACTGCTCTTTCCTAGCATCGCCATGGTGACGGGTCTGGCTTGTCTGTCCCACCGCCAAGCTCCCCAAGGCTAAGGCTGCTCGTTAACAGTTCTGTGGTCAGGGCCTGGTGTGGGGTCTGGCAGGTGAGGTCGGTGCTTGGCGCTCGCGCGGGAGAACTGGGCTCAGTATATAAGCGCGGTTCTCAACTGAGGAGCCTTGTCCCCCCCAGGAGACATTACCATGTCACCTGGGTGTGGCAGGCTGATGCCACTGGCCCCAGTGACCAGAAATCAAGGACAGTCCCGTGATAAAGAACCCTGTGTCCCAGCATCTCAGCCACGCCCAGATTAAGAACCACGGAGCTACAGGGGCCCCAGCTGGCAGTCTGCCTCACGGTTGCTAGGTTCTAATGAGAGCTCTCTGTCCAGACATTTGTGCTGGAATGTTCTTTCTACCTAGAAATCAAATTCTCTACTTTACTTAAAGTAGCTGTTCACCTTCCATAGCTTCTTTCCGAAAGGGAAAAAAAATGTGTAAAAAGCACATTGGTATCCAGTGGCGGTAATTGTTTTTTTAGGCAGCCATGATTAAGTTTATTTTTGTGCAAGTTTTTGTACTTTAGAAAATCCATTCATAAGTGCTTGGTCATGGGATGTGGGTAGGAAGGGAGATCTTAGACTCCAGAGGTTTATATTGAGAACAGAGGTGAGAGTGTAGAGTTCAATCTTATAAAACCACAGGATGGCTATGCGAACACCCAGGGGACCTTACGGGGACCGCTGATGGGCCCTGTGCTTCCTGCTGGGTTTTAGAAAGACGGTTGAGTCTAGAGGATGGTTTGTTGCTGCTGTCACGTGCAGATTAGTAGTTGTGGTGACAGACTTGTGAGTCTGTCAGGTAAGGGAGTATAATTTTAAAACAACAATAAAAAGTTCACCAGTAACAATACTTACGATGGGCAAGGCAAATGACAGACGTGCCAAACTCATTTAACCATCTGAAGAACGCCATGATAGAGGAGTTAATGAAATTCTCTTTTTGGATATGAAGAAACTGAGCACAGAGAGGTGTAAAATACAGCACTTAGGTGACGATTAAACCTTAAGCTGTACATAATGTAAATAAACATGCACAAACCATTATGTAAAAAAAATAGAAAACCTCAGCTGTATTAAAAGTAATTCATTCTCCAAACTGGTGTAAAATACTCCTTTAGTTGAATTTTAACAAGCATAGATATTTTAGTAAAAGGCAAATCAATTTTATATTGTAACATTTTCTAATGTAATGATTTTTATCCCTTTGAGCAGTGCAAATGTTCATGCATGTCCTCATGCCTCCTGACCATCCAGATAACAATCATTTTTATTTTAAATATGTGTGAGGCAACATTAAAAAAAGGCAAATGTACTTCTTGTTTCCATAAATCGGTTATCAAACAAACATGATTTTAAGTTAATAAAACTGTAACGAACTAAATTTCATTTCTTTTTTTTAAAAAAATATACAGCTTTTTATTATGCTTTTGGTTTTTATTTTTCTTTTTTTGTGCAATCAACTTTGTACTCAGATGAGTTCAACTTAAGTATCTTAAGAAAACACATATTGAGTTCTCTGGATTTTCTAATTCCAATTTCTTGCTTTTCTTCAAGCCACCTAAAGCATTTTGCTGAAATCATTTTCTGTCTTGTCTGTCTTTGCGGTCCCTGTTGTTCTCAGGAAAAACCTCCAAGATGTCTCCGAAAGCATATAATCCTGGGATTCAGTAACTGCAATCAGTTCACAGAAGTAATGGTGTTCCCAGGTTTTCTCATTAGCCCCTAATACATAAGCCTGTTCTTGAAGGTCTATTACTGTTAATGATTCTAGCCAGTATATTGTAAAGTATGCAGAGAGGCATTTACTACTTGTTTAACTTATTGTTTTTTCTTAAAAATACTTGAACTCTTTGGAGCCTTTCTGGGAAAGCATGCCCAAAGCATGAAAAAAAAAACTCACTCCTGGAGGTCAGCGAGCATGAAAAGAACTCACTACTCAAATGGGTTAAATACTCTTAAGTTTTAAAGATTTAAAACCGTTCCTGTGTATACAACGCTTATAAAATTATTTGCGAAACTTAGAGGTCATTGATCTCACCTAGTTTGTTAAATTTTTTTATGTCTTGACATTTATAGATCAAAGGTATAGTCAAAGGCTGTTTAATTTTGAAACATTGATGTCATGTTTTGAAATGCGACAACCTAAAACAATCTTTATTCTTTTCAATGAAGGAGTGTCGAATGTGACATTCGGATCCAGCTTCCAGTTGTGTCCAAACAGCACTGCAGAATTGAAGTCAAGGAGCAGAAGGTTAGTGGGTTTGGGACCCTGTTTTCAAGAAACGTTCACTTATCACTTGTGTATTACATGTTCCCCCTCTTTGTTGACTTTCAGGCGGTCCTGACTAATTTCAGCTCCACAAACCCGACACAGGTGAATGGCTCAGCCGTGGAAGGGCCCGTAGAGCTGAAGCATGGGGACCTGATCACGATTGTTGACCGCTCTTTCAGGTCAGTGGGAAGAACAGGCCTTCTGCGTCACCAGACACCTGCCTCGCAGAAGCCCCTGGTTCTTCTGTCACGTGGGGGACGCCACGGGGTCTGAGAGTGTTGTTCTCCATGCTCATTCCGAACCTGAAATCACATGGATGCGTGGGGCTCCTGGGATCCAGCTGTGGGGTTTAAAAAGGAGTGCCCATCACCGTGCCAAAGAGGGTGACCTGGTCCTACCGGGTGTTTACTTTGTTGTGCTGAGGAATTGTATAACTTGTTAGTTGATTATTTATTTATTTATCTATTGTTCTGAAGTGAGAAGCAGGGAGGCAGTCAGACAGACTTCCGCATGTGCCCGACCGGGATCCACCTGGCAGCATGCCCACTGGGGGCGATGCTCGGTCTCAGACCCATCTGGGGTGTTGCTCCATTGCAACCGGAGCCATTCTAGTGCCTGAGGCGGAGGCCATGGAGCCGTCCTCAGTGCCCAGGCCAACTTTGCTCCAATGGAGCCTTGGCTGCGGGAGGGGAAGAGAGAGATAGAGAGAAAGGAGAGAGGGAAGGGTTGAGAAGCAGATGGGCACTTCTCCTGTGTGCCCTGGCTGGGAATCGAACCCGGGACTTCTACACACCAGGCCAACGCTCTACAACTGTGCCGACCAGCCAGGGCTAGTTGATTGTTTTAAACTAAATTATACTCATGGGCAGAGGTGCAAAGTGAGCTGAGGGGGCAGCTACCTAGGACCAGCACGTGTGATCAGGTCGTGTGTTGAGGCCCTGACCCCCGGACCACAGGCTGTGAGTATAAGGGAGACGGCCTTGAAAGAGGGGACTAAGTCAAACTGAGGCCTTCAGAGTGGGCCCTTGTCCATCCTGACTGATGTCCTTATAAGAGCAGGAGATGAGGAGATGGAGAACTAGGGGGCAGCTATGCAGAGGGACAGTCGTGTCCTGGTGACGAAGGCAAGTCACAGCCAGGCCCAGAGGAAACCAGCGCTGCTGGCACCGTGGCCTTGGACTTCCAGCCCCCCAGAACTGAGAAAATGGTTGTTTCAGCAATCCTGCGGTATCCTGTTGTGGGAGCCCTAAAAAGCCCTAACTAGCTAACCCCCCACCCGAGACAGAACAACTTTTCCGCGAGCTTCTTCGTGCGTCTTCTAATCACTGCCCCTCTGTCTCACCAAGTAAAGCTCTGCCGTTCCTTTCCGCAGCATGAACGCCTGTGGAGTGTGACTCCCCGAGCCTGCGTCCCTAACCACAGTGGCTTTTTCTGTCTTGATTAAACCCCATCAGTTTAATGCCGTAGTGAAGTGCGGGCTTGAAAGTGCCTTGTGCTCATGTGGTGGAGAGACTCAGAGCACGCTGTGCCTCTCACTGTCCAAGCGTCTCGTTGACCCGACGTGCGCAGCTCTGGGCACGAGCACTTGCCCCTCTGGGTGGACAGCTGAGTCATTTCCCGTGTTTGAAGTGCGTCAGGGCTGCTTTATGATCGCGCCTGGTTAAAGTTTCACTACTCTGTGTGTGAAAAGGAGTGTTCTCACTGGAATCACAGTCATTCCCCCCCCCCCACCTCAGTTGCTCCGACTGGTTCAGTTAAAACCCCACACTGAGGATATGCTTTTCTGTTTCCTTTTGTGTTTTAGTTCTGACAGTTTTCATTCTGTGCGTGGAGGCTCTACGGCCTGTTTGCCTTCAGAGTGACCTGGTGGCTGAAGTGCGACTCTTGATCGCCTGGGCCCCTTGTATGCCTTTAGCTGTGTTTTCAGGGTGGCACGCTCTGCTCTTTCTACTTGCACCTTCTCCTGATGCTTAAGGTTCAGGCTGTCTCTTCGAGCCCGCTGCTAGGCGCACGTGTGTGTCTGACTGGCGTGTCTTGAGAGATGGACCCTTTTACCGTGTTAGAATGTGCTCGGTCTCAGACAGGCTTCGCCTGCTCTGTCTAAGGTGACCGTGGCCTCCCAGCCCCCCCCCCCCCCTCCCCGGGGCTGTTTGCGGGTATAACTCTTCCACCCTTCTCTGTCACCCTATTTGTGCCTTGAATCTGAAGTTGTGTCCCTTGTAGAAACTTACACCGAGGGACTGTTTTTCGTCCCTTTTGCTGAGCAGAGCCCTGCCTTCCTCCAGGCCTTCCCTAAATACTTTTCATTGTTCCTTCTTAATGTCCAGGTCACTCCTTCTCCTGGGCTTTTTAGGGACTTGCTTCATTTGCAAAGGGCACCTGTATTGAAAGCTCTTGGTGGGAAGCATTTGCTCTGCAGTGGAGGCCAGAGCTATTTCCCCAAAGTGATGCGCTGTCTTGAGTTCAGATTGAGATGATTGACTGTTCCGACCATGACCAGGAGATGGGTCTGAACAAGAGGGACTTGATCCAGAACTCGGATCTTCGAGAGAAACAGTCCCTGAAGCCTGGCTGTGGGTCGCACTCGGGGGCTTCGAAATTCAAATCGGGCTATTTCGCGGGGGCACCCCGGTTCTGTCCACCTCTGACAAGGTTCATCTGTGGGTTGAGACCACAAGCCTGTAAGGACTTTGCGCCTTGCTGGATGTCTGTCATCTTCAAGTGTGCCCGTCTTCGCTCAGCTGGGGACGGAATGAGAGGGGCTGAAGAGAGAGAGATCTGAATTTAGAGCACACATAGCTCTGCCGTGGGCAGTAAGTGACATCACCGTCAGGGTGTCGCACGCCCCCGGGCTTCCTGGTTAGCCTTCCGCGCCGGCAGTTTCCATGAACATCAGCTAGCGGAAACACGGTTCTGTTCTCACTGCTGTCGGTTTGCGGGTAGAAAGTCCTCATGGAGCTGGAATTGGCATTCCTCACCTCAGATCCAGCCGTCCGAAAGGAACTTGAGACAGCTTATCTAAGTGTCTGTCATTCGTTTTGTTTCCTCCCCGTAAAGAGCACTTTCCTCACCCTAAATCTGTATCCAGGGGGCAGCTAACACCTTGAACAAAATGAAGTGCGTCCCGTGCCCCTTAGGTATTAATTAGTCAGATGCGCAGGCTTTACCCTCGGTGACAGACCCGTCATCTGAACACGTGTCTGTCGTCTGTGCACTTCAGGTACGAGAGTGACAGTCAGCAGATCAGAAGGAAGTCCGCTGAATTTCCAGGACGAAGACGTGAACAGGTGACTGACGAGGGTTTGATCAGACTTGGGGCTCTGACTCTCTTGCGTGAAGGTGGGAATCATGTCTGTGTTGGCGAGCAGTTTCTCACGCGGGAGGAGGAGCTTGCACTTATAGAAGGATAAGGTAACCAAGGTATAAAACACCTTGAACTTGGACTAAAATAACTTAGAACTACACTTCCGCTTTTATTTAAAACGACAGGTCTGAGCTAGTCTTACATTCTTGGCCCAAAAGCCTCCAGAGTTCCTCCGGATCTGATCTTGCAAGCCTTGGGCTGGGACAACCCCAACATGGAAATAGAATGCCCAATTTTGATGGACAGGTGACCCCTGACCCTGGGAGAGTTACTGCCCTCTGTCATGTGACAGTCCTATTATTATTTGTGGAGGAAAATATTCCAAATGGTACAGCTTCATAAAACGCAATTCCGGGCCCATCCTTGGAGATTTCGTAGGACTTAAAAGGGGTGGGGTATATCCTCGGAATCTCTCTGTTTACGAAGCTACCCAGGCTGGTCTTCTAGGATCTTATTATTAGGCACATCTGAAATTGGCAGTAGGCATTTAATAGAAGATTTCTGCTCCTGACAAGTACTGTCTCTGCCCTAGAAGAGTGACCTTAATGTTGACCCTGCGGCCCGTCAGCTTTGGGAGGGACAGGGTTTTGAGGTATCCTACCCACCAGCCACCGTTCAGCCTGTTAGTAGATAGAAGGAACCAACCGACCAGAAGGCTGGGCTGTGGGTCAGGGCACCGGTTGTCAGCTGCTGTGCCTCAAGCATTTTTGAAGTCTGCAGTACCTGACTGGTCGGGGCGCTGATCTCTTTTTCCTTAGATTGTCAAATAAAAGAGTGGCCGTCCAGTGCCAACACCCTGTCTTGAACCATAAATATATAGATTATGTAATAGATTTGCATCTTACTGCTCAGGTTGCATAATAAGGTTGTGTCTGATTGGTTAATTCTTGGTATCAGAAATCCTTATAAACAAGTATAGACACCTGATTTTTTAAAAAGTCACTTTGGAGCAGAAAGGGTAGGTCATCACTATTATTACTATTATTATTACTTTGTAAATCAATCAAAATTACACCCCTTTTTTTGGTCAGATCAGCAAAAATGTACTAATTTTGGTGTGTTGCAGAATTTTAGTAATCAATTTCTATGTGCCGTGAGAGGAAAAAGTTGAAAATCGGGTTAGAGACGACCTCTCAATGATCTGTGAACAGCTTATTATACTGCTCAGAAAAATGAGGGGATGTTTTATTGCTTCATATTTGTTTTTGAAATATCCCCTAATTTTTGTGAGCAGTCTACTTGGGTGTGCTGCAGTACTACAGCTGGGCACTTAGAACATACAGTAGCAGTTTGACAGTTCATTGTATGGCTGTCGAACATAACTACACAAAATACGGCTGATAATTTGTACGTCATTTTACATGTTCCTTCATTTTTATTATTTGGACATGAGCATGTTGGTCAACTTCAGGTTGGAAATTAAAAACTGATCCTTCACATAGGAAATTTGAGAAGCAGTGGTTGGATACCAAGATATTAATAGGAAAATGATTAAAGAAAAGTTAAATTATTTGCCTTTGGATCTATTTTGTGACACCCCCCCCCCCTTAATTATTCAGATGATACATTTATCCTCCTTGGAGACAACACCGGACTTGGCTCTCTTACATATGTGTTCCCTGGTCCCTAAGACGTTTCCTGTGAAAGGCTGGTGGCACTGTTGAGGGGTCCAGGTTGGCTGCTCGGTCCGACCCAGTGCTCCGAGCGGCCTGTGCCATGCGTGTGCGCGGTGGTTTCTGCCCTAAGTTCTGGGCTCCGACTCGCCCGCGGTGTCCGCCAGCCAAGAGCACGCGGGCTGAGCGGGGCCTCAGCCCACCCCAGGACCTGGAGCCGAGTTCTGATGAAACTGACTATCAATAGGGCTTCTGGGCCTTCTGCAGGTGCACAGATGCCAGGTGTGGGGGACGTTTAGTTTTACCTTCCTTCAGATGGTGAGGAGAAAGAAGAGTGAGGCAGTTATTACAACTGGCTGAGCTTTTACTACACAGTTTTCAGCTAAGGCTTGTCCCTTGTTCCATCACTATGGTCTTAGAATGAGCTAAGAAACGCTGTGCTCCTGAGCGCTACTACCTGCCTGTCCCGGGCTCATGTCTCAAAGTCTCTAAAAGTTCTCTAAGAATCGTTGGGCGGGAAGACCACGCAGAGGCAGAATATTTGAGTAAGTTTGACTGTCTGTTCCGTACAAGGCCCTTAACCGCTGTTCCTGCTTTGCCCTTTCCCAGGCATCTCCACGTCGGGTCTCAAGGTCAAGATTCTTCTCTTCCCACCCTGGTTAGTAGTTTTTCATTTTGTTCCTACAAGGTAAGGCCTCTGTGTAGCATGATGATGGGGAGGGGACAGCTAGGCCACCAGTGTTCCTGTCCAGGCTCACAGAGGTTAGGAGGTGCGTCATGTGACGTGACCCACATAGGCCTGAGTGAACTTTCTTCCCCAGTGACATGTGGGGTCCCGTGCTTATTGGAGAGTTCGCTTGTAAAGAGAAGGTCTTGCTCAGACGTCTACTTAATTCTCAGTAGATCAGTTGCATTCGACATCTCTGAGTGGTTCCAGGAGGCTAATGTGACTTATTTATTTGGTTCATAATGTTCGTATCAGAACAGTGTTATGACACATTCTGGGCATGCGGAAACCTACAGGCTGAGTGAAAAGCTAGGTTATAAGGCAGCGTGAAACAGTTTGAGGCCGTGAATGCTACCCATGCTAGTCACTGAAAAAGATCTTGAACTTGTTTTTTATTTCATAATTCACTGTCAAGACGGGGAAGTTCCAGGTGCCCGCGATGCCCTTGCGCAGCTCATTGGAGAAGGGGTTTCAGGAGGGCCCCCGGGACCGGCGGAGGATGTCGGGACGGCCCGCACCAGGACCACACCCCAACGTGGTCCCGCGGGTGCCCCTGCTGGGGGCTTTGGAGAAGGAGGACTGGGGTCTCTCCCTGCTGCACAGCATCTTGAGAAGGATGGAGAGAGCGAGTCTCCCTTTAGGAACCTTTATGAGTCTATGAAGGAAGAGTTAGATGTGAAGTCAGAGAAAAAGAATGTTCTGCAGAATCGTAGACGGTCAGGGTCACGGGGTCCTTGCGCGACAGAAGCGGATCCTGCTGGTGGTTCACAGAGCAAGACACAACTGTGGGTCTCACCCACGCCGGGGCGCAGATCCGGGTGGGGCACTCAAACCAAGGCCTCCCTAGCCTCGGGACAGCGAGGGAGCCGCCGGGCGGAGGAAGAGGGAACAGGAGAGGGACCTGGTCCGATTCCCAAGGTCACCACAAGTCCCAGCATTCGCCCCACAGAGACGACAAGAGCCGAGGCCCCTGCCCCCTGTCCACACCCAGATTTGTCCCGAAAACGCCTGAGCGGCGTGCTGAGGGCCATGGGGCGGCACGAGTCTGTGAGTCCAGGTCAGAGTGAAGGCCTCCGGGAGGACAGAACGGCGCTGACCCCGCAGAAGCCCTTCCCGAGTCCAGTGCCCCCCAGAGCTGCACGTGCTGGCGACTTTGGAAGCACGCCAGAAAAAGTCTTTTCCAGAAAGCGGCGGCGGATCAGCCTGCCCCCGAATGTCGACAGTCTTGTTACAGAAGCAGAAATTCGGAAGCAGTCCGTGCTGGCTCCCCTGACGGTCCACCTGGAGAAGAAGGGCGCAGGCGGCCCCCGTGGCTCACCGGAGCGGCTGGCCACCTCGGCTGCGACGCCCAGCCTCCTCTCGGCTGATGACAGCAGCTTCGGTAAGTTTACTGAACTTGGTTTTCTCCAGAGCTCACACCTCCTCTCTCCAGGTACGAGTTCCTGCCGAGAGCCTTGTCCAGCAGACCCAGGAGATGGGGCGGGGTGGCGTCCGGCAGTGCAGGCAGCTCGAGAGGGACAGGTGTGGCCCGGGGGCTGAGGCTGCCGTCGCCTCGTCCGGATGGCACTGCCTAGAAAGGGGCACTCGCTCAGCACAGGGGAGGGGGTCTGAGCGACCAGGCAGCTGTTCCGTGAGTGTGATCCTCTCAGTCGGCGGAAGTCCCTCGGAAATCGGGTGTTCAGGGCACTCCGTCCTTCTCAAGACGCTGCGCCGCGGGGACTGGCCCAGTCCTCCACGCCCAGCAGGGGCGCCCGCTGCAGACAGTCAGAGTGCTCGGGGGCTCAGGAGACAGCAGGGGCTCCCGCTGCAGACAGTCAGAGTGCTCGGGGGCTCAGGAGACAGCAGGAGCGCCCGCTGCAGACAGTCAGAGTGCTCGGGGGCTCAGGAGACAGCAGGGGCACCCGCTGCAGACAGTCAGAGTGCTCGGGGGCTCAGGAGACAGCAGGGGCGCCCGCTGCAGACAGTCAGAGTGCTCGGGAGGCTCAGGAGACCCAGCAGGGGCGCCCGCTGCAGACAGAGTGCTCGGGGGCTCAGGAAACAGCAGGGGCACCCGCTGCAGACAGTCAGAGTGCTCGGGGGCTCAGGAGACAGCAGGAGCGCCCGCTGCAGACAGTCAGAGTGCTCGGGGGCTCAGGAGACAGCAGGAGCGCCCGCAGGAACAGGGAGTGCCATGCCCACTTGGCAAGGGGAAGCTGATGGCCTGATGTCCCTCAGTGAGTGGCACAGGTAGGGTCTCTGCGGTTGGCTTGGTGGGTCTCCACTCGGCTCCTGAGGGGCCTGTAGGGCAGAGGCGTGCAGCTCCCTAAAATGAGGCCCGCACTCCTCGGTCACAGTGAAGGCACCGGGACAAGGACCGATGGTGACCGGCACTTTGTAAAGCAGTGTCATCAGGGTGGGTCACATGACTGGCCCATGAGAATCCCCTGCAGAAGCTTCCCGGTCATTCTGCTCTTTGGGCAGGTCCAGGTGAGGCCCAAGTGTGCGTCTTCAGAGGAAGTTTTCTCGGGTCACAGCTGAAGCATCCACCTCCCATCTCCCTCGGCCCTGGGCGCCCAGGGAGAGCCGGTGCGTCACGCCGACCCCTTTATGAGGCTGTGTCCACAGAGGTCTTCCCACATTTTAAAGGACACCTTTGTGCTGTCATGTGGCGACAGACATTTTGGTGGTGTGACCCCGATCCTTCCTGAGCCCCACGAGACTTGGAGCTGTGGTGTCAGGGTCGGGGATCAGTGGCTCCAGTGTTTTGTCTATAACAGTGACTGAGACAAGGGCTAAGTCCCGGGTGGTTTTCTCATCCTCGTTCTCGTCTCTGCCCATTACTTCAGAGGAAATTGAGGGGGCACCTGTGAAGAGGAGGCGCGTCTCCTTTGGGGGCCACCTGAGACCCGAGTTGTTTGACGAAAACTTACCTCCTAACACGCCTCTCAAAAGAGGGGAAACCCCGGTGACACGGAGGTCCTTCGGAAAGCTCACCCCCACCGCCCTGAAGAAGATCATCAAGGTGCGTCCGGCCGCTGGCTCCTCCGCCTGTGCGGGGACCCCCGTCCTGGGCCCACGAGGGGTGGCTCTGGAGACCTTTTGCTTTCTGATACAAACTATAGACAGAAGGTCTCGGTGAGCTCATCCACCTGGGTGTTGGGAAGCGAACCCCTGGGTTTCGGAGCACGGCTGCCAGGTGGGATTTCCCTGCCATACGCTCCCATAGTTACTGGGAAAGCTACCCACTGAACTGACCATAAAGTGGTTGTTTCTCTTAGAATTACAAGCCGAAAGGGAAATCCTCGACCCTGAACCGGCTCATTTAGGCTGTGCTGTCCCAGTGTTAGGTCTCTGGACAGGTCTGGCCGCACAGCTGACCGTCATTGGAGGCGGGGCCGTCTTGAATTGCTTTTTATCCCGAAAGGCACGTCAGGGTGGCTCTGAGTCCTGGAAGTAAGCACCCCACCTTTCCTGCAGAGACACCAGATGTGGTCACACCCCCACCACCGTGTGTGCTGGGGCTCAGGTCAGGGCACAGGCCTCTTGTGGGGCGGCTCCTTCCACCCGTCCTGGACGGCCGCAGCGAAGGCTTGTTTGCTCCTGTGTTCTCTCTTTCCTTAAATGATGGGACGGGCTCTCCTTCTGCCTTTGACAGACAGGTGGAAATGTCTCGGTGCTTCCAGATTTAAACAGCTACAGTTTTTCATGTGTGTTCAACACCAGGCTGATGCAAATTATTTGAGAATTTGGGAGCAGTACAGAGTGGTCCACGGTGATAATGGGGCACACTGGACATGAGTTTGTGTGTCCTGTTTGTTGTGGGTTTCTCGTGCTTTATAACACCTAGAATTCTTCACGGGGTGAGGCTTTGGGGGTCACTGCAGGGGTGTGCTGTCTGGTCAGCTTTCCTGAGAACCTTTCTATCACATCAGAAACAGCCCCCGCCGGCAGGAAAAGAGGATTCTTCAGAAATCCCTTTGGAAGCGACCCCCCAGAACACGTTTGCGAGCTCCCCTGCTTGCAACCCTGCGGAAATGCTTCCAGTTGCCCACGATGGCGGCCGGAGGTCGTCCAAGCCCCCCGCGTCTGCGCCTCAGACAGACGTCCCTAAGCGGGCTGGGAGGCGGAGCAGTGGCGGCCCTTCCAGGAGGACGTCCGTGGATCGCAGCCCACACGGCCTCCTGCGGATGAATCAGGTCCGGAGGAGGAGCGGGGCCTCGGAAGCCAATTTAATGGGTGAGTGCCGCGCTGAGGAGTAGGCTGTGCTGTGGCTCCTCCCCCTGGGCGCTGGTTTGGGGAAGCCTTTATTTACATTGGCTCTTCCCCGGGGCAGCGGCAAAGTCATGGGCAGACGTCGTAAAGCTGAGTGCCAAGCCAACACAGACTAAAGTCCCGAAGCACGGCCCCCCAAAACCCCCGCGCAAAAGGCTGCGAAGGATGAGCACTCCCAAGGTGCGTATTCTGTGTTCAGCTGCGGCCCGCCACTGCACGTCATGGCGTTTGGGGTCACCGTAAGCAGGGGTTGGTGCCCTGATGTTCTGTGCTCTCCTGCCCTTTCGTCCAGAACCCTCTGGGCAGTGCGCACGAGTTCAGCACGGGCCACGCCAACTCTCCCTGCACCATCGTGATCGGGAAAGCCCACGTCGAGAAGGTCCACGTGCCCGCTCGGCCCTATCGGATGCTCAACAGCTTCCTGGTCAACAAGAAGATTGACTTCAGTGAAGACCTGTCAGGTAGACACATCGGGATGGGCGCTTCCCAGCCATGGCCTTTAGACCTGCGCGGTGTGGGCTGGTGTTGACCCACTGCGACATCCCAGTCCACGTCCTGGGGTCCTGACGGCCCCGGGAGGAAAGCAAAGTGACATCAAGGAGCCAGGCCCGGCCCGTGGCATTTGGGGACCGCGTGTCCTGTGGGAAGCAGGTGGGAAAGGCAGACGCACACCTTTGTCTTGGAGAGCCGCACAGGGGGGGAGGCTGGAAGCTGCCCCGTGGGACCCTAGCAGACTTGCCCTTAAAACTGCCCCTTCCCCGCCCTTAGACGAGTTGACTGCCTGTGAGCTGGAGCACACAGGTTGGAGCAATATTTTGCTTCAAGATTTCCTTTTCTTCTGTGGAGCAGAAATGTTTCTTGAGTCCAAGGCCTGTGGAGAGGCCTCCTCCGAGCGGTCAGTGTCAGGCCAGTGTCACCGCTCTCATTAGAAGAACATCTACAGTTTTAGCGGGTCTGAACAAGGCAAGACCAGGGGTAGGGTTTCATGCTGCCCCGCTGGACCTGTGGTTCCCACTCTGCACATCTGTGGAGAGAAGAAGTGAGACTCGAATCTCTTAGGTGGAATCTTGCGTTTATTTTGGGGCGGATTTTAACAGGAGAGTTGTTGTATAAGCCATCTAATATACCCTCCGGTTAGAGGCATTGGATCTCAATGCATTTAGCTTAAAAAAAGAGAAAAGGAAAGCTCACCAGTGTGGAACAGTGCAACCGCAGTCTGCACGGCAAGCTCTGTGAGTGAGAGCATGCTCGCCTGCACTGCCCAATGCACAGACATGTGTACCCGTGTGTCCCTGTTAACTGTGAGCACGTGTGTGCGCCGATACATGTCTCGCAGCACTGACAGCAAAGCTTCAGAAAGAATTTTAAGGTAAAATAAGTGGGATTGACATACTCAGATACTTGTGACCAACACCCACCCCTTGGTGTGGGTGACTTCATGGTCAGACACCAGCGTGTGCTGAAGGCTGAAGCGTTTGAAGTCAGGGTGCTGGCTGAGGGGTGCTCACGGGAGCTGGCTGGTTGGGGGCCTCTGAGCAGGCTTCCCCAGCACAGTTCGCAGACGGACCGGACAGTGTTCTGATCCACTGATGGCAGAAGGAGGACCGTGAGGAGACCGGGCTAGCATCAGTTTTCAGAAAGCTAAATTTCCATTTAAAAGTTTCTGTTTTTTTGTTTCCCCTAAGATTACAGTAATACTGCTATCTGGCTGTGAAAAAGATGAAAAGATGGTGATATTATTACCTGACAGTACTAAAAATGGGGGCAGCCCTGTGTCACTTAAAATTGAGGGGTATTTCACTTGTACATAAGATTCAGAGCCGTATAACCTCAAACTTTTTGATGTCATCCCGAGGTCACTGGGTCTCTGGACGCCTGGAGGGCAGGGTGGGCAGTGGGACCTCCCGTGTCTTCTGGCCAGTGCTCACAGCTGGGCAGGGCTTGAGGACTCTGGTACAACTTCCTCCGTGTTTTCTTCCCAAAGAGAAAGGTGGAGGGGTGGACCCAGAAGATTGGAATGTCCCACTGCCTTTTCTAAAACAATGAGTTTATTATTAATGCCCCTCTCCTCTGAGACCCTCTTCTCCCAGGAGTTCTAGGGGGTGCTCCTTCGGGTGTGTTGGGACCGACATAGTTGTTTGTGTAATGAGCAATATATTCATCGCTTTTCTGTTATTCTCACGGAACAGGGCTAACTGAAATGTTCAAGACCCCAGCGAGAGAGAAGCCACATGCAGTGAGCGTGTGCCCCATCACTTCCTCAGATGCAGAGGGTTTGCTTGGGAAAAAAGTACAAGTGCCTCGTTCTGAAGAAAAACTTCTGCCAGGCACCCCCAAGACTTTTGGTTGGTTTACTTTTCTTCCCCCCTAACACTTCGATGTCTTCAGTAGATCTGTAGATGGTGGTAGTTTTTTTTAAAAAAAAACATATTGTATTATTTCTCTACAACAGTTACTCTCGGTAAAATACTGTTTGCAGATTCTCTGTTTTGTGCTTTGGGGAAATTCCTATCAGCAGTTGAACTAACACTGGCATTCAGTGATTGGTTTAAAAAAAATCCCTTTAATAATCACGTTACCTGTGTACTTTATTTATTGTAAGATAAGCAGAAAAGCGTAATGATCTCATGTCATACTTATACGCAAAAGACTCAGAGTCAAAATGACTGCAAATTACCAGAGAAAGATGACAGCGTGGACACAGCGGTTACTCCTGCTGCTCCTCTGGACAGAATGTGGCGCAGCGTGGGTGGGTGAGGGGAGACGGGGGTCTCTCTTGCTCTCCCATGTGGTGCCGAGTTTATGCTGTAGAGTGGACGCCTCGCTACCCTGAAGATACTTCCTCAAGTTGAAAAGTAGGCGTGTCCAGTGTAACATGGACACTGTTTCCTACCTGTAAGCCCTATAACTATATCAGTGGTTCAAAAGAAGAAAGAGCTGTTTCTCATGTTTGAAGAAAAAGTCTGTGTTCAGGTCACTAAGACATGGTGTGGCAGCCTTTAGGAGAGCCTTCTCTTTTCTAAAATTGTTTATTTGACAGAGAGAGAGGCACAGACTTGTTGCTCCACCCGTTTATGCATTCATCAGTTGATTCTTGTGTGTGTTCCCCAGCCAGGGTTGCACCTACAACCTTGGGGATTCAGGGCAGCGCTCTAACCAAGGGAGCTAACCAGCTGGGGCCAGGGGACTCTTACTTAGAAAGATTTTCCTTTAATGCCTGTGGATTCTAACCACCAGCTACGTATGACCCTACTCTAAAAGACCAAATAACATTATTCTTGAGTGTGCATGGTTCATATGTCCGACAGATTGATAGCCACGTAAGCAGACTTACATTGTTAGTAAGGTGGAGAGGAGGGTGAATTATTGTGCTAACACAATATTTCATGAAGATAAAAAAGCAAATTGACACGGTACAGTGAAGGGAGTATACTTAACTGTGTGTGTCTTCACTTCTCATAGGCGAGAGGATGTTCCCTCGCGTTCAGAATGCACCAGAAGAGCCATCGGACAAAAAGTCTGCAAGTGCTGCCTCAAGACGACAGTGTGTTGCAGTGAAGAAACGTCTGAAAACCCCACCACCTGCGGCAGAGCCTCCGAAGGAAGCATCCAGTGCAAAGAAATTCCGGAGGTCCGTGGGGCTCAGAAACACACAGGCACCGGGTCCAGAGTTTGGAAAGGAAGACACAGACGTGGACACTGTTGGGAAGGTCTCAGGACGATGTCGGAGGAGCCCACCAGCACCACACATAGAGGAGAGAGAGATGTGGGGGAATGAAGGATCCATCGAAGAATGTACGAAAAACATCAAATCAAAAGAAAATTCTGCCAAGACGACAGCTGTGAGGAGTTCAGAAAGGTCCTCAGAGCTGAAATGTACTCCAAGAGCAGACCTGGTCACCAAGCAGAGGTGGCAGGAGGCCGCATGCAAGGAAGAGCATAGTTCCCTCCAAAACCCGGGTCCTGCTGGGGTAGCAGTGGGTGTGGAGAAGAAAGCCACAGTGATGCACTCTGAGTCTCCCAGGCCCGCACCAGTTGGTAGGTCAACCACAGTGAACACACGACTCAAGACGCCACTTCAGGCTATGAGTGTAGATGCTCTCTTAGCACTCACGAAACCCACACAAACCCCAGGGGTCACAACACATACACACAGAGAACCAGTGGCTGGTGTGAAAAGCACTAGTGCACTTCAAAAAACTCTAGAACAGAAACAGAACTCGGCAGAAGATGTAACTGGAAGCAGGAGGAGGTCAAGAACACCAAAGAGGAAGGTTCAACCCATAGAAAACCTGGTTGGCGTCAAAGAGCTCTTCCAAACACCAACTCACACAGGAGAACCAGCGACTGATGAGGAAGTCACTAAAATACTGTTCCAGTCTCTACAACCAGAACAAGGCAGCACACCTACCAGCACAAAGAGATGCTTCAGGACACCTCTGGGCATAGTGGACGTGGAGGAAGAGCTCTCAGCACTCAGGAAGCTCAGACCAACGCCAGGAAAATGCACCTGCTCACACAGAGAACCAGACGTGGCTGATGAAGATGTCAAAGCATTTCAGGAAACTCCAAAACAGAAACTGGACTCAGTAGAACATGTAACAGGAAGCAGGAGGAGGTCAAGAACACCCAAGAGGAAGGTTCAACCCATAGAAGACCTGGTTGGCGTCAAAGAGCTCTTCCAAACACCAACTTACACAGGAGAACCAGCGACTGATGAAGTCACTAAAATACTGTTTCAGTCTCTACAACCAGAACCAGGCAGCACACCCACCAGCATGTCCAGACGGCTCAAGAGGTCTCTGGGGAAACTGGACATGCAGGAAGAGTCCTCAGCACTCAGGAAGCCAACACCTGAGAAAACCACGTGCTCACCCAGAGAATCAATATGTGATGGAGATACCAAATCATTTAAGGAAACTCCAGAGCAGAAAATGGGTCATGCAGAAAATGCAACAGGAAGCAGGAGGAGGTCGAGAACACCCAAGAGGAAGATCCAACCCATAGAAGACCTTGTTGGCATCAAAGAGCTCTTCCAAGCACCCAATCACGCAGTAGAACCAATAACTAATGAGGAAGTCACTAAAATACTGTTCCAGTCTCCCCAACCAGAACCAGGCAGCACACCTACCAGCACAAAGAGACACTTCAGGACACCGCTGGACAAAGTAGATGAGGAGGAAGAGCTCTTAGCACTCAGGCAGCTCAGACCAACGCCAGGAAAATGCACCTGCTCACACAGAGAACCAGACGTGGCTGATGAAGATGTCAAAGCATTTCAGGAAACTCCCAAACAGAAACTGGACTCAGTAGAACACGTAACAGGAAGCAGGAGGAGGTCAAGAACATCCAGGAGGAAGGTTCAACCCATAGAAGACCTGGTTGGCGTCAAAGAGCTCTTCCAAACACCAACTTACACAGGAGAACCAGCGACTGATGAGGAAGTCACTAAAATACTGTTCCAGTCTCTAAAACCAGAACTGGTCAGCACACCCAACAGCATGTCCAGACGGCTCAAGAGGCCTCTGGGGAAACTGGACATTCAGGAAGAGCCCTCAGCACTCAGGAAGCCAACACCTGAGAAAACCATGTGCTCACCCAGAGAATCAGTAGGTGATGAAGTTAACAAAGCATTGAAGGAAACTCCAGAGCAGAAACTGGCTCATGCAGAAAATATAACAGGAAGCAGGAGGAGGTCGAGAACACCCAAGAGGAAGGTCCAACCCATAGAAGACCTTGTTGGTATCAAAGAGCTCTTCCAAACACCCAATCACGCAGTACAACCAATGACTTATGAGGAAGTCACTAAAATACTGTCCCGGTCTCCACAACCAGAACCAGTCAGCAAATCCACCAGCACAAAGAGAAACTTCAAGACACCTCCGGGCATAGTGGATGTGGAGGAAGAGCTCTCAGCACTCAGGAAGCTCATACCAACGCCAGGAAAATCCACCTGCTCACACAGAGAACCAAACATGGCTGATAAAGATGTAGAAGCATTTCAGGAAACTCCCAAACAGAAACTGGACTCAGCAGAACATGTAACAGGAAGCAGGAGAAAGTCAAGAACTATAAAGAGGAAGGTTCAACTCATAGAAGACCTGGTTGACATCAAAGAGCTCTTTCAAGCACCCAGTCATACAGTAGAACCAATGACTTATGAGGAAGTCATTAAAATACTGTCCCCGCCTCCCCAACCAGAAAAAGTCAGCACACGAACCAGCACAAAGAGAAACTTCAGGACACCTCCAGGCATAGTGGATGTGGAGGAAGAGCTCTCAGCACTCAGGAAGCTCAGACCAACGCCAGGAAAATGCACCTGCTCACACAGAGAACCAGACATGGCTGATGAAGATGTCAAAGCATTTCAGGAAACTTCCAAACAGAAACTGGACTCAGTAGAACATGTAACAGGAAGCAGGAGGGGGTCAAGAACACCCAGGAGGAAGGTTCAACCCATAGAAGACCTGGTTGGCGTCAAAGAGCTCTTCCAAACACCAACTCACACAGGAGAACCAGTGACTGGTGAGGAAGTCACTAAAATACTGTTCCAGTCTCTACAACCAGAACCAGGCAGCACACCCACCAGCATGTCCAGACGGCTCAAGAGGTCTCTGGGGAAACTGGACATGCAGGAAGAGCCCTCAGAACTCAGGAAGCCAACACCTGAGAAAACCATGTGCTCACCCAGAGAATCAATAGGTGATGGAGATAACAAAGCATTTAAGGAAACTCCAGAGCAGAAACTGGGTCGTGCAGAAAATACAACAGGAAGCAGGAGGAGGTCGAGAACACCCAAGAGGAAGATCCAACCCATAGATGACCTTGTTGGCATCAAGGAGCTCTTCCAAGCACCCAATCACGCAGTAGAACCAATGACGGATGAGGAAGTCATTAAAATACTGTCCCAGTCTCCCCAACCAGAACCTGTTAGCACACGATCCAGCACAAAGAGACACTTCAGGACACCTCTTGGCATAGTGGACGTGGAGGAAGAGCTCTCAGCACTCAGGAAGCTCATACAAACGCCAGGAAAATCCACCTGCTCACACAGAGAACCAGATGTGGCTGATGAAGATGTCAAAGCATTTCGGGAAACTCCCAAACAGAAACTGGACTCAGTAGAACACGTAACAGGAAGCAGGAGGAGGTCAAGAACATCCAGGAGGAAGGTTCAACCCATAGAAGACCTGGTTGGCGTCAAAGAGCTCTTCCAAACACCAACTTACACAGGAGAACCAGCGACTGATGAAGTCACTAAAATACTGTTCCAGTCTCTACAACCAGAACCAGGCAGCACACCCACCAGCATGTCCAGACGGTTCAAGAGGTCTCTGGGGAAACTGGACATGCAGGAAGAGCCCTCAGCACTCAGGAAGCCAACACCTGAGAAAACCATGTGCTCACCCAGAGAATCGATAGGTGATGGAGATAACAAATCATTTAAGGAAACTTCAGAGCAGAAACTGGGTCGTGCAGGAAATGCAACAGGAAGCAGGAGGAGGTCGAGAACACCCAAGAGGAAGATCCAACCCATAGAAGACCTGGTTGCCGTCAAAGAGCTTTTCCAAACACCAACTTACACAGGAGGACCAGCGACTCATGAGGAAGTCACTAAAATACTGTTCCAGTCTCTACAACCAGAACCAGGCAGCACACCCACCAGCATGTCCAGACGGCTCAAGAGGTCTCTGGGGAAACTGGACATGCAGGAAGAGCCCTCAGCACTCAGGAAGCCAACACCTGAGAAAACCATGTGCTCACCCAGAGAATCAAAAGGTGATGGAGATAACAAATCATTTAAGGAAACTCCAGAGCAGAAACTGGGTCGTGCAGAAAATGCAACAGGAAGCAGGAGGAGGTCGAGAACACCCAAGAGGAAGATCCAACCCATAGAAGACCTTGTTGGCATCAAAGAGCTCTTCCAAGCACCCAATCATGCAGTAGAACCAATGACGGATGAGGAAGTCATTAAAATACTGTCCCAGTCTCCCCGACCAGAACCTGTTAGCACACGGTCCAGCACAAAGAGATGCTTCAGGACACCTCTGGGCATAGTGGTTGTGGAGGAAGAGCTCTCAGCACTCAGGAAGCTC
The DNA here is from genome assembly GCA_037038555.1 of Rhynchonycteris naso. NCBI lineage: Eukaryota > Metazoa > Chordata > Mammalia > Chiroptera > Emballonuridae > Rhynchonycteris > Rhynchonycteris naso. The sequence continues at coordinate 259,034,114 of CM072999.1, read as the reverse complement.
ATACCAACGCCAGGAGAATCCACCTGCTCACACAGAGAACCAGACGTGGCTGATGAAGATGTCAAAGCATTTCAGGAAACTTCCAAACAGAAACTGGACTCAGTAGAACACGTAACAGGAAGCAGGAGGAGGTCAAGAACACCCAGGAGGAAGGTTCAACCCATAGAAGACCTGGTTGGCATCAAAGAGCTCTTCCAAACACCAACTTACCCAGGAGAACCAGCGACTGATGGCCAAACCGAGATATACTGGAAATCTCCACAAGCAAAACCAGTTTCCATGCCTACGGGTAGAAGCCGATGTCTCCGGGCACCTAGAAGGAAGGTGGCCATAGAAATTGAGCCCATAGCCCTCGGGCAGCCCACCCTGACCTCAGGGAGAACCACGCGGTCCCGCAGACAAACTGAGGGTAGTGATAAAAATGTCAGATTGTTTAAGGAAACTCCAGAACAGAAATCGGACCCTGCAGAAAACCTCACTGGAAACTGGAGGCGGCCAAGAACACGTAAGGAAAAGACCCAAATCCTGGAGGACCCCGCACTTCTCAAAGAGCTCACCCAAAAACAAAGTCACACAGATGAGCCAGTGACCGTCCTCGAAACCACTAAAATGCCCTCCAAATCTTCACAGCCAGAAGCAGTCGTCCTTCCAGCCCGCACGAGGAGACGACTCAAGGCTCCTCCAGGGGCGGTGGATGAGCGGGAAGAGCCCTTGGCCCTCAGGAAGCCCACCCGGACGTCAGGGAGAACCACGCGGTCCCACAGAAGACCAGTAGAAGGTGAGAACAACATCGAAGTGCACAGGGATTCCCCAGCGCAGAAACTGGGTCCTGCGGAGAGCGCCGTGGGCAGCCACAGTCGGCTAAGGTCACGGAAGGGAAGGGCTCAGCCTCTGGAAGGACTGGCCCGCTGTGAACAGCCCTTCCAAAGCCCAGATCAAGGCCAGGCACCGGGTCAAGATGCCAAGGGCCTTACAAGAAGTTCACCACGAACACCAGAACGGAGCAAACCCATGAAATCATCTAGAAGAGTCCTCAGGACCCCGAACATAAAGCCCATGGGAGACCTGGTGGGCAGCACAGACCCCATGCAGCCAGAAAGCGAAAGCCATGCGTCCCTGTCCCTCAAGAGGAACCGAGAAGACGGTGGTGTCCCCGGCGCGAGGAGGAGGCTGCGCGCCAGGGCCTGTGAAGGGGACCCCTCAGAGGAGAGGCTGCCGCAGAAGAGACAGCGGAGAGCTCCCCCAGAGAGCCGTGAGCCCCTGGATGTCCCAGTCCTGAGGAAGAGGCGGAGAGCCTTGGTGGAAAGCTCTAACCCCGCGGCAGACCCGCCCAGCAAGACGGTGACAGCTAAGACTAAGGGCCGCAAAGTGGGAGACGTGACCTCTGCAGACAAGGTGATGGGCAGTTCCGGGGGACAGTGCCCGTTCCCGTGCTGTATTGGGTGTAGATTGCTGGGACCCGAGTTGCCTCACAGGCGTCCTTTCTCCAAGGGGCCCACCGTCCGTGCTGAGGAATTGTCGAGCCCGGAGCAGGGTCCTTGGGAGTTTTCAAGAGGGCATTTGGGAGAATACCCAGCCGGAGTTACCACCCCAGATCCTGGCAGGGTTTTTGCAGGAGGTGCATGAGTTGTGCTCGTCCTCAAAGACGCAGGAAGAGGGGGCCATGCACCCCCCAGGTGGGGGGGGGTCGTAACCGGTTAGAACACGGTCCGGGGAGGGCCTTCCCGGTAGGGACCTAACGGCCCACTGTCCAGGCTGCTGGGTAGAGCGGTCACTGCTGGGCGCAGAGACATCTGCAAACTTCCAGGAACGGGTACTTTTCTGTCCTGCTCCAGTGACCGTTCCAGCAGGAAGAGGTCACTTACTGCCCAGACGAGGGGCGTTTTCCTAGAATGCCCTCCAGTGCTTCTTATGACCAGATGTGACGCCTGTGACACTTACATGTATGCCAGATTCCTTGTTTATATATTTCTTTCTTTTTTTTAATTTTTGACTTACTCTGTGGCTTTATTTACGGTCTATCAGCAGAGGTGGCAACTTCTCCACAGGGACAAAGTGGCCTTCTTAGGTTACTCTGGCATCTTAGAAAATGAACCCCCGTGAAATGTGCCCGTGTGTTATGCCCTCTTGAGTTCGCTTCTGACTTTGGTGGCATGCTGGGCTCTCAGACGCTCGTTGCTCACTGTTGGTGTCTTGGATTTTTTAGGGGCCATCCCTGCGCTCCAGACGCCCAGGTAAAACGGAAGGGGCAGAGCCAGGACCCGAGACCCCGGTACCTGCACCGTCAGAAAAGGTGAAGACCCAGAGGAACAGAAGGAAGCCCGGGAACACCTCCCAGGAGGCACCGATCCCCGACCCCGGAGATGAGGCCATGAAGTCTGTGTCGTCGGGGCACGGGGTCCAGGGCAGACAGGTGTCTCTGAGATCCCACGCACAGAGGAAGACGCCCCCATCCAGTGGGGCCAGGGACAGAGCCCGGAAGAGGGGCGCAGAGACCCCCCTGAAGACACAGGACCAGCCGGGAGGAGCCCCGCGCTCAGGCGTCACCCGCCTGCGATCCAGAAAGGCGATGGGCCCTCCGCCAGGCGACACTGCCGAGGAGGAGAGGAGGCCCCAGCCGAGAGTGACGCGGAACACCAAGAGGTCCACCGAGCCCACGGACAAGGCAAGTCGTGGACCGTTCGGCTTTTTAATTAGTGCTGCTCTAAGCATTTGTGTGGATTTTCTTTTTTTTTTAATTAGGTATCAACTTAAAAGGAGGTTACAGACTTTTCCATCAGGAAACAAAGTATTTAAGTTTAAAAAACTAAAGAGTCAACAGTCAGAGGAACAAAAAGTCCCTCTCTCAGGGGGGACAGGTGGGGCCAGTGAGGTTGACAGCTGTTCCCGTGGACAGTCTTACACGCATGCTCTATTCTGCGCCCGCCCCACTGCAAAGCCGCTTTTGCCCCAGCCTGTGTTTTAAAACTTGTCCCCAACCTCAAAGTTAATTGTCTAGAAAGCATTGCCCCTGGGAAGGATTTGGGTGTTTGTAGAGTTGGTTATAAAAATCGCATTTTAAATGACTTAAGAGGTGTGTTTTTCTTCCCAAACAGGAGCAGGAAGATGCGGGCATCTGGAAAATGAGAACCAGAAGTCGGCGTTAGCGACGGAGCTGGGGAGGGGAGGAAGCAGTGTGTTGGCTCAGCTTTACGTGCCAGGGCGACCTTGGCTGTACATTTAGAAGTGAATCCTGTAAATAATTCTGTCAGGGTGCTTAAGGGACCAAACAGCAGCTCTGCATGCTGCTCAGGAACCCCCATGGTGGTCACGAATGGGCTCCCAAAATGATAAGAATTGGGGGTGGGAGGGGGGTGGGAGTTTGAGCCAGGCTGTGGCCTCCAGCTTCGTCACACGCAGCGCTGAAATCCGTCCCCACGGCTCAAACCTGGGCTTGAGCACTTGCACTGTAAATACGTCTTTGTCTGTCCCTCATCAGGACCCCAACAGCGGGGGCCGCAATCCTCAGGAAACGTTAGGGGTAGATGAACGAGTGGGCACGGTGCTTACAGGACACGTCCTTCCAATGGTGGACGTGTGTGGCCGGTGCACAGGGCTTTCTAGGTGACCTGCACAGGACAGTCCCACTCAGTGTCCTGACCACTGAAGGGAAGAGAAGTGATTTGGAGGGTGGCTTGTGACCCCCTTTCAGGACAGGGGTCACTACAAGTGAGGGCTGACTGGCCACGTGCCTCCTTCACTTGAAGGGTATTTGCAGCAGCTGGGACGGCTCTCCTCTGAGGAGCCCCTCCCCGGCCAGGGTGGGCTCGGTTCCAAGTGGAGACGCCCCTTTTGCTTGTGCTGTGCTAGTGTTTACACGGCTGTCCCGGGCTCTTCACGGGCCCTGCCCCCACCTGGGCTCTTTCTGCAGGTGCCTGTCAGCCCACCTGCCACCCAGCGCCCACCGCGCACAGGAAGCAACACCAGGGCCGTTTCTGACGGCCGCATGCGGTGGGGCCCTGCCCCCAGAGGCCCACATGCTCACCGGCAAGCCGTACCTCCTGGTCTCACTAAGCCCGGCTTCTTCCTTCTGCGTCACGCCAAGACGTTCCTCTAGCTGCCGGGCACCTGTCACATTCCTCTGTGTCCCCTAAGGGCACACATCTCATCCTGTCCGGAATCCTGTGCCTGTCTGTCCCCCTCTTGTCCCTGTCTGGTGTGGAGCAGGTTCAAATAAAAGTAAACATTTGTTTATGAATTTAGGTGTCTGTCTCTGCTGGCAGCTGCTGCGGGTGTTCTGGTTGCCCCTGCGGTTCTGGACGGTGCTGTCTAAGCCCTAAGGCTGGCAGACAGGGAGGCAGGATGGGCAGGGAGGCAGGGTCGGTGACTGGGCCGAGGAGAGGATGGGGCCCCAGTGAGCAGACGGGACGGGGTTTCAGGAAGCGCAGCCTCACCAGAAAGGCACTTCATTTGAAGGTGCGTGCCATTGTCTCCAGGGAGGCCAGGTTCAAGGAGAAACAAGAACAGGGCTTTTCTCTGAAGGAGTTGTCTGTCAAGCTTGAGGCAGAGGCATGTCGGTGAGCCGCCCACCTGGAGCGTGGTTAGTGAAGGACCTCTAACCCAAACCTTGGGGACTCGGGCACGGTCCCCACCGCCGCTGCTGCTGGTGGCGTTTCCAGAGCAGACTCGGGGGTGGGTCCGGGTGAGAACACTCCAGGGCTACCCAAGTGTAGGAAACAGCCATAGGACGCACCTTCACTGCATTTTTAGGGGTGCGGGGGGAAATCAGACCAGTTCTAGCCACCCAACCAGGCTGGCTGAGAACAGGCTCCAGGAAGTCACAGACTCGCTGTGGGGTCGGGGACGGGCTGGGAGCTGCAGATGTTGCTCAGAGGGACTTTCTGATGGACGGTTCTCAGTAAGCGGAGACAGTTTCACCTTCGTGCCTTCAGGGTTCTGACTGCTCTGTCTGGTCCAGTCTTTGCTCCAAGTCCAGCCCACTCGCACCTCGAGTAAGACCCACCCAACACGGCGCACACACACTCCCGAGGCTGTGGCTTGCTCGGGGTGGCTGGGCCCGTTGGCCCCTGACCGACTGATGTCCTCCGTGCCCTTGAGGTCCCGTCCTCGGAGTGTGTCTCCACTGCAGCGGGACTGGCCGAGAGGAGAAGCGAGGGGCCGTGGGTCTGAGGGGCGGGCAGGCAGACCCGCGAGGGAGAACCGATAACTAAGGCCCACAGGAGCAAACTTTCCTTGCAGGTGAGTTTTTCTTTTTTTTTTTTAAGTGAGAAGCGGGGAGGCAGAGAGAGACCAGCATGCACCCCGACCGGGATCCACCCGGCATGCCCACCAGAGGGCGATGCTCTGCCCACCTGGGACCCTTGCTCCATTGCAACCTGAGCCACTTTTTAGAGCCCAAGGCAGAGGCCCTGGAGCCGTCCTCAGTGCCCGGGCCAGCTCGCTCTAATGGAGCCTTGGCTGCAGGAGAGGAAGAGAGAGACAGAAAGGAGAGGGGGAGGGGTGGAGAAGCAGGTGGGTACTTCTCCTGTGTGCCCTGGCTGGGAATCGAACCTGGGACTTCCACACGCCAGGCTGACACTCTACCACTAGCCCAACTGGCCAGGGCCCATGTTGTTATTATTATTGTTGTTTTTTTAACAAACATAACAAGGCTCGCAAACCTTATTAGTCAATGCAGCAAATAATAAGAGCACGTTTCACTCCCACAGTAGGTCCAGGGTACCTAACAGGAAGCTAGTGGGGACGGGAGGGAGGTGGAGTTGGGCGGGACCCGGTGGAGAGAGCTGGGCACTGCTGGGACCACCGGGTGTACAAAGGGCCTGAGGTGGTTTTAGGTCTCAGGAGGAAAAGCAACACACAAGGACGTCCTGCTCCCCCTTGGCTGTGGACGTCAAGCAGGGCTGTTGTCCTTAGAGGTCTGAGACGCCACCGCTCAGAGCTCCAGTTCCTGCCTGGGCTCCCTGAATGGCGAGCTGTGGGCCGGCGCTTCCTGTCTGCATGCTCAGGTCCCCGGACCCGCCAAGCGCTGGGGCCACCGTGCCCTCCCACACCCCAGGGTCTGTCCTATGACCTGTACAAGTCCTCAAATGAACTGTCTGTATACATCAACGCCGATGTCCGTGTGGTCTTGTCTGAAAGGACTGAAGGCACAAGAATGACAGGAGGGGTTTCCTCCAAGGACGAGACACAGGCTAGAAGTCAAAGGAAACCTTTATCCTTGCTCCAGAGTGTTCTAGACCCTGCAGCTTGCATATACAAAGGGCTCAGCAACATTCATGGGCATTGCCATCGTCAGAGCAAGGTCAAAGGATCAATGTCGTCCAAGAAAGCGTGACAGTTGGATCTGGAGGGCACACACGGTGAGAGTGCACACAAACACAACGTAGTGAAACAAGTATCAGTAATCAGACATTTAAAAAACATTAACGTGGTCATGTCTCCAAATGCTGAAACAGGTCAGGCTCATTTTTTTAAAAGTTTTTTTGTCTTTTTTATAAACAAAACATAAAAATACCTTTTAAAACACTGCTATGCATTCTTCATTAGCACGTAGAGAGAGTAAAAGTGAGTCACACAGTGACCGAGAAAGCACGCCGATCGGAACCATAGTCTTCCGATCACGATTTGGCATTTGGATTCAACTGCATGCAACATGGAAAAACGTGTGGGGAGTGGGGGAGGCTGAGGTCAGCGGGGCACCGTCTTATGTCCAGTGGACTTTCTCTGACCGCAGGGGAAGCAGAGCCTAGTGTCCAGGCTGGAGATGGGCAGCGCGTCCCCGCAAGCTCGCCGGGACTGGATGGGAGCCTAGGGCAGACCTCCCAGATAGGCAGGCACTGCCCTCCTGTCTGGGGGAGGGGTCCTGTGTCCACAGGGCCATGGCTTCCGCTTGGTTTCTGAAACAGGAAGGGCCAAACGGGGTACCAGTATGCCTGCCGTGGACAGAGGCGATGGCCCAAGGGGGACCAGAAAACACGCCGATGGGGCAGCTCCCCTAGGTACCCTGAGAAGGACTTCGCCTCCACCCAGGAGATGCCAGGCTGACCAGGAGAGGGCGTGGAGGACTCGGAGGAAGGCTCCTAAACTTGGACCCCTCAGATAAATGCCTAGTGGCTTTCATCGCCACCAGCCAGCTGTTTCTAGGCTGGGAGCTGAACCACGGCTCTGCTGCCTCTCCTTCAGTCAGAGAAAGGCGCTGGGCTGGGCCACGAACCACGGAAACAGGAGGGCCCACGGGCCTGTCTCGCAGAGCTCCCTGCCTTTTCCTCTCGGGCCCAGGTACCTATGGTTCTGGAGAAAGGAGAAAGGACGGCTCTGCTCTGCCCAGGGCTGCGGCTGGCTGGCTGGCTGGTGGCAGGGAGGGCAGTCTTCACCAAGTTGTGCTTTTTCTTGCCAGCTGGGGCACCTGCTGTGGCCCTTGGGTGGGGGCTCAGGGGACAGGCAGAAGTCTGGTGACCTGGGAGCCTGTCTAGAACCCAGCCCGGCCCAGGAAGGAGTCACACTCACTGGCAAAGAACCCAGGAGAAAAAGTGCCGTCTCTTCAGTGGTAATATCAAATAAGGCCTTTGTATGTCCTTTTAAAAGCAAATGCGATGCCCAAACTGCACGTGTGGAATGTTTTCAGTAGGTGAGGCCAGCTGCTTCTCTTGCATTGTGCTCATCTGCCAGCTACCGCAGGCCCGTGGAAAGATCACTGTTACTAAAGTAAACTTTTCTACATTCACTCTCCCCTCCTTTTTTTATTTTTTTCATTTTTACCCCATAAGCCGACCCTATGGGGCAGTATGACCACTATCATCCAGTGTCCAAGAACTCAGTAGCATTTCCATCCAAAAATAAGTTCGTCTTTCGATTAAGGACGTCTCTTTCTTTACTCTAATTAAATATCGAGGAGTGGGGCTTAAAAAAAAAACAACTGTATAAATCTAGATTTTAAGATTTCTTCTTCTTCTTCTTTTTTTACAGTCTTATCTCTTTTACAAGGAGGTCTTGAAGTACCAAAATCCTTCTCGGGAAGTTGGAAAGCATCATTGCCTACTCTTTCCGCCAAGCGTGTGTGCCTCTGTGTGTGTGTGTGCGCGCGCGTGTGTGTATGTGTGTGTGTGTGTGCGCGCGCGCGCGCGCGCGTGTGTGTGTGTGTGTGTGTGCGCGCGCGCTTGCACTCCTGGCTTCTGCGGGTGGGGTGTGGACTCTGGGCTTCCCTGAAAGTCCGGGATGGGAAGTGCTTGGAGGCCGCCACCTGCGCGGTTGGACGGGGGTACCTCCGGACCCCCAGCGCTGGCAGCTGTGGCCAATGCAGGGCAGGGGAGTCAGAAAGGCAGCTGGTTCCTCTCCCAGGGTTTCTTCCGGGCCAAACGCGCGGAGGACGGACGGCAGGTGGCGCTGTGGGAGCGCGGCTCCAATGGCCGTTTCGGCTGCAGCCAAAACCAGGGGCGGGAACGGGGCCCACCTGCCCGCCTCCCGCTGTGCTGTCGCCACGGTGGCACCGACGCAGCCTCGGACAAGGGTCACCCACTGTTCTGATGTGTTTCATACCCGGATGCGGGTTGTCAAGTCCTCGATCTTTAAAGGGTCAAAGGTAAAAAAGCAGGTGGGCTGAGACTAAGGATGTTGTTACAAAACGCGGTCTTTCTTTTTACCTTGCGTCTTCCGGGGCCGCTCGGGCCCTACAACCAGCGTTGGGAAACTGAATTTTCAACTGGTTTCTGCGACCCGGACTGCTTTCTCCTAACGGTTGTGTTTAGGATTTTGCATGAAGCACACTTGGCATATTAAAGGTTTATAACATTTAGAGGTGCTGACTTGTAAGAAATTAAATAATAGGAACCTAATGAGAAATTAAAGTATTGACTGACATTAGCAGAAATATATCTATATCTATAGTGATAAAGATATATATCTCTATGGGATATTATTTGACCTTAATACATTATTCCAGTTTTTAGGGGCGGGTGGTATTCGAGACGTAATAACTTTATAGCGGGTGGCCCTTCGAGCATAACAAAATATATACAAAGAAATTAGAAAGGATATTAATGTCAACTATGAAATAAATTAACATGGTTTTTACAAAATATACTGACCATTAAATTAAAAAATATTTTAAGGCAGGAGTTTTCATTTGAAATTAGCATAATCAGAAAATATGTCAATAAAATCTTGTACCACTTTGTAGCAGAATTCATACTGTTCCTGAAAAAAGAAAACCAAGAATACATTAAAATGGCATGTAAAGAATGGTTTGAATAATGTAATTAGGAGGAACATTCAAAAAGGAAGACATAAAAAAGTCTTATGTACTAGAATACTACGTTCCCTTCTGCACATCAGCCTCTGTTACATAGTTCAGTTTTCAGGCACGTGAGAAGTTCCAAATAAATCCCCCCCACCCCACCCCACCCCGCCCCACCCCGCGCGGGCGCGCACGCTTTAACTTGGCGTACTTTCCGGAGCCTTCCCTGGCGCTCGGTCTCTTACCAGCGTTTGCACCATGTGCGGCCTCTGCAGTCGCAAGCTCTTCACCGCCTGGAAGACGTCCAGGAGGCCCTCGGCTTTCACTCGCTCCAGAATGTTGCTGAGCGCTATGAACGTACCTGTCCGCCCCGCGCCCGCGCTGCGGGGAGAAAGCGCTTCATGCAGGTGACCGCAGCCACCACCCACGGTGGCGGGGACGGTGGGACAGCGCCGCCCCACACGTCCCCCCGCGGAGGCCCCTCGTAAAGGCGGCGGGCGTGTGGACTTTCAACGGTCACTTATATTTATATGTAGCTTAGCTTTTCAGCAGAGCCGGCAACACAGACCTGGTAAAATGCCCGTCTGATCACAGCAGACGGACACCTTCACGAGTGGGGTCAGTGCCGGGTGCAGGAGTTTACGCTTGGTGTAACCATGTTCCTCTTCCTGGTCTGGGCGGGGTCCCTGGGTCCCCAGCAGCACCGCAGGCCCCAGCGGGGTGTGCGGGGGGGGCTTGTTAGAAATGCAAACCCTCTCCCTGTTCAGGTCCCAGGAAAGGTAAGGTGGGCTGACTCTCAGATTCCTGTCCCCCTGCTCTGTCCCCGCGTCTGCCCTGTGGACCTCTTCACCTTTGTATCTCTGGTGCCCAACCTGTTCTGAAACTCAGCCCGGGTTCATGAAGGAACTCATTTCTAGTTTATTCTACTCGAGACACTTCTCTGAAGCTCCTGCGGTTGAAAACAGAGGCTGTGTTCCCCTGCTGGGCAGGTGGGCAGTGCGCCCAGGTGCGTCCCAGGTGTGGAGCCTTCCTGGGATGCTGACATCAGAGCACCTGAACCTTTCCCAGCGCCCAGGGGGAAAGCACGCGGAGGCGAGCCATCGCCCCGAAACCAGAACGATCTTTCAAAATGAAGACAAATGCCTTCAAGTTCAGGACTGGGTCTGTCTGAGTTGTGCTTGGGGACTTTTTCTTTTTTCGTTTGTTTTTTGGATGGCTTCAAAAGCAGAAGGAAATGTGCGTTTGAATCACCCCTAACGCCTCCCACTAAACGCATGCCCCACGTATGATAAGACGGCATGTATGTACAGTTATGTGTGCACGTCCAGGGTAACTCTGCCCACCCCCACCCCCCCGGGAGCCTGGAGCTGGGCGCCTGGCAGGATGCACGCGGGCCCCAGCAGGGGCGCTCACCTGCAGTGCACGGTGATGGGGTGGTTGCCCGTCTGCTGCTGCTGCTTCTGCACGGCCGCGATGAGGTCGATCATGCCTTTGCCCTCCGCAGGGATCCCGACCTCGGGCCAGCCGTGGAAGTGGAACTGGCGAACCATGCGGGACTGCTCCTCCTGGCGGGCCAGGGGCTGTGGCAGGACAAGGCATGTCAGGCGTGCTGGGTCACCTGCCCATCTCTGCCAGCCCTCCTGGGGACTCGGGACAAGACTCAGGGCTCGGAGGGGACCTTTGGCACCACCTGGCCGGCCTGAGGGTCCTGGTCGGGCTGCTGTAGAGTGTGGGCACCCTAAAGAGAGGCGGGCAGTGTCTCCTCCTGAGCGGAGAGGATGGCCCAGGAGCCCCCTTCAGGATATATCCCTGGCAGACTATCTTTCTTAAGAAGTCAGGACCCCAGGTGACAAGCCTAGACAGGAGTGGTTTGTGAGTCTGGTTTCTGGGTCGTTCTGTGACAGGCGTGGAGGGAACAGGTCCTAGGGCAAGCTGGGTCTCTGTGGTGGTGACCGTCTTGAGCTCCGAATCAAGTCCCCTAGGTGAGTCCCCTTCCTCATGACTGACCCACAGGAGTTCCCATTCCTGCTCAGGAAGCAGATCCCAGGACCCAGTGGGGACCGGGACAGTCGGGGGCTCTGAGGAAGCACGTGGCAGAGAGCCGTAGAGAGGCTCTGTGGCTTTGTCCCCTTTTGTTCCTCTTGGCCCTGGTCACCGTCATGTCTCCTGAGTGGGGAGTGAGGCAGTGGTCACTCTGCCTCATCATCCTTGTGCCCCAGCAAGGAGGCAGGTGACCTTGGAGGTCCGGGTGATGTGGCTCGCTATCCCCCACACTGAGCTCTGGTACCAATGTGGGGAACAAAGGCAGCCAGGACCCGAGGGGCGGCCGCAGTGCGCCCTGGCCATGGTGCAAATTGCCAGGACAGCAATACCTGACTGAAAGTGACCAGGAAGTCTCGTATACTGATGGCGTCCGAAAGGGTGTCACTCTTGATTTCGATCTTTATGTCTCCGTGAGTCACTGAGCCCTCTGTTGGCCAATACTGGTAGCATTTATCCTGGGGTGTTGCGGGGGACAGAACACAATTTTAAGTCTCGTAATAATTTGCTGCCCGCTGTTCTAACGCTACAATGCAGAGGTAGGTGCTCTTGAACTATTTTAACCCATTTCGTCTGACCGAGGAAATGACGTGGATACATGGGAACAGACGTGTATATTTGGAACTCTGATCCAGGTTAGAAGGGACCTCACAGGAAGCAGAGATCATGCCACACATGAAGCTAGAAGGCTGGGTTTCCGTGGATCTGGGTTCTTAACTCACCCTAGGAGGGCTGATACAAATGCCCAGCCCCTCCTGGCATCAGGCAGAGTATGACCTGCATGACCCTGTGTGGTTGCCTTAAATTAAAAAAAAAAAATTTAAAAGGACAAACCTGAACAGGTTAGGACTTAAGGTCAAAATCAAAATTGTGCCTGACCTGTGGTGGCGCAGTGGATAAAGCGTCGACCTGGGAACACTGAGGTCGCCAGTTCAAAACCCTGCACTGGTCTGGTCAAGGCACATATGGGAGTTGATGCTTCCAGCTCCTCCCCCCTTTCTCTCTCTCTCTCTCTCTCTCTCTCTCTCTCTCACTCTGTGTCTCCTCTCTAAAATGAATAAATAAAAATTAAAAAAAAAATCAAAATTGTGAAAGCCTTAGAAGCAAAATACACATTTTCATTTTGGGGAACAGAAGGATTTAAACAACAAGACCCCAAAAGAGCTAGACAATCACAACGGAAAAGACTGCCGTGTCAAGTTACAATAAAATTAACGTCGCTTTGTCAACAAGCATCATTAAGAGAGTGAAAAGACAAGGCCACCCGCCGTGATAACACGGTCCTGGTAATATGTGAAACCAAGCTCGGCTTAGGATGAAGACAAGAGAAATGAAACCTAGGAAACAAGAAGGAAAGGGCAGAGATTCGGCTAGAAAAGCGGGCACAGGGCACGAGGGGCACTTGTGCAGAGGAAACAGGCCACCTCTAAGTACGTGAGGTGCAAAAGCGGGCACAGGGCACGAGGGGCACTTGTGCAGAGGAAACAGGCCACCTCTAAGTACGTGAGGTGCAAAAGCGGGCACAGGGCACGAGGGGCACTTGTGCAGAGGAAACAGGCCACCTCTAAGTACGTGAGGTGCAAAAGCGGGCACAGGGCACGAGGGGCACTTGTGCAGAGGAAACAGGCCACCTCTAAGTACGTGAGGTGCAAAAGCGGGCACAGGGCACGAGGGGCACTTGTGCAGAGGAAACAGGCCACCTCTAAGTACGTGAGGTGCAAAAGCGGGCACAGGGCACGAGGGGCACTTGTGCAGAGGAAACAGGCCACCTCTAAGTACGTGAGGTGCAAAAGCGGGCACAGGGCACGAGGGGCACTTGTGCAGAGGAAACAGGCCACCTCTAAGTACGTGAGGTGCAAAAGCGGGCACAGGGCACGAGGGGCACTTGTGCAGAGGAAACAGGCCACCTCTAAGTACGTGAGGTGCAAAAGCGGGCACAGGGCACGAGGGGCACTTGTGCAGAGGAAACAGGCCACCTCTAAGTACGTGAGGTGCAAAAGCGGGCACAGGGCACGAGGGGCACTTGTGCAGAGGAAACAGGCCACCTCTAAGTACGTGAGGTGCAAAAGCGGGCACAGGGCACGAGGGGCACTTGTGCAGAGGAAACAGGCCACCTCTAAGTACGTGAGGTGCAAAAGCGGGCACAGGGCACGAGGGGCACTTGTGCAGAGGAAACAGGCCACCTCTAAGTACGTGAGGTGCAAAAGCGGGCACAGGGCACGAGGGGCACTTGTGCAGAGGAAACAGGCCACCTCTAAGTACGTGAGGTGCAAAAGCGGGCACAGGGCACGAGGGGCACTTGTGCAGAGGAAACAGGCCACCTCTAAGTACGTGAGGTGCAAAAGCGGGCACAGGGCACGAGGGGCACTTGTGCAGAGGAAACAGGCCACCTCTAAGTACGTGAGGTGCAAAAGCGGGCACAGGGCACGAGGGGCACTTGTGCAGAGGAAACAGGCCACCCCTAAGTACGTGAGGTGCAAAAGCGGGCACAGGGCACGAGGGGCACTTGTGCAGAGGAAACAGGCCACCTCTAAGTACGTGAGGTGCAAAAGCGGGCACAGGGCACGAGGGGCACTTGTGCAGAGGAAACAGGCCACCTCTAAGTACGTGAGGTGCAAAAGCGGGCACAGGGCACGAGGGGCACTTGTGCAGAGGAAACAGGCCACCTCTAAGTACGTGAGGTGCAAAAGCGGGCACAGGGCACGAGGGGCACTTGTGCAGAGGAAACAGGCCACCTCTAAGTACGTGAGGTGCAAAAGCGGGCACAGGGCACGAGGGGCACTTGTGCAGAGGAAACAGGCCACCCCTAAGTACGTGAGGTGCAAAAGCGGGCACAGGGCACGAGGGGCACTTGTGCAGAGGAAACAGGCCACCTCTAAGTACGTGAGGTGCAAAAGCGGGCACAGGGCACGAGGGGCACTTGTGCAGAGGAAACAGGCCACCCCTAAGTACGTGAGGTGCAAAAGCGGGCACAGGGCACGAGGGGCACTTGTGCAGAGGAAACAGGCCACCTCTAAGTACGTGAGGTGCAAAAGCGGGCACAGGGCACGAGGGGCACTTGTGCAGAGGAAACAGGCCACCCCTAAGTACGTGAGGTGCAAAAGCGGGCACAGGGCACGAGGGGCACTTGTGCAGAGGAAACAGGCCACCCCTAAGTACGTGAGGTGCAAAAGCGGGCACAGGGCACGAGGGGCACTTGTGCAGAGGAAACAGGCCACCCCTAAGTACGTGAGGTGCAAAAGCGGGCACAGGGCACGAGGGGCACTTGTGCAGAGGAAACAGGCCACCCCTAAGTACGTGAGGTGCAAAAGCGGGCACAGGGCACGAGGGGCACTTGTGCAGAGGAAACAGGCCACCTCTAAGTACGTGAGGTGCAAAAGCGGGCACAGGGCACGAGGGGCACTTGTGCAGAGGAAACAGGCCACCCCTAAGTACGTGAGGTGCAAAAGCGGGCACAGGGCACGAGGGGCACTTGTGCAGAGGAAACAGGCCACCTCTAAGTACGTGAGGTGCAAAAGCGGGCACAGGGCACGAGGGGCACTTGTGCAGAGGAAACAGGCCACCCCTAAGTACGTGAGGTGCAAAAGCGGGCACAGGGCACGAGGGGCACTTGTGCAGAGGAAACAGGCCACCTCTAAGTACGTGAGGTGCAAAAGCGGGCACAGGGCACGAGGGGCACTTGTGCAGAGGAAACAGGCCACCTCTAAGTACGTGAGGTGCAAAAGCGGGCACAGGGCACGAGGGGCACTTGTGCAGAGGAAACAGGCCACCTCTAAGTACGTGAGGTGCAAAAGCGGGCACAGGGCACGAGGGGCACTTGTGCAGAGGAAACAGGCCACCCCTAAGTACGTGAGGTGCAAAAGCGGGCACAGGGCACGAGGGGCACTTGTGCAGAGGAAACAGGCCACCTCTAAGTACGTGAGGTGCAAAAGCGGGCACAGGGCACGAGGGGCACTTGTGCAGAGGAAACAGGCCACCCCTAAGTACGTGAGGTGCAAAAGCGGGCACAGGGCACGAGGGGCACTTGTGCAGAGGAAACAGGCCACCTCTAAGTACGTGAGGTGCAAAAGCGGGCACAGGGCACGAGGGGCACTTGTGCAGAGGAAACAGGCCACCCCTAAGTACGTGAGGTGCAAAAGCGGGCACAGGGCACGAGGGGCACTTGTGCAGAGGAAACAGGCCACCTCTAAGTACGTGAGGTGCAAAAGCGGGCACAGGGCACGAGGGGCACTTGTGCAGAGGAAACAGGCCACCCCTAAGTACGTGAGGTGCAAAAGCGGGCACAGGGCACGAGGGGCACTTGTGCAGAGGAAACAGGCCACCTCTAAGTACGTGAGGTGCAAAAGCGGGCACAGGGCACGAGGGGCACTTGTGCAGAGGAAACAGGCCACCCCTAAGTACGTGAGGTGCAAAAGCGGGCACAGGGCACGAGGGGCACTTGTGCAGAGGAAACAGGCCACCTCTAAGTACGTGAGGTGCAAAAGCGGGCACAGGGCACGAGGGGCACTTGTGCAGAGGAAACAGGCCACCCCTAAGTACGTGAGGTGCAAAAGCGGGCACAGGGCACGAGGGGCACTTGTGCAGAGGAAACAGGCCACCTCTAAGTACGTGAGGTGCAAAAGCGGGCACAGGGCACGAGGGGCACTTGTGCAGAGGAAACAGGCCACCCCTAAGTACGTGAGGTGCAAAAGCGGGCACAGGGCACGAGGGGCACTTGTGCAGAGGAAACAGGCCACCTCTAAGTACGTGAGGTGCAAAAGCGGGCACAGGGCACGAGGGGCACTTGTGCAGAGGAAACAGGCCACCTCTAAGTACGTGAGGTGCAAAAGCGGGCACAGGGCACGAGGGGCACTTGTGCAGAGGAAACAGGCCACCTCTAAGTACGTGAGGTGCAAAAGCGGGCACAGGGCACGAGGGGCACTTGTGCAGAGGAAACAGGCCACCCCTAAGTACGTGAGGTGCAAAAGCGGGCACAGGGCACGAGGGGCACTTGTGCAGAGGAAACAGGCCACCTCTAAGTACGTGAGGTGCAAAAGCGGGCACAGGGCACGAGGGGCACTTGTGCAGAGGAAACAGGCCACCTCTAAGTACGTGAGGTGCAAAAGCGGGCACAGGGCACGAGGGGCACTTGTGCAGAGGAAACAGGCCACCTCTAAGTACGTGAGGTGCAAAAGCGGGCACAGGGCACGAGGGGCACTTGTGCAGAGGAAACAGGCCACCCCTAAGTACGTGAGGTGCAAAAGCGGGCACAGGGCACGAGGGGCACTTGTGCAGAGGAAACAGGCCACCCCTAAGTACGTGAGGTGCAAAAGCGGGCACAGGGCACGAGGGGCACTTGTGCAGAGGAAACAGGCCACCCCTAAGTACGTGAGGTGCAAAAGCGGGCACAGGGCACGAGGGGCACTTGTGCAGAGGAAACAGGCCACCCCTAAGTACGTGAGGTGCAAAAGCGGGCACAGGGCACGAGGGGCACTTGTGCAGAGGAAACAGGCCACCCCTAAGTACGTGAGGTGCAAAAGCGGGCACAGGGCACGAGGGGCACTTGTGCAGAGGAAACAGGCCACCTCTAAGTACGTGAGGTGCAAAAGCGGGCACAGGGCACGAGGGGCACTTGTGCAGAGGAAACAGGCCACCCCTAAGTACGTGAGGTACCTGCCGCTCGGCCTCACAGGACCCAGAGAGGCACACCGAAGCCACAAAGAGATGACGTCTACGCCTGTCCAACGATCAGATGAGGGTGGCTGATCCCACAGGCACGTGGACAAATGGAACCTCCCAGAATCGCCGATGTCCACTTGGGGGGACCGTAGCCACCCCGGGAAAGCGACTGGGAACTACCCCACAACGTGCATGCACGCTTGCTCACACTCTCCCGTGTGGCCGGCTGCCACTTTGGGACGCAGTTCCTCCTGCAGCACGAGCCATGGACGTGGGTGTCCCTGCAACCCTGCTTGTAAAACTACAAAACGAACCCACCCTGTGCCCACGACAGGGGAAGGAACAGCCAGCGTGCCGGGTGGATGGATTGTGTAGCCGAGCACGGTGAAATGGTGATGAATGAAACCCGTAGGCATCGGCACAGAAAAATACCACGGTGCAATTCTGAGCGGGAAAAGCGAGTCCCAGAAGAACCCGTACCCAGAGGGTACCCTGTAAAGACGGCAAATAAAACAAGCAGAATCGATCGGTAGTCTCTCTCCGCACACACGTCTACATGATATAAAAGATACTTTTTTAAAGCAAAGAACACTTGCACTTGGATGGCGTGTGTGTGTGTGTGTGTGTGCACGTTTGCCCACTAGGATGTCTTTACCCAAAAGACAATAGTCAGTGTTGGTGAGGATAGGGGAGATGGAACCCCTCGCACGTCGCTGGTGGGAACGTGAAACGAGGCCGCTCCTTTGGACAGCGGCCTGGCAGTCTCCAAAAATGGTCAGTAATGGGAACTGCCGTGGACGGAGAGCGAGCATAGGACCCAGCAACGCCACCCAGGCAGCCAGCCAGCCTCTCAGGTAAAACCTCTGAGCATGAAGTGTGCACACCAGGACGCATAATAGCCCCAGAGCGGGGAGAACTCCAGCGTCCATCGGCAGAGGAATGGACAGGCCAAGTGTGGCCTGGCTGTCCCACGGAAGAGGATTTGTCCGTAAAAAAACACACTGAAGGGCTCACTCAGGCCACCACATGGCAGAACCCGGAACACATGTGCAAGGGAAAGAACTCGGTCACAAAAGACACGCTACGTGATTTCATCCGTGTGAAGTGTCCAGAACAGGCAGATACAGAGACAGAACGTAGATTTGTGGTGGCCGGGGCTACAGAGGGGGGGAGGGGGAGGAATGGGAGCGACTGGCTGCTCATGGGCCTGGGTGGGGTTTCTTTCCAGGGTGACAAAAATGCTCTGGAATCGATTAGAAAGTGGTGACGCGTGCACAACTCTGTGAACAGGCTAACAGCCACTGAACTGTGTGTCCTTTAGAAAAGATGAGTTGAGGCCCTGGCCAGTTGCTTAGTAGTAGAGCATCAGCCTGGTGTGTGGATGTTCTGGGTTCAATTCCTGGTCAGGGCACCAGGAGAAATGACCATCTGCTTCTCCACCCCTCCCCCTCTTGCTTCTCTCTCTCCCCTCCGGAAACCATGGCTGCATTAGAGCGAGTTGGCTCCTGGCACTGAAGATGGCTTCATGGCTTCTACCTCAGGCACTAAGAAGAGCTTGGTTGCTGAGCAATGGAGCAATGCCCCAGATGGGCAGAGCATCGCCCCCTTCTAGGCATGCCAGGTGGATCCAGTCAGGGCACATGCAGGAGTCTGTCTCTCTGCCTCTCTCTATATATATATTTTAAAGAAAAGATGGGTTGTAAATTTCAATAAAGTTGTTTCTTTTTAAAGCAAAGAAATCAAAACACTGGTTCAGGGTCACGGTCACAACTCGGGGAAGCGCCTAGACAAGTGGTTCTTAACCTTTTTTGAGATACCGAACCCACCAGTTTCATATGCGCATTCACCGAACCCTTCTTTAGTGATAAATAAAATATGCTTTCTTTTTCCAAATTCAAGACATAGGCATATGTTTTTTTACTGGTGCACAAAATGAGCCGTGCATGAACATCCCCTTGCTCAAAGAACAGAACCAACAAAGTGCATGAACTCACAACTAATTACGGTATGACTATTCTGGCCTCCACGGCAGAGGCTTCTCCGAACCCCTGAGACAGACTCATCGAACCCCTAGGGTTCGATAGAACCCAGATTAAGAACCACTGCCCTAGACAGAAGTATGTTGCTGGCAACAAGTCTGGTTGGCAGCTGCATGGTGGGTTCACAAATACTTACTATGGCGTTTATGGTGTTAAAGAAACACAGAATACAGGAAGGCCGCAGCTGGAGCTCTGGAAAAACAAAAGATTCCACTCCCTCCAGTTGACCAGGACAATGTCAACTAGGCACGTACACCAACACCAATGTCTTTATGTCTTAAAAAAAGTGGAAATATGTCTTTTTGTGTGTGTGTGTCTGTGCCAAGTGCAAAATGGTGGAATTCCAAGGCAAGTTAAATAAAATCTAGCTGGGTAGTTATTGTGGAAGGAGGGAGGCAGGGAGGGAGGGAGGGAGGGAGGGAGGAAGGGAAGGAAGGAAGGAAGGAAGGAAGGAAGGAAGAAAGGAAGGAAAGAAGGAGGAAGGAAGGAAGGAAGGAAGGAAGGAAGGAAGGAAGGAAGGAGGGAGGAAGGAAGGAGGGAGGGAGGGAGGAAGGAAGGAAGGAAGGAGTAAAGAAGGAAGGAAGGAAGAAAGGAAGAAAGGAAGGAAGAAAGGAAAGAAGGAAAGAAGGAAAGAAGGAAGGAAGAAAGGAAGAAAGGAAGGAAGAAAGGAAGGAAGGAAGGAATAAAGAAGGAAGGAAGGAAGAAAGGAAAGAAGGAAGGAAGAAAGGAAGGAAGGAAGGAGTAAAGAAGGAAGGAAGGAAGAAAGGAAGAAAGGAAGGAAGAAAGGAAGGAAGGAAGGAGTAAAGAAGGAAGGAAGGAAGAAAGGAAAGAAGGAAGGAAGGAAGGAACGAAGGAAGGAGTAAAGAAGGAAGGAAGGAAGAAAGGAAAGAAGGAAGAAAGAAAGAAGGAAGGAAGGAAGGAAGGAAAAAAGAAGGAAGGAAGGAGAAAAGGAAAGAGACATGAGACCTTCTGCAGCTGGGACCTCGCTCAGTATTTAATGTGGACCAGCTCATGGGACAGCAGGTAGGACACTGGCCATGAATCGCCCGCCCGTCACAGCGGGTGGGCGGGACCTCAGTGTTGGCAGACCGCCCCTGGAGCCCGGGCCGGGCAGCCCCTGACCTGCTCTCTCTCCTGCAGCTCGGTCAGCATCACGACAGTGTGGCACTTCCATTCCCAGACCATCCGCCAGAAGTCCTCCACCGTGTGCGCCAGGGGTCCCTGCGTGGCAATGAAGTAGTCCTTCTGCCGGTAGCCCTGTGGGGTGGAGCAGAGGGGACAGGCTCACTTTCCCATCTGTCCCTCCCCCCCTGCCCGGGCCGGGGCTACAGAGCCACTGGGGCCCACAAGGACGAGTACTCTCCCCGTTGTCCATGGCCTGGGCTCAGCCCCTGCATGGGGTGCACACCGGCACCCACTCGGGGAGCAGGTCAGGATGCCCACGAACTCTGCCCACGGCACACCTCACCCCAGCACCTCTGAAAGGAGACTGGGAACCCCCGGGAGGCCAGCGTGTGCCTCTGATTCTAACGCATTTTCTAAGTGTCCCAGCGAAGCTGGCATCCTGCTTGTGCAAAGGAGTCTGGGTGCAGAATTAGAGGACGTGGGTTCAAATCCCAGTCCCTCCGCTCGGGCCCAGGACACCTCCGGCTCAGTTTTCTCTTCTGTAAACTCTAACGCGGACGTGGTTCTGTCCTGCAGGAATGCGCTGTGGACACCGCAGGAGGGAAAGCCACATATAACCGGTGGCGACAGATGTACAAGAAAAATCCCTATCTATGAAAAGCAGAATAAAATATATATATAATCGAATGGGCTGGCAGCGTGTCTATCTCCTCTGTTTCCAAGGCTCATTATTCATTGTTTTGTTTTTAAAAGCAAGTCGCTCTAACAAAGACGTTAGGATTTCTGGGGGCATGGCAAACCGGCCTGAGGATGACACAGTCGCCACGGGCCTGTGAGGCGGGCTCTCCCTCGCACACAGCGCCTCGGGGGCCCCGGACTTACGTCGATGAAGGACGCGTTGATATAGTCCGTGTACTCCTGGCCTCTCTTCATGGACAGGATCACCCGGTTGAAGTCGTCTGCAAGGGCGGTTTGTGCCTGGCATCAGCAAAGCGCCAGCCTGCCCGGCAAACTTTACCGCGGTGGCCGCGAGCTTCCAAACTACACTTATCAACAAAGTCACTCAGCAAGGTCATCTCCTCGGAAGGCTGACTGCACAAAACAGGTGAAGTCAAGTGGCCCGGAGAGGGTTTTAATTTTTTTTTTTTTTTTTTGGCCAGGAAAGCTCTGAAAATAACCTCATGATGGTTTTCATGTTGTCATGAATTGAGATCATTCACCCCAACCCACGAGCGTGACAAACGCCGTGTTTCGGGGGTAAATTGAGTATGGTCTGGCAAGCAAAGCGGAGTGGTCAGACGGCCACATCGGGGCCACCACGGCTCCAGAGCCTGAGGCCGAGGAAGTCTGCGCACAGACAGTCCCTGTCCACGTTGTGCGCCCAGTGTGGCCTCTAGGACAAGTCTGTCTACAACCCTGTGGGCATCACGGGCTGTGTGGGTCCTTCGGGGAGGGAGGGGTCTGCAGTAAGGTCCCCCCCTTTTCTCAAGGCTGGCCCCTCCTCCCGTGGTTCCTTGGATCACTGTGGTCCATTCTTTGGCCCTCCCTCACCCGAGACGCCGTGCGGGCCAGTGTGCCCAGTTCCACTGCTGCCCATGTGTTGCTACCCCAAGGCCTTTTCCCAGAAGGTCTCAGCTGAGTTTCTGTGGGTCCTGCCATGGGCCAGAACTTCTACTCTGTGCAAAGGGAATGCCAGGCTTCTGCCCAACCTTGGGGGAGGAGTCGAGAGAATGCAGAATCGGGCAGTCCCCTGAGTCCTGCCTGAAGCAACTCTCCACTTCCAGGAAGTCCTCCCCTCCACCTCTGAGCCTGTCACAAGCTGCCCGCCTGACACACAGAGGACGGTCAGGGTCCCTCGTGGCTTCACGGGTGGGCGTTCGCTTCCTGACACTTGACGGAGCCCACAGGAGCCCGGCCCTTGACTCTGGTGCATGGAGGGAACCAGCCTGCCCCGGCCCGCCCTGGCCTGCCCGCCAGGGGTTGACCCGAGGCCCAGGGCTGCCTTACATGGGATGATCTGGATGACCCGGGCCTTCTTCATGTTCGCCGGCAAGTTGCCTGTCCTCATGTTCTCCTTCATGATCCGAACGTTGGTCAGTTTCTGCAGCCGAACAGAACACCACCACACAGTTACAACCTGGCCCTCCCGAGTACATTCTCCTCTTCCTAACACGGGGCAGCAGTGTCTGCCTCCATCTCCACACACTTGCTGGGTCCTGGGATGTTGACACATATGACGGCACCGTCTCCCGCCCGGCCGGTGGCTGCTGGGCTCCCAGAGCCCCCGGTCATTTCTCCCTGGACAGTCACGGAGGGCCATCTTCCCTGCCGTCTCTGGACTCAGTCAGCAGGGCAGTGACAGTAAGCAGCTTCATTGTTACACCATTGCCACCCGCCTCCGGGGCCAGGGCCCACTCACCCTGAACTCTTCCTCCAGCCCAATCTTGTCGAAGTGGGTGGTGGTCCCCTGCAGCGTCTGCAGGTGCTTCTCCAGGGAGGACACGTCCAGCTCGGTGTCCCCATAGAGGTAGTACTCCAGTAAGGCTTGGTAGATAAACGTGTACTGCATCTGCAGAGACCACAGTAGGGGTCCCTGGAGTATGCCCGGAAGCCCCGGGCCACTCGGGGCTCAGCAGCTCCAAGGGACACCGGGAGGTTTGGGGGCAAATCAGTGACCACTTATAGTGACCACATATGGCTGCCTTGAGTCAGGGTCCCAGAACAGCCACATTACTGAGAATGGTCTCCTCTGGGGTTCCCCCTGGGACGCTGTCCCCCATGCACCATTGGGGGGGGCTTTGCTTTGTGAATAAGCTCAGACCAGACCGGGGGGGGGGGCTGGGCCAGGGGCAGGGAGACTCACATCCGTCTGAACCATCTGCGGGCGCTGACTACGAATTCTTGCTACGAACTCGAAGACATCCACCTTCTGTTCCGCGTGCATCATGTCCATCATGGCATCGATGACGATGAAGGTGCCCGTTCGGCCCACGCCCGCGCTTCAGGGACGAAGAAAAGATGCCACGCCGTGAGTCACACCCCCCCACCCCCGCACCCCGGAGCAAACAACAGGGTCTGGGAACATGCCCGCACTCCAGGACTCGGGGACAAGCCCGCCCTTCCTTGGGAGACGGACACCTCTTCCCTCAGCACGACCTTGTTCGGGTTGTTAAAGCGCACGTCTACGGCGCGGCCACCAGAGGGCGCCGCAACCTCAGTAAAGACAATCTAGAAACTTAGAAACCTCGCCTGTTAAACTCAATGCTGTCTTCTCTTTACAACTCACGTAATTCCCTCTTTAAAAACATTGTCACCCTAGAGATGGGCTTTTCCAGGCTCTTCACGAGAAAAGAGGCCTCCCAGACCAGGAGCCAATGTCACACCCATGGGGGATACCAGCCTGCTCTCTGGCGCCCTCCCCCTCCCCCGGGACCCAGCTTAGGATGCCAGCTGAGCCGTCTCCTCCCTGGGAAGCCGCCCCGACTTGATTCTACGGCTCAGACTTCCCCCCTCCCAGCATCATGCCTACTCCCCCCACCCCTCCCATCCCCACCTTGGTCTCATCTGGCTTTCCAGCGGATGGTGCGGACCGGCCACACTGGCCTCCCCTCACCCAGGCCACGGCACTGGGCCTTCCGGAACCTAAGGAACGATCCCAGCAGCAAACGGCGCTTACGGGGGTGAAAGCCCACCCCCAGACGCCAGTCCCAGGCCCCTCCAAGCCTGTCCTTCCCAAAATGGACAGGTAACCAGGGAAACTGAGGGTGGGCGAGGGGAAGTCACATGATGATGGCAGCCTGGGTACAGACCCAGGTCCCAGGTCACCGACCTCGCCGTCCGGGCTATTAGCTCCCTGTGCCTGGGGCTGCCCCAGCCCTTCTGAAAGACTTGGGGGACTCCTTGTGGCCATGTGGCCCCATCTCTGTTCCTGGGGTGACTCGAGGGTCTCATGAACAGGAGGCCAAGGGGACCTGCCAGTTGATCTCCCACCATCAGCCGGCCTCTCGGCTTGTCTGTTTTAGATATCGGGGTCCCCCTCACAGCCATGGAAGACAGGGCTCTGCAACCATGGCATGTGTGAGGCCGGGGTTCTCTGGGCTGCTGCCTAGTGACTGCGGGCTGGTGCATCCCATCAGCCGCCTGACCCTCTGCCTACCCTGTTATCGGTACACGTGGGCCGAGTCCGCTCAATGGTGGACCCGAGGGGGCGGCTCTGGACGCACCTGCAGTGGACCACAATGGGCCTGGGAGGGAGGGGCTCTGGACGCACCTGCAGTGGACCACAATGGGCCCGGGGGGGAGGGGCTCTGGACGCACCTGCAGTGGACCACAATGGGCCCGGGGGGGAGGGGCTCTGGACACACCTGCAGTGGACCACGATGGGCCCGGGCGGGAGGGGCTCTGGACGCACCTGCAGTGGACCATGATGGGCCCGGGGGGGAGGGGCTCTGGACGCACCAGCAGTGGACCACGATGGGCCCGGGGTGGGGGAGGGGCTCTGGACGCACCTGCAGTGGACCACGATGGGCCCAGAGTGCGCAAGGTTGAGTGTTTTCACCTTCTTCAGGAACTTGAGCATCCCGATGGGGGTGAACGGCACCCCGAAGTCGGGCCAGCTGGTGAAGTGTAGCTGGGACACGAGGCGGGGGGCTTTGCAGCCATCGGGGAGCTGCTGCAGGGACACGGAGATGTGAGTGGGGACAGCTGTCCCTCCCCCTGCTCCTGACACCTTGGCTGTGGCAGCTGTGGGCACACGGGCAGGGAGGCCCCCTCAGTGGCGGCAGGACACCCCGAGCAGGCAAGCCCAGTGGTTACTGCCTGTCCCGAATGCTCACTGCAGCTGTGTGCGGGACCCCAGGAACAGGACACAGGCACCTGTCCCACGACCAGGCCAGCAAGTCCCCAGGGCAGCCAGACGCATCCCTAAAGACGGTACAGGACTCAGGGACCCCACGGGTAAGCAGGGTGACTGCCCTCTTTGCCTGGGGTCTGGCGTAGTTACCCACGGTGCACCTGTCCACTCCCACATGTCCCACTTTGGGGGAAGATGACGCTGGGGTGCCTCTTGTAGGAAAGGCCACTTCAAAGCCCCTCCTCATGTGTTGTTACCCAGAGCCCGTGAGATTGCTCTGGTCCACGGTGAATCTGTGCGTGTGCGTGCGTGTGTGTCTATGTGTGCACGCGAGAGCCTGGGCGGAGGCAAGCAGGGCACAGTGAGAATGACCAGGCTGTGGCTTCCAGGAATCTGAGACTCATGGCTGTGCGCTCTGACCACACCAACCCTCTACCTTTCATTCCTGATGACCTCCTGTTTCTGCTGAAGGTTTTTTCCCTCTTCCCCTATCTCTCACATCTCTGCTTCATCTGCCTCGGAGACACACAGGCATCTTTGTGGAAACTGCCTTAAAACCTCCCAGGGGAGGATCAGCCAGCAGGAAATATCAAGTGTGAGCAATAATGAGGAAGTGTCAGGCGTAATTCTGAAACTGTGTAAACAGAGACCCTGACTCGTGATGCCAGTGTGTGAAGTGGCAGCTGTCACTAAGGGGAACCCACCCCTGTGCCCCTCTGACTGGCCCCCTTCCTCCATCCAGCATGGTTTGTAGGAGCCAGGAGCATCCCACACTGTGTGGGACTCATGGACACCTGCCTCTGGTCCTCCGCTGTAGGTGTACACACTCAGCCCATGCACGCCTGTCCCTGTCCCTACCCGGCACCTTGTCTGGCCTCAGCCCCCACTCAGCGAGAGCCACTGCAATGCTGGGGAATGGGGAGCAAAGCTGGGGGGTGGAACGGGGGTGAAGCCCTTCAGGTCACGAGCCGCAGACCCGTTTACTGCCGACCCCTCCCTCGGGGAGAAGCGCCAGTCTAGGACATGGTACCATCACACGCTTACCGACTGGATGCAGAACTTGCGGATGGTGTAGTCTACCAGGATCACGCAGTCCTCCACGCACACCCGGATGTGTCCGTAGGTCCAGCAGCCCTGGTCCGGCCAGTACTGATAGCACTTCTCCTGCACAGGGTGGTTGAATAGAACAGGGGGCCTGAGGGCGCCTCTCACGGCCCCATCGCATGTCCCCCGCCGTGGTCACGGGCTTCACGTACATTAGGCTCCAATCACACTGTGCTCAGAGCTGGGAGGGAGCACGGGGAGGTATCTGCTTGCGAATGGGGAAACTGAGGCCACACAGCTGCTGCGGGGCAGCCCCGCGACTCTACCGGGGCCTTTCGGACTCCGACACCTGAAGTCTCACGTATTCATCCGCTTACCTCACTGAGCCCGCCCTGCAGGGCCGGGAACTTGGCCAAAAGGGGTCAGTCCCCAGGCCCCTGGGCTGTGTGTTCCCCGAACACTCCCTCTGGGTTTAGCGGGGAGTCCTGTCCAGCTTGGCTTGCTAAGGACGACCTTGACACCACTGCTGTCCACTGTGGAGGGTGGCGAGCTATGGCCATGAGCCTCATTTCTCCAGCGAGAACAGGGCTGGTACGGGCATGCTCAGGGCCTACGCATGTTGCTACAAAGAGACCACTTACCCTCCAAACCCAAGGGCCCCAACACGAGCTCCCAGAGGGTGTGGCCCGGCGCCCCCAGCACCTAACCAGTGGTTAGCCCTCCTGAACTCGAGGACCCACGTGCTCAATTCCAGCCTCCGGTCGTCCACAAGCCTCCTCAACAGTGGACAGTTTATCCTGAAGCGGTCAAGTCATGAGAGCTAATCATCTCAGGACCCAGAAGGCCTCTGGGTGTTTCCAAGGGCCCCGTGTTTGTGTTATGACACCCACGGGACAACTTCCCTCCCTACGCCTTGGCGCTGGGTGACTCTGAAGTTGCCCCAGGAGAAGCAACCCCCCAAAGGCTTGGTTAGGGCCCATCTCAGGCTCCAGGGGGCCCCTCAAGACCCTCCTGAGCTTCTCGCCTTGTAAGGCCCTCCCCCTGGGGCCCCCGCAGGGCTCGGTGCGTGAGGTCTGCAGGCTGGGGGCCTCTGGGCCTGCCCACCACACCAGGGACGCCACCCCTCCCTCTGCACCAGCCGGGAGGTGGGAGGCAGCAAGGCAGCTGGCAGCCTTTCACAACAGGCGGCCAGGAGGCGGAAGCCGTGGGGTGACCGCAGCAGAGGGCGCGCTGTGCAGAGAAGGGGACTGGATTGAGAAATGACCTCGCGGGAAGCGGTGGACGTGGAGAGGCCGGAGAGGCCCCACTCTGAGTCACAGACGTGGAAAAATCCAGCGGGAGACTTCCAAGTGACCTCAGAGGGAAAACGTCAAGTGACAGTCAGGGAACGACTGGCAGGGGAGGTGGGGGTGTGCTCCGGGTCCCCTGCTTCTGCGCTGGCCTCTGGCCTCTGGCTCCGCGCTTCATGTTGGGAAACAAGTCCCCCCCCCACGCCCGCCTCGCCCCCCCCCCCCAGCAAGACTGGTCAAAGCGACACAGCTGTTCCCAGGGGGCCCCACACTCCTACCCCCCTCTTTTTCCAGGGCTCTGCTCAGAGCGTGGGGCCCCTCGGGGGAAGTGTCTCTGGGGCCCCCGGCCTCCTCTCGTCACCCTCTCTCCAGGGAGAGAGGACATGGCCTGGGCGGGACCCCCCGGGACCCCCTCACCCCTACTCCCTAAAAGGGCCGCTTCCCAGGCCCTGTCCCAACTCCTTCAGAAACAGCAGAAACCCCCACTCTACCCTGACAGGAAACGGTGGTTGGAGGCTACTTCCTGCACCTGCAGTGGTGGCAGTAGCTCTGGGGACCACTCAGTGCCTCTGGGCTGGCCCTGCCCGTGGGCCTGGCCTGCTGCCCCCAGAGCTGGCCGGAGGAGCTACCCAGCGCCTGTCATTCCCACTTCAAACGTCCTCCCTCCCCCACCTCCACCCCCCAGTCTCAGCCAAGCAGCCTGGGCTTGGCTGGGGACAGGCCAGCTTGTCCCATGACAACGAGGGACAAAAGAGAAGCAGAGGCAGAGATCAGCACCTCTGGGGCACTGGGGATTGATGGCTGTGGCCAAGCTGGGCCTTCCTCTCAGCCTGCTCCTGAGCTCCGGCCCTCGGGCTAGAACGTGCTAGAACAGTCTCCCAGCCTCTAACAAGTTTGCCTCCAGCTCCCAATGAGCTCACTTCCTAAGAGACAGACCCCCAGAGGGCCCCCCTGCTCACCCTCTCAGTCCACCACCTGCACCCCAGGCCTGCCTTTCTAGCCCCTGCCCTGGCGTGGCGCCCTGGCGTGGCACCCTGGCGTGGCACCCTGGGCGGGGGGGGGGGGAGTCAGGTGGCTGCTGTGGCTTCACAAGCATACCACCCTGCCCCTCCACGCTTCTCTGTGACTGCAGTTGGTAAAACTCCCTCCAGTCTCTAAGTCCGGTCACCAGCATCGTCCCCTAGGTAAGCATTGGTGCTGGCGTCCGGGGGCATGACCCCATGGGGCTGTCCTGCCCCCCTTCATGCCTCAGGGGCTACATTGCGCTGGGTTCTGGGTGACTGCACACGGTCCCTGTCCCTTGGGCTACAGTGAGGGCTCGCTCTGTGACCATGCCTCTGTACCTCCACCCCGGGGCTGTGCCCGGAGCAGACGGAGCAGCCTCGGCCTGGCCATGCCCTCCCCTCCCTGACAGGCCTCCTGTGTTTGCTTCTGCTGGGTGCCAGCCCCTCCCAGTGCGGCGGGCGCTGCCCAAAGCAGGTTTGCCGCTGGGTCCGGCAGCCCCACCCCCAACAGGACACAGGACAGTGGCTTCCCCGCGGCAGATGCTGTATTGGTCACGGGTGGGGGAGGGGGTGAACGAGAAACAGCTAGTATGTGTATTGGGATGAGGAGTCAGCATTTGCTCTGTCTCTGGTTTTTCAGAGGCATTTCTCCAGCCTGGAGCATAAGCAGGAAGCGTTGCTACGGATTGTCTGAGATCCCATCGCCTCACAGGCTCAACGTATAAGAACATTCACAACGCTACACCCATTGCCCCCATCATGGAGTCGGGGCTGCCCAGCCAGCCGGGGAGGGGGCGGACCCTGAGCTGGACAGAGGGAAACCCCTCCCTCTCGGTCCTGATGTCCAGAACAGGGAGCCGGGTGGATGGAAAAGGGAAAAACGTCCTAACCCTGAAGAGCTCCGGGGAGGCAAGCTTGGTGGACCTTACAAACTCAGAGACTGACAGAGCCACACGGGCAAACGCATACATTCCTAATGAAAAGGAAAAGTGAGTAACGGCCGGCCGGCCGGCCTGGGCCTGTAGCGTCCTCGACAAAGGCCATCTTTCCCGAAAGGGAGCCTGCCTACTGCCTTTCTGCATCTGAGACAACAGCCCTCCGGAATGGCAGGGTAACCCCTCTTCGCAGACGTTCCCTTGGGGCACCACCAGAGCCCCGGGGCCAGGGAACCCCCTCCTTGTGGTCGGGTCCCCTGAGGACCGTCTCTGGGTGCTGTCAGTGTTCATTATGAACTCCCCTGCATCCGCCAAGGTCAAGAAAGTGTGTGTCTCTCCACTCCACTTTATCTAATTGGAGACCCGCCCCTTTGTTTACTCCGCTGCCACCAGGTTCACCTCAGGCCCTCACATCTCCTTCTTAGATACTAATGTATAAAATAAGCGACAACATGGCCCCTCCCTGGAGCGCTTTCTCGGTCCATCATTTCTCAATCCGGCAATTGTCCGTTTGGTTCAAATCAGCTCCCAAACCTTCCCTACAGGTTAGGGTGTTTCCTGAGTGTACAGCTACTCGGAGCACAGAGAAGGGGTTTCAGGGTAAAGATGCTGTGAGCCGGGGTGTCCCCCCTTCTGCAGTGATAAGAAGGGAGGGAAATAGGAAAGGGAACTGGTACCCCCCCACACACAGCCAGCACCAGCCACAGAAGGAAAGTACTCCCTAGTCCAGGGGCGGGCTCACCTCCTTCCTTTCCTTCAGGTTGGTCAGCATGACAATGGTCGAAGACTTCTGTTCCCAGACCATTCTCCAGAAGTCATTGACGGTTTCCTGCTTGGGACCTGTGTGTGGATGGGGATGCCAGAGTCAGGCGCAGGGAGAGGTCGCTGCTGGACCCAACCCAGGCCACCTGGCCCTCGGGGGCCCTGGATGGCTGCTCCCCCCACTTCTCTGAGGCACAAAAGGGCTGGTGGGTCCAGTTCACATCCTATAGAATTCCAGAACCGGTAGGGCTGGGAGGGACCAGCGGGTCACAGCCTCCCCACCCCATCCAGCCATGCTCCCCGGGACCCCCTGCAGCAGGGAACGCCCAGGGACCTGAATGACCAGCCCCCAGGGGCTACAGTCACAGACAGGAACAGGTATTAACATGAGAGTCGGGTCTGTGGTTGCGGGTCTGAGTGGATTGTGGCCACTCTGTGTTGGCTAGTCTCAGGACAAGACCCTGCTTAAGAAGCAGAGTCAGAAGGATGTGGTGTGTGTGTGTGTGTGTGTGTGTGTGAATGTGTGTGTGAGTGTGTGTGTGTGTGTGTGTGTGAATGTGTGTGTGTGCAGTGAGAAAGCAACATCAAGCTTACCTTGAGCTGCAATGAATTTATTCTTCTCCTTGTAACCCTGGGAAAACAAAAATAGATTCATAATTTTTCCAAGTTATCCTGACTGAAGAAGACATCTTTGACAGTTGTTAGAGAAGCAATACGTACTCATCACGAAACGTGTGGAACACAGAAAAAGTGTAAGGAGAAAATTCACCAGCAACGGCAGAAGTAACAAATGCTACTTTTATATCTCCCTCTCTAATGTCTCTCTTTTTTCTGTGAATACCGAGACACACAAGGGGCAGAGATGGAGATGCTGACGTATTTTTTTAAAAAAGTGGCTTATAGGTACAAATTCTCTTACACTGTGTTTTTATGATAATTTTGTAATTTATAATAAATACCCTCCTAAGATTCAATTAAAATGGATGTGTGATGACCCACTGTGCGCAGTTTATTCACAATTTACGTAACTGGTTGATCCCCCTTCTGTATTGCCAGTGAGGTAAACAATGCTGCGATGGACATCTCGGGTGCTTCTGTGTCTCGAACACGAATCCCAGGACACAGATCCTGATTCCAAAGGTGTGGATACCTCTCTGCTGCTGTCTGTGCTGCGGTCCAACTTCCCGGGAAGGCTGTGACCACTCACACTCCCAGACCCAGAGAAGAAAGCCCGCACGGGTCGAGGTTCCCACTCAACCCCCAGACGGTTCAGGAATGCACGCCCCGCTGGGCCGGGGGACGGGAGAAGGATGCGGACTTACATCTATGTATGAAGCATTGATGTAGTCTGAACAGGGCGCTCCGTCTATTGGGCTCAAAATCACCCTGGAATGGTCATCTGTTTAAAAAACAAAATGGTATCAGGACGAGGAAGTCACGCCTGCCACATGTTTCTTCTCTCTACAGCATTAAAATGCCCCAAAGGACAAAACAGGGTCTCCCGTGGCGACCAGGGGGACGAGGTCAGAGGTGAGGCTCCCGTCGTCCGGAGTGGGCCTGCCCACCGCCACACAGAACCAGACAGTGGCATGTGCGGCCCTACTGTGTGGTGGCCGTATTCTCCAAACCCCACAGGGCCTCAGTATCGATAAGAACAGGGGCACTCGGGAAAACTTTTGGGGTTCACTCTCCCAGGCTTTCCAGAAGGAGGACTGCTATGCCTCTGTGGACAAGTGGACATCTGGGTCTAGGGTTTGGGGGGACTACAGACCCCAGTTCTTATATTTCAGGTCCGCCCCAGAGAGGAAGGTGAGATTCCGGCCTGAGGGACAAGCAGCTTTTGAGTGGGAGGGCTGACCAGACCAGGATTGCTCTGCGTGAGTGTGAGTGTGTGTGTGTGTGTGTTTCTGGGGTCCGCATGGGTGTACGCACCTGCCGGGGAGGTCCCCACCAGCCCCATATGACTTCGCTGGGTCTCTGTCACTTCTCCTGCCTTGGGCCCCACCCTTCATGAAGAACACTCAGCACTGACACCTGGCTCAGCAGCTGCTAGAGAGATGGCCGTAAGCCAGGCTGCATCACGATCATGTGCATTTTCTGACTTTACAGGAGGTCAGACGTAGCCCGGGCCACTGCCAGTGCTGTGTCCCGCCCCGGGTCTGAGCCGGGGTGCCCACAGCAGCGCTCCTCAGGAGGAGAAAGTGAAGGGTGCCCAGGCCTGGCCCTGCGCCCAGAGCGAGCTGCCCTGAGTGACTAACGCCGCACGGGCACAGAGCTCGGTACCGGCTGGGTACTCTGTGTGCTGGATTGATTGCTGAATAATTTGTGTCTGTGCCCTGCTCTCTCCCCTTATCACCATCATAGGACTGAGACGAACCGAGAAGAGGGGGCTGTTTGTGGTGGGGATCGGACGCAGAGCCCCGGGTCATGGCTGCTGTGTCCCGTCCCCCCCCCCCGAAAAGGCGGCTGGTGGCCTCAGACATCCGCTGTCTGGGCATTGTTGGGCCAGATCAGTCCTGCTTCTCGCCCAGGACGGGCCAGTGCAGCCCTCAGGGACAGTCACAGCCCAGAGGTGGTCGGGGTGTGAAACCCCAGACTCAGAGCCTGCGCGGACTTGGCCGTGAGACCCTGGTGCTCAGGGGCTGACAGCCCCAAGGCAGAGCGTGGGCACACAGCCGTCAGAAAATGATGAGAAGCCTCCGCACTTTGAGGACAGCTATAGAAGCAGAGGGTAGAAAATAGACCTCTGGTTAGATTTAGAATCTTGCTGTGCCTTAGTGCTTCCTGTCTCTCTAGTCTCAGAAGTCACACCTCACCTTCCAAACATCATTTCCTAAATTTATCAGCTGTAGGCGGCATTTTCCCAGAAAAACGGGAAAACGGGATGCTTTCAGCACTGGCCGATGAGCCTTCCATAGTCCAGCCCCCGGGACACCCCCGGCCTCAGAGCTTGCGACTGCCACATCCATGGCTGTCCTCCCCCACCCCCCTTTCCTGGTACTGCCAGTCTGGGATTGGGGACAAGGGCAGAGTCAGGGAAGGTGACCAAGGCTGTGGGAGTGTGCGTGCACCTGGCCCCTCCCCCGGCCTGCTGACCTCACCCCACCCTGATCCAGTCCTGGCCCCCAGCTAGACCCAGGGGCTCTCTGTCCAACTTCAAAGACATCAGACAGCCTTCTCACTTAGCCTTTGCTTGGCTGATCCCAGAGGTCAACTACTACCCGCTGATGGACCTGGGGCACATGTGGGCATCTCTGTAAAAGCAGTGTCTCACTAACGTAAAATATGTCACAGGTGGCAGGACCCCCTGGCCCCCTCGATTTTCTCGGGGGGGGTGCTCCTGGGCTGGGAGGGGCTGAGGCAGGACCCCCACCCTGGGTGGGGACAGGGAACTGATGGGGGACATTAGGATTGCCTGCTCTGGACTCTGTCACACTATACACCACTGTAAAGGTCAGCCTCCTTCCGCGGGGCAAGCTGGGGACAACGTGCAGGAGTAGGCCCTGCGTTTCCTGCTGGTGACCCTTGGGGCAGGTGGTGCCCGGCACGTCTGGGCCAAGGAGGGAGCGATGGGGTGCAGGTCCTCCTCACCCCTGGCTACTAGGTCTGCAGCCATGCAAGTCCCACTGAGAACACCATTCATTGGCAACGTGAACGCTGCCTTGAAAGGAAAAAGGATTTCGTGAGGAAGAAATGTAGGCCAGGGACCCAGGACAGTGCTCGGCCCCTAAGTAGGTCCCCGACACACACGTCTATCCTGCAGATCGATGCAGGAACTAAAGTAATTAATTGAGCTCATTCTACTAATGATAGTGACTAATCTCCAAATATCCTGGTTTTTATTAAACACGATTATTCTAAAGACCCCAGACCACCTGCCAGGTCTTCCTCAGCTTGGGCTGCTCCACCCCGTCTCACATCCCTGTCTCATCCATGACCCACACCCGGGTGAGCTGCCACCCACACAGCGTGTCCAGAAGCTAACCCCGGTCCCCCCCCCCACACACACAGCTCAGCCTAGGGACCACAGCGGCCCCTGACCCCTGTCCCTGCAGCTCCCCAGCCCCCGCTACAAATCATGTGGGAGGGGAGACATGTGACCAACTTCCCTAGCTGGAGTTGGAACACAGGGTCGGGGGGGGGGGGGCGGCTATGTGAACCCACAGATCGGATGCTTGCGAAATGGGAAAGGATTCTTTCTACCAAGAGCTGAAAATGCAGTGGCCTCACCGACCAGGTGACCACAGCTCCTCTTACCTACAGAGCGGGTGGACTCACTTCTAACCCCCCGAAATGCGACCAAGGGCCCACTGACTGGAGCCATTACCCGTCTAGTTCCTCAATCCCGCGGAGGGACTGTCCGAGAAGGGAGGTTCCTGATCACAGGGGTGAGGGGGAGACCTTGGGTTCAGGGTACAAACCAGAACTTAGGGTAGCCCCGGAGGCTGCCATACCGTTACTTGATGGACAAGCCACCAGGGCGGGTCCAGGCTACACGAAGGACATCACAACCCTCCCGGGCCTACGTGGGGTTCTGGGGTTCGTCTGGGTGGCTAGGTTGGCAGGGAGGCCCTGGAAAAGGTTTATCTCACCTCCTGGGCCTGCACTCTCCCACCCATGCCGATCTCTAGCTGCTCCGGTTAAAATCCGGTTTACCGGAAGCCTTCCCGCAATGTTGCCAAAGCCCTACAGGGTTCTGATTTTTCATTTTTGCCCTTGGTCCAGGGGATGGGCTGCTGGTGACCAAGAGCACTGAGTCCCAGGGCCAGCAGCTACCCTGGCCAGGGCTCAGGACTGGACCCAGTAGCAGGACACTGCCGGCCAGTGTAGGTGGCCCCTGGGTAGCCCAGGTCAACGTTAAGCACAGGCTTAGCAGCCAGACCCTTGCCAACCCAGGTGGCCTGAGTCTGTGTGGCCGACAGGTGCCTAGAGGCCAGGCACAGATGCCAGGTAGCTGTGCCAACATGGGCTCTGACCTCTGGGCACCAGATCGTCACACCACCCGGACAGGCACCAGGAGCTGCAAGGAATTTGGTGTTTAGTCAAAACGCCACCGACCATGCAAAAAAAAGTAAAATCTTACTGGGAAGGATGTTGGGGTATCTGTTTTTTTCTCTGTTTTCTTCTTTATTGGCCTGTTCAAAACTTCCTTGTATGTGTCCCGACGGCAACGACTGGAAGAAAATGCAGATTTAGCACTAAACGTCACCAATCCTCGTGCTGAGTCATGTAAGTGTCCCTTGGAAACAGTCTCTGATCCCACCACCTCCTGTCACCTTCCGCCCACCAGTTCCTCTGTCCTCCCGTCTATGCCCCCTGTCCCCGAGGCTGTGCCAGGCACTGAGCAAGGACACGAAGGAGTCACAGGCGTGTCTTCCCTTGGGTGCTCTGTCTAGCATTGAGGGCGACTGCAGTGTGGACAGAAGGATGGTCCCGTAGCCGGACCCTAAGCTGCATAAAGGCAAGGACTGGCCGTGCATTGCCACCAAATCCCTGGGACCTCAAGCTCCTGACCCTGAGCAAGTGCTGCACAGATGCATGCAGACTGACCACGGCTCGGGCCGGAACCAGGAGAGGGAGGGACACGCGTGTGAGGATCAGAAACGGCCCCCCTGACACTGGGCTCGGCTGCAGGACGCAGGTGGATGACGGGGAGAGAGCTCCCTCTAGTCCTCAGCGTGCTTGAGACTCTGGACCAGAGGTGCAGGCTCAGCGGGGCATGTGGAAAACAGACCCCTGGCTCCACACAAAGACCCCAGGAACCTGTACTGGTGAGGCACCCTGTCCTCCCTTTGTCTTTGATGAGGAAACTGAGACGTGATGTAAACCAAGGGTCCTGACTTCTGGTTCCTTCCACCACGTGAAGCCCCTCTGATTCCTGTTGGCTTCAGCTGCCCTGAGTTTGCCGGCTGCTGGACTCCCCTCTGCTCAGGGGAGCCCCTCCCCGCACACCCAGTGGGAAAAGCTTCTGAACCCCAAATCACATCCTTCAACATTCCACCTGACCACTGGAACTCCAGGAATTAACGTTCATGTTTATCAGGCATGTGTGACCGTCCAGGCACGGTGGGAGAGGCTGTTCCGGCCTTCCTAACTCACCTATCATTAGGTGAGACCTGGAACAAAAGCCCGAGGGAGCTATGGGTTTGTCCAGAGTCAAATGGCAAACACGGGGCGGGGACCTGCAGCCTGGCCAGAGCTCTAGTGCCCAGGAGAGAGGCGGCCTCACAGCACAGCCTCGGCTCAAAGCCTGGGTCCTGAGTGAGACCTGCCACCTGGGGTACCCAGTGTCCCTCTCCCAAGCCCATGGGTTTCTCCACCACACACTCAGAACCTGCGGGCCGGTGTGCTCTTTCTCCATGGCCACCAAACCCCATGTCCAGAGGCAGAGGCACTGCCAGGGCCAGTATGGGGGGCAGCTCTCCCCCAGACCAGCCCCTCCTCTGACTGGAGTGCCAAATGCTTCATCAGAGCTGCCTTCACACTGACCTTGACCCAACCTAGACACGAAACGTGTGCTAACACTGCCGAGCCTCCTTTCTCTAAGCCCCAACACTCTTTTTGAAAATAAACACGAGGCGTGGCCACGGTAATGCGTGATGTCATGCCCTTTCCAAACCCACAGAATGTGCAACACTGGAACCCTAACCCCGACTTTGGTCAACATCCGCTCATGGATCTTAACAAATCCGTATCAGCGGATTGATTCTTAACTGTAACAAACCCCTTACTGGCTCATTCATTGTAACAAATGTAGCAATGGGTTACTCATCAGGGGATTGTGGGCAAGAACTTGATACTTTCTGACCAATTTTTCTATAAACCCCAAACTGCTCTACAAAACAGTCTATTAAAAATAATAAATCAAAGAGAGAGAAAAAAAACCCCCGGCTCAGCAAAGCCTCCATCCCCCTCGGAAGGTGAGCGGCTGCTGGGTGGTGGGTGGGGGCTGGCTGGAGTGGCCAGGAGGGACCAGGCCTGGACAGCCGGTGGCGTGGCCTGGCATCTGCCCCAGATGGAGATGGAGTGACGACACCAGCTCTGTGGGCGGCAGAGTGTCACTTGGGGTGAGAGAAACAATGTGCTCTGGGCACCTCACACGCATCCGGATTCCAAGCCCAGGGAACGACCGGCCCGGAGCAGCCCAGCGCTCTGTCCTGATGTCAGCCTGCCCGGCTGCCCGTCGCCAGCAGCTCAGATGGCACGGGAGAACGGCCAGGGCACGTGGGGGCCTGGGCTGGAGCCGGGTTGCCCGCAGCGCCAAGCGTGAGCCGAGCACGCAGCAATTAGTCAATAACACTGTGTGATGATTGTCCGATTAGGTGCCTGGCTGAAGAGGGTTTGTCTGTCTGAGGTGAGGCTGTACTCCCATGAACGTGCACATGAGCCAGCGTGTGTTTGCCCCGCCGGGCAGATGGCAGCTAACTGAGCCGGGTGTGGGCTGTCCCGGCAAGCCCAGGGGGCGGGTCTGGCTTGTGCGCTGCGCTGGGACCTCTCCTGGTGGCACATCCCCTGTGCCTCTCCACAACATTATGACTGGGCCGGGCTCAGGTGCCTGCTGGGACAGAGGCTCTCAGAAAAGCAGAGGGGCCTTCCCTGACCCCCAGGTCACTCATCTACAATGACTTCCTCTGGGGCCTGCCTAGACTTTGCCAGGACAGCATTTCACCATTGCGAGGTAGACACCGCAAGACTGGAAGTTACAGAGGTCGCCCTAAAAAGGATGGCAGTCCCACACACCTCGTGGGCACACGGGGAAGAGCTGGGCACACAGCTCACCTCCTCAGCAGGTGATGTACCAAATCCCCGCGGGGGCATGGAGCACCCTCATTGCCCCAGTAAGGAAACTGAGGCTGAGGGTCAGTAAGTCGCCCCAGCCCTCCCAGCAGAGGGATGGGGCACAGACGTGGCTTAGGACACGGCCACCCCTCACTCAAGGGGAGAGCAAACGGGGGTCTGCAGAGTAACGGCCGCTTGTCCAGGGTCCCCTGGAGCCAGGACCAGGTTCCATAGCACGGGACTCCAGTCCAGCACCCTGTCCCCTCTGTCATGTATCCACCTGCCCTTCGCTGGGACGAGGGACTCCAGCGGTGACAGCAGACCGGTGGCAGGGAGTGGGGGCAGAGGCCTGGAGAGGGAGATACCTGACTGGGGTGCAAAATGGAACAGGGGACCCCCAAACCTTGAGATACCGCATAAAATAAGATGCCACTGCAACATTTCAGTTAAAAAAACAAAAAGTCAACATGAACGCAGACAAATTCCATCATGACCAAAGTATCAGACTTTGGAGCCAGGACACGGTCAGTCGAGGGGTGCAGACAAAGCTCCACGAGAACAACAGGAGAAAGGAGTCAGAACCACCCAGTCGTCCTTGCCGGGTGGGCTCGTGCCATGGAGCACGAACCACTCGCATTCGCTTTGATATTTTTAAATGCCGCATTAAAACATTATTTATCCGGATGGCCGAGCAGTTGGGGTGCCTCCTGAAGACTCGTCCGCAGGGCACGGGCCTCCCTGCCTGCCCCTCGCCCTGCCCCCCGCTCCGCGGGATTCAGCACGCTGCCCCAGCCCGCCAGGCAGGTAAGAGGCAGACCTGGGCAGGCACTCCGGAGGAGCACGCACTCAGAGCTCCACGCAGGTCACACAGGGAGGGGCCACCATGACAGGGGAGTCAACGCCAGAAGGGAGGCGGGGGGAGTCTTGTCCCTAGAAACTTGGAGAGTTATTTTGAGAATGCAGAATTCACTTCTCTTATCAGTCTGAGACATTGTAAAAAACAATACTGCTCAGAGCTGTTTTTCACCATGACCTAATTTCTCCAAAAAAAAAAGAGGGGCGGGGCGGGGGGGGGCAGACACACATTTGGAAACAATGAAAAGGAAGCAAGTAGAGGCAGATGAGACTTGTGCTAAAGAAAGTAAGCCACGCGCACTCAGCGTGCCATCTCCTCCCCGCACCCTCATGGCAGACTCTGGGTGAGGAGTCAGGAGCCCGTGGTGGGATTCACGCCACCTTGAGATGTAACAACGGCACAGCCGACCGCTGCGCACGGAGTCCCCTGTCTCAGCCTGGCGCTCGCGCTGCGAGGTCACTAAGGCGGGCCCCGTACCCACCCCGCTCCACACGAGACAGAAGCTGGCTTCCCTGATGGGCCAGGGCAAGTCGGCACCCAGCTGGGAGCCCGTCCTTCTCCACGCTCAACCCGCCGCCCGCGGCCGTGGACAAAAGGTGGACGATGCAGAACAGAACACGCAAGGGACGAACTCCGAGGAGCCAACTCCAAGTACTTCCCAGTGTCTGCCTGTCTCCCCTCCTCTCTCTCTGATTCACAATTCATAGGATATTAAATAAAAAATCAACAGTGCAGGGGAAGGTGTCCCTAATGTGTTTGTTATTTCCGGTGGAGGGCGAGGGGAATCAGTTTGCTACCACGGGGGCCGTGGACCAGCTGGTTCAATGCATCGCAGTGAGCGCCCACTATGGCTGAGTTCACGGAAGTCATTCATCCGAGAAGCAAGCTCAGGACAAAGCGAGCTGAGGCTCGGGTCACACCGACTGGAACAGGCACCACAGAGCGGGGACGGGCAGAGCTCCTGCCCCCGTTAGGTGGTCCCCGTGCCGCAGGGACCTTGGGACACTGGACCAGGAGGGACAGCGCCTGCTATCATCAGACGCCCCAGCGCTTGGAAGCTGAGGGACGGGTGGCATGGGGGCTCCGAGCTTCCCACGAGAAACCATCATACTGTGGCCTCTCAGGCCTGGCCGTCCATGTCCTTGCGACCCCAGCATCTATCTCTGTCCCACGTGGTCTCAGGGCATGGCACACAGAGGGTCTGAGCCGGAGGGACACGTCAGGGATGTCTCTCTCCGCGTCTCATCGCGTCAGCGAGGAAGGAGCGTCCTCGAGGGGCACTGTGACGGGAATGCGGGTTCCCGGGGCCCCCAGTTTGGGACCGTGTCATAATGGACGCAGGAGCTCTGAGCCTTTGGGATCTAACCTAAAATAGGACACGGTAGTCCCCAGTCCTCCTGACGGGAAGCCAGGGGCCGCCCCCACTCACGTTGAACTCCTCCCGGAACTGTTTGCAGTCATCCGCCGAGCGCACACGGGTCTCCTCCTCCAGGTGGCCCACCGGGATTGGGAAGTACTTCTTGGGCCCCGAGGGGGACCTGCTGAGAAGCATCACTCTCTGCTGCTCTGTGGGGCCAAAGGAGACACAGGGGACGGTCAGCCGTACTCCTGGGCGGCTGATTCATTAACCGGAGGGACCTAGACCAGCCTGGAGAAATGGCGGCTGGAGGGAGTCGTCTCCTTTCACTCAGATCACATAGCCTGGGCCCATTGGGGCCCCCGGCACCTAAGTCTGGGGCCTAGAATACACCCACATCACTTGTCAGGGTCGGGCATCCCAATGGCCGGTGTTACCTGCTCTCACCAACCACAGACGCCTTAATTCCCCACCCCCGTCTTCCTTCTCCCCCACCTCTCCTCCCCTCCAGACCCGGCTCCTTCCACAAAAGGTTCTGGCAGCTCCCGCTGCAGCTGGCTTCAGGGCGGGGAAGAGAGGAATAACCCTAGGTCTCCCGTGCGAGCGCAGAACAGACTGGGGACCGGTCCTCTCGGTCCTGTCTTGTTTGTAGCAGACAGCCCTGGTTACTCAGACCCCAGGAGCCCCACGGAGAACCAGCCTCGTTTCTGGCTTCATGATTCTTTGGCGGGAGGTGGCGGGTGAGGAAGGAGGCATTGGACCGGAGACCCCCTTGATGGGCCGCGCCCAGCGCTCCAGGACAAAGCGCATCCTCAGTTCAGAGCGAGATAAACAGAGAACTGGCTGGGGTGTGCGGCTGCCCCTGGGGGACATCCACGACAGGGTCACCCTGACAACTTGCCCGTCTCATCTGCAAAGGGGCCTGTCTCTACTTGCAGCAGAACTGCTCTGTAGCCCAGACAAGAACTCCCCCCGGGGCTCGCTCCTCCAGCACTGGCAGGCCTGCGCTGGAATGGGGCTTGCTGCCACAACCACCACACCCTCCTCCCTCTCATTCGGGCCGTGGGGCCCTGTAAGGGCGGGCAGGGCAGGAGGGTGGCACCACAGGCCACATTATCAGCTACCACTGGCCCGGGGCCCCCGGGGGCACAGCAGCACTGCCTTCCTGCACGCAGGCCAAGGCCCTCGCTCCGGGTTTTTCTGTTCCTGCCTGGGGTGCTTTAGCAATCCCTTCCGAAGCCCCACAGTGGGCCTGCTCCCCGAAACCACAGCGCTGTCCACAGCTAGGCGACCGAGCGTCAGGAGGGGAACCGGACAGTTTAAAGAGCCTGCCTCTCGTGCCTTTCTCAGCCATCGGTCTGGAGGTGGGAGAAGAAAAGCGATGGGCCTCTGAGGAGCCTTTACCATTCGTAACTGAACTGAGAGCCTAGAGGAGGCTTGGAAATGCCCCCCAGCAGATAGACTGGGACCTCCCTCGTAAAACCCCTGCTCTGGGTCCTAAACCTGTGCGGTTTCCGGGGAGCCCCTTGGGGCACGCAGACTCTCTGAAGGCACAGTCTCATTCAGGAGGATTTTAAAGGACTTACTAAAAAAAAAAAAAGAAAAAGAACGCATGTCAGAGGCCGGTAAAAAATGACAGGATGTGAGCGGTGTTTCCAAAAAAGCCACAAACCAGCGCGTTTTCAAGGGGCTGCTTCACGGCAGAGAGAGAAACGAGAAAGGTGTTGAAACGGTGAAACTCTCGGGTGGGAAGGGCCGGCCTTTTCCCAGGTAAAAGCAGAGGGGAGCCCTCAACGTCAGGCAGGTCGCCCGCAGTCCCGGGAGGGCACCCCGGACAGACGGACGGCTGGCGGTCCTACCTTGCTCCTCCAGGACCCCGTTAGGCATCTTCTTGTCGCTGGTACTGACCGTGGCCTTCCTCTGCTTCCTGAACCTGAGAGACACACGCGTGAACTTCCAGCATGGGGAGGTCCCAGGTCCCCGGGTCCCCGGGTCCGGGGCGGACGGCGGCACTCACCAGGTCAGCCTGGAGAAGCTCTTCCTGCTGCTCATGGCTGAGCCGCCGCTGCCCGCTGCCCGCTGCCCCAGTGCCCACCGCCCTCTGCCGCCTGCCCGGCCCCACACCCCGCGGCCGCCGCCGCCCCCTGGGTGCTCATTTCCTCATCAGAGCGGACAGGGGGCAAGCCCGCGCGGGACACTCCTACCTGAAGAAGTAGGCGGCAGCGAACAGGAAGAGGAGGAGCAGCAGCAGGGGAAGCAGCAGCCAGGCCAGCAGGGGCTGGGGGCCGGGGGCCGGGGGGTCTGGGGGTGGGAGACAGGGTCCCCATGGTGACGTGAGCCACGGGCAAGGACCGGGGGGTGGGGGGCGGGGGTCTGGGCGAGAAAGGTTCCCAACACGGGGCTGCACCTACAGTTTGCAAAGTGCAGCCCTCAGCCCTGCTCCCCGGACCCCAGAACCATGCTTGACAGTTTACAGAGCCAAATTCTTTCCTGAGCAACAGCATGCCACTTTACAGTGTGCAAAGCAGTCCACCGATCTTGTCCAGTGGAGCCACAAAGGCCAGTGCTTACCAAGTGGCCGTGCTGACACCGAGAAGAAAACTTAAGCCGAGGAGCCAGTGACCTGACTCCAGCAAGGTCCCTTGGGGCAGGGAAGTCACAACCCTCATGTAACCTGTTCCTCAGGGTGGCCAGGGGGCCCACCTCTCCCCCTAACAGGGAAGTAGAGGAGGTTGACAGTACAGACGCCTTGCTGCTCTGTCCCAGGTCACGCTGGGGAGCTCAGGGCCTCTGGAGGGAGCAGCCTGGCCTTCGAACTGGTCAGAGGCTGCAGCCACACCGTGACTCGACTGCCCAGGGCTGTGAGTCTTGATCCCCCTGCCCGAGGAAAGCAGGCCTCCAGACATCAGCCTCGCTCTTCCTTGTCCATCCACATCTGCCAGGCAGACCCCCTCAACTAGAAGGTCCCCCATCTCCGGACCCAGAGCCCTGTGGCTGCCCGTGACCCACCCTGTAACCCCAAACTCCAAGGGCCCACCGCGCTACAATGTTCTCACTTAGCTCCTGCATTTCCAGCCTGTCATACTATCCCCTCCCCACCGAAACGTCCCTGCTCTCCAAGGGACACCTTAAAGGCCCCCTCCTCCAGGAAGCTCACTAGGTTTTTCTCCTGTGGGTCCTAGAGGGGTTCTGCATACTTCCGAGCATAGATGCCCCTCTGCAGTGATCAGATCTGTGGGTGACAGCCTTCACTTGCATTTCAGGGGAAGCACCCCTGACATTGGGCAGCTCTCACCCAGTTCACAGAAGCACCAAGCGCGACCCTGAGCCCAGTGGGGGCTGTCCATGCCTACAGTCCCCCCTTGCTTTGAGTCCCCTCCCTGCGTATCCTAAAGGTGTGACCTGCATCTTACCCCCCAGGTGGTAAGCTCCTGGGAGCAGGACACCCCACCCTCTCATCCAGGCACCAGGCAAATGCCCAACACATACATTTCTAATAAAGGACAAAACTGGACTGAGTTGAGGGACTACTAGACATGCAGTACACTGGGGACAGCTGGTCTGTGACGAGGAGGTGGCCCCAGCCACCGTAAGCTGGGTCAGGACGCGCCAATGCCTCCCCCTTCAGGCTGGGGAAGCTCACAGGCCATGCGGCAGCTCAAGGCCAGGGTGATGCCAGGCTGAGAGCCGCTGCCCAGTCTAGTCCCCTCCTGGGGCCTGACCTGCTGGAGAGCTCCCCCGGGAAGCCCGCCTGGCCCGAGGCTGCCACACCTACAGCTCCATGAGCCCCCTCCCCACCTGCCAGGGCCCAGGCTGCCTGGGAGAGGCCTGATGCCCATGGGCGGAGCTGGGCCCGCCCCAGAGAGGAGAGGATGTGGCTGCCCTGCTCCCGTGCCTGGGCCCCTCTCTGCCCAGCACTGTGGCCAGAGTGCCAGGAGGGGGCCGTTGCCTGTCGCTGCTGTGGATGTGCCCTGCTTCTGCACCCACAGCCTGGCTGCCAGCTCACCTCTGCCCGACAGCCACTCACTGGCCAGGTCTCAGGTCAAGGGCAGGGCTGCCCTGGCTGAGGAGACAGGCCTGTCTGGGCGCTTCAGCGGGCACCTGGACCCCAACCCATTGGGGCCACACGGGCAGGGGACCCAGAGTGACCACTTCTTCCAATTTTGCCAAATAAGGCACCTACATTTTTATGTAAAGTTACCTGATTTTTATATTTATTTATTTATTGTATTTTTCTGAAGTGAGAAGCGGGGAGGCAGAGAGACACTCTCCCGCATGTGCCTGACCAGGATCCACCCGGCATGCCCACCAGGGGGCGATGCTCTGCCCATCTGGGCTGTTGCTCCGTTGCAACCAGAGCCATTCTAGCACCTGAGGCGGAGGCCATGGAGCCGCCCTCAGTGCCCGGGGCCAACTTTGCTCCAATGGAGCCTTGGCTGCGGGAGGGGAAGAGAGAGAGACAG
Source organism: Rhynchonycteris naso (assembly GCA_037038555.1). NCBI lineage: Eukaryota > Metazoa > Chordata > Mammalia > Chiroptera > Emballonuridae > Rhynchonycteris > Rhynchonycteris naso. The sequence goes on along the minus strand of CM072999.1, from coordinate 258,989,679 downwards.
AGAGGAAGGAGAAGGGGAAGGGTGGAGAAGCAGATGGGCACTTCTCCTGTGTGCCCTGGCCGGGAATCGAACCCGGGACTTCCACACGCTGGGCTGATGCTCTACCGCTGAGCCAACCAGCCAGGGCCGAGTTACCTAATTTTTAAATATTCATAAGTAATTCAACCTAAATCCAATGTCAAAAAATCATGTGGGCCAGAAGAAACAGGCACTGAAGGCCGGGCTGTGACGGGGATGCCCATCCGCTACAGAAGGGAAGTCGGCTGCCTAAGAGGGAACCCCCACGTCACTTTCTGTTTTGTTTCACAATTTTGTGGCTCAGACTGTGGGCAGGGGCGGCAGGTGAGTACCCAGATGGCCACCCTGAAGCAGCCTGCTGCCCAGTGCTACCCAGCAGATGCTCCCAGTCAAGTGTGTGTGTGATGTTTGGGCAAACGGTATGCATAGGTACACCTGCAGAGTGTGTGTGCACGTGTGTGTGTGAATGTGTGCATGTGTGTGTGCTCGTGTGTGTGCATGTGCATGCGTGCATGCGTGTGTGCCCGTGTGTGTGCATGCATGTGTGCATGCGTGTGTGCTCGTGTGTGTGCATGTGTGTGTGCATGTATGTGTGTGCGTGCACGTGTGTGTCTGCATAGACCAGTGATGGGCAATCTTTTGAGCTTGGTGTGTCAAAATCTGCTCATAAACCGAGCATCACTCGGGGGGTGTGTCACTTGGAGAAAAACGGCCTAACAGGAAGTCCCAGAACTAGACGCTCTGTGCTGGAGTTCTGTTGTTCTGGCCTCCAGACCTCCGGCACAGAGTGTCTACACTACAGCAAGTGTTTTATCCTCGGCTACTGCACCTGGCCGTGCCCGAGCCGAGGATGAGACGTCCTTCTCGGCATGTGGCCCCAGACTTCTCTGGTATGCAGCGTGTCATCGAAAATGGCTACACGTGTCAGTGCTGACAGCATGTCGTAGGCTCGCCATCACAAGCACAGACTATAGTCCTGGAAACGGAATGCTATGGGTTTGAGTGTGAGTTGCAACCCTGAGCCACATCTGCACACCTAAGCGTGAACTACACCCTGCGCTGTACAGGAAGGCCCTGGGGGAGGGACTGTGGACAGAGGGACAGCCCTTTGTCCTCTCTGCCCTAGAGAACTGCCTTGGCCCTAGAGAACTCCATGTGCGGCCTCACTGAGGTACGGGGCACCGCCCTCCGCCTCCTTCCCTATGCTTGTATCTCATCGCTGCCGCTAACCTGGAGAGTCCCGGCTGTCAGAGAAGCCTCTGAACTGTACGCCTGTGGGTCTCCCAGGATGGAGGAGAAGAGCATGGAGCGGGCGGATGGGGGCTGTCCACAGGTCCTGGTGCAGAGCGAGGGGACCCGCCCTTACTGCTCACAGGACCCTGCAAACCCTGCACGGGGAAGGAGCCAGCAGCCACAGACAGGCCATGGCCGACCCAGGGCACATGTGCAGCCTGGGAAACCTGAGTCCACTCCCTGGAGAACCCTGAACTCTCCCTGCTGGGCCTCTCTCTGCATCAGGCACGTGTCTCAGAAGGAGATATTTTGAGGGGGACGGGGGACTGAAGAGTCAACTCTCTGGGCCATGAGGGACCGGCCGTGACGGACCACCTCTGGTGACCTCTCCCATAGACAGAAGTGACGGCTGACGCCGGCCGGTGAGCCTTCTGGTTCCCAGCGCCCTGACCTCTTCCTCCCCACAGCACTGCCAAGGGGTCCGAGCTGTGACGCCCCTCGTCTACCAATGGGGGTACTGAGGCCTGGAGAAGTTCACCCCTCAAGGTCGCTGGGCCGGCGGGCAGTGGAGCCTGAACTGCACACTCACCTCCCTCCTCTCTTAAATCCTTTAACACGTGTCTCTGAGAGGTCAGGGCTCTTATTCTTTAAAACAAACCTAACTTCTATACCAGCATCTTGTCTAAGAGTATTAACAACACTTTCTGAACTGGTAACACCCAACCGCTCTGTCCGCATTTAAACATCCCGGGTTGGCGGTAAATGCTTGCCCGCAGTGGGGTTGGCTGAGATGGACTCCCCCAGTGGGGCCCCCCACCCCGCACGGCAGCTGACACCGACTCTCAGCACAGGGTGGGGCCTGCTGCCTCCCACCCTCCCTCCCAGATGCTGAGCTTTGCTCCAGCCCACGGCCAAGTCCCTCGCTCTTCTCACTGGCCTGCTTCTCAGAGGCGTCAAACGTGCAAAGCACACCACAGAAGCCATGCCTCTCTCCTCCTCCTCCTCGCTCAGCCAGGCGGTCACTCTGCAAGGCGCTGGGACCTTGCGAGGGGTGGGGCGGGGAGGGACAGGGTCTGGCAGGGGCAGCGGGCCCTCACCTGAGGTTGTAGAGGTCCCGTTGCTGTCCGCTGGGGTGGTCTCGTTGGCCGTGAAAGCCTGGGCGAGCGGCCAGCTACAGCCCGCCAGCAGCAGCGGGCGGAAGGGCTCCATGGTGGCCCTGGAAGAAGTAGGGACAGGCTCAGGGGACTGGCCCTCTTCTCAGAGGGACACACGTGGAAGACTCAGGCCGGGCCGATGGGGTGACCGAGGGGAGCAGCAGTCTGGGAGCGCTGACCTGCCCTCCTGAGTCAGGGACAGGTGTCTCCGTGCAGTGGGCACAGCGTGTACCTGCCCTTGGGAAATAGCGTCACCTCAGGGCAAGCCAGGCCAGTAAGCCCAGGAACCCTCCTCGAGGTCTTAAAGCTCCTGATGCTCGTTTCCTGCTGTGTTTGTGTGTCTGTCTGCTCAGGGGCAGAGGGGCGGCCAACGAGGTGCCCGGGGAGGAGAGACCCGGATTCCACGAGGCAGCGTCTCAGAGCCCCCAGAGGCCTGGACCCCAGCCCTCCTCACTTCCGCGTGACAGTCACCTGCTGAGAGCTCAGGAGCAGGGTGCGGTGCCCACTGTGACGGGGCTGGGGTTTTGGTTCGGCATTATGACAGCCCAGGGAAGGGTCAGTGGCCTCGGGAAGAATCACAGGCTCAGGGAGGAGATGGGTCAGTTAGCCTGTGATCACTAGGCTGGGAGCCGGCTCACCTGCACAGACAGGGTCCTTCTTTGCTGTCCCCCCGCCCCTGGCCACACCACAGCCCATGTTGCCAGTGCTCATGCCCAGTGCTGGCCTGGCCTCCCTCTCTCCTGAGCTGTGCCAGCAGGCCCCTGATTGCCACGGTCCCAGGCCCCCACACGCCTGAGACCAGTTCATCCTCGGAAAAGCCCAGTCCAGCTCTCTCACGGCATGGAACAAAACTTCTAATGAAAGCCCGCGGCTACAACGCTTCTCATGTGTTTGAGTAAAGTTACAAAGTAACTGATTAGGTAGGAAGTATTCACTGACTTATTACAACTCAGAGATGCAGAATTCCTAGCTGAAACATTTCCCCTGCCCCCATCACATCTTCACATGCCCTCAATTTGAAAATGCCCCTCTCCAAATGCTGACCAATCTAAGAGGAGGGTGACACCCTTGAACTGTCAAAGGTCATCTCATCCTGCATCCAAGGCCGGGTGACCTGCCCCATACGACCAGCAGAGGGCACTACACTTTGCAGGACTCACCCCGTCCCACCACCCCCTGAATACCTTGACAGGAGTAATTATGTTACCAGGCCAGTGACAACGTGCCAGTCCCTGGAGAACCCCCCTCACAGGGCTGGCACCTGCTCCCTGATAAGCACAGGTACAATCAGTACAGAAATACTGCGTGAAGTAGTAACCGGCTCCATGCTGAGTTTTTAACGCTTCTATTTACTCAGGGTTACTGCGCGCTTTACAAGGCCCGAGTCCTCGGGAGCACGGCCTGTGTCAGATCTCTGGGATGGAGGTGGGCAAAATAGATTATTCCCAACAAAGCAGCTCCTCCAGCAGGCAACCGTTCTGCCCAGAGTGGCCCCTTGATTCCATCCGAAGCCTTTCAACACTCCTTGCTGGGCAGCCCCTCTGGGGCCAGCCGGGCGTGTGGCCTGGTCCCAGATGTCCTGTGGGCCCAGCGAGTCCTCCCATCTCCGGTGCCGACGCCCACGTTGGGCTGGCTGACCGCAGGGGCTCCGTCAATGCTGGTGGACAGTGACGGTCCCACATACCCCAGAGAAAGCATGAGGGACACGATCTTCCCGGTCTGTCCTAACAGCGAGTAGCTGCGGTGGGTCCTGGGTCCTCAGGATGCGGCGCGTGGGCCGCTCTCCCGCCGGCGCAGACACAAGGACACAAGTTACCCGGTGGCTTCCGCACCGAGCATCTCACGACGACTCAGAGTGAGCGCTGCCTGGCCGCCTGGCCAGGCTCCATGAAGAGCCCGAGGAACAGGGTCTTATTTCTGCTCCCTCGGGATTTGTCTGCAAGAGGTGGACAGCCCCGAGGGTCAACAGCCACTGCACGGGTCATATAGGACAAAGAGGGGGAAGCACATCCTGAGCGGTAATTGTGACCAGGGTGGGGGGAAGCCCCCCTCCTGGGAGGCAGTGAGGTGACCTGAGGACACATAATCAGGGAGGGCATCCTGAGAGAGGCCACAGGGGCAGGGAGGAGAAAAGCTTAGGTGTGGGCAGCAGTCAGGGCCCAGGGTGTGGCAGGAAGGGCGTGGGTGGTGGCAGGGACACCAGGCCAGGTCACAGAGAGCTGCCAGGTCTCTCGGGGTGGAGCCTTCTTCCCGATCTCATCTCTCCCCTCCTGGCCTGAGGCTTCCACTCTGGGAATAAAGGCCCCAGAAACTGACAGAGCAACAACCGGCCTTTCCCCTGAGCTCCGGTGGGTCACTCAGCCATGCTGGGAACCAGGGCCCCTCCCGGAGCAGAACACACTGTACCCGCCTTCCAGTGGACTCTGTGGCTGTCCTCCATCTGGACAGTGACCAGTAGTCTCTGAAACCTGTCCACATGTGGGGGCAGAGGCAGGGCCCAGCACACTGTGTCCCCTGTTCCCACAGCCTCTCCTGAGAAACGCCGGTCACAGTGACCTTCAGCGGCGGCTGGAGAAAGAAGACGGTGGGAGCGGGTTTTAATTCCTATGTGTCCAGAAGACAGGCCACCTGCTGTCACAGAAACACGCACATTCCTTACTTGCCTGCAGGAGGGGACAGCTCCTCACTGCCCCGAGTCTCAAACAGTGGCTAAGAATGCCCACTTCTCCTTTCTGGAAGGTTCTGTGATAATGTACGTGACAGCTGGCTAGTGAACCTCAGTGCTCCCTAGGAGTCCACAGAGTCACCTAGCAATGTCCAAGGCCCCCCGTCTGCAGTCTGCAGGGCAGAGAGGAGCAGCCAGGCCCTGGCCACAGTCAGAAGCACCCAAGGCCATGGCCACAACTGCTCCGACTCTCTCTGCGGGGCTGGGAAGGCGCTGGGTGCACACAGGCCTCTTGGCCTTTTGGCTTCTGCCGGAAGTGCAGGCTCCTGGGCGGCCTCCCACACCTGTCCCCTGCCATTCTCGCCACTTTCTAGGCCACGGCCATGCACAGACACCGTCCCCGAGTTTCTAGTGTGGGGGCAGAGAGGAGGCCGGAGTGTAGAGCCATGCCTTGTTGACTGCGGACAAGCCCCCCAAGCCACGGAATTCCCTTGACACCCGTGGGGTGTGGGTTTGTGAGGGGTGAGCTCTGGGGTACACAGTGTCCCCCCACCCTGCAGGCTGCAGAGAGTACATAGTGCTTGGAAGGCAGTCACCACAGGTTCAGATGCACACCCCCAAACAGACGGGGAAGGACAGCGCCCACTCTCTGAAACAGTTACTGAAAACACAGGTCCAGTTCCCTCCAGGACCCTCCAGGACCCTGCAGGACAACTCCCCACTACGCCCCTCCCAGGACCCACCCTGCCTCCTCCCGCCAAACCCTCCAGGCAGAGGGGTGCCGGGCCCTCACACCACTCGCCGTGATCTTTCCCATGACCTCTGGACATGGTCACGCAGAGGGCAGGATGACTCCTTTCTCACACGTTAGGGAAGACCAGAAACTCAAAGAGCCAAGATGCATTTTCCTCCCGAGGGAGAAACAAACCCAGACCGTGGTCCACCTTCAACTGTGGACACGCGTGTACGCAGGTGCGAGATTTAAACAACAGGAATGAACACCCTTGGAGCAGAGAAACAGGCAGAGACGGCACGTTCCCGACCCTCCCACCACCAGCCCGCGTTCTGGAGAAGGCTTCGCTCGTTAAAGGGGAAAAGGTGCCCAGAACCTGCTTTGGGTCTGGGCTGGCGAGGTCGGAACTTAGTTGTTCTTGAACAAAAGTAACTGCACACGTCTGATGGAAAACCACTGAAATGCCATTAGAAGTGAGGCTGGCCGAGACACCCCTGTGATAGCAGACAGAGAGAAATGACCATGTCCTGGCCCGGCGGACTGTCACAGGGCAGGGGCCTGCCGCTGTCCATGATGTCCTCCAGGGCCCCCTCGTCTGACCCTGAGAAGACTAAGAGGCCAGAGACGGTGAGCTGCCCGCCCACTGCCCCAGGCTGTCAGGGAAGACAGTCTTAGGGGATGGATGGGGGACACTCCTTCTGCATCCAGGGGCACCTCGTGGGCTCCGCGGGGGTCAGGCCACAGGGCTGTCCACTGTGCACACACAGAATCCAGTCTGGGGTTCCTGGACACACAGAACTCTCGGGCTTCTGGAAACTGAACTCTGAGCACTCTCTGGATAGTTGTAGCCATGGAAGTACCAGGGTGTGGAGAGATGGGTGCCTTCCCATCTGTATACACCTGTCCACCACCACCCACCATAGGCACAGACCAGGTGCATTCCGAGATGCCTCCGGGCCCTGGAGATTACACAGATGCCCAGGGGACAGGGTGACCCGGGGTGGGGGGGGGTGAGAGCTGGGGATGGGTGGAGTCCTGTACCCCCTGCAGATCCTGGTGAGAAAGCCCGGCTGGACATCAAGGGCTCTGCAGACAGAGCTGTCCTCAGACCTGCAAGGGTGACAGGTCTGACCAGAAGGTGCAGTCACTTGCATGTGAGGGGGGGGCTCTGCAGCTCTTCCCGCAGCTGCACCCAGGACGTCGAGGGGCTCTGTGAGGAGCATCTCAGCCCGGCCCCTGTGGACGCCTCCTCCGAAATTGGGTCTCCACGCCCTTGTTCTCCTGTGTGCCCCTCACTGAACATTCCTAAGCTTGCTCCCCGCCTCCAGCCCGGCCTCGGGACACCGGGTACCGACCACCCTGACACCTGGCCTGAAACTTCACCATGGCGACAGCTTAGAAAACTCAGTTCCCTCCCTGGGGAGGAAGCCACACCCGATAAGTGAGATGTTGTTCCAGAGATCTGCATTTCTATTCTGCACATTCTCTCTCGTCGTACAAGCACCAAGTGACAGTCTTCCCTAAGAGAGAGACGAGCAGATGGAAATTATCTTCAGGAGTCGGAGCTGATCGCTTTACACAGAAATCACCAGGAAGGACCACGCTCTGAGGTACACTGGGACCACTCATATAATTGAAACTCTCCGTGGGCCTTGCCTGACCAGGTGGTGGTGCAGTGGATAGAGCATCGGACTGGGATGCGGAGGACCCAGGTTCAAGACCCCGAGGTCACCAGCTTGAGCGCGGGACCATCTGGCTTGAGCAAAAAGCTCGTCAGCTTGGACCCAAGGTCACTGGCTCCAGCAAGGGGTGGCTTGGTCTGCTGAAGGCCCGCGGTCAAGGCACATGTGAGAAAGCAATCAATGAACAACTAAGGTGTCGCAACGAAAAACTGATGATTGATGCTTCTCATCTCTCTCCGTTCCTGTCTGTCTGTCCCTATCTATCCCTCTCTCTGACTCTCTCTCTGTCTCTGTAAGAAAGAAACTCTCCGTGGGCCTTAAAGGACAGCGCCCAAATAAAACTAGTTTTCAAATAGCCCCCAACCCCCCAGACACTCTCCCTGCTTTGCAACCTTGCCTGAGCCCTGGAACAGGTGGGCTGAGCCCTGGCACAGGTGAGCAGCTCCTCCTCAGGAGACTGCAGGCTCGGTCAGTCCTGGTGAGCAGAAGGTCTGTGCCCAGGGGCGCTGCTGGCCAAGCAGAGAAAGACGTAGAGTCAGAGGGTCTCTTGGCTCTTGCATGAACAGGTAGTTCTGGAAGCAGATTTATAGGGCTCTCCTCTCCAAGTGCATCGAGGACCCCCGGGCCCCCCTCCCTGCCATGTCCAAGTGTCCCCAGGACCAGCTGGCCATCTGAAGGACCTTCAGGCAGGGAGGGCACCGCTTGGGGAAGTGGGGCACCGAGGCCAGATGGCCACAGAATGATGGATGGGACGGTATTTAGAAGAAACCCTCAAGGCCACTAGTTCCTCACTCCCTGGGAAGAACGGCTCCTCAGCGATGCTCATCAATCTTTCTTTTAATTGCGGGGAAATCAACGGAACGATTCCAGCTCATGACGCGGCTCTGACAACGTGCTTCACCAGTTAGACGAGGCGGGCATACTTCTGGAAGGCAGGATGCTGCCTGCTTCTGGCGCAGAAGGGCTCCTCTGTCCTCCTGAGCAGAGACGGTCCTGGGCTCACCGGGGACCACAGGCCTCCCTCCGAGACGTGGCTCCAAGAACCTGGGGCCACACAGCTCGGGCTTGGTTCGAGCGTGCCCCGGAGTCAAGTCTGCGGGAGGAATCCCTTCTGCTTAGTAAGGTCAACAGAACTTGACACTGCGTCGGAATGTCTTTATCCGCTCGGTTCTCCCCTGCCCTGCAGGCCGCCTGTCCTCTGTGACCAGGCAGTGACTACATCAAGTTCCATCTTACTCTCTCCGTCCCGTCCGTGTGTCGCGTGAGTCTTCTCTCTTGTTCGTGAGGATTGGGAGGAATAGAAGGAGAGGAGGTGAGGGGGCCGTGTGTAAGCGGCCACAAGGTCACGTGGAGGAGCGTCCAGGTCAGCAGGGCATGCGCAGGGTTAGGGGGGGAGGTCTGGCTGCTCCCCCCACATCCACTTCCGTCCCTGACTCATCGCTTTACCGCCGTGGACCGAGCCTTCCACGCCGGAGTCCTTCCACACAAGACCACGAATGGGTGGTGGAGTAAACCAGCTGCGTCCTGGAAGAAGGAGGGCGTGCTGTGTGGGAGACACGAGGCCTGGTGGTCCCCTCGGTGCCGGAGTGCGACGGGCCCCTCGGAAAGGCCAGGTATCTGACTGGGGCAGAGGAGTGTCTGGCTGTGGGCGTCCCGCCTTGGCTTGCTCACCTGTAAGTGGGCGCGACCACTTCTAACGGTTCTCAACTCTCCGCTGCCCACCTGGCGCCAGGCTTGGAATCTGGAGATGGCACTTCCTGGAGCAAAGGAGAAGAAGGTCCGTCCGAGGGAAGGACGGGGTCTGAGCTGAGCGTCCTCCCCGGAGCGCCGCCGACCCGGTCCCTGATGCTGACGTGGCCACAGGGAGCAGAGCGGGCACCCGTCTTCAGAGAATCTGGGGAATCCGTATGTGCAGGGGGGAGGTCCCGATGACTAATGTTAGGGCTTTCTTATATACACACTGGTGTAGACGCACGTGCACACCTGGGCTTATCCTCTCAGACTGATTTCATCAAAGAACTTTTAAAAACACGGCAACAATGTAAAGCTCCAATGCATGCCAGCCATCGATGTCCTGGTGACCACACAGGGCTTCCCGCCTGCCACCACTGAGCGGACCCGGTGGTTGGGGTCCAGGCCAGCACAGGTGAGGGGTCCTCCCAGGGACAGGGCAACACTCCACCCAGGCCACCAGCAAGGACCTGTACGCATACGGGCCGGTCGGTCTGTTAAAGGGTCATTTCCATTTTCCAAGGGCCATGCACCAATTTGCACAATTCCAGTTATGCGCCTCGCCCTTTTAAAGATGCAGAAAGAGTAAAGAGCTGATTCTGTGAGAATCCAGTCTTTCTCCATCGCAACGAAGACAACAGAACCACAGATCGCTACAGACACAAGGCGGAGGCGTCTCAAAAGCTCATTTTCGGCACCAGAAGCCACACCACCGTCCGTGCAATGACCAGCGAGCCCGCTGACCGGGCACGCAGGAGAGAAGATGGCACGTACCACGTCCCTAGAGCCGGGGCCAAGTAAGAGAAAAGAACTGTAGATTTGAATTGGCTACTTTTTTCTCCCCTATCGAAGAAAACCATCCTTCTTATCTGGAAAGCAACCCCCTGACACCCCCTGCGTGTAACGGTCCGTTCCTGAAAAGGGGGTCGCATGGAACTGAAGGTGACGCTGAAGGCTGGGCGCCTCATCTCAAATGACTGTGAACAGCAGACCACACCCCATACTCCGTTTCTCATGGGCTTCCAAAATCACCGCTGGATCTTACCGGAACCGATTATTATTACAGAATAGATGGTTTGTGTTCCAGAGGAAAAAGAAAAATGCCCAGAGATCGCACGTCAACCCCTACAGACGACAAGTGAGAGACCCGACAGACCCCGACCGTGGTACTTTTTAAAAAGATGTCATTCCGTAGAGTTAAAGGCACAGACACCGAGCCTGTGGTTTGATGAGTCCTCCCAAGCGCAGTTCGCACCCCAGCCAAGACTGAAAGTGTCTGATATATCTCCAGAAACCTCCTTCCTCTCCCTCTTCCGGCTCGTCTTCCCCGCCCCAAGACGCACGCACGCACTACTCTGATTTCTGTCCCCGGAGAACGGTTAGCTCTGCCTGCCCTTGACCTTCCTAGAAAATGAAACCATACGGGCTGGACTCTTGTGTGTCGAGTTTCTTGGCCTCAGCCGGGTGTGGAAGCGTTCACCTGTGGCTTGGGCATGGAGTTCACACCTCGTAGAGCTGAAGAGCGTCCCCTCGTGTGACCACCACGGTTTGCTCACCCCTCCTCTCCTCTCGCTATGCACTTGGGTGGGTTTCCCTTTTCTTTCCTTCTTCCTCTCTATTTATGTATTTATTTATCTGGCTATTATGCACAACGCTGCCATGAACTTGGGTAATGGCTTTTCTGCGGACAAATGGTTTTCATTTCTTAGAGGTGAATGCCTATCAAGTGTCATTGCTGGGCTGGAGGAGTAGGTCGGTGTGTGCTCACAATTTAAAAAAGGTTTTTAATTAGTCTGAAATATTTAAAGAGGGGGCGAGGCCACACACAGACTGGAGGTGTGGCTTCTCTTGGAACAGTTCTAGCCGGCCTGCATTCTTGCATGACTGGGGGTTGGCCCCTCAACTGGAACCTGAGCTTGCCGAGGGCCACGTGGCCCCCACTCTGCCCATTCCTGGCTGGGTCACCCCTCCTGCCTCCTTTGTCACACAGCCGGGGGCTGCCCCCCCAGAAGTGAACAGACACCTGGCCCAGCGTCTGGATGAAGGTGGCTCTCCAGTCTCAGAACCTTCCCTAAACAAAATAGGAAACAGCAGGGGTAGGGGTGTGGGAGGTCTGATTTTCTTCCCGACTCAGAGCAAGAAGCTTTAGTACTTCCAAGGGAAGCACTTCCCTTTCAGGCCGCGGCGACCCGACCTGCAGTTGTGTGTGTGTGTGTGGGGTGGGGGTTAATTCGGTTCCGTCTCCCCGAATATGCTGCAGACACACAGGTTTTAATCTTCTTATATTAAAAATAAATCCACCCCTCTCGCTCGGGTCTCCGGTGTACATATCTAATTAGGCCAGCCCATCAGGGGTGTGTCACCGTCCCTCAAGAAGGAAAGAACTGCCCCCGCCTTTGGAAAAAAAAAAAAGGTTAATTGGGCCAAACCATGAGCATGAATTCTTTATAATCCATGCACCTCTGCTTATTTGGAAGAACAGAACACCTGCCTCCAAACTGCAGCTAAGGAAAGAAGTTTCCGTAGTTTGTTACCCAAAGAGCTGCTTTCAGAATCTCTGCCGGACCTCCCAATCACGGGGAACACATACCCCTATTCCTGCTAAGAGGGGTCACGGGGTAGGGGAAGGGTCCCTTCTGAAGACGGGACCCACGTCATGACTGAAGCAGGGACACCCTTGGGTCTAAGAGATCTAAGCCACGGAAGACTCATCCATTCAACTACTTACTGGTACTTCCTGTGAACAAAAGTAAACAGAGCCCTGCCCTCGGGCACCTCCCTCCCCGCCTCTTCTAACCACCGCGGGGCTGTTGGTTTATACAACTGCTCTTCTCAACAGGCTCTACCTTGTAATGCAGTGGTTCTCAAAGCGTGTGCCGGGGCACACTGGTGCGTCCTAGAAGGTTTCCAGGTGCGCCCTATGGTATTCCAGAGAAATACGTGCCTGTTGGGGACCAAAAAACTAACAGGGTTTTTGGAGCTTAGATTTTGGGGGGACAGAGGTGTGGGGAATTGGCTGTAAGTCTGCCCAACCCCCCACCTCACTTGCCTGATTAGGTTGCAAAAGGCTGTTAAGCTGGGGTGCTGGATTGTTTACACTACCCCCCATGTTCCCCGGAAAGACTGGAGGCAAGTTTCTTCTATCCTTTGTTTGGTATAAAATTAAGATGAAATGTATGGTGGGAATTCTCTGCACTCAACACAGTTAAGAGTAAAAGGAGAGGAATTCTTCAATGTATTGATGAGGAAATGAGAGTTTGCCTTTCAAATATATGCTCAAACATTGAAGAAATTGCTAGGACACATCAGGCTCACGTTTCTCATAAACACAAGAATGAAAAAACACATTTGCTCCGGAACCTGCCGAATTTACTAAATCTTACTAAGAATGTATCTATACATATAAAAAGATAACTTTGTCATTTAAAAATTTTAATCCCTCTTTTACAAATTCTAAAATTCATAACTCAAAAAAATGTAACATAAAAATGTTTTTTAATGTCAGAATAAATTTAATTTTGTTGTATTTATTTCATTTACCATAAAAGCACATTTGGACTTTATATTCTTTCCTTTAATATTTGACTTAATTATCATAATATACTTCTCAGAAATGTGTATATAGTGCACCTACAATTATTTGTAGGATTTAAAATGCGCCCCGACTTCAAAAAGTTTGAGAACCCCTGCTGTAATGTCTAAGTCCTTTCTCTCAGCAGCCCCCGGGGGGGCACTCAGAAATAGAATTCTCCCTCCCCTTCTACATTCTCCCGACAGCTTTCCTCACAGACCCCCGACCCTCTATTTATTATGACCCCCCCACCCCACGTCAGATCCGCAGGGCCATTCCGTGTGTGCTCTACCCACAGTCTCAGGGGGAGGACATTCCCTCTGCCCCCGCTGACCCAGCTAATCAGTGAGCCTCCACCCGGTATGACTAAACCCGCAATGTGGCACACAGGTCCTTCTAGACGCCCGCTCGGTAAACTGCACTCCACGCCACCTAACGATGGGAAGTGGTCACATCGGCGCAGCAGTCAACCAAAGACATTGCCCTTTGGGGAGTTATTAATAGACACTCTTTCATAGAAAATTCACGCCCAGTGCATAAAACGGGTGCTCTCACGCTGGGAAACATTATGACACTCATGAATTTTTTTTTTTTTTTCTCAAAGAAACGCTGATGATGTTTGCACGACCAGGAGCCAGTCTTGGAGATGTGTTTGTTCATTCATTCGACAAACGTCTGCCGAGTGACTTCTGGACACAGAGCATGATAAGAGGGCTGGCAGAGGCGACAAGACTTAACATGGATGCGGCTGCCTCCCGTGGATTTCTACGTGAACGGGGAGACCAGTTCTCCCCTGAAGAAAGAACTTCAGTGGGTCAAGGTGTGGGGGGTGGGGATGGGCAGGTACCAAACCACTTGAATGTTTGCTTCATGCCTTGCTTTCAACACAGGCACGGCTGGGTGCTGGAGGCTCCACCAGGGCCAAGACCCCACTCATGCCTTGGGGAAGTGCCCACAGGCAGGAGTGGTGCCTCTCCCGTGTCCAGCACGCAGTGAGCGTGCATGACGACCCTTGAGGTGAGCAGAAACCCAGAGGTCAGCCGCGTGGCTGTCGGAGGGAAGCTGACTGCCAGCCTCCTTCCTGAGTTCCAGCCTCTGCTGTGCCCGTCTTGGCACAGGGCCTTATGGGGGGTCTTTGGCCCCGCGATGGTAGAAGTTGTCTGTGCATGTTTAGCTGCATGTTGGTCTCCGGGTTCCTGAGGGAGCATGGCCTCAGAGCTATCCTTGGGCCACTCATTGTCCTGGAATAGCCCTTGTATCTCAAGGGGAGACCCCAGGAAGTAGCCCACCCAGAGACAAGAGCCCTGACATGAGAGACCGGTGGCTCTGGGTACACACCTGAGCCCCTCCACCTTCCGGACAAGTGTCTTGCCTCTCAGAGAAGACTCTTTCCTCCTCGGTTACCTGCGGGCGCAGTGCCTGCTTGTGGCGATCCATGGGGACACAGGCGGATTCTCTGGCCCACGTTCTTCTTTGAGCTGGCGGGAGCCACATTCCTGACGTCCAGGGCGCGGTCTGTGCACTTGCGCATCCGATGCATCCACAGTTACTGAGCCCATTCTTGGACCAGAAAGCAACGGCGGTACCTTGGGTGGGTGCAGGGCGCCCCCAGGATGCTCAGAGCCCAAAGGAGCAGACGGACACATAATAACAACTGTGGTGTAAGAAAGAGGACACCCAGGGGAACAGGAGTATCCAAGAAGGGAGGTTTCAAGTGATAAAAGCATTATAATTTCACGTTTTGCTTTATGAGCTCTAACTTGCACCCGAATTTGGAAGCATCACGGATGCAGGTGATGCTGGGGGAGGGCAGGGGAGGAGAGGGGCGGGGCGAGGCCGGCTCCTGTCTCCACCACGCATGCGCGTCGCTGGAACTCCGGGTGCGATTACAGAGAAGACCAGCAGGTGGCGCCGTCGGGGAAGCCATGGAAACGTCCACTGGCACCTGCCTGGGCTCCCAAACCCTAAACCAGGTTCCTAACTCCCGCCACCCAGCGTCTTTCCAGGGTCCCTGCAGAGAGGCGGTGTCCCGCCCCTGCACGCCCTCCGGGGAACGCCCCCGCCCACGCCAGGACAAATACCTACTAACCGTTTTCTTCTCCATTCATTATGCTGACCTGATGAACTAGGAACTGGCATTATCAGATGCATCCGAATTCTCCTAACGGGCACCCTCACGCCCATTTCCCAGCCTGGCGTTTTGTTTTCTGATCTGTGGGTCCATGATCTCTCCCTGAGACACCAGAAAGCAAACAGCACCTGGCGCTGTGCCCACAGTAACAATGGGTTATCCTGGGAGCTATAACTCAAAGTAGGGTGGTGTGCCGGGGCAGAGGCTGCCCCCAGTGCAGACGGGGGGCTTCCAGGACACACCTGCCTCTCGCCAGCCCCCACCCCACCCCATTCCATGTGTCCTGTTGTAGTAATATAAGGTTATAGTAATTAAATATATAGAAATGTAAAAAACATGAAAGATATATAAAAGTAATTAAAATAATATTAAAGATAATTATTAAAATGAAATAAAGTTATGCCATTTGGATAGGAATTAATACAGTGGGTGCAAATGTGATAAACAGACTGACTTTCAAGCAGGGCCCAGTTAGTATGTATGAAGTTATACATAGATAAGAAGTGGCTTGGTGTTATTTTACATTAACTTCGTAAGTTAATGTAAATAAGAACATCTTAAAAAGTGGTTTGATGTAAACCAGTGGTTCTTAATCTTTTTTGAGGTACCGAACCCACCAGTTTCATATGCTCATTCACCAAACCCTTTTTTAGTGATAAATAAAATATGATTTTTTTTTCCAAATTCAAGACATAGGTATATGTTTTTTTACTGGTGCACAAAATGAGCCGTGCATGAACATCACCTTGCTCAAAGAACAAAACCAACAAAGTGCATGAACTCACAACAAATGACGGTATTACTTTATTCTGGCCTCCGCGGCAGAGGCTTCTCTGAACCCCTGAGACCGACTCATCGAACCCCTAGGGTTCGATAGAACTCAGGTTAAGAACCACTGATGTAAACATTTCAGTAGATTAACATAAAAGGGGATTCCCTGTGAGGAACTCCCAAAAAGGTGGTTTGAGGTGATAATCTTGTAGATTGAAACCTGTTAGAAGGCGTTGGCCAGAAAAGGTACTAAAGCTGAGGGGCCCCCCTGCTGCGGTAGTTGCCCAGACTCCAACGTTGATGTGGACGGTCTCCACGCTTCTCTGAGCTCTGACCAAAGCCAGCCGAGAGGAGCACGCTGATGGGGCCCCCTTAAGCTGTACCCAGGCACGCGAAAGGATTTGTGAGTAATAACCTGCCTGTGTGATTACTGCAAGTAAGTTGTGTGTGGTCGTGTCTTTCCTCTGGTGGCTGTTAGTGTCGGCACTGATGAGTAGCATCCTCAGAGCCGCCTCAAGAGTAGTCTCCAAGAGGCTGCTAGCCCTGCTGCTGATAAGCAGGAGTGTCCCACTGCTCGGGGAAGTCGAATCAGGAATGCCTGGTCAACGTAGAGCTGGGGCTCTACTGGGACAGGCCCATTATCAGTTAGTTAATAAACCAGCTGATGTGCACTGCCAGGTTTGATGTTTGCATTTGGGGAGCCTCAGTTGGGGAGAAAGGAGGAGGAGAGAGAAGAGGCCAGGGACCAAGAGAGGAGCAGAGGGCGGGACCTGGACGGGGTGAGGACAGCACAGCCCTTTCCTGCTGTGAGGACCACACCTGTCACCCAGGGAGGGAGAGCAAGTTTTCTTTTTTTATTCCTCCCAGGGAAAATGTCCGTTCCCCAGACCAAGCCGTGCTCGGGGCTGTCCCGGGCAGGGCCTGCCGTGCAGCAAGAGCCTGCCTCGGGGTCCCTGGGCTCAGGCGCTTCCTCTGTGTGAGAGCTCAGCAGGTCGCCTCACCTGCAAAATGGGGAGAAATCTCCGGTTGGCGGTGAAATGAGGCCATGGATAGGCAAGGCCAGGTGTGCAGAATGCTATGAACTGGTGGGTCATCCCGGCCAGGACAGGTGGACCTGAGTCACGGCCAGCAGAGGGCCTGGCGTCTGGGGGCTGCCCAGAGAGAGCGCTCCCCAGATGAATGACCGAGTGGATGGAGGACAACTCTCATTCCTGGGCATGTGCTGTGCGCTGAGTGACCACAAGCCCTGGTGGCCCTGGACAGTCAGTTCCTGCCTGCTGCCCAGGGTAACTGTCAATAGCGTTCTCTCTCTCTCTCTCTCTCTCTCCCTTTCAACACTGTGAGGGATGACCAGCTATATGTCCTCCTGACTAGGTCATCATTCCCAAGGGACAGGGAAGTGGGGTTGTCTTAGTCCGAGACCTCAGCAGACAGATGTGTGTTACATTAAATCCCACTCAGCCTGATGAAACAAGGATGTCGGGGAATCCTGTTTATAACCCCAAATTACTGGGTTCTTTCCAGCGTCCTTCAGACCACAGCTGCTCTCTGGGCACCATGGACATTGGAAAGAGGCTGGGCCACGGTCCAGGGTCCAGGGCGAGTGGAGCTCTAGTCCATGGGCTGTGTGACCTCGGGCCTGTTCTTTCCCTCTCTGAGTCTGTAACGTGAACAGCACGGTGACCTCGCCCTGCCTCTGGGGAAGATAGGAAGAAAGCCCTTCACACCCTTTCTGGAATGTGACTAAACTCTTCGAACAATGTCCAACTCAAAGGCCACACAGGAGAAGCCACGGAACCAGCTTCATTTCTCCCATTTTAAACTGGTGCTCGGAGTTGGGGGGGAAGTCCCCGAAGACCCCCATTTACAATCTCAGAGACACGAAGCCCAGAGCTACCAGGAACGGCTCTGAGACAGTGAGAGATCTCAGGCCCATACAGCCAATGGCACGTCCAGGAGCCCTGGCTGCGTCCCTGCTCGCTGCTGGCCGCCCGAGAGCCCACCTGGACACCACACCTCCCGGACGTTAGGAGGGGCGCTTCCATCATCCTGTAATGGGGTACACCATTGCGGGGGTGACACTGTAGCCGGGCCTCCGACAGTGACTTCCTAAGCTGGGAAGGTCCGCAGAGGACACATGAAGTGTGCCAGCACCAGCCAGGCCAGAGACCCTGCCTCCCTGTCGTCACCTCGGGGGCCAGCACTGGGCGTGGAACTCCCACAGGGCTTGCTGTCTGGTTTGCCGCACTGGACACACACCAGTGCCCTCGGGAGCCGGGGCTGTGCAGGGAGAGAATGCAGCTCGGGGGCCTGTGCTTTTGGATGCTTCTGAGAAAGAGCCAGAAACTTCCAGCCTCTGCTCCCATGTCTCCTCCTAATCCCTGTCCCCTGTCATTGCTGGCCCGTGGCAGGTGTGGGAGCGGAAAGCCTAATGAAGACGTGACTTCAGCTCGCATGAGCTGAGAAGGACCAGACGGTTGGACCCCCCGCCCCAGGCTGAGACCGCAGGGGCACCCCTCACGTCCGGCTAGCCCTGGCTGGTTGTCTCTGAGGGTCACTACCCCCACCCCCACTCCAGAGCCCTCCAGGCTGCTGGGGAGAAGGACGTTGGTCAACTTGATTCAGAGATGGAAGGACTGGGTTTTGAGGCCGTAACATCCTTGACATCATTCCGGGCTCTTGAAACTTTCATAGAGAATCACTAGCATTTCTCCCTCCTGAAGTGACGCTGTTCCAGACCCCCAGCGAGCCCTGCCTCCCAGCCCCACTGGCCTGGCCTTCCAGTAGCTCTAGGGGGACACCTGGGGCTGCAAGGCTTCAAGAGGGGGAGGCAGGCACGCAGCAGGGGGGCAGCGGTTTCCGAGTCCCACCCCTAAGTCAGCACCGGGATTCAGGAAAGTTCCTCAGGGAGGAATTAGGGGCCCGAGGCAGAATATGCACCATGTTTCTAGAAGCCGGCTGAGCTGTGCCGGTGGGTGACAAGAAACAACGCTGATGGCAGGGACACTTACCGGGCACCAGCTCTGGAGGGGGACAGGGGCCCACGCACTTGACTCACACACACGCTTGACCCTCGCCTCGCGGCTGCCCTCTAGGACGGTCTCAGGCCCTCATCATACCTGTTCTACAGCGAGAGGGCCTTGAGGATCAGAGAGGCTGAGTCACTTGCCCAACGCCACACAGCTGGTACTAGCGCACAGCCTGAATGCAGCCCTGAGCAGCCTACAAACAACCAGACTTCAGGAAACCGCATCTCCACGGTCCTCGAGCGCCTGGCAGACCCGGGAATTATTCTGGAAGCACCGTGCGCTTTTTACTGGGAACACGGGACTCTATCTAACCTGAAGAACATTTCGTTTCAGGACAGATGGACACACACTTCGTAAATCCCCCCCCCCCAAATAAAATGACTGAAAATATTTATTTTACTCCCCCCTTGCCCTCCCCCACCCCCCAAATTCACAATCTGTTTCTGGGCCTAACAGAGGTGAGCACATTGTGGGCTCGGGACCCCAGACATCTCTCTCCAGAACATCACCTGAATTCGTAGACCTGGGAGACGCCCCCGCATCATGCAACGCGTGTTTAATAAATATTTGCTCGGCGCGTGAACGAAATGGCCAGAGAGAGCCTGAGTTGGGCTTTTTCTCTCCCCCAACCACGGGATGTCTCTATAAACACCAGCTGCAGCTCCTTAAATATTTACCCATATAGAATCACAGACTCCTATGTCCTTGAATTCCTTGTTCTGTTACAAAAAGGGAAAAAAACAGAGAGAGAGAGAGAGAGAGAGAAAGGAAGGAAAGAAATCTCAAAGGAAGTGACTGTCACCGTCAGCTAGCACGTCAGGCAGTGGGAACACAGGACCTGGGCCGCCGTCAGCACTGGAGCTTGAGCGATTCTGTTTAGAAATGTTCAGGGCAAATAAGGGCTGAGCGCTTTAAGAACAGAGAGGCTGCTGCGAGCTGTGTCCCACTTTGAGGTCCCTTTATGTGAGAGCCTGCAACAATGAGGAGGAGGAGGAGGAGGAGGAGGAGGAGGAGGAGGAGGAGGAGGAGGAAGAGGAAAAGGAGGAGAAGGAGGAGGAGGAGGAAGAGGAGAAGGAGGAGAAGGAGGGGGAGGAGGAGGAGGAGAAGGAGGAGGAGGGGAGGGAGGGGGAGGAGGAGGAGGAGAAGGAGGGAGAGGAGGGGGAGGAGGAGGAGGGAGAGGAGGGGGAAGAGGAGGAGGGAGAGGAGGGGGAGGAGGAGGAGGGGGAGGAGGGGGAGGAGGAGGAGGGGGAGGAGAAGGAGGAGGAGGGGGAGGAGAAGGAGGAGGAGGGAGAGGAGGGGGAGGAGGAGGAGGAGAAGGAAGAGGAGGAGGAGGAGGAGGAGGAGAAGGAAGAGGAGGAGGAAGAGGAGGAGGGGGAGGAGGAGGAAGAGGAGGAGGGGGAGGAGGAAGAGGAGGAGGGGGAGGAGGAAGAGGAGGAGGGGGAGGAGGAGGAGAAGGAAGAGGAGGAGGAGGAGGAAGAGGAGGAGGAAGAGGAGGAAGAGGAGGAGGAGGAAGGGGCAGAGAGAACTCTTCTTCTGGTGAAAGAGTCTTTCTTGATCCTCACCTGAGTCTCAGGGGCTCAAGAAGGCCCCTTCCTTTGTCCCCATGCAGCTGTTCTCCATTCTCTCATCCTCCCCAAATGCCCGTTGACCCCCCCTCCGCTGTATCTCAGATCGGGCGGGCGGAGTCAGGCAAACTGAAGGCGAGGGATCCCTGCACCCTGTCCTCCAGGTTCCCGCAGGGACGTTTCCATTGACGACGCAACTCTGTGCTGACACGCAAGCTTGGCGGGCTGTAGGCCTCCCGGTTCCTGCGTGGCTCAGAGAGGAGGGAACAGGCTCAGAGGAAGCAGTGATTTTCACATCAAAGTGAGTTAAGTACCGAAGGGGCGCCTAGAAATGAATGACGTGGCAAGTCCTTGTGCTACGATTTGTCCTTTAAGTCAGCTTTGTCCTGGGTCTGTGACATCGTGACCAGGGACCCTGGAGACAAAGGCTTCAGCTGAGCTCAGAACTCCAGAGAAAAAGTGGATGGATGAGGTCTGGTTTTAGGAGACCCAATGGTATTATCCTGACCCCTAAGGCCTTCCCTAGAAAAGGACAAACAGGACAGAGAGCCAACCTGCCGCAGATGCTGTACCACCCCAGACACACATGCACTGGCAGCCTCAGAGGTGACCTGCCCACACACAGGGTCTCTGCAGATGTAGTTAGTTCACATGAGGTCCTTATGAGAAGAGGAGACTGCACAGAGACACACAGAGAAGGCTGTACGAGGAGGTGACCTTGACACACATCTCAGCGAAGACGCAGAAGACGCAGAAGATGAGTTTTGAAATCCTCGCCAAACACTGGCCCTGGGCAAGGCTGCCTCTGGGCTCAAGCTTGCTCTCTTTCTGTTGCAAAGGTAGGCGAGCAAGTGTCACAGAGACGGCGAGGACACACGAGATGCAAGCGGAGCGCCCCTCCTTGAGGGTGGGGACGGCCGGATGAGAGGGAAGAAGGGAGGGCTTTCTCCCTTTGTGATTCAAGTATCTTCCCTGCTTTGCTCAGGTTTCCCCCCAAAATGGAAGGACTTCCGTGCCTCAAAGGACGCCATCAAGAGAGCAGGAAGATGTGTCATTGCCGGACGTGTTCTCCCCTCCAGTGGGTTGTGGTCTTCATTTAGTTGTTGGATTCCTTTGCTGTGCCAAAGCTTTTCAGTTTGATGGAGTCCCGTTTGGTTATTTTTTGTTTATTTGTTTCCTTTGCCTGAGGTGATATGTCAGAAAAAAACACTGGGATGAGAGATGTCTGAGATTTTAACAGCCTACGTTTTTTCTAGAATTTTTATGGTGTTGTAAGTCATTGATCCATTTTGAATTTATTTTTGCATACGGTGTAAAATGGTCTTCTCTCTCTCTCTCTCTCTTTCTCTCTCTCTTTCTTTCTTTCTTTCCTTCCTTCCCTCCCTTCCTCCTTCCCTCCCTCCCTCCTTCCTTCCTTCCTTCCTTCCTTCCTTCCTTCCTTCCTTTCTTTCTTTCTTTCTTTCTTTCTTTCTTTCCACGTATGTGTCCAATTTCCCCAACACTATCAATTGAATAGACTGTCCTTACCCCATTGTATGGTCTCACCTCCTTTGTCAAATATTAAGTGACCATAAAGGTGTGGATTTATTTCTGGGTTTTCTACTGATCAATGTCTGTTTTTATGCTAATGCCATGCTGTTTTGACTACAATGGCCTTGTAGTATAATTTAATATCAGGTAGCTTGATTCCTCCAACCTTGTTCTTCTTACTCAAGAGTGTTGATTGAGGCTTTTTGGGGTCTTATGTGATTTTATATCAAGTTTTGGAATATTTGTTTTGGTTCTGTGAAATACACCATTGGTTTCTTGAAAAGGATTGCATTGAATCTATAGATTGCTTTGGGTGGTATGGACATTTTAATAATGTTATTTCTTCCTGTCCATGAACATGGTATATGCTTCTACTCATCTGTATCTTCTTCAGTTTCTTTCTTCAGTATCCTATAGTTTTCCTAGCATTGGTTTTTTACCTCCTTGGTTACAATTTATTCCTACGTACCTTATTTTGTTGTTGTTGTTGCAACTTTAAATGAAATTGTCTTAGTATTTATTTCTGACAGGTCATTGCTGGTGTATAAATATGCCACTGGTTTCTGAATATTAAATTTGTATCCCACTATTTTACTGAATTCATTTTCGAGTTCTAGTCATTATTTGATGAAGTCTTTAGGATCCTGTACGTACAGTATCATGTCATCTGCAAAGAATGACAGTTTTATTTCCTCCTTGCCAATGTGGATGCCTTTTATTTCTTCTTCTTGTCTGATTGCTGTGGCTAGGACTTCCAGTACTCTGTCGAATAAGAGTAGTGATAGCAAACATCATTCTTGTTCTTGATCTTAAGGGAAACATTTAGGTTTTGCCCACTGAGTATGATGTTGGCTGTGAGTTTGTCATAGATGGCTTTTATTATGTTGAGATATATTCCCACCTTACGGGGAGCTTTTATTATATGTGGTGCTGGATAATATCAAAAGCTTTTCCTGCATCTATTGATATGATCATATGATTTTTAGCCTTTATGTTGTTTATGTGATGTATCACACTTGTTGATTTGCAAACATTGTACCTTAAATGTCTAAAGAATGTATACAACTAAACACCAAAAAGACAAATGACCCAATTAAAAAAATAATGGGCAGAGGACCCGAACAGACATTTCTCCAAAAAGGACATACAGATGGCCTAATAGACATATAAAAAGATGATCAATGTCACTAATCATTAGAGAAATGCAAATTAAAACCACAATGAGATATCACCTCACTCTTAGGAACAGACCCAAAAGAACTAAAGTCAGGCACATGAAAACTCTCACACGATGTTCACAGCAGCACAAGTCATAAGAGCCCAAAGGCAGAAAACCACTGAAATGTCCATCAGCAGATGAATGGCTAAGCAATGGAAACGTGGTCTACCCCTGCAATGGGATATTGCTCAGCCACAAAAGAGAATGAAGCAGTGACAGGTGCCACAGCAGGGACCACCTGCAGAAACACGGCTCGGTGGCAGAGGCCAGACGCCACGGGCACATCTCGTACGGTCTCCCTGATACAGAATATCTAGAATCTGTGAGTCAGCAGAGACAGAAAGCAGGCCAGTGGTCGCCAGGAGCTCAAGGGGGCATCGGGGACTGACTGCTTAGTGGGTACAGGGAGCTCGTTCCTTTGGGGGTGACGAGAATGTCGACCGAATGGTTGTGCAACCATCGTGAATGGACTCAAGGCCGCTGCACGGACCTCTGTAAACGTGGCTCATACTGTGTGATGTGAATTTCGCCTCAATCAAGAGGAAGCCCCTCAGGACCACGGTGTCCGGGGCTTTAGGATAAAAGGCAGCATTCCCAGCAGGGCCTTGTCCACGGACAAGAACACTCCTGGAAAGCCGTGGTTGGGGTCTGCGTGCTCAGTGCTGTGTTCTCACTTCATCTCCCCGACAGGAGATGGGGACCGTCACCACCCTCACCACCCAGCTTAGGGACCTGAGGCACAGAGACATGGAGTCCCTTGCCAGAGTCACACAGCTTGGCAGACGACACTGCGTGCTCTGGTGGACCGGGCAGACATTCTGGCACGGGGGCCAGTGCTACAGACGGAATATTCTAGCCGGCACATGGGGGCCCTACGTGGGCATCTGATGTCCACACCCGCCCCCTTCCTGATTAACCATTTCTCTGACGAAACCCTGGTCTGCATTCTGTGGGCCTATCGTGATAAACTACACAGTGAGTGTGTGTTGCAAGTTATGCTCATTATAAGCAGTCACAGGGCAACATTAGACTAATTAAGGTGTGTCTCATCCCTCTCGCTCTTATTTTAAAGCCTGGTGGCCCTCCGGCGCCTTTAGCCACCTGCGAACAAAGTATAATGTACACTGAACGTTCTAGCTCTGTGAGATTATTCTACGCCTAAAAGCCATTACTGACATACGTGTGCCGCGTTCCTGAGTTTTCTTTTTTACACTATCATTCAGATGAATGTAACAGAGGGTAGTTTTAAAATACAAGCCATGCCTTTAACAAGAATAGTGCCAGGATTTTTTAATGCACTAGAGAATGTCCTGGCAAGTTTGTTATCCCAGAGCACGGCTGGCTTTTTTACTTTGTTTCCCAAAGAAATCCAGAATGACCACTCTCCCGTGGAACCAGGGGGCCACACGGAGAAATATCGAGAACCACAAAGCCACCCCATCTGGGTCCCCGGCATGGGGAGATATGTGTCGAATGCGTAACAAGAATCGCCTCACCTTGGTCCCTCCAGCACCCTGGAGGGACGTTCTAACTTACAGAGGTTAATCCCCTCCTGAGGTCTCAGAGCAAGAAAAGTGCCGGGTCAGCACTGGAACCCGGTGTCGAAACCACAGCCCATGTCACTTTTCAATACTTAAAACAATATAGCTCTGCGTGTGCGTTTGCAGAGAGATAGAGCATCATGCATATGGCAGGCGGACTACAAATACCACAGAACGAATTCACGTTATGTTGTTCAATGGTTGCCTTCACGTACTCAGAAGTAACAGCACGCACAGTACACGCAGAGCACACACACAGTACATGTGGTCTACACACACACAGTACATGCACAGCACACACATAGTACATGTGGTCTGCACACAGTACACACACAGTACATGCAGAACACACACAGCACACACACAGTACACGTGGTCTGCACACAGTACACACACAGTACATGCAGAGCACACACACAGTACATGTGGTCTATACACACACAGTACATGCAGAACACACACAGTACACACACAGCACACACACAGTACACTCAGAGCACACACACAGTACATGTGGTCTGCACACAGTACACGCAGAGCACACACACAGTACATGTGGTCTACACACACAGTACATGCAGAACACACACAGTACACACACAGCACACACAGTACACTCAGAGCACACACATAGTACATGTGGTCTTCACACAGACACACAGTACATGCACAGCACGCACATAGTACACATGGTCTGCACACAGTACACACAGCACACACACAGTACACGTGGTCTGCACACAGACACACAGTACCTGCACAGCACGCACATAGTACACATGGTCTGCACACAGTACACACAGCACACACACAGTACACGTGGTCTGCACACAGTACACACACAGTACATGCAGAACACACACAGCACACACACAGTACACGTGGTCTGCACACAGTACACACAGAGCACACACAAAGTACACATGGTCTACACACAGACACAGTACACGCACAGCACACACACAGTACATGCAGAGCACACATAGTACATACAGAGCACACACACAGCACACACACAGTACACGTGGTCTACACACAGCACACATACACTCCCCTTTCACAAAGGACAACGGGAGCCCATAAGCTGACTAGAAGGTGATGGAAGCCCTTTTTCACACTGGAGATAAAATACAATAAAAGTTTCTCCTGTTGCCTCCCTAACAGGAGTCACTTTGTTGTGAAAACACAACAAAGCCAACATTTAAAGTGAACTCCAGATCTCGTTTGGGATGCTGTGTGCAGCTCCAATGCACAGGCTTCCCTTCTAGCTGGATGGGGGGGTGACGATAAGTGTGCCAGCTTCCTGCCCCTGGGCACCGTCCCCGCCTGAGGCATGAGCTGTCTCAACATTGCTGAGCATTCTGGGGGAACCGACCGAAGTGATCTGGAGAGTCTGGGAACACAGGGATGCCCGGCCATCCCTGAGCAGAGTGCGAGGCTTGTGGGACCCTCCACGTCCCAGGGAAAGACGGGCATTCTGGGAGAAGCTGACTTAAATGGGCTATGCATTATTTATGGGACCGTCACTTCTGTGAGCCATGCTCCCCAGACCAGCAGGTGCAGGTCCTCAGACGAGACCGCACACACGACAGCTGGCATCCAGCAAGTGAAAGTGTTGCGAGAGACCATTAGCCTCTAGATAATAATTCGCCTCGAAAATGAATTTATGCTTCGAGCCCTGGCCAGCTAGCTCAGCACTAGAGCATCAGCCCGGGGGTGTGGAAGTCCTGGGTTCGATTCCGGGCCAGGGCACACAGGAGAAGCACCCATCTGCTTCTCCACCCTTCCCCCTCTCCTCTCTCTCTCTATCTCTCTCTTCCCCTCTTGCAGCCAAGGCTCCATTGGAGCAAAGTTGGCCCGGGCGCTGAGGATGGCTCCATGGCCTCCGCCTCAGGTGCTAGAATGGCTCTGGCTGCAATGGAGCAACGGCCCAGATGGGCAGAACATCGCCCCCTGGTGGGCATGCCGGGTGGATCTTGGTCAGGCACATGCGAGAGTCTGTCTCTCTGCCTCCCCGCTTCTCATTTCAGGAAAAATACAAAAAAAAAGAACAAAAAACTTATGCTTTGCAGAGGTGGAGTGACATGTATTAGGCTTCAAATAAATCAGTGAGGGAGGAGGCGTAGCATCCAGGCTGGCGGCTGGGAACCGTGCAAGCTGGTGCCCACCTGCTGCTGTGGGCATCCCGCTGGGCAGTCAGAGCCCAGGTGCCCTGTGCCCAGGAAGGAGGAGCACAAGAAGGGAGCCTACCCAGCACCCCCAAGGGCAGGGGCAACCCCAAACCTGCCTCCCCCATGCTCTGGGTTTCACTTCAAATAGAAGGACTGCCGATGTTAGGCTTTCCTAAAGGATGCTTTCAAGGCAAAGCCGAATTGAAACGCAACCCAAGTGGCAGGAAATGTGAAGGACGCCTATTAATAGTGCCCGTCCCCAAATCGGGTTTCACGATGAAGTTCTTTCAGTGTACCGTTTTCCACTCAGCGGAAAGAACAATTCTATTTCTGGCCTGAAGCTGCTTTGAAGAGTGAGCATCTCCCATCAAAAATGTGTGTGTGTGTGTGTGTGTGTGTGTGTGTGTGTGTGTGTGTGTGTGTTTGACTGTGCTGCCTAAAATAAAAAGAGACACGCACCCTCACGTGTTAAGCTTACGCGAGTCTACTGTCCAAAAACCTAGGCTCTGACGCTGTCGGCTCTTAATCAAGTTCTCCTGCCACTGTGACAGAGAGGAAGATTCTGGACAGCTTCTTTATTTCGCATCCTGTGGGTCAAGCCACATCCCGGCTATGTGGCAGTTTTATAAAAAAGTGCCCGTCCCAGTGGACACGGTCCGTGGTGCCAGGGCTGCCCACAGTTTGGAGTCTCCCAGCAGGAACCCCGTTACCAAGCGCCAAGCAGCCCCCCCCTCACCCCCGGTGTCGCGACCCGGTAGTTGAAAGTCTTCCTTTTCGTTTGTTTGCTCAGTGACCGTCACAGGTCCTACGACCGGCCTTGGGTGGCACTCACTCTCATGCTGTCCTGGGAACTTGACGCCCGGTTTCCCCAGCCCGTTCTCGGAGCCCAGGACTGTGCTCGGGACTTGGGGACTTCCCTCTGCTGTCGCCTTCGCAATGCTTTCTGCCTCCGGGGAAGAAAACGCCAGTGTCCATCCGGGCCAGAGACCTGTGTTCTGTGTGGCGTTACCGTGGCGACCAGGCTGTGAGCAGCTCCTGGACCTCAAACCTGTGGGGGCCCTCAGCCCGCTGCTTCTCCAGCCGCCGCTGCCGCCGCTGCTATCCCTTCCTCGGCAACGTGGAGGATCCTCACCTCCGCCGTGTGCACATCCATCCGTTTCCTGACCACGCCTCTCCTTCACTTCCCGCCATCTCGGCTGCAGACAGGCAATGCGTGCGTGCACCCGCCTGCACCAGGACCTGAGCTCCTCTTCCTCCTGAAGGGCCCGGGCAGGTCCGCCGGTCGCCATGGCGACGCTACAGCATTGCTGTGTTCCCGAGCATCCCAGGGCTGCCACAGCGCTCGCCGACACCAAACCGTTTGTTTGCGGGGAAGCAGACTCCTGGCCGCATGAAACTTAAGGTGTAGGACTCTTTGCTTCCTCTCCCCGTGGTGACAGTCGGGGACAGCTGGAGGCGTGGTGACAGTCGGAGTAAACACCGGATTTGGAAAGGAGAAGGTGCATCTTAAAAGACCTCCCTTCATTCCCCCTCGAGCCACGTCCGGGGGCTGGAGAAATGTTAAGGAGATGTAGAAGTAAGACAGGAAAAGGGAAACTCCGTGTTCTGATGGCTGGGAGGTCACTCTAGTCGACCCTCGTTTCTGAAGCTTTTTATTTGTAAGTAGCGTAGCGTACACAGACGCGCGTGCACGCACACACACACACACACACACACACACGAGGGGAATAAAGTAAATACTTTCAGTAACTCTTTTTGGGATTTACGAAGTGTGTGTCCATCTATCCTGAAATGAAATGTTCTTCAGGTTAGATAGAGTCCCGTGTTCCCAGTTAAAAGCGCACGGCGTTTCCAGAATAATTCCCGGGTCTGCCGGGGGCTCGAGGACTGTGGAGATGCGGTTTCCTGAAGTCTGGTTGTTTGTAGGCTGCTCAGGGCTGCGTTCAGGCTGTGCGCTAGTACCAGCTGTGTGGCGTTGGGCAAGTGACTCAGCCTCTCTGATCCTCAAGGCCCCTCCTCCCCACCCCCGTGGAGCACACACATACGCTTATATAAATTCCTGAGGTCTCTAACTTGTGAAGCCTGGCTTAAAAAAAAAATGAAGACCAATCTTGTATCACTGGGATTCTTCAGTCCTTACCCTCTGGTTTCCTCAGTGATGGACCAGTCAAGTGCTGAGCTCACCTTGAACTCCAGGATGCTGGGCCTCTGAGGTTGGAGCCCTTGAATCCAGGTTGTGGGGACTGTTGTCCATCTCTTAATGGACCCACATCAGGAGAGGGGCATGGAAGATCACCTTGAAATGGCCTCGGGGACGCCTCCCATTGGATGGAGCACGTGGGCTTAGACCTTCAGAGCAAACACGAGTTGATTTGGACACATGGGCCAGCAGTCAGCTGTCCTCAGCTCTCACCCCAAACGGCCTTGAGAGCTCCTGGCTTAGACTCCCGAGAAGATGGTATCGAACAAACGGGGACTAATCACCCAGATTGAACTGCAGAGGCCGCACTTTGGAAAACGAGGATTACTGACTCACGCCAGACTTCTGGGAAAGGGTTAAATCTAAATTTGGCCCAGATTAGTAAAGTGAACCTGAGTTTGAGGCCCGTTATCTCTGTTCCCTGGTCTTTTCCTCTGTCCCGTATTGTTTGTTTTTAGCTTTTTTCTTTTTCTTTTTTTTTTTTTTTTTTTTAGCAACAACACTATAAAGATTGGCCAGGCTCGAAGATGAGAAGGTTTGTTGTTTTAGGAGCAGAAAGAGAACTTTCTCTGTGTAGGAAAGAATGCCGTGGGGGCGGGTGGGGGGGTGCTCAGACACCAGGGCGGCCACAATGAATAGGCACACTTCTTACGACTCCCACTTCCTAAAGAAAGGAGGGCTTCGGCATTTACAGAAACTCCCCAGCAGCCCCCAGTCTGTGAGCTGTGAGCACAGAGACTGCCCTGGGGGCGGGCTGCCTCTGCTTCTCTCTGCCTCCTCCTTCCCCAGGAAGAGAGTTTCAGGCACTCGGGGAGGGGGTGGGGCTGGGGCTGACACGGAACCGCCTCAGGGTGCAGACGGGGAGGACGAGGACGGCAGGGAACTTGCGGCATGGGTCCCAGACTCAAGTGTCACGCTTAGAAAAATTGGGGATGCCTCCGGTGGAGGGAGACCCTTACGCGGGAGACTGCACGGTTAAGGCCTGCGCTGTCTCACTAACAACGACCCCAAGTTGGTATATCACGCAGGACAAGTGGGGGCCACCACGGTCTCCTCTCACACTCCACCCACTGGGGTGCCCCAAGAAGCCGCCACCCGCTGCCCAAATCCTCTCTTAGCTGTTTGCTTTCTATTGGGGAAGAAGTTATTTTAACAGGGCCGGTTTCAAGAAACCCCCCTCTGTCCCGCCACAAGCATGGGTGGTTTCAGCCCGCTGAACTGCCTTTGGTGAAACGTAGGTGAGTTTCTACGTTGCCGAGCAATGGACGTGTCCAGCACTGCCCGTCCTTCTTAGAGGACCGTCACCCTTCCAGACGATCGGACATCATTCACAGCTCCACGTCCACACTGGAAAAAACACAGGACACACGCATCACCCTGACACACACGGTGGCCCCATGGGGTCCTGGTAACGAGATGTCCATAACGCGAGTTGTCCTGGGGACACAAGGCTCTTTGGCACCCAGGCTGGTGACGGACAGGGGCCCATGGAGTGGAGTGGGGTCGCCAGACTCTCCAGGAAAGCGCCCGTTTTTATAAACTTTGTAAACCAGAGGTCAAATCCACTCCGTTCAAGGTGGTCAGTCTGGGGTTGTCTTCAGTGTGTGTGGCGGGAGTGTGGATGTGGACCGAATGCCAGACGCGGCAGAGGAAACGATTAGGTGCCCGGCCTAACAACGTTAACGCCCGGCAATGATGGCTGCCTCAGGCTCCCCGTCGTGCCATCCAGGAGAATTAATCAAATATCGCAGCGCCACTGACAAGCAAGGTTTCTACGTAGGTGTCTGTCAGCAGCTACTGCACACGGCTAGTTATGAAACCCCAGGAAGCCTTGTGTTCCGTCCAGTTTCGAACCCCCGCCTGCGGGCTCTCGGCCAGCGGCAAAGCACCAGCTGCGTGATGCTGTATTGCTACTCCGAGTCCAAAAACCCTGAGAATTTAGGGGGGACTCTGAGACCCATCGACGTCCTTCAAATAGGGGCCCTAGCAGGCACACGACTTGTCTTTATTGTCAGGCAGCCCACTAAAAGGCAGAGCAGGTGTTTGAACTTGGTCTCCTGGCTACCACCCCCACGTTCCAGCAAGCCCCCACCTACAGCCTGGGTCCTCCTGGTGGTGGCCACCATGGACAGACGCCCTTCCCCGCAGAAGGGAGAAAAACGAATGACCTCCATCCAGTTCAGACGGAGTCCCAAAAGCTAAGGGCTACGCTCACCCATCCATGCCACCAACTACTTGCATTGAATTTCTGTGTTGAGAGACGAGGTAGGCCCTGAATCAATCAATTAAAGACAGAGTACAAGATGATGACTTGTTACCAACTGTAGGTCTTATGCACCAAAGAGAGTGAGCACGTGAACTCGTTGTGTGGCCTCGGGCACAGCATGGGACTGAACAGTGTGTGCGCGGTGGACGGGGCGGTAAGAGACAGACCAGCTCCTAGGGCCGCTCCAGGACCCACTGAGAGAGGCTGGGCAAGGGCTGGACATGCACCGGGGCCCGGCGAGCTCTCCGCACCTGGAGCTCCTATCACCTTCCCACACCCAGCTGTCGGGGCCGCTGCTATCTTACCCTCCACATCCTGGGGAAAGAGGGGGCTGGGTGACCGAAGAAGATACACAAGTCAGGTGGAAAAGACCTGAGTAGGCGAAAGAAGCCGGGCTGGCCTGAACTGACCCTGTGTCGTGGCAGCGTGGGACCTCAGCATTCACACCTGTGATTGTTGTCATCTGTGAGTTGGGTCAGAACCTCCTGGATTTGAACCAGGCGAGCTGCTGGCCTTTGGGCAGCCTGTCATTACAGAAAGCACCACCTTCAGAAGCTGAGGGTCACCGTATCACTTGCCGGTCTCCCTGCCACACTGAGAGCACCGTCACCCCCACAGCTCACAACTCACTAACCCTTGTGGCCCGGATGGCCTTGACTCTGCTCTGTCACCTCTCTGAAGTTGCCAGCGGCAGAAGCTACTCCCGTAGGAACGGGCCATGTCCCCTCCTCAGTGCCTGAGCTTCAGACAGGTTTCTCAAGAAGCAAAGCACAGTGTGCTCTCCAGGGACTGATGGAGGGAAAACAAGAGGACCAGGCTGCATGGTCCACAGGACCTGTGAGCCATCTGTCACCCTCGTTAACCAGGGGTGTGGGGGGAGGCTGGACTTGGTCCTATCTGTCTCTGTCATTCCCTTATCCTCAGAAGTCATGGCACTGCCAACCGGAGACAGACTTTGGGTTCCCCTCCCTGGGAAGATCTCAGGTCCGTGCAGGAGGAGCAGAGACAGAACACGGGGAATAGCCAGTCTCCTGAGGAAGGCGCTGGAGAGGTCTCCTGCCACTGACCTTGCTCTGCTCTGATGGAATAAGGGGCCACGGGATTTGGGCTGAGGTCAGATCCTTGGTGGACAGCCCGACAGTGAATAACAACAGGTCCTCATCTTGGATTCCATCTTTGATTGACTTCAAACATACCCCTTTCAGTGCTAGTAGGTGGCTTCAAGGTGGGTGGTCCCTTAGCTCTTAGGAATTCTTGGGGGTAGGGAACTGGAAAAAGAACCACCATCAGAAACCTAAATCGAGTTGAGACAGGCAGGTCTGGCCTGGTTTGGGGACCAGTGCTGACCTGGAATGTACTGCTCCTCCCCATCCCCCCGATCCAGGCAGAAAGTGAGTCAGAAGTAGCCACGCGCCGTCTGCCGTCTGCCACTATGGTCACAGAGGAACACAGAACTTGTCCCCATGTGGGAAAGAAATCAGGAAAACCAGGCTGGCACTGGGCAGAGACACTCCCTGGGGATTTACGGAGACCACCAGGGGTGCATCATCTCACTCCAAAAGCAGAGTACGCAGTTTCCGGTCAGGACACCCCCCGCCACACACACACACACACTCACCGCCTGCTAGCACTGCGTGATCCCTGGCTGCATGAGGACCTGATCCCGTGAGCGGGGGAGCGGACAGGTATGACCACTCTCCGTAAAGGGGACAGAAGACCTCTCTGGAAACTAATGATGGAATCAGGAAGCACTGACGCTCTAGCTCATGATGGACCAAGTAGGTTCCTGCAGAAAAGAAACCCCCGGTTGCAAAACCACAGGTGACCAGTCTAGTGCTCTGACCATCACTTCTCAGGCCGGGGGTGGCTTCCTACTGAGCTGTGAGCCACCCAGTGCCCCCCACCTACCCCCACACAAGGGGCTCAGTGTGTGGGGCTAATGCTCGCCAGCTGCCCTCTGGAAGTTCCGAGTCATCTTATCTCCAAATTTCCATTTTGTAAATGCCGTCTAAGGGGACAGTGGCCCACTGTGCCGCGGGCATGGAGCCTTGATTCACACCCTAGTGTGCCTCCTGCCCCCTCCCCAGGGCAGGGTCTGGACTGTCCACCTCCGGGTCCCTGAGAGCACACTCCACCTACAGGGTGGGGGGTCCTGGTCTCGTTGTCTCAGAGTACCCAGACCCCAGGAAGCACAACGTTAAATAGAAGGTCAAAAAAAAAAAAAAGAAAAAAAGAAAGTAAAAAGGAAAAAAATCCACCACGATAACGATAGGTCTGGCGAGAGACTACAGAAGCGAGGAAAAGCTTTTTTCCTGCTGTTTTGAACCAGAAATCCAGGCTTTTATGCAGCCAGCGCCATTCGAGCTAAGTGGCGCCCCGGGCACAAAGGTAGAGAGTTCTCCTCCCTGCACTGCCTTCTCCTCCCTCCTCCACGCTCCGCACCGGTCCATTCACATGTTCACTCACCCGTCATCAGACACACACGTCCTGAGGTCGGCTAGGTGCGGGCGGCCCCCCGGGGATTCAAAGACAACGGGGACACTGCTGTCCTCTAAGGAGGTGACGGCCCCCGCAAGTCACAGGCAGGCAGGGAGCCAAATCAAATCGATTGTTCTCCCTCTGGGAGACTCTAACCAACCGTTCACTTCAAGTTACGTGTCACACTTTGTATCAATCACGGATAAAGTAGCAAAGAGAAGTTAATATATATATATATGCGCCTTTCTACAGCTGAGCAGATAGCTCGAGGTCAGCAGGCCACGCTTTGAATTTGGCTTTTCATTTCCCGAGATCAGTGTTTAATTCTCTTTTAACCACATCCCTGAAGAAAGCTGTTCACTGTGGGTTTAAGAGACTCGGAATCACAACCGGGATTGCTGAGGCCCTGCGGAGACCCCGTGAAGACCCCGTGGAAACCCGTGGAGACCCATGGAGACCCCGTGGAGACCCGTGGAAACGGGGACTCTGTCTCCCACAGGACCTGTGATTAGGTCAGAAATTTTCGTGCGTCCATCTTCCCAGCGGTCGGCTCCCCCGGGCATCGGGCATCTGGCCACTAGGTCTTCTGACTGGGGGCAATTTCATGCCGCCCCCCAAATATCTCAAAGACACTGTTGTTGTCCTCGGACACATTGTTCTACATAAAAAGACAAATATTTATAAAATGTGTCGTAGCCTTGAAGAAATAAAAGTTGAGTGGTTTTTTGTTTTCTGGGTTTTTTTTTAATCTTTGAGATGCATTTAAGAAAAGTCACCAGCACGGGCTGGCGAACAGTGAAGACGCCCTTTGCGCTCTTCCTGTGAACGCCCGACTTGGGACTTGGGTTTCTGGACAGGTTCCTGCGTCGCTAGAAGAGGTCCTGGCCTTTGGACTTGGCCCCTGGTTTCTGGGGGTGGCCCATCAGCAGATGAAGCGGTCCCGGCCGGCGCTTGGCCCCCCTCAGAGCAGCCAGATAGTGCCCACACTCCCTCCCCTGGGCCTGGGGCACGGTGAACAGCACTCTGGCACAGGGGTGTCTCTCTGGGGACACCCAGCTCAAGAAAGCCCTGACCCCGGGCCTCAGATGTCATTTAAAAGTAGATCATCCTGAAAGAAAAGCACCACGTCCGCCAGCCCCTGAACTTTCTAGCGTCCCTGCCTTGCACACAGGGGACATTTTGTGCTCTTCAGTTTGCACTAGAGTCCTTCTGTGTCTCCTGAGGTTCCATCTTGAACAGACGGAATTCTAGAGCCTGGCCAGGGTGGGTGACTCAGGAGAGGGGTGACCTTAGGAAGCGGGTGACTTGATTAAAGCCACACGGCCAAGGAGGATAGATGTCAGGCCTCCTGACCCTTCCCCCCGCCCTCACCCCCACCCGGGTCCCCACCTCTGCTCCTTTCCTGGCCCTGTTGTTTCTACCACTGACTCTACTGAGCGGTCTGCCTCCCTACCACCCCCCAAAACTGTCCTCTGTTTTCCTATGATGTGGACTATCTCCTGCCCTTCTGGTCCTCTCGGTCTCTGCAATAACTCCCCTCTTCCCGGGGCAGCCCGTGGATGCCCGATGCTGGCTCCCTGGTGCTGGGTGGAGGGCACAAGGTGCGATGGCATGTCCCCCCAGCGCACTGGCCTCTGTGCTCAGGGCCGGCAGGATGTGTCACTGAACAGACGGATAGCCACACCCCTCCTTCCTCTGCAGGAACGGGGTTGAGGTGAGCAGAAACAGAAGGGAGCCTGAGACAAGCCAACAATTCCAGAAACCAAGATGACCTCCCCCCACCCCACCCCACCCCACCCCGAGCTACTGTCAAATAAGGTGACAGACCAGAAGGGGCGACCAGGACCCAGCTGGGCGGACAGAGGTCACTTGGAGTAAACAGAGTGGACAGGGAGGAAACATGACAAACACTGTGGAAATGGATTAGGTCCCTAGTTTCCGTTAGGGAAAACCTACCACGTGGCTTCCCGAGTGGAACGGGTTTGTCATACACAGAAAAAAACCCAGAAAACAAAACAAAACAAAAACCTGTTTTAAAAAGTTACACAATTCTGAGAAACATTTTTACAGACAGAGACATGCTGGAGTGTTTAATGAGGCGCCATCTCCTCTACGGGAGAACCCCAGGGTCACAGGGTGACATCGTCATTGCTATTGCCCAAGAGCTCGGGGACGTTACCACATCCCCTTGTCCTGCACGCCCAGAGGACCACAGCGCTCAGGTTAGCATAAAAAGAAAACAATATTTTAAAGGAAACATGACTTAATCCTCAGCTCCAGAGAAGAAAAACACTCAGCTTCTGGCTAGTGAATCACTCATTAAGAATTAAATAAATCCACCCACAACGGGAAACAGCCCCACGGCACGTCAGGGCTGGCTTCGCCCTGCGAGGAAGCCTTGGAAACAGCACTGCGCTCAGAATCACAACCAGGATGGCTGAGGCGCCTTCGGGACCTCCCCGCATCCCAGCCACACGCGCTGTGCTCCCCAGCCTGTCTTTCTCCCAGAACACTCGGAAGAACGGTGGCGGTGGCCCTGGGGGTTTCCATGGTTTCCAACAAGACGAAGCGATCTTCCTTCCCAGGGAATCACTTCTTCAGGTCGAATAAGCCATGACACTCCCCAAGAACCACCGGCTCTGATGGATGTCAGAACAGCTGGTGGAGTACCGTGCTGTGATTCACTGACGTATCGGCTTGTGTGTCAGGACCAGAGCCCACGGGCCCCCAGCCCTGACTCCCTGCACACCAGTGACATCCTTGGAAAGACCAAGGCTGCTTGTCCACCTAGTGTTTCCCCCGTTAATAAAATCCCTCCTGTCTGTGCGCCCGCTTCTTCTAGGACGCAGTGGAGAGACGGCAGGGAAGAGGGAAAAGCCGAGGGCAGCCTCCAAAGGGGTGCTTCGTCACATACGTACATCACATTCGATGCATAAACTGTGTCCCCGACGGCAAGGCCACAGAGGCATGTGGCCCCAGACACACGTGACACGCAGCAACGGCTGCCTCAGGATTACGGCTGCTGTTAGCTCAAAACCCAGAGATCTCCCGGGATCACAGACCTTCACGTTTTGAAGAGAACTTTAAAAAAATATTTCTCCTGCCTTTTACTATGTAGACGAAGGAGGCGTGGCTTGGGACCCGTCCACGTCATTCTGCGTCCGAGAATGACACTCTCTTGCTGCCTGTTCCTTTTCTAAGCTCCCTGCGCAAAAAGACACAATCAGCACTGGCATCTCTGAGCTCACACAACCGTGAGCCCACAAGGAACGCCGGGTGGGCAAAGGGACCAACCACTGGCCGCATCCGTTGTCGAAAAGGAAGCCTGGCGAGTGTGCGGGCGGAGATTAGAGACTAGATTTGGTCAGCAGATAATGCGCAGAAATCGTTGGAAACCCCGAGCCAAGACCCAGTCGAGGGGGTTCGGGAAATTGTTCTGACATATCACGATCTCCGGGCAAACCGTGCACAGAACCCACGGGATGGGGCTCTTCTGCAGTCCTGTCCTCCTTCCAGTCCTGGGATCACTTGCAAAATGACTATTTATTTCATAATGGAAAACTTTGTTTCCTGTTGGCTGGCAGGTACTCTCCCAGTCTGGTGGAGGTGATGGGAGGACCTGGCACACAGCGTAGGGGACACCTGCCCCCTAGGCCATCAGCTGCCGACCTGTGCTCTGTTCCCTCTGCGCCCTTTCTAAGGTGGGGGTGAGAGTGCCCCCCTAAGGTGGGGGTGAGAGTGCCTGCCTCCAGGCGCCCCTGAGCCACAAAGCAGATAACAATCCCGAGCATCTTCCTCGGGCTGGCTGCTACCTGCTCTCCCTGCATGGGACTGAGACGAGAGAGAGGGTTACCATGAACTCAGGGGGTACCAGCAGGAGGCATTCCAGTTATCGGGCAAAACAGGAAATAGATCATCAGCTCCTGTTCTGCTGACTAAAAACCTCCACCAACATGACGTCTTTTTTAAAAAATATTAATTTCTCTGCCTGCCACACAGGGTGCCCGCAATGCACGGTAGCTTTTAGGGGTACCCTGAGCAGACAGTGGGACCACATCTGAGAGCAAGCCCATCTTGGTAGAGGAGCTGTTTGGAATCAGTGAGGTGCCGTCAAACACGTTTTGTGTTTCTTTTTTTAAGTTAAGTTCGATCAGGCCTTAGGATAAAATAACACAAATGCCTATTTTGTTTTTGTGGGGCCCTTTTATTTTGTTTTCTTTTTCTTTGCTTATTATCACTTCCATTTAAAACAAAGAGAAGAACAGCCACTCAGAGGCTCCGTTCTGTGACCACAGCTTTGCTCAGCAGCTGGGATCTTCCTTTGTCCCACACTTGAAATACTTTAGGCTGAACTCTGCATCATAATAAGCAGTGTTTCGGAAATCACTTCACAATTGGCAATTTTTTAAGCTGAAGGCACTGAACCTCCTTGTGGCTCAACATCCCGGTGGGCACAGAGATGTCCCCCAGCAGAAGGGCACAGAAGTGGGGGAGGGTGAGTTCCCACAGCAAATGGGGACTGTCGTTGGCCATGAGAGTGGATTCCTGACCCGAAGGTTCAGTGGGTCTGAGAACTCTCCCTGTGACACGCAGAGCAAAGGTTCTATCCGTCCCGTCTTCTCCACCCGGCGTGACCGACACCGTTCCTCGAGCACACCAGGGGACCGAAGGCAGACCCCACAGTCTGCTCCTATGAGGTGAGGACAGCCTCGCACACAGACTGTCGGCTCCTCCTTGTGGCCGTGGACACAAGCTCCTCGAAGGCCAGCTCACTGACCCCACTGCCCGGGGACCTCCCCCTTTCTCAGCACAGCAGACTGAACTTCCACTTCACACATCTTGCTGTTAGGGAAAACGAGGAGGGAGGTTTGGATGATAAAAATAGGAAATGGCCCTCTTAAAATGGGTGGAATTTTAACACGTTGTCCAGCTAGCCCTCGTCCAGCTAGCCCAGGGCCCTGACAATGGCCGGGGGTTGTTCTTCCTCCGAGGTGGGCCTCACCTTAGGTTCCTGGCAACTCAATAGCCCGGCAGGCCCTGAGCAGACGGCCCCTCACCCCCCCACCCCACCCCCAGGCCCCGCCTGGCCGATCTGTGGCGGGGACAGGAAGGGCTTCCCGGAGCACACCCCCCATTTCCTGCTGGGGCTGGACGAGGTGAACTGAGCCGGCCTGCCAGACTCTCAGTGCACGGGCGCTTCTTCACAACATTCTGCAACTCGACTTTGAAATACCTCAGGCATCTTATTAGAAGAGCAACCTCAACACAACCCCCACTCGTGAGCTTTTCCCTTTACCTGCGGTTCTCCCAGAACGACGCCGGGGAGCCATCCCGGTCGGCGGGGATCCATGCTTTCCTGCCCGTCGGCCACAGGGATTTCTAGAAGGAGAACTCCAGCTCGGAACCGGGGTCTGCCGGGAGCCCAGGGACGGGATGGGAGTTTATGTAGGAAAGCCAAGTTCCCATCCCTTCCGAGTGGAAACTGTGACCACTCACATCCAGGCCTTTGCGACTCGACAAACAGTTCCTCAGTGGACACCGTGAGGAGGCACTTCTTGGAAGAATGTTGAAATTTTCCTGGCAGGAGGGGGTAGTGGGGGGAGGGGAGGGAGGGATGGAAATAGAAAATAAAGGAGGGATGAATCAGTCATCATCGGATCTGAAGGCGTTCTTCCACTGGGCCGGCGGCTCCTCGCTCAGTCTCTGGGCGACTAACTTCTCCGCCGGAAGAAATACTTTGTGCTCAGATGGAAAGGCGAGGAGTCCGGGGGTGCTGAGAATAACCCCGTAACAGGGCAGAGGAAGGAGACAGGGACCGGACCCCGTAGGACGTGTCCAGGGCTTCGGGGCCGTGCCCATCTCACTTGCGTCTTGCTGCGGGTTCGGAACCGGCACAGGACACACTGCGGCGTCCGACGGCACGCCCGGAACCCCAGCGTGGCGGGCAGAGAGCGTGATCGGGGCGGCTCGCCAGCCCGGGCAGCTCGCAGTTCATTGAAAAACCTTCAGGTCCTTTTCTTTTGTCCTGTCACAGGAGCCTTTCAGACCGACACGGGGGATGATAAATGACGTGGAGGACAAAAGGCACACGTATCGAAACCGACGGGGGAGGAAGCACAGATCGTTCCGGAAAGCAAGGCCAGTGAATGAATATTCTGGGTGAAATTTCAACTGAAATCCAACCGTTCCTAGCTGTGCTCAATTTGTTTTCCTTTTATATTCCACGGCTATTTCCATGAAACCAAAGTGAAGCAGTCGAGTTACAAGTATCATTTAATCTTGCCACTGGGGACGCCCTTTGGTAGCACAATGGAAACCCTCAAAGGGCCCGAAGAGAAAACATGTAAACCTTAATTCCGTGCCTTCCATAAATTCTTAATTCTGAAATTCCATTGCATTATTTAAGCACCGCGCAGAGGAGACCCACAGAGTTGCAAGCATGTTCTACTGGGGGAGACTTTGGTCATACCCAATGAGCGCTATGAGCTATAGAACTACTTCCCAGGTTTATTTTTAAATACAAGAAGAAAAATAAAAATATGAAAATGGGTGAGTGTGCTAAAAACACTCTTCTTAATCTAGTTCAACTCCAAAAATATTTTCTTTTTTTAAAATTCAGGCCCTGGGGCTAGTTGGCTCAATGGTAGACCGGGTTCATTTCCCAGTCAGGACACACAGGAGAAGTGCCCGTCTATTTCTCCTCCTCTCCTCTCTCTCTCTCTTTTTCTCTCTCTCTCCTCCCATATCCATGGCTGAGTTGGAGCGAGTTGGCCCCGGGCACTGAGGACGGCTCCACGGCCTGCACCTCAGGCGCAAAGAAGAGCTTGGTTGCTGAGCAACAGAGCAACACCCCAGATGGGCAGAGTATCGCTCCCCTAGGTGGCTTGCTGGGTGGATCCTGGATGCGGCTCATGTGGGAGTCTGTCTCTCTGCCTCCCCTCCTCTCACTGAATTAAAAAAATAATTAAAATGATAACATAGCATTGTTTTATTGAATGAAAAGTCAGGGATTGTTGCTAGAAAGGGCAAGTCCCTTTGGGAGCCGTGACAGTGCTGGCAGACACACTGCTACCCAGGTAAATGCCCTCTTGAAAAATTGAAAATGACTGCCATCCTCGTATGATGATGTTAACAACAACAACTTCCAATGCTTACTCTGGGTCACCTCACTTCCATGTCACGGTGGTCCTAGGAATCAGCGGACTGATGGGGAGGAAGGAGGCAGACCCAGTCATTGTGCCCACTCAGCAGGTTTCTCCTGGATCCCTCTGCAGCCAGCTGACCACATGTGGACGGAGGTCTGGGGACAGTCTCCAACCTCAGGACACCTCCTCTCTCCCGCACTGCCCAGGGGTCAACCACTGACTTAGTTCTGACTGGCTCAAAAGCCACGCTTCCAATTCCGCACGTCAGAAATAAGTTCTTTCCGGTCGGTGGAAATCCTGACCCTCGGGGACAAGGCACAAGTGTTTCACAACGAAATGGTCACGGGCTATAAAGACTAGTCTGAGGCTCTACCCGGACGCCCAGCAGTGGGTTCCAGTGGTCAGGCAGCCAGGACCAATAGAGGTTCACGCGTCCATCACCGCTCGCTTCCTCATCTCCGAGAGAACAAGTCCCG
The DNA here is from genome assembly GCA_037038555.1 of Rhynchonycteris naso. Taxonomy (NCBI): domain Eukaryota; kingdom Metazoa; phylum Chordata; class Mammalia; order Chiroptera; family Emballonuridae; genus Rhynchonycteris; species Rhynchonycteris naso. The sequence goes on along the minus strand of CM072999.1, from coordinate 258,948,370 downwards.
GAATCAGAAGCCTTTTTACCCCGAGAACGCACACACCTTCCTAAAGCAGAGCTTTGCTACCCTATGGAAACAGAGGCAAAGGGTGGGAAGGCCGGGCCCAAGGACAGGGAGATGCTGCCCAAAGCTGCTCCGGCGACACCCAGAGGAATGCTCAGTGACCTCTGGACGGTGGACGCACTCCTGAGAGTCAGTCACTGGCTCTGAGATCACGCAGGGAGATGGGGAGGCCCAGAAGCCCAGGCTGCGGATTCGCAGCTGAGAGAGCTGCCGACCACTCACGGTAGCAGGTCACCTAGCCAAGAGTCCAGGCGCTCCTACGGCCGGCGGGCCGCAAGACTGGGCGTGGAGGGGCTGGCGCTCAGCTGAGAGCCGAGGAAGAAGCCACGGTCAGACCCTTTAAGCAAATCAGGACCGGCTGCCTGCACTGCAGAAGGAGACAAGTCCCTGGGGCCTGACCCGAGATACTTCATCCCAGCACAGCGGGGACCCACTGCTTCCGCCGAGCAGGTGATGCGTCCATTCAGAGCGCGTGAATGAGCCAGTACTCCTCGCTGAGGGTCTGCTGATCTCTTGTGACTGAGTCTCTATCCCATTAACATCATTCCAGTAACGACCGTTCTCTGCGATCTCACGGCTGACAGTTGCTCTAGTCTAGGGCATCATGGCGTTGAGAAAGGACAGCTTCCAATGATGGTGTGTCACGGAAGGTAGATGACACAACAGGCTTAGCAGGCAGCAGATGGAGATGGTCCCCTTCCCATCCCGATAAGTCACTGAAACACTGCACGCAACCAAAACTCACTCAATTACTCCAGGAGTGCCCACAAGCATTGAGGCCTGGATGAAACAGTGCCACAAAGGGCACAGCCCCCCCCCCCCTACCAAAAGAGAAGGCCCACCAGGGCACAAGAATTGGCCCACTGATTTCAGGATAATTCAGAGCAAAGTCCAAGTATTTCAGACAAGGTGACGCATTTAAGAAACATAGCTACCTAGGCCGCCCGCGCTCAGGTCCCCTCACGAAAGGTGAGCATCTACACCCACGGCAGGTCAGGGCCAGGCGTGACCTGCCCACAAGTGGCAGCCACTCCAAAAGCTCTTCGATTTTTCTCCCTTCAATTTCGTTAGGGAACTTCACCCCAGTACGTTGGTAAAGTAGAACACAGCAAGGGTATGGTGTTTTCTTTGTCTCAATACTAGGACATCAAGACCACAGGCCATGGTGGCCTGGGTCACAAAAGGCATAAAATCAGGTGAGGACAACACTTTTCTCTTTTTTCTTTTCCCCCTTTTAAAACAAAAGGGCCATCCAGAAAAACTCCCCTTCGGCAGCGCTCCCCACACGGATCATTTAAGAAGCAATTACCATCCATGCCAATTGGTGCTCTCTAATAGTGATCGGATGTGCTCTCTAATAGCGATCGGATGTGCTCTCTAATAGCGATCGGGTGTGCTCTCTAATAGCGATCGGGTGTGCTCTCTAATAGCGATCGGGTGTGCTCTCTAATAGTGATCTATGTGCTCTCTAATAGTGATCGGGTGTGCTCTCTAATAGCGATCGGGTGTGCTCTCTAATAGCGATCGGGTGTGCTCTCTAATAGTGATCTATGTGCTCTCTAATAGTGATCAGTGTGCTCTCTAATAGCGATCGGGTGTGCTCTCTAATAGCGATCGGATGTGCTCTCTAATAGTGATCAGTGTGCTCTCTAATAGTGATCGGGTGTGCTCTCTAATAGCGATCGGGTGTGCTCTCTAATAGCGATCGGATGTGCTCTCTAATAGCGATCGGGTGTGCTCTCTAATAGTGATCGGGTGTGCTCTCTAATAGTGATCGGGTGTGCTCTCTAATAGTGATCTATGTGCTCTCTAATAGCGATCGGGTGTGCTCTCTAATAGTGATCTATGTGCTCTCTAATAGTGATCTATGTGCTCTCTAATAGTGATCAGTGTGCTCTCTAATAGTGATCTATGTGCTCTCTAATAGTGATCAGTGTGCTCTCTAATAGTGATCGGGTGTGCTCTCTAATAGCGATCGGGTGTGCTCTCTAATAGCGACCGGATGTGCTCTCTAATAGCGATCGGGTGTGCTCTCTAATAGCGATCGGATGTGCTCTCTAATAGTGATAGGATGTGCTAATAGCGATCGGGTGTGCTCTCTAATAGCGATCGGGTGTGCTCTCTAATAGCGATCGGGTGTGCTCTCTAATAGCGATCGGGTGTGCTCTCTAATAGTGATCGGGTGTGCTCTCTAATAGCGATCGGATGTGCTCTCTAATAGCGATCGGGTGTGCTCTCTAATAGCGATCGGATGTGCTCTCTAATAGCGATCGGATGTGCTCTCTAATAGCGATCGGATGTGCTCTCTAATAGCGATCGGGTGTGCTCTCTAATAGCGATCGGGTGTGCTCTCTAATAGCGATCGGATGTGCTCTCTAATAGCGATCGGGTGTGCTCTCTAATAGCGATCGGATGTGCTCTCTAATAGCGATCGGGTGTGCTCTCTAATAGCGATCGGATGTGCTCTCTAATAGCGATCGGGTGTGCTCTCTAATAGTGATCTATGTGCTCTCTAATAGTGATCGGGTGTGCTCTCTAATAGTGATCTATGTGCTCTCTAATAGTGATCTATGTGCTCTCTAATAGTGATCTATGTGCTCTCTAATAGTGATCAGTGTGCTCTCTAATAGTGATCGGGTGTGCTCTCTAATAGTGATCTATGTGCTCTCTAATAGTGATCTATGTGCTCTCTAATAGTGATCGATGTGCTCTCTAATAGTGATCGGGTGTGCTCTCTAATAGTGATCGGATGTGCTCTCTAATAGTGATCGGGTGTGCTCTCTAATAGTGATCGGATGTGCTCTCTAATAGTGATCGGATGTGCTAATAGTGATCGGATGTGCTCTCTAATAGTGATCGGGTGTGCTCTCTAATAGTGATCGGATGTGCCCTCTAATAGTGATCGGGTGTGCTCTCTAATAGTGATCAGTGTGCTCTCTAATAGTGATCGGATGTGCTCTCTAATAGTGATCGGGTGTGCTCTCTAATAGTGATCGGATGTGCTAATAGTGATCGGATGTGCTCTCTAATAGTGATTGGGTGTGCTCTCTAATAGTGATCGGATGTGCTCTCTAATAGTGATCGGGTGTGCTCTCTAATAGTGATCGGATGTGCTCTCTAATAGTGATCGGATGTGCTAATAGTGATCGGATGTGCTCTCTAATAGTGATTGGGTGTGCTCTCTAATAGTGATCGGATGTGCTCTCTAATAGTGATCGGATGTGCCCTCTAATAGCGATCGGGTGTGCTCTCTAATAGTGATCGGGTGTGCTCTCTAATAGTGATCGGGTGTGCACCGCTGAGGTAAGGAAAGGCCCTTTCAAAGCCAGGACAGCTCGGTGAAAGGGAAGCCCATGGAAACTGTTCTCAACAGTACACTTCAGGACACCGAACTGCTGAGCCAGATTTTAAACACACACACACACACACACACACACACACACACACACACACACGCACACACGAACAAGGGGTGATACAAGCCTGTTCAAGCAAGTTAAGGCGTAAAATTCAAATAGAACACGCTGACCACATGGCCTTCTTTCTCAAGAAGATAATGTTTCTCTAACCGTGAAACCCCACCCATGTTGTTTTGTTTTGTTTTGTTTTGTTTGCGGGGGAGGGGTCATTGACAACACATCGGAAATGATTTAAAAAGAAAAAGTTGTACTCACCCAGGGAAAACGCTGGCTATAGTCTGAAAAAAAGAAAGAGAAAGAAAGAGTTAGCCTCCTGGGCTATAGGTTTAGTTGCTAATTCTAGCCACTTCTGTCTCTACGTCCCCGGCGGAAGGTGTCCATATTTCTTCCCCTCATTGTTGGGGTCCCCCCGGGAGGCCTTTTTATCTACAGAACCATAAATGCTTTTTTAGCTGAATTCAGCGGCTTTCAAAAGTGTCCTACCCCCAATGCTCCTGTAATCTCTGGTGGTCAGTTGATGGTGGAGGGGTTGGTGGCTGACCTTGATCTGAAATGTGTGCCCCCAAAATGCCCCATCCATCAGCGGCTCCTCCTTGTAGGCTTCCAGTGTCCCCCACCCCCGAGGCCGTCCCCTCCCCCCACTTCTCCAGAGACAGCTGCTTAAGACCTTCACTCACCCTGCTCACTCCCCATAAATTTAAACTCTAACAGTTTTTTTCCCCACAACAGTTTTATTGAGATATAACTCACACATCTAAACCAGCTCCCCTGTTTGAAAGTGTATATGATTCAATGGGCTGTAGCACATACATCCGGTTTGCAAACGTCACCGTAATCTCGTTCTTAGAACATCGTCATCACCCCAAAAGAAACCCCAGGCCCATTCATTAGCTCATTAACTCCCCAGCCCTGCTCCGCATTCCAGCCCACCCTCTCTCCACACCCGATGACCTCAGGGGCCACTAACCTATTGGCTGTCTAGGGATTTGCCCACTCTGGACACTTTGGATAAACAGGATGCTACAATGTATGACACCTGCAGCTGGCTGTTTTCATGTGGTACAATGTTGGTGAGGTTCGTCCACGTTGGCGCCAGGGCCAGTAATTCAATCCTTTTAATGGACAAGTATGGCTCCCTGTGTGGCCAGATCACGTTTTGTTCTCTATTCATTCCTCAGAGGACCGACGCGGCTTTCTTGTCCTCGTGCAAGTGGCCAGCAGGCTGCCTCACAGGGAGGGCTCTGAGCCAGCACTGACCTGTGGCTGGAGACAGTCTCAGTGGTCATCCTGCGTTTGCATGGCAGAGAATGGACTTGGTGGTCACTATGTGTGAACAGCTAACACAGAACACAGCATTTTCCACCCCAATGGACTAACTCTCTAATGTAGGCATCGCCGGGCCGGATATCATAAAGCAAAGATGGTCAGGGCTCTATCTACACAATGCAGCTGTAACAAGTCGTGCTAACATAAACAGCTGACCTGTGGGGTAGGTTTGGAGGGAAAGAAGCAAAAGTAGCAGTTCTGGTTACTAAGGAATTTTAAATCCACGAGGGGGAATCCACGGCTACCATGAATCTTAATGGTGGACTTGATGCATAACCTCCCCTCTCCCCCCACTGGGAGCAAGCAAGGATGTCCACACGCACCACTCACATGTAACATTGTACTGGAAGTCCCAGTCAATGCAATAAGACAAGAAAAAGAAATAAAACACAGAAACTGGAAAGAAAAAAATATTAATACTTTCTTAATTCTCCAAAGACGTGATTGTTTACAAGAAAAATCCCAAAGGATCTACAGAAACAGTAACTGGGGACTCCGTGGAATGACGTCTACAGTCGTGGGGTTTGCAGAGTGCCACGGAGCAACGTGTGGGACAGCAAACAGTGGGCAGGTGAGGAGCACCGAAGCGGTCACGGGAGGATAGGGAACTTGGCGTTTCTGTAAGAATAACTTATTATAAGAGGCTACCCAGGCCAACCCCCAGAAAGTACCTGGGAAGATGTGGGAGAGGACACCTTGTGGTGTCTGCCCGGGACCAAGCATGGGGACCAGCCAAGAGCAGTGGTACCCTTGATATTTCAGGAGGGTTGATAGGAATGGTGAAGACTACCTCTCATGCAATGCTGAGTCATGCTAATGTGAAGTAAGGCCCAGGGACAGGCCGGAGCAGGGCTGCAGGCTTGAGTCAAACTGAGCCGCAAACCACCAGGAACACGGCAGCCCCGTGAGAGCCAGGTCGGCACTCTGTCAGCGGCTGCTTGAATTAAGGAACAGAGCATGACGGACTACTTCCCAAACCCATACAATACTTTTAAACTAAGCCCTGAACGAACGGTTTTATTGTTATTTTTATTTCTTTAAACAAAGCAAGAACACCCAGAACGGCAGACTCTACAAACAGATCACACAGTGTCCCGGTTTGGGGCTCACACTTGTGAGCCCCAAACCATAAGTGGCAGCTTCTCTAATGCACGCGTGCAGTAAAAACCAAGCAACCAGCACGTCCCCTAAGGCCAGCCTCGACCACGTGGACACTTCCTGCAGCCCAGAGGCAGAGGGCTACTATGGAACTGAGCAGAATGCTGGACAAGGTGAAAGGGGCCCGTTATGAAATGGGGGAGGGGAGGCTGGATCCACAGACACAACTGTTCTGCTGGGGTGGGGGAGGAAGGGTGGGCATTGAGGTGCTTGCACAGTGTCCCCCCTCAACTGAACGGGTCCCTGGTCTCATCTGGAGCAGCACCGTCCTCCCAAAAACGGGGAAGGAGAGGGGCTGTTAGATTTACGGTCGGTCAAGTGCCTCGGTGGGTGGCTGGCGATGCTGTTTCTCCCACGGCCCACAGCTCACGCGAGGAGGCAGGCTGAGTCCCATTTTAAGGATGAGAAGACTGAGACTTGACCACTGTCACCCAGAGAGCAAGGCCGCGGGCATCCGGGACCCTGAGCCAGGCCACGCAGGGGAACCCAGCGCCCGTGGTAGTGACATTTGTCTCTCTCGTTTTTCTGTCTCCTTTCCCCTGAGTGAAGCTAGAATTCCTTTTCTTTACATTCTTACTGTCAGGGGCCCAGCCTGCCAGTCGCAGGGGCGTGGGGTGGACATGAAGGATGTTCTGTTCAAGGCGACACGGACCCTGGAGAACCCCTCACCCTAGAAAGGGCTCCACTGTGGTCTGAGCCCGCAAGAGACATGGAAAGGTCCAGGCGGCCACACACTTCCTGTGGGGAGCCGTGAGTCTGCAGGCACGGCTCAGCTCACAAAGGCCTGGACCAGCTGACCAGGGAGGTCTGTGCTGGGCACACAGGCATGACCACTCACTTCCGGAGACCAGGGGTGGGGAGGAAGCCCAGCTAGACCCTGGGAAAGAGGTGGTGTGAGGACACGGAACAGGGGAAATCCACCCTGGGGGTGGGGAGGCAAGGTCAGGCTGGCTGCTGGCGGCTGGCGGGCGGGCGCTCCCGCAGGAAGTGGGCTCACTGCAGGGTTTGGCCCAGACGGCTCACGAGATAGGGAGAGAACCAGCCACAGGATTGTGCACCCCGACCTTGCCAGACGGAAAGGACAACGACAGCATTGAGAATCAACCCGTCGGAGCCGTTCCGATCCGAGGGGGAAGTTTAAATTATTTCCGAATTGTCAAGTGGTGAGGTGGACAGAACCGGGCGTTCTTCCCAGATTCAGACCGAAGAGTCAAGCCTCCTCCCTGCCCACCGCTGGCCCGCAGCACCGTAAACATCACAACGGGCGGGACGTCTCTGGCTCGGGCTGTGTCCGCAGCTTCTCCTGTCCAACGGGCAGCAGCATTTAGAACGTTTTGCAGAGAACATTTACATCTAAAACAAAAGATGTTCGCACACCCCGTTCTCCCTGGGGAGCATAACCAGAGTGTAAACCTGATAACACGTTACCATGTTACAGAGCCAAGGGCACACAGAGAAGAGTCCAGCTAGTGCAGTTAAACACCACGCACTCTGGCCTGGAAGTAAATGTCACCGGGACCGGTCAGAACAAAGCTGTCCCGACTGACCGCATTCTCCCGGGCTCCCCCGTCACTGTCCAAAAGGCACGGTGTTGTCCTGATCCACTGGTCAGGGCACTTGGAATAGCAAGAGGTGTCACTCACTACCAATTATGTCAACAATGGCTGGGATGACTCACTTGGACAGACGGTCGGAAAAGCAGCACCCATGAGAAAACAGCAGTGACCCTGACCCAGGCACTCCGTGCCCTGGCATGGGGGGAGCGCCGCCTCCGGGGGTCACGTTCACTGTCCCCGGGGTGGAAAGTCAGGCAGTGGGCAGGCGGGGGAGTGTGCAGGGCGCCCGGACCCACCTGGGTTCAGGTGCGCACTGACACGCTTTGCCGAGTCTCACTGTTTCCTGGTTTACCTCCCAAGTTTCAGCAAAGCTGTTCATTCCTGTTCTTTCCACCACGTGGAAAAGTCTGGAAGGAGCTGCTGAATCCAGCTGGAGCGAGGGAAACCTCCCCGAATGGCAGGAAAGGGGCAGGATCTTCCTCTGCCCCCCCTGCAGCCAACAATCCAGCCAGAACGGGTCAGAGGGCAGGGACAGCGATCCTTACAACAGCGTTGCCCACACCAGGGAAAAGACCCTTTTTCTCAAGCAGCCGGTCCGTCAGTCTAAGAGCGACAGGCAGCTTTTCAGAATCATTCAGGGGCAGCTGCTCCGCTGAGACCGTGTGCCTCTCTCAGAAGCCAGCCTAAGCCCAGACTCAGACCTAAGAGTCAGGAGCAAATTCAAAGCGGAAAGGCTCACTGAAATCAGGGCTGGGTCACTGAAAAGGGCCACGCTCTGGAAGCTGAATCTGGGAAAGCCGTGTGGAGCTCAGGGCCACACCTGGACTCGGAGGTCACCAGCGAACCTTCTCTAGGTCCCGTGGCCATTCCAGCGGGAATCCCCGCCTGGCCTGCACAGGCCACCACCCTCCTGGCCTGTATCTCTGGGGAGAATTGGGAGTCTTGATCAAAAGCAGCCAAGTTTCTAACGAACCCCCTTCCATGTAAACTAAGCTGGAAGTCCCGTGTTCTAGAGAGTTTCCCAAGAAGCACCTTGAGAAGAAGCAGCAGCCACTACAGGGCTGCAGGGGAACCTTTTGTCAAAGAGCTGAAATGCCCCGTAACCCTGACGACAGTGAGGCCAGGGCTGCCACGCACGGGGACCCGTGTGTCAAACCTCAGGCAGGCGTCATGTCACCGAACCCTCAGCACAGAGTGAAGCGCTGAGAACGACCCCTCAGCTGCTGGAGGAGAGGACACATCTCATGTCAAACCTCGTCCCAAACTGAAGTCTGCTCCTGCAGGACCCGGGCTCCCTCCCTCCCTGCGCTCTGTTGCTGGCCCCTCGTCCTGGGCTGGGCATGGTGTGCCCACTGGGGTTCTTCTGCACGGAGGACTTCTGTGGGATTTGAGTAGGGAGCCAGGGGGCCAGCCTCTGCCACAATTTTGAACGTTCAGCTTGAAGTTGCAAACTCATCCAGATTCTGGAGTTCCGGGCGGGGGAGAGGAGACAGCACGACGCCTCACGCAGGCGTCCCAGCGGGCTCCTGGCTCTGGATCCCGATGCCCACGAGCCCTTGGGCCATGCCCACGCTCAGGAACCAGGGGACTGTGGTGACACGTGTCCCCAGCTCACTCAGCTCCTGGCCAGCCAGAGCCGACACTCCCTCTGCGTCTGCACACGTGCAGAGGAGACCTCTCCACGCCCCATCCTTCCCCCCCTCCTGGATGCCGATGCCAAGACTGCACGGGGACGTCCGTTATCTTCTCCATCCTCGCAGAAACCCCACGAAGGCACGCGCGTCACTGCGTCCCTCACACACACGGCAGCATGGGGCGTGGAGGGAGCGAACGGACCCCCATCAGTGTCACTCCAGACTGCGCGCCCCTCCGCGTCATGACGGGAGGAGTGCATGCAAATCAGACGGCGATGGGAGGAGTGCATGCAAATCAGACGGCGATGGGAGGAGTGCATGCAAATCAGACGGCGATGGGAGGAGTGCATGCAAATCAGACGGCGATGGGAGGAGTGCATGCAAATCAGACGGCGATGGGAGGAGTGCATGCAAATCAGACGGCGATGGGAGGAGTGCATGCAAATCAGACGGCGATGGGAGGAGTGCATGCAAATCAGACGGCGAGGGGGAAACACAGGATCCAAACCCGGACACCCAGGAGCCCGCTTCCCACGCTCAATTCACGACGACGTCCTCAGGGCGCTATTTTCTAAGTAAGGGAGTAATGCTCGCTGTGGAGTAGGAGAAGTGACTTCTCCATCTTCGGGGGCCGGGTGGGGGACTGAGGGGGGTAATAATCTTTGTTGCATTCCTCCCAAGCGACTGAATAGCTCAGGCTTTTCAAAATAAAGTTGTCCTGCAATCCAGCACCAGGAAAGTGTTTTGATTTCCTGAAAAACTGGGGACATTCTTCTCATCACAATACAAGCATTGTGTCCTCATTTTCGCCTTGTCAGCCAGGAAGCTTACGACCGAATTTAAGGCGCAATGGCAATCCCATCTTATCTCCAGGGAGACGGAGCTGGCCTTGGTCGAGTGCCTACGTGTGTGTGCGAGGAACTGCCACAACGTAGCTTTCCTTGAAGGCTCGCCGTCATCGGTTGTTATTCTTCCGACTTCACGGCGTAGAAAACCGGAGTCCAAGCGGAGGGAGCTGGGAGCTCCATCACTCGGCGAGCCCAGGGTGACGGCGGCACCGTGACCCGAATCCACCTCAATTATGAACCGTCCTGATACAGGGTAGCCTCTCCTTCCTCCAACCTGTCCCGGGGGTACAGAGTACAGGTTACCAAGATGTCACAATGGGCACGCCTACCTGCAGGCCTGAAATGGTGGATGCTTCCTGCCCTGAGCACTGGCTGTGACAGGCAGGACTCCTGGATCTAGGACACACAAGCGAGCGTTCTGTTGGGGCAGAGCCTGGGGCTGGAAGGGGACTGCTGAGATGGCCATGCCTTCGCCAGACGTCAGGTCACCGCTGGTGGCTGCCACAGAAGATGACATCTGAGTGCCACCTTCCCCTCTGTCCCCCAAACTAAGAGTGGCTTCCCCTGCTCACGGTCCCAACTTATTGGCACAAGTTTAAAGCACAGATGACGTCAGCATTCAGGAAACTTCCTGACAACACAGAAACCAAAGTGTCCTGTTGAGTTCGTCGCGATGACAGAGTCCAGATGATTGAATTCCACGGGGGTGATGCCTTCCGAACACACAGCGTGTGAGCCTGTCATCGGCCGAGTATGGCCTTTGGGGACTGACTGTTGAGAAGACTCTGTGACCCGTACAGGGACACACATGACTGTAGAGCACCAAAAGCCAAGGCAGTGAGACCCTCAGACCACTGACCATGTCCACAGCACCTTGCACGTCGTCAGCGTGCAATACACGCTCAGAAAGGACTTACCACACTCTGTGACCCCATTTATATAACTTCAAAAGCGGCGAGGCAATCGTGCAAGGTTAGAGGTAGGGGAGTGGTTCCCCAGGAAGGGAGGGTGAGGGTCTGGGGTAAGGTGACCAGACGTCCCACTTTTGGCAGGATAGTCCCGATTTTTAACAATTTGTCCCGCATCCCGTGGCATTTTAAAAAAGTCCCGATTAATATATATATATATTACAATACTATTTTTGCATTCTATGAAAATTCTTTTTTGCTCCATATAGACCAAATTTTTAATCAAGAACCCCCCCCCCCCCCCGTCAATGGTGTCCCGCTTTACCAATTTTAAAATCTGGTCACCTTAGTCTGGGGCAGACCAGCAAGAGGCTTGAGTGTGGGGGTCACACTGCATTCCTGCATCTGGGAGCTGGTGCCCAGCTCAGTGGGTGAAGACCAGGGTCCCCCGTGCTCATGAACCGTGTACCATCAAGTCTGTTCCAATTTCATCACTACTTTGGATCATTGCTGGTACGGCTTCTTAACCTGTCTAAAATCATCAAAGATACTCACTAATTTCTCTTAAAAAAAAAAAAAAATCATGCCTGACCAGGTGGTGGTGCAGTGGATGGAGCCTCGGACTGGGATGTGGAGGACCAGGTTCGAGACCCCGAGGTCGCCAGCTTGAGCGCGGGCCCATCTGGCTTGAGCAAAAGCTCATCAGCTTGGACCCAAGGTCGCTGGCTCCAGCAAGGGGTGGCTCGGTCTGCTGAAGGCCCGCGGTCAAGGCACATGTGAGAAAGCAATCAATGAACAACTAAGGTGTCGCAATGGCAACAAAAACTAATGATTGATGCTTCTCACCTCTCTCCGTTCCTGTCTGTCTGTCCCTGTCTATCCCTCTCTCAGACTCTCTCTCTGTCCCTGTAAAAAAAAAAAAAAAAAAAAGAAATTCCATTTACTGATGTGGTAAACTGAGAAACGTTCGCGCAGAACCTGCACCCAGTCAGGCAATGGAGACGGCCGGCCCCCGAGAGAGTTACTGAGAAAGCCAGAGACACTGAGACACGGAGCCCTGGCGTGGTACTTCGCCACACAAAGTCTGGTTTCTCTCACAGAATGAGCTCATTTGCCTTTAGACATAAACTTTATTTGAAAATGGTTTCCAGGTTTTTACCGTTTTTGCAAAAGGAATTAGGAATCACCCACTTGGTCATAAACCTGAAGGCGGCAGTCCTATGGGTGACCCTGAGCCTTCAGTTATGGAAGGGACAGCACCTCGGGCCCTGCCTGGGCGGAGGGGTACTGTGGTCAGAGCTCGTGCATGTGGGCTCGGACATGCGTCGGTCCACCTGCAAAATGAGGGACACCCACTCTACCCTGGGGTGCTGGGTGGGTGACCGACGTGTCCTGCTTGACCCAGAACTTGCCGGTTTCACACCGGAAGTCCAGCCTGCTGCTGTACCCTCATCCCGGGCAGGATGAATGGCTGGTCACCTGTGGTGGTGTGGGACATGCCGGGGTAGCGTCCATGATAACGCACCTGCTGTGCTGTGTGTGGCACACGTCACGTGCTCAGGAATGACTGACCTTGTATCGTCACCAGGAACACAACTTCTCCGAAAAGTTCCCTTCTGTGTGCGCCCTGGCAGCGACGCCCATCCACACCTCATGCCTGAGACTCCCTCCATCTTCCCTTCTGCTTCCTGCCCCACTTCAGAACATAAATGACCGGTAACCTTCCAGTAGTTGCCGTCAGACACGAGGACGCCTCCCCCCTGCTGAGGCAGGGAACCCTACTGACCCACAACGTGGTGTCTGTCCGCCTGGGCTCCCACTCCTCAGAAGAGGCCCACCCACTTCTCAGGGCAGTGATGCCAGGTGTGGGTGCCTCGTGCTTGAGCTTGCTGCGTTCATGCCCCTGCTCAGTGGGGTCACCTGCAGCCTACCCAGGGGACCAGCGGAGGTGTCCAGGGGTGGCCGAGAGGAGAGCAGTGCAGACACTTGACCTGTAGGGGACAAGGTGAGAGATGGCCTGACCCTGAGCCTGTTAGGGTCTGAGAGCTCTGCAGGGGCTGCCGGGCAGAGACAGGGTGTCCGGGCTCAGAGAAGGGGCCCCCTTACTTAGCTCCAGTCGAGCCAGTTTTGTTTTTGTTTTGTTTTGTTTTTTTTACAGGGACAGAGAGAGAGTCAGAGAGTGATAGATAGGGACAGACAGGAACAGAGAGAAATGAGGAGCATCAATCATTAGTTTTTCATTGCTGTTGCGACACCTTAGTTGCTCATTGATTGCTTTCTCACATGTGCCTTGACCGTGGGCCTTCAGCAGACCAAGCCACCCCTTGCTGGAGCCAGCGACCTTGGGTCCAAGCTGGTGAGCTTTTGCTCAAGCCAGATGGACCCGTGCTCAAGCTGGCGAGCTTGGGGTCTCGAACCTGGGTCTTCGGCATCCCCGTCTGGTGTTCTATCCACTGCACCACCATCTGGTCAGGCCAGTCGAGCCAGTTTTATCAGGAATGGCTGGCAACCAAAAGTCATGTACAGGTATGCTTTATATCACTGTAAGAGGGATACAGGGTGACATCGCTTGTGTGTTTATGTTTTGATATAAACTATAAGCAGAATGCAGCGGGAAGTCGTGACCCCCTCCCGCTGTAAGGATATGTAAACACTCCTGCCGGGCAGCTGGCCTCAGCTCCACTGCGGACACAGTGCGGAACAGAAAAACCCACGCCCCCGGCGGAGAGGACGGCCCGAGATGCGCCTTTTGCACCATTTCCACAGGGATGTGAGCCAGTTTAAGGACTTAAAATAGCCGCAGAAATGGGGAAGGGGGCGGGGGAGGGGAGATTACGCCCTGTTCGTTACCATGGGAATTGCTAATTGAAGCACTTCCTTTGTCTTTTAAAGATCTTTGCCACGCGTGACGTTTAGAGTGATCGCACTGAAGGGAGGCAGTGCTGTTTTCCTGCCACGTGACGATTATACACATACCGGCGTGGACGGTCCCATTAAAGAAGCTTCGTAGGAAGGAACACCCGCTTCTTGCGGTCGCAACATACTTGTCACCGAGCTCCACCGTGGACCCACGTCCAGACGTCCAGGGCACGATCATCCAAGGGTTCTGGCAAGAGACGCGTACGGACCACCTGTGCTCACGGGGTCTCCGAGAGAGAACACACCAGAGGCGGGCCGAACGGTCGCTGTCACTCAGCCAGACGCAGGCGGGTCCCTGTGACCCAGAGAACTCACCCACGTCCCGGGGAAACACCGGAGAGACCGCCCGGGGAGCCTGAGCTCTGAAGATGGCACGCCCGACGGGGAGAGCCCACGGAAGTGGACACTCCTCGCGGCGTGGATGCGGCTGAGTGCTCTTTGTTTCGTGTGTCTGTGTGTTTCTATCGTGACTTAAACAGAGTCTGCAATCCCCAAAGAACCAGCCTGTACCCGAGCATGAAGGATTCGTTGTCGCGTAATGCGGGTGCCCTTGGGGTAAGAAAGACTCACGCGGGCATTCGGGTCTATTGGCAGAGAGGTAAGCCTCTCCCTAGAAGTTGAGACTCGCCCACCGTTAGCCGAGGGCTGAAGAACTCCGTCAGTTCTTGGAGAAGGCTAGAAGCATCATCTACATAAAAATCAGAATCCCACACGTTTAAATTGAACGAAGGCAGAGAGTCACCCCTGCTGGCTGGGCATGGGCTTCGGATGCGAGGAGACAGGTTCAAGTCCATGTACAATGGTCCGGGCAAGGCGTGGTCCCCACAGGGCCGGGGCTGGACAGCGCCAGGAGGAGGGGGTGAAAACCCTCGCTTTACGACAGAGAAGCGAGACACTTTGCCAGACCATGAAAAGTCAGAGAGACTGAGGCACGGAGCCTCGCTGCTCCCCTAGGAGGGAGAAACCCCCCTTCTGTCACGGGCACCAGGGCCAGGCGGCTCTGCAGACGGGCACCGGGGCTCTGCTCGGCCCAGCCGGCTCTTCTCGCGGCCATGGCACAGAGCTCCTTCCTGTTCCCAGGGCCCTGGGACTTCCCCGAAGCGAGGCATGAGCAGCAGTGCTTGGCACCGGGCTGGTGAGCAGGTGGCCTCAGCCTGCTGGTGACCACCGGAAGCCCACCTGGAGGCAAACACGCATACGCACGCACACACTGCCCCCTGGGCGAGGCTGGAGGAGACCCCTGGCACGCCTTCTGTCCCCTCCAGGACAGCAAACAGTGTCTGTGCCCACTTGGACCTGTCGGCTCGGTTTGGCCACACGAACTGCGCAAAGAGGAGCCTTTCCTAGTTTCCAACGACCAAGCATACGCATTTCTATAGTGTTTCCTGAACGCCGACCACGTGCTGGGCTCTGAAGGTACCACGATGGGCCATCTCAGAGCTCTCGTGGCTCTCGGGCAGCTCCCAGGGTGCCGGGGGAGACACACCAACCCTGCGTTCACACTAGCATGTGTTCACATTGAGAGGATGCAACCCAACTCCCACTAGCAGTCCAGGAGGGCTTCCTATAGGAAGAGGCCTTGGCTGAGAGCCAAAGGGCTTGAATTGATTAGACGTATGGCGCTGGGTGAGCGTTCCTGACACTCCTGCCGACCAGTGTGTGTGTGTGCAGTGTGGGGAGGGGGCCCACACCTCAGGATGCCTTCTGCTGTGTCTGCCCACCCAGCCCCTCTCAGGCAGGAGGACGCTCCAGCACTGCGGGTCAGCTGCACTTTGGTGTGTGTCACCTGGTGCGGTCCACCCAGCTGCCACCTCACGAGCTGTCATCCCCAGACTCCGTTCCCCCGCCCCCCAGCCTCAGCCAGTCCTCAGCCGTTGACACCCCCAATCGACGTCCCCAGACACACCTTTCCACCTTCTCATAGGAATCTGAGGGCACCCCAATTTATATCCAAGACCCCCAACCTAGCTTTGTTCCTGGGCCCTGGTTTCTGGGGACAGCAAGAGCCCTTCCTCCCCTCCTAGGCGTGACCTTAGCCAGGGGTTCTGGGCTTCAGCACGTTTGACATTTTGGACCAGATAACCCTTTGTCGTTGGGCGGGGCAGTCTGTCCTGCACTCCTCACTAAATACCAGTATCACCGCCCCCTCCCCCCCAGGCATGACAATCAAGCCTGTCTCCAGGTTGTGCAAGTGTCATCCGAGGCCAAACGTCCCCCGGTTCAGCTCTGATTACATCTGCCTGGACTCAATCAAAGGTGTCACCATTTCCTAGTCACCCTTTCGGCCCTCAGAGCAGCCCTGGTGCGTCACCGTGTGTAATAAACGCTTGCCTCCGTGATGAGTGGACCCCTGGAGCGCGTCCCAGATAATCTGCAAGCTTCCTCCTGCTCCTGGCAGATTGGATCAGGCCGCGACCTTGCTCGAGGGCCGGCTGTCTGTGGCTCCCCGGTGACAGTGACGTCTCCAGTCCTCGGGCTGGCAAACTCTTTCTCCAAGCCACCTCTGACTCACCCCCACGTTCACCTGGCACTGACCTCACACCAACATGCATGCCCGCTTTCTTCACAAACACAACTGGGCCCTCCCCCACAGTAAATGCGTGAGCCCGGGGGAGAGCCTGGCAGTGGTCTGGGACACATTTATGGAGAGGAGGGGCAGCAGGGAGGGAGAGAGGGGGTCTGCTCCAGGGTACAGTTTGGACGTCCTGGCGGGCCCGTGAAGATCAGCCTTAGCACGTGAGACGGCCCAGAGATGACAGCATCACCCCTTCCAAGCAGCCAGGTAAGGAAGCCTTTGTGGGGACCGAGTCCTCTGCCTGGACCTAGGAGGGGCTCCAGCCCAGCCCCTCACAGAGGCCCGAACCCAGAGGTCAGCTCGCAAGGTTCCTCTCTAAGGGTCAGTGACGTGAGCCAGCAGAAGGCTTTTTGGGGACAGGGTTCGCTTCCCTGGCCACAGCAGAGGAGCCCGCACCCCGGGCACCGGAACAGGTGGGGTCCTAGCACAAAGCCTGCTCTGTCGCCTCTAGGGACCCCATGCTGCAACGTGAGGGGGCTGAGTGCCCCAAAACACTGAGAGTTGTCGTTTGGCTGAGGCTGGAGGGAAATGCTTGGGTCTAGTTTCTACAGCGGGCCGACGAGCTCCCAGACAAGGCAGAGGAAGTCGGGGTGCAGGCCCAGGACTGGGGGGCAGCCTGTCCCCCACCCTGCAGACACTGTGCGGCTGGGCACACCCTGTCCCCTGCCCCCCCCTGATACAGGGTGGCCTCTGTCTCACCGGCAGAGGGTCTGTGCCCAGCGCAGGTCCTGAGCCCTAGAGGCAAGAGGTCAGGCTCCATGCTAGGGCCACCAGGAATGAGGTACTTCACCCTGGTGCTGAGCGCCCTCGCCTGCCTCATGGCTCCTGAGGGTTATCAGAAAGGACATGTGTGACCTGGCAGTGTCAACACCCCATTGCTGTCAGCCGCCCTGCAGGTGCGGGGAGCTGTCCCTGGGGCTCCCTTCCCTCTTAGGGCGGCCGGAGCCAAAAGCCCTGGGCAGCCAGACTTCCCTCCACCCCTGGCCCATGCAAGAAGCACGTTTACTGTGTTTCCCTGTTGTTGCTGAGAATCTTTTTTAAAAGCTAATAAATGCTTATCGTTCAATGAAATTAAAACGACCCAGGAACGCATGGAGGACTCAGAGCGTCTCTCCCAACCCCAGAATGAGCATCTCCTGAGAGGCTGCTGTAGCCTCGGCATTAAGCAAGGGCCACTGTGAGCCCCCTTTCTCTCTCTCACTCCCTCACTCATCGCACGGGCACCTGCCAAGTACCCACAACACGCCAGGATCTGCTTCCCCTGGGGACAGAGTGTGAGCAGGACGGTCCAGGCGCCGCTCAGTATGGTTTACAACATCGGGGAGACAGGAATGATGATACCAACACACAAATATAAGACTAGCCAAGCACAGTGACAGCCAGGAAGGGACAGCCAGATGCTGGGGGGGAGAGAGTCCCACAGCTGTGTGGCCGCAAGTGCGCCAGCCAGTCCCGGGAGCTGTGCTTGCTCTCGCTGTGCCTGGCACACGGACGGCACAAGTATCACGGAGCAGGTGAAGGGGCGCTCCACCAAGTCAAACGTCTCCACTCCGCGTGTGCCAGCCTTGATTCACTCTCAGGTTCCGGGCCACCCCAGAACCTCCCAGTGGAGCCCCACGCCCCCTCCAGACCACTGCCGTGTTTGCAGAGTCCCTAGTCCTGGGCAGAAGAAGAGGTCCCTTCCTGGAGAGAAACACCAAGCCCCCGCTTCTAGTTACACGCTCCCCCGGCCACGCTGCCCAGAGAGGGGCCTCTAAGGGAGTCGTGTTCTCAGTTCTCCACGCCGGGTGCCTCACACACAGCTCCTAACAAGCCCGCTGTGTTCTCAACTCACCTCCCACCGAAGGGGGGCTGTCACCGCGGACGCCGCAGAATAATTAGGCTGCAGCTGGGATACTTTGCTGAATGTCTAATCATCCTCGTTTTGTGCGAGCTCAGAAAAGGACTTATGTGCCCCGAAGAAGGCCACATGCACGCCGGACACGTGGGGGGTGAGCGAGACCCTCTTCACACACACAGACTCCCACAGCTCTGCTTGGGAGAGCCAACGCATTGGCACCATCTGAATGCACACTCGCAGCAGAGACTGGGGCGGGGGGACCACGTGTTTCTGTATCAGAAAAAGGTCCCCATTTGGGGGCCAAGGGAGTGCAATGATCACGAATTCGAGCGAGGTCTGTACGATGGCAGCCTCACATATTAACGGAACTGACTGTGGTTTCCAGAGACTCAGGGCTACAGTTGTGAAAAGATGAGTGTGTGAGTGTGAGTGTGTGTGCGCGTGCATGTGTGTGTGCGCGCGTGCGCACGCCCAGGAGTTCGGGGTCAAAGGGGACCAGGTGAAGGAGGGGGTGAGCCCCGACCCCAAGGAGTCCCGGCCCCTGCGACTGGACGCAGAAGCACGCAGCGGGAACCCCAGAGGGCAGCCACCCAGAGCCCGGCGCCTGGAGGCACCCACAGGGGACCTAACAGAGCAGACAAGAAATCTCGATCCCTGGGCCACACGGATGCAGGCTCTTGACTGTCCTACAAAGAAACGTGGTCATAAGTGGCACAGAGTATGGAGGGGGATGGCGGGTTAGAAAATGGAACTGGAAGCGGTAGGAAAACAACATTCAGCTGACCAGACTTCCTCCTGGTCACTGCAAGCCTGGCTACAAACATTCGAGATGCAGCGTCAGTCACAGGGGGGACTAAGAAGAAAAGCAAGAAGAAAAAGATAGATAGATAGATAGACAGACAGACAGACAGATAGATAGATCTCAGCACCCATGCACGGCGGTGGATGCTGTCCTCACTGAGCATTTTTTCACCATTCCCCATCCCAGACTCTGGCTTCGGCGCTGGCTTGCTAAGAGTCTGCTCACCATGGAGCATAGTGTGGACCTGTGACCTGCAGGGGTCCCACGGCCATCCCACCCTGCCCTTCACAGTCCACGGTGGTGCACTGTCGACCACCTGGCGGCGGGCACCCTCTGTCCCCGGAGCTGGCACCCCAGCACGCCTGCCCCACCCAGCAGGGCAGTCAGCCTCCCTTCCCACCTGCTTCTGTGCCTCTCCACTCCCTGACCTTCGATCACTCCGCCTCTACTGTAGTGACAGTCGGCAACCTTTGCAGCCTCCCAGGCAGGCTGGATGCTCCCCGACTTCTGTATCTCCTCGTCCCCTGCAGTACCGACTGGGCTCCCCGCCCATCTCCCTTTGAATGAGTGAGTCAGTGTAAGAGCCACCATAGGGGGGACCTGCCCAACCTCGTGCTACACGCTTTGTAACAGTATCACATTTAGCCTCAACCTCACTGGCAGTCTCTGAGGTGGGCATCGTTATTTGCACATCACCAGAGAGAGAGGCAAGGGGACCAGGATGGCCATCTGCCTTGGGCCACCTGCACCACAAGGTGAAGCCTCGCCACAGAGCCCGGCCCCTTTCAGACCCCTGTCCAGCCCTCCTCAGTGGACATTCACAGAGTCACACTGGGTCCGGGCAGGTGTTCTTCACAGGGGACTGACTCTTTCTCTTCTTCTACTACAGCGTTGAAGAAGCCAGGAGAGAACCCAACCATGGCGACTACCCCCCAAGGGTCAGTGAGGAATATAAACACCGTGGAGAGTGCGGGTCTGTGTCTGTCTGCCTCGAAGTGGGCAGGTGAGGAGGGAGAGGTAACGCACCTTGAGGGAGGAAATGCATCAAACTGCCTGGCCCACGCCCTTTGGAGTTTTGAGAAAAAGAAAAACTCAATCTGGGGCCAAACACCTCGCTCCTGTGGGCCTCGGTGACTGTCCCGGGAACACACAAGCCAGCTCCCTGAGGACGTGCTGTAACAGCGAGTCTGGTTTGCTGACAAACCCTGTTCTTGTGGAGGAAGGCTGGGCACACTCTGTCCACACTGGCTTCCTTTGCGTTCAGTGTTTGTGACATTCGTCCTGGTAGAGCGGCCCCCTCAAGCAGGAGCCCAGAGCAGAGAGAGGAGCTCAGGGTGCCCAGGGACCGGGAGCTGAAAGTCTGCTGGGCATGCTGCCCACGGCCAGGCACAAACAGCTTCCCCGCAGCCAGCGCTCTGGGAGCTCTCCCACGTCCACCCCCAGCTCCTCGGGCCCCTGCTCTGCCCTGTCCACGTGTCTCAGGAGGAGCACAGAGGAGGTTGCCAGACTCCAGCTCCACCAGCAGCATGCACCAACACTGAGCTGAGCCCTGGGGGTGCCGGGAAGCAGCGGGGGCCACAGGGCCACCCTCAAGGTCCAGCGACGGAGTCGGTTTCCGGGCAGATCCACGCTGCCAAGCGTGACAGGTGCTAAGGTGGTCAGGAGAGTCCGTCCCTCTGCATAGTCCACACCCTGAGTCTCCCCTGCCCCGACGGAAGGGGCTCCCATCCCTCTACCTGCCGACTCAGGTGGGGACCATCCTGACGCGCCCTCCCCTGACCCCGTCAGCGTCATCGAAGTCACCATTTCCTACAGCGGTGCCTCCTGACAACGCGTGGGACCGGCCTGCTCTCTCCATCGCCTCTTCACTCGCCGAGTTCCGGGGCAGTTTCCTCTCACTGAGTCAACCTTCCAACTACCTCTCACTTCCAGTCTTGTGTCTCCACCAGGAGCCTGACGGATCTTGAACACACACAGATGCACTTATCACTCTTCTGCTTATATGCCAGATGGCTTTTCACACTCTGCTCACTCCTCACAAGGCATCTTCATGGCTGGATCTTTGCCTACTTTTCTAGATCATCAACCTCTCCATCCACAGAGGATCACCCACCTACTTCCCTCCACCCATTCCTCCCTCCATCCATCCACCCATCTATCCACCCACCCACCCACCCATCCATCCATCCACCCACCTACCCATCCATCCATCCATCCACCCACCCATCCATCATTCATCCATCCATTTGATCAATATTGCGTCCCTCCCAGACTGCTCCTCTGGCCCCGACCACCATGCTGTCGTTATGACATGGCATCTAAGGTCTTCCTGCTACCCTCCAGTCCTGCTGTATATGTTAGTCTGCATCCTCATTAGGCCCTCTGTGCAGAAACCCTGGACCTCATCCACTGGGGCAGTAGGGGCCTGACTGCTGCTCTCAACCCCGTTGATACGAACCCCTTCACCTGCTCTTGGGTCCCCAGCACTGAGGTCCCCAACTTGTTGGGACAGCACCCCTACTTTTTATTGGACAGTACCAGTGAAACCACTTCTTCTTCATTCCCCAGGGTCTGCAGCCAGATCAACACCCTGACACACACACACACACACACACACACACACACACACACACACACCAGCCAACACTCAGCTCTGGGCATGGTCACTCCAGACCACCTATCAGCTGGCAGATGTGAGGGCCAAGGAAGCTTGGGATTAAGTGTCAAGGTGGCGCGGGAGGGGAACAGACAAAATCCCCGTGGGAGGTGCTGACCCACCGCAGAATGATGTGGTCCCGAGCCCTCCAATTCCAGGGGCCTGAGAACGTGAAATCCAGGCACCTGCCACAAGGGCTCCACACCATTCCAGGCGGCATGCCTTTGGGGCCACGGCCTTGGAGGGTGGGTCCCTTCACCTTCACCTGGTGGCCTCTGAACTGGGGCTCTGAGGCCACGGGAGGCCACAGGCTTCTCCTAAGCCCCCGCCCTCCCAGGAGAGATAAGTTGTGACAAGAAGCTTCAGGAATCACCAGAGTGCGGGAAGCCCTTCAGGCTAGAGGGAGAGACATCAAGATAGACTCAGCCGTGCGTCACTGGAGGTCACTTACAGAGCAGCAGAGACTGGCGTTCCGACCTGGGCGGGGCCCCCACATAGACGGCTAAGGGGGAGAAATCAAATCATCGTGCCATCTCTGCGATGGAGCAGAGTTTTAGAGATGAGGGCATCCCACTGAGGAATTCAGAGAAACGCGAATTTATGCAAAGTTGATACAGACAGGGGCCCATGCTGCTCTGAAGGACAGGCGTCCAGATGGGTTTCCTTAAACGACCTCTCTGGAGTTTACGTGTTGACGAGATCTCACTGTTTTCGTTAGGACAGGATGCGGTGGTGCCTGGCTGATCCGCAGGAGAAGGATCAAGTTCTGAAAAAGTTGTTGTTGGGATTCTGTTAGACCGAAGAGATAAGAAAGTCACGTGGGTCCGAGAGGCAGCCTACAAGGGCCTGCGCTGGTAACATTTTCTTATAATTGGGGTAAAATCCACAGAACATAAAATTGGCCATTTTAACCATTTTTAAGTGCGCAGTTCAGGGGCATTAAATACATTCACATTTAAAAAATAATAGTTAAAATAAATAAACAAACATCTTCCCACTGTTGTGCAACATTGCCACCACCATCCTCTCCAGAACTTCTCATCTTCCCCAATCTGAGACTCTGTCCCCCTCAAACACCAACTCCCCAACCCCTGGCAGTCACCACACGAATTTCTGTCTGTCTGAATGTAACTTATCTCTAGGGGCCTCAGATAAGTGGAATCACACAGCATTTGACCGACACTGAATGTCCCCAAGGGTCATCCACCCTCTAGCATGTGTCAGAACTCCACGCCTTTTCGACTGTGAATCATACTCCATCCTGTGGTCGGTTGGATCTCACCTGGCTTACCCAGCCGTCCACTGACGGGCAGTGCACAAGCCTGGTTTGGGCACCAAACGTCAAGGGTCAAACCGGGTACCCACAAAGGCGCCGGTCTGCTAGGTGATTTTTATTTTTCCAAGTCAAGAATTTCGTCCACTTTAAAGAAACATTTTTATATTTAATGAAACGTCCTTTCAGACAGGTGGATGGACAGTCCCCACGTCCCCACTCCTGACTTCCTCATTTCCTCGACAGCCTGCCCGGTGACAGCTCTAGCCCCCGATGGCCGGCGGCACAGCGGGAATCCCCGGTTCCCTGTGCCCACAATACCGTCCTGGAACTTAAGGCTCTTTGCACCGTCACCTCTCCCCATCGCTTCTGACACGGCGATCTCAAGCTCTCGGGCACGCGGGCACGCCCCACAGACTGCAGGAGAACCGTCCTGCATTGGGGCGCGCTGACCTATTTATTCTTTTCCCTGCGAGAAATAAAAAGACACTCAGCTTTGCTGAGAAGTGTCAAGATGGTTCCCATTTTCTTTGCCCTTATTTTTTTTTTTGTTCCTCCACTGGTGACACAGCCCAGATGGCGCAGATAAGATCAGAGGGCTCTGAACTGGAGCCCTCAGGGAGCACCGGGTGCCCGGTCCCTGGCCTCCTGGACTGGATGTAAGGAAGGACGCCGGGGCCTGGGGTCACAGTGAAGGGAGCCTGAACTTCAAGACGGAGCCTTCGTGAGGCCCGCGGGGACGTGGCTCCTGTAGTTTTAGTGAGATGGAGGGATGGACTTGGGCTGCCCAGCAATGCGTAGAGAGGACAGGGGACCGGAAGTGAAGAAATGAACCAGAAATTCATTAATTAAGCTGACTTCCCAGACAGCAATGCAGCCAGGGAGCCAGGAAACATCTTGCTCAACTCACCTGGCCCAAAACATAAACATTAAAAGTGTATGTATTGAATATATACATATATATATATATATACACACACATACACACACATATATATACATATACACACACATATATGTATGTACACACACATATATACATATACACACATATATTTATGTACACACACACACATATATATACATATACACACATATGTGTATGTACATACACACACACACACACACACACACACACACACACAGTTTCTACCTTTTAAAATGGCAGCATTTCATAAAAAACCTGGATGTCTAGCTTCTATAAAACAATCAGAAGGTGCACCCCTGGGGCTGCATTCTCTGCGTCTGCCTGGGCTGACCCCCAAGCAGGACGCCCCCTGTGGCCAGAGCAGGTGCTGCTCCTCCCCACTTGGGCACACCCAGCTCTTCTGGATCAAGGACCACGCCTGCCCAGCATGTGTGTATGTGACCTCTCCTGGGGCTGCTGCACAGGGCATGGGATGGAATGGGCACTCAGTAAGGAAGTGCTGTCCCCAGGACAGCTGACTGGCCATTGTCCATGAATCCAGGGATGGGGACGGAGGCAGGGGAGGGTTTTCGTCATCCGAGCAGCCTTTGCTCTAGGGTCAGCTCACGTCTCCAGTGGTGCTGGCCTTGACGTCCCAGCCACGGCCGGGCTTCCTCCCTCCCCAACCCCTCCCTCCACTCTGCTCTCTCCCGCCCTGCCCCTCCTGTGCTTTGCCGGCACATGGCTCCCTGTTCCAGGAGCCTCTGCCAACCCAGCAATCCCCTGCCCGACGTTCTCTCTGCTCGGGCTCAGGTGGGAAGCCCTGGGTTTGCTCATTCCCCAAGCGCGTGCGGGGCCCCTTTGCTGAGTGCGGGCTCTGCATGGCACAGGGGAGAGTGCGCAGCCTCTGGGGAACACGGACAAGTGAACTGGGAGTCACACGTGGCGTGACAGGTGCCATGGCAGACAACGGCCCTGTGCACTGGGCGCTGGCTTATTCTGTGTCCTCACATGACATCCATCTGGGCTATGGCCACATGTCTATCACCTAGAACCCCGGCGAACGCACAGCAGGAGCCATGGCAACATCCCAGCGAGGAGGGACAGTCCTGTGTGCAGGGGCAGCAGAAGGGCCCTTCCCCAGGGAAAAGAAAAAGTCCCTGGGTTTCTCGGAGGAAGGCCGAGGCCATACTTGAGCAGACGGATGAGGAGTGCGTGCGGCCGGGGGCATCCAGGCTGCGTGAGCCGCATGGTGAGCACCACGTGCTGTTCACCAAGAGGGGCGTGAGCCGCGTGCGTGCGTGTGCAGCATGGTAGGGTGGATGGGGTTGGAGGTCAGCAGAGGTTTGACTGAGACCTCGTTCTCTGGCTGAGCAGACAGGCTTCTCCCAGGAAGATGCTGACGGGTCTTTACTCAGGACAGCTCCGGTGTCGGGGCTTGGTTTCCAGAAAGACGTCCTGGGATGTGTGTGTGTGCAGGACAGACCAGAAATGTCTCCACCGGCCACTCCTCAGGGTCCATCTCTTCCCTCCAGGCCCTCCCTCACTGGGCTCAGTGAGGGGCTCATCATGGAAGCCCTTTCTGCAGCCGTGGCCCACCCGGCTGGCCGCCGTATGGACTGTTTCTCCCGGAGAACTGCCTGGAACCCCAGTGAGGTCCTCTCTCCGTGTTCCCACTGCACGTGGAAACACAGGGACCTGCACCCCATTGCTTGTTCACGAACGTGCAAGACAGCTTCTACTGATCACAAAGAAGCCTGTGTTGAGGCTGCTGTCTTGTTTCTTGTTTGTTTATTTTTTTTCTCCTATACTAAGGAGACCTAAAATGTCAGACTCTGTGCTCATCAGCCAAAGACAAAGGTTAACAAGTCCCACAGGCCTGCTCTGGAGAACAGACGTGTTAGAAACAGAGGACGAGGAAGGATGACAAGAAGGGTCCCATGCCGTTCACTGACGGAATGATCCCCCTCGGGGTGTGAGGGGGAAAGTTCTGAAGTCCTGTTTTACTGGGAAAGCCACCGTGTGACCCCCACACGCGGTCTCATCACTCGCCGAGACACCAGGACAGGTGGTTTCTCTGGTCAGCGTGCTATTTTGGGCTTGCGATTGATGGGTTAGCGCATGGCCTTCATTCAGAAAGGCATTCATAAGATTTTGTTCCAAAGGAAGGGAACGCTTTCCCCGTGATAGCAGGCTCTGGCGTGCTGGCTTCCTCGAGTTCTTCGGGGAAGATCTGATAACACAAAATCCTCATTCACTCCACGTGAAGCACCCCCGGGGGTGGTCAGGTCCGAGCAGGATCAGAGAGCAGGAACTTGGGGTCAAGACGATGGTACCGCCTCCCAGCAACATCGGCCCTGATAAAAGCAACGGGCTCTGCTTCTGTTTCTCCATTTCCGAACCGTTACAGTAGCAACCATACCAATTCTATAAGTTGACACAAGTCCCGGCGGTAGCAAAGAAAAAAAGAAGGTAACATCAATGTATCTTCACAAGTAACATTGTTCCTGCAATTCCACTTCTGGGAAACAATCCAAAGGAAGTGAAATCAATATGCGAAGAGATGCCTGCACCCCCACAGGCATTGCCGCATTGTTCACAATAAACAAGACATGGAAACAATCTAAGTGTCCTTCCATGGACATGTGATTACACACACACACAACGTTATTAAGTGGCTTATTTTTAAAAAGCTTAGGCAAGGAATCCCCCTTCCTTTTTTCCTTACTGAGATATTGACTCTACCCAGATGAGAAATGACCCTGGGACTCCTGTCCCCTCATTTGCAAAACACCATCCCTGGTTCAAACAATTGCCACAACCTCCTTTCAGCTTGGTGTGTGGTGGTGGCGGGGAGTCCCAGATTCCAATTATAAATCACACTGGGTTTAATCTGGGCGAGGGGGCGGAGCTCAGTATTTATGATCCGAGTAACCTGCACGGGGTGCTGGAGGGGAATTTTAATCAAGGGATGGAGGAGGAGGTGCATTGCATTATAAAAACAACTCAGGTCACACATTTTAAATCCTCAATCCCGTGAACAGAACATCCGTAGCAGCGGGTCGGGTCCCTGGTACCAGCCCCTTTGGTTTCTGGGTTTGTGGATTGTCCCTGGTCTGCAGGAGGGTGTGTGTGTGTGTGTGTGTGTGTGTGTGTGTGTGTGTGTGTGTGTGTGTGTTAGGTCCAGATTGGGGAGGGAGGGGCTGGGGGACTCGATCTCAGTACGCTGCTGGTTCTCACACAGGCTGGCTTCCTTGGACCAGGGGTCATTATTCATGGCCTTTAAAGGACACGACAGCAGCGAACACTTGGTCATCGTTACACTGAACCGGAATTAGACATTATCAGCGCATTCACTACCAGCAAATCAGCCGCGGGAACAGGGCTAGGCATTCCGTGAGCTGGGACGAGGGACCTGGGGGGGGGGGTTTACGACACTCACAGCCTGGACTTCAGACAGGCTCTCCGGTGGGGTTCCTGATCCAGAAAACTGAGGTGCGTGAGCGAGCGTGCGCACGTGCATACACACACACACACTGGCCACTAGTAATTCAATATCACAAACACTGACTGAACAGCTCAAGTTACCTTAACAGACAAACCCCGAACCCATACCCCGTCTATGAAAACAGTCTTGATACAAACTTTACTAAGGGATAGCCTCCCCTGTGCCATGATCAGTGAGGTTTGTCATCTTATTTTTTCTAAGAACAAGGCAGAAAGGCCTAACCTGGGGTGGCACAGTGGATAAAGCATCAACCTGGAACACTGAGGTCATCGGTTCAAAACCCCAGGTTTGCCGGGTCAAGGCACATATGAGAGTTGATGCTTCCTGCTCCTCCCCCCTTTTCTCCCTCTCTCTCTCTCTCTCTCTTTCACTCCTTTCTGTCTAAAATGAATCAAGTCTTTAAAAAACTTAAAAAGAGCCTGACCAGGCGGTGGCGCAGTGGATAGAGTGTTGGACTGGGATGCGGAAGACCCAGGTTCGAGACCCTGGGGTGGCCAGCTTGAGTGCGGGCCCATCTGGCTTGAGCAAGACTCACCAGCTTGGACCCGAGGTCGCTGGCTCTAGCAAGGGGTGGCTCAGTCTGCTGAAGGCCCGTGGTCAAGGCACATGTGAGAAAGCAATCAATGAACAACTAAGGTGTCGCAATGAAAAACAAATGATTGATGCTTCTCATCTCTCTCAGTTCCTGTCTGTCTGTCTCTATCTATCCCTCTCTCTGACTCTCTCTCTGTCCCTGTAAAAAAAAAAAAACTTAAGAAGAAAAATAAAAGAGAATGAGGTGGAGGACAGCACTGTCACCACTTATCAGATGGCACACAACCCCAGGGAGATCTATAAGAACAGAGTAATGACCAGATTTAGGACAGACACGGGAGGTGTACGTGTTCTGTGGATGGAGAAGGGTCAGCAGCCCGGGCGCCTCAGAGAGAGAGTGTGCCCCATACAGTGTTTCCTTACCCCAGGGGAACGTGTCCCAGAGCGAGACTTAGAGGCCCCTGCCACCTACACAGAGGAAGGTGACCAGGACAGGCCTGACATTAGACCAAACAATCTGTATTTATTTGCCTCGGTCATGCAGTTTGGAAGCTCAGCTTAAATCACCAACAGGAGCTCCTTCCAGGCACTCCTTAGCGGGAACCCCGCTCATGGTCCCTGTGACTGCCTAAGCTCTTAGTAGGGACCTGTCTTGGGCACTGGGGGTGGCCACGGTCACCCTGACATGTCCAGCATAACCCTTCAAGGGTGCTGGCCGCATCTCCAAGCCAGGGTGCTTGGCAAAACAGGTGAGAAGGGGTGTCCTTGGGTGGAGATGGGGCCCCGATGGGAAACAGGGGCTGCCAGGGGAGGAGCAGGGAGTGTGGACGGAGCTGCAGGGCCCAGACACCGGCTCAGGCCAGAAGGGCCACACTGTGTCATTAACAGCTTCCCACAGAGTGGCCGGCTGTGTCTGGACACCGTAAGAAAGGACAAAGAGGAAGGCCGGGAATGCCCTGAGATAACCTCACACTCCCCGCCAGACACAGCCTGAAGTGCCCTGGGTTGATTTTTGTCACAAAGCTCTGCTTTAGTCAGGGCCAAGCAGCAGCCTGCCTGGTCGCAGGGCCACCTCTCTACCACAGAGACAGAAAACCTCAGCTGCCTGGGCATGGGAGGGGCAGCGAGGAGCCCGCACCTGGCTGCACCAGAGGAAAGAAACTTCCCCTGCAGCCACGGGGCCTAGGGCAGCCTCCCCATGGAAGGCGGGGGGGCCGACACAGGTGTACGCAGAGTCAGCGCTGTGGTGGGGGTAAGGGTGATGCAGGGTGGGCAGGAACCCATTCAGGAGGGACAGTCCGTGTTGCCAGTGACAGACAGAGAGGTCCCCTTCACCTGGTCTGCAGGAGGGGGCCTCCCAGCCGGTGCTGGCCCAGGGACCAGAGCCTAAAGGACCTTTGGCTCCCTCCTGAGTCTGTGTCTGTGGACGGGCCACCACCCCACAGCTGAGACAACAGTTCCCCCACATGGTGCTGAGCCCCTTGTATAGCAGGCACGCAGATACCTGCTCCCCAATACCCCAGAACCTCTGCAGAGCACTGGCTGGGGACTAGGGCTCAGTTCCTCTTCCTTCCCCATGAAGGCAACATGGGACAGAGGACGTCTGGCTCAAGCTGGGTCACATCAGCCCCACGTTTCCTAAAGCAGGGCTGAGCTCGGGAGGTGACGAAAGCCCCGTGTCCATCAATTCCTACCCTCGGGGAAGAACGCAGCATTCTGGGAAACTCAACCCAGCGCCCAGCTATCTACCAAGTAAATGAGGTTTTCCCGTTTGGAGAGATAGCCGAGCTCAGTTTGCAGATAGCAACTTACTCCCTGAAGGGTAGATTTCAAAGGCACACACTAAAAGGCAAATGTGTGGGCTCTCTCCCCAGAGCAAATAAATACTCTTGCACGGTCAGGGACAAGAACATCATCTCTTTCTTTCAATCGAAGTTATTGGGGTGACACTGGTGAACATAATTATATGGGTTTCAGGTGCCCGATCCTACATCACATCTCTGTACACTGTTGTGGTTCACCACCCCAAGTCAGGTCCTCGTCCATCACCGTTGACCCTTCCTATACCCCCCTCCACTTCCCGCCCCGCGACCTCCGCACTGTCATCTGTATCCATGAGTGTTTTCTTCTGTCCTTGTTTGTTTTATCTCTCCACCCTCTCCACCAGCCCCTCCACCCTGAGAACAGTCAGCCTGCTCTCTACGCATCAGTCAGTCTCTGTCTCGCTGTGTTCACTGCAGCCTTGTTTACAGTAGCCAAGAACTGGAAGCAGCCCATGTGCCCATCCGTAGTTGAGTGGATTAAAAAAAGCTGTGGTATATCCACACAATGGGATAGTACACAGCCATGTAAAAGGAAGGGACTGTGGCGCTTTGGACGGACCCGCAGAGCGTTAAGAACAGTGGAATAAGCCTGTTAGAGAAAGACAAGGACGATAGGATGTCACTCATGGGTGGACTCCAGTGAACAAGAAGAACATCTTAACAACATTCAGTCTCGGGCTTTCAACAGTGAAGCTCTTATCTGCAGAATGTGTCTGTAGGGCTGCCGGCCCTTGTAGTGCTAAGGAAAAGGGGGAGTCGGCCCTCCTCTTTTCCGCTTTGCTTCTGAGACTATCCTAGACCTTGTCTATCACGGTCTCAGGCTTCTTCAGAACAAGTGTCAGGAACGCAGCTGAGTGAGTGACAATCGCTGAAACCTCTCTCTCTCTCTCCCTGGCTGTGTAAGTAGCAGGTATCTAGCTCATCCTCAATTATAAATCCCCTTCTTAGCCTGACCTGTGGTGGCGCAGTGGATAAAGCGTCGACCTGGGAACACTGAGGTCGCCAGTTCAAAACCCTGCACTGGTCTGGTCAAGGCACATATGGGAGTTGATGCTTCCAGCTCCTCCCCCCTTTCTCTCTCTCTCTCTCTCTCTCTCTCTCTCACTCTCTGTTTCCTCTCTAAAATGAATAAAATAAAATAAAAAATAAATATAAATCCCGTTCTTAGACATTACTTCATTTACTCCCGCATGCGAGGTCATCTTTCACACGCCGGGAACACTGAGGCTGTAGACCGCAGGACTTGCCCAAGGCAGCCCAGCCTGGAGGAGTGGGGGACTGGGGAGAGAAGGCAGAACCCCGACCCTCCAACCCCAAGCCCCGTGCCCCACCCCACGGGGCAGATCTGTCTTCCCAGGTGAGAGAGGTAGCCCTGGGCAACCCCAGGGAAGACGACACAGTGTGTGCTCTGGGTGACGTTCTCCGTTCAGTGCCCGCCAACCTTAGACACATTCTCCACAGGATGATTAAATGGCTTTTTAAAAATCTTTTTTTTTTTTTTTTTTTTTTTTTTTTACAGGGAGAGAGTCAGAGAGAGGGATAGATAGGGACAGACAGACAGGAACGGAGAGAGGTGAGAAGCATCAATCATTAGTTTTTCGTTGCCGTTGCGACACCATAGTTGTTCATTGATTGCTTTCTCACATGTGCCTTGACCGCGGGCCTTCAGCAGACCGAGCCACCCCTTGCTGGAGCCAGCGACCTTGGGTCCAAGCTGATGAGCTTTGCTCAAGCCAGATGGGCCCGCGCGGTGAGATGGTACTGGATGATCCAGTCACAGGAGAGAGAGGGGCGTGGCAGAGGCGGGCACAGCTGTTCTAAGCAGGAGAGGGACTCCACCCACCGCTGCTGGCTGTGAACAAGGGGGGAAAGGGGGCCAGGAGCCCCAAACCGGGGGCGTCCAAAACGCGAGCACCAACCGCAGCCGACAGCCAGCGTAGGAACGGGGGCCTCACCTGCAGGACCTTGGAAGCCACAAGGAGCACAGGCTCCGGACACACGGACTTCGTGGTGTGAGGCTCTCAGCAGAGAGCCAGAGGGGCTCGGGCAAACCTACGACCCGGTTCTGACCCGCGGAAGCCTCAGGATGAGAAACGGGCATTGCTTTAAGACGCACCTGACCCTAAGGCACACCTAGGGTTTTAAGGAGGAAAATAAGAAAATATGCTGAACCAAATGGCGTGTTAAAATATTTAACGAAATACTGTATATTTCACTCCCTAAGACGCACGGGTATTTTTCCCTTCAGTTTTGGGGGGGTGTGGGGAAGTGTGTCTTACGAAGTGAAAAATACGGTAGGTAGTTCGTCATAGCAGCAATAGGAAGCTGACACATCTGAGTGACGGGGCTGTGAGCACCCACGTGTGCAAATGAGCAAAAGCTCCCCCACCCCATCCTCTCTCTGCAGCCTAAGGGACAGACAGGAAGGGACACTAAGTAAGTGACAGGCCCATAGGACATTCACAAGACGGACGTGGACCGCACTGACCCTCTATTTCCCTCTATTTTTTCGGAGGGACAATCTACAGCTAGAAGATGAGCAGTTTTCTTAATGTCTCCTATTCCCCAGACCATAAGCACATACCACACATTTGCATACAGTTGGCCCCAGGGCGCCAAGTAGAAAATATGGGGCCCCTGATTGTCCCTAATGCTCATTCTAAAGCAATAATTAACACATGGCGGAGTACCTCACTGTGGCACAAACTTTTCTGTGCCAAAATTCATTTTCAATATGTACATTCCATTTATTTCTCTCTTTCATCCCTACCTCCATGCCCTTTTCTGATGGAAAGATCAGAATCCTGAATAAGGGCTTTCACTGAATTAAAATGAAATGTCATAGCATGACATTTCTCTACCTTCTAGTCTTCCTTATATCCCTAAACAGGAAAGCCACAAAACAAAAAACTCACACTTTTGATCATAAATAAGCATTAGCATTCCTGCCTGACTGGTGGTGTGGTGCAGTGGGTAGAGCATCGACCTGGGATGCTGAGGGCTCAGGTTTGAAACCCCAAGGTCACTGGCTTGAATGTGGGATCATCAACACAACCCCAGTGGTCACTGGCTTGAGCCCAAAGGTCGCTGGCTTGAAGCCCAAGGTCGCTGGCTTGAGCAAAGGGTCTCTGGCTTGGCCGGAGTCCCCCAGTCAAGGGACATATTAGAAGCAATCAATGAACAACTAAGGTGCTGCAACTATGAGTAGATGCTTCTCATCTCTCTCCCTTCCTGTCTCTCTCTGTCTATCTCTCTCTCTCTCTAAAAATACATAAATAAGCATTATTATTCCTAAAAAATGTTAACCATTGAAACCTGACTCACAGATTTGTTTATGACTATGTCAAAGTTTAGCGGCCCATTCTTTTAACAAGAGATGTTAAAAATAATTAAAAATACACACACACACACACACACACACACACACGTATATCTCGACTAGATAAATCCGGCGAACTGTGATAACAAGTCAGAGATGAGGACAGGAAAGCACATCAGCCCACGGTGCTGATCACCACAGACAACGGTCAGACATGAGACATGCCCCCGTGGTTTCACGCCGCGTTAAGAAGGCGCTCCTGATTCTAAAGGTGGAGGCGGCTGGCTGTCCTAGAACAGGCTGGTTCAGAGGTTTTCCTACCACGCCATTTGGGGGAAGAATCGAAGACAGCCAAAGAATTTCCAAAACATAAATAGCAGAAACTCCTCGGCACCCACGGAGGAGGAGGGAGGCATACGGAATCCCGCCCCCACTCGAGGGAGATGCTTTGAAACCCCATCTCCACGAAGGGGGCGGCACACTCTCGGGGGCAAGCTGCTACATCGGCGTCGGCTCTGCGAGCGAGGCGGACCTGCGGCGGGAAATGCAAGGGCGTGCGTGGGGAATAAAGATACCCTGCAGCGTGTGTGACCCCCAAGGGTGCTCAACCCCTTTGGTGACATGGAATCCTCCGGCCGCCTCACAAAGCTTAGTCTCGGAATCATGATTTCATTGCATAAAATGAAATAGAGTAGAACTAAACAACTTGATTCTTTTTTTTTTTTTTAAATGGGCAAAGAGATCAGAACAGACTCTCACAAAGAAGATGGGTACACTTGGCAGATTAACACAGGACAAGATGCTCAACCCCATCAGTCATCAGGGAAAAGCAAATTCGAACTGCAGCGAGACACCAGCAGCCCCCTACACACGTGGCTACCGTTAGAAAAGGAGAAAACCGATAACATCAAATGTCGGCAAGGACGCAGAGCGACTGACCCACTCGTAGGCTGCTGTGGGACAGCCAAGGGCACACACACACCCTGGAGAATGATTTGGGAGTTTCTTAGGAAGTAAAACATACATCACACGTGATTACAAATTCCATCCTACTTACTTATCCCCGGGAAATGAAAACCTAGGTTCACACAAACACCTGTAGATGCACATGACAGCCCTTTCGGTTTGTCAGGGTCCCAAGCTGGAAGCAACCCAAACGCCCCCAGCAGCAACACACAACACACAACACACCCCGCGGTCTGGCCATGCAGTGAACTACACCTTTCACAGCAGAGAAAGGCGAGGAATTAGTGATCCGCGCCAAACAATAACAGTTCTCAGATCTACATGCTAAGAGAAAGCAGCCAGACTCAGAAGGCTACATGGTCTATGATTTTTATTTACAGGTCATTCTTTTTTCTTTATTATTAACTGAGAGGTCAGGAGGCAGGGAGGCAGAGAAACCCGCATGTGCCCCGACCAGGATCCACCTGGCAAGCCCCCAACAGGGTGATGCTCTGCCCATCTGGGGCCACTGCTCTGTTGCTCAGCAACCAAGCTATTTCAGTGCTTGAGGTGAGGCCAGGAAGCCATCCTCAGCACCCGGGGCCAACTTGCTCAAACCATTTGAGCCATGGCTGTGAGAGGAGAAGAGAGAGAGAGAGAGAGAGAGAGAGAGAAGGGGGAGGGGAGGAGTGGAGAAGCAGATGGTTGCTTCTCCTGGGTACCCTGATTGGGAATTGAACCAGGGACTTTGACACACCGAGTTGACACTCTACCACTGAGCCAACTGGCCTGGGCCAGGGCCAGAACATCCTTGAAAAGGCAAAATTATAGGGATGGTTCAGAGATCGCCAGGAGCTGTTAACAGTGGAACTGGAGGGTTTCATTGCAAAGTCACAGCACGAGGGAGGTTTCCTTTGGGGAGGGGACGGAAATGGCGTTTTCTCGATGACGGAGGTGGTGGCACAGCTCTGTGCCTTTGTCAAAACTCATGGAGCTATACAAGAGTGAATTTTCCTATGAATACATTTGAAAAGTGAATTTCAATTTTTTTTCTTTAAATTGTTCCCACGTATTAGAATGATAAAGGAAGCCAATTATTCGGAAATAAAGGTGCAAATTTTTTCACGCCTATGTATACAGACCCTTGGGATTCTATCCACAAACTCCCAAGTTAAGAATCTCAAGACCAAGAAGAAGCTCAGCAACGTGATGAAGAACAGAGTCTCTGAGGCCAAAACAGTTTGAAGTGCTGGTTGTCCCTGCATGTCTTTGGGACACCTGCTACACGCTGCTCGCCTCACCACACCTGGCAGAGCATCTGGGGTCCCAGTGTCCAGTGTTCCCTTTGGAAATCTCATACTAGATTTGCAGATTCGCTAGAAGGCAGTGACTGTGACTCTCAGACCTGTGTGTCCCTAGCCATCTGGCAAGGTGAAGACTTGACAAACACCTGTCTCAGTTAAATGTGTAAGTAAAATGTCCACCTTCATGGATTTCTTAAGAAAACAGTAATAAAGTCCATTTTCATCATAATACAATCAAAGCAATAATAAAATGTACCTGCCTTACAACTCAGACTCCCAAGTCATGTACTTAAAATATTCTATAAATCCTTATACAGGATCACTTGCACCTATAAAAGGATTTATAACTTTACTATGTACACAGTACACATCATGGAAGAAATTAACCTGAAAAATTACAGTGGACGGAACCTAATTACAGAAGCCACCGTGAATGCAGAGGCTCTCTTAATTTTGTTTTACAGCGCATATTAAATAGGTCTTCACCCCAAATACAATGGCTTAGTGTTCACCCATTCAAGGTTTAATTTCGCTTTTAAGATTAAGTAGAGGCCTTGGCCGGGTGGATCAGTGGACAGAGCACTGTCCAGGTGCACTGATGTCCAGGTTTGATACCTGGTCAGGGCACATACAAGAAGTGACCAATGAGTACACAACTAAATAGAAAAACTAAGTAGAATGAGTTGATGCTTCTCTCTCTCTCTCTCTCTCAAATCAATGAAAAAATTTAAAAACAAACGATTAAGACCTGTTATTTCAAAGTGATTTGAAACAACAAGCAGTGTCACTGGGCCGACAATTAATGAGGTTTTCACTGCCAGCAAATTGAATGCGTTCAATTTATTCACAACCACCTCTGCCGTTAACAGACACGCCACTCGGCATGGACAGGCAGCTGATTTTCATTTTCCAGTGGGAGAGCGGGCTCGATATATATATATATATATATATTTTCCTGATGTGATATCGTCAGTGGAGCAGTCATCTCACACCAAATACTATGCTCCCCAAAACGCCACTGCGCAGGCACATACAGCGTTCCTCATACCCAGGCTGCGCTCGCCGGGACCCAAGAAGGCATGCTTGCTGTTCATGCAGCCGGCCCTGCAGATGGGGAGCCAGCATCCGACAAGCATGCGGATCTAACCCCGCAGGGCGGCGGACCTGTCACACACCAGAAGAAATGGCTCCCTCTGGACGGGCGCACGGAGAAAAACGCTCAAGACGTGGAGAGAGGAAATGGATGGGCAATGGCACTCTTCAGAAGAAGGTCGGATCGAACCAATAATACAACCCAACGATCCCAGCTGCGTTTACGGACCGGGTAAGAAGCTGCCTTATCAGCAGGACGTTTCCCACAGTTTCCTTCCTGCTCAGAAATCCCAGGCTCTGGGGGGACAAACGGGCCTGTCACTGACAAACACGATTTATACCGACCAGGGAGCAAGCCAGGAAACAGCCAGGTAAACAAGACAAGAGCAGGCCACGGCTTCTTTGTGAAATGAAAGGGGTTTTAAAGTTCCTTCCGAGGCCGCCGGAGACAGGCTGGACAGACGCATGACAGATGTGGCTGTCTGAAGGCGTGTGAGCCGTCCAAACACAGCCGCTTTGAAGCTGGGCTCTAACCACAGATCTGAGTTGCTAATGCAATTCACAGATCTTGAGTTAAAAGGGCACTTCAGGAGTGCTGCAGGGAGGAGATCAATACTCTTTCTAATGGTTTGGGTAGAGCGCATCCGTTTCTCTTAGGCTAAAACGCGATGACGCTTTGTGCGCCTTTCCCATACAATATAAAGTATGGGAAAGCCGTTTAGAAGCAACAAGGCTGTGGTTTTTCAAATAACAGTGACTTAAGGGTAATAAACACACCGAAATGCTCCAGGTAAGCAGGAATTATTATTCTCTCTTCAAAGTAAAACCCAATCAGAAGTCTGATTCATGACCCACTTGACACCGAACCGCGGACCCAGATTCACCTGTGCTCTGATATAAATGACTAACATGACCCACTCACAATTTTATTTACTGTGTTTTCTTTAGCCACATATTTAAATCAAAGCTGTGACCACCTGACCAGTCGGTGGTGCAGTGGACAGAGCATCGGCCTGGAATGCTGAGGACCCAGGTTCAAAAAACCAAGGTCATTGGCTTGAGTGTGGGATCATAGACATTCCCCCATGGTCACTGGCTTGAACCCAAAAGGTCACTGGCTTGAGCAAGGGGTCACTGGGTCACTGGCTCAGCTATAGTCCCCAGTCAAGGCACATATGAGAAAGCAATCAATGAATAGCTAAGGTGCGACAACGAAGAATTGATGCTTCTCATCTCTCTCCCTTCCTATCTGTCTGTCTCTCTCTCTCTCTCTATCTCTTGCTATAAATAACTAAATAAACAAACAAGCAAACAAATAAATAAATCAAAGCTGTGACCACAACCATCTCAGAACCATGGTCTGGAAGGCAGGAGGCACAAAACAAGCTGCCTAGCCTCCCAGGCAGACCCCTCCAAGCCCCTCCGTCCGCCTCATGCCGCCCGGTCCCCAGGTCTACTCAGACAGCCTGTGTTGGGACTGTCTAAGGTGCTCCCACGCTTCACCTCCCTGAAGGTGTGTGAGAGCCTAGCCCACGGCAAGCCCACTCCGGCCCTCTTGCCTGCTGTGTTCACTCTGTGGGTACCGAGAGGCGAGAGCTCTAAACATGTCTGGCACACGGAGGCACCTAAATAGCCACTGTTATTAGCCTGTCTCTCTGACCCTCTGTCTCCCTGGCTCCCTCCCTGTCCCTCTGTCTTGCTCTCTTGTCTCTTTCAATCTCTACTGATTAGAACAGCAGCTTCCGGACTGCTGTCCCTGCCTGCTTCTGTCCCGCATCTACTGATCATCCTCGCTCCCGTGGCCACCAGACTGTCACGGGCACCTGGGGGCCATTAGACTCTGCAGCAGAGAGGTGGAGGCCCCTGGGCCTGCTCACTCCGCCCACCTGCCTGGCTTTAGCTGCTGGCCTGGGCGCTCTGCCCTCAGATCTCCCGGAAACAGCAAAGCAGCTCTAGGAAATGTTTCCGCTGCCATGTGAAGAAGCCCTCTTTCAGAAGGAAAACAACAATGTTACTGGGGAATTTTCCAGATGGGACCGACCATGGGTAACAGCTCAGAATGTTTGATTCTCTGCTCCCTCAACTGCTCAACGTGCTCAGGTGAAAACAGCCTCGCAGGTAAGAATATAATCAATACAAGCTCTTAACAACCGTTCCCAGCCTGAACTTCTTTCCAGCCATCAATTTCAGTGGAGAAAAGAAAAACAAACAAAAAAGAAACTCCTGGCCCTGGCTGGTTGGCTCAGAGGTAGAGTGCCGGCCCGGCATGTGGAAGTTCTGGTTCGATTCCCGGCCAGGACACACAGGAGAAGCGCCCATCTGCTTCTCCACCCTTCCCCCTCTCCTTCCTCTCTATCTCTCTCTTCCTCTCCTGCAGCCAAGGCTCCATTGGAGCAAAGTTGTCCCGGGCGCTGAGGATGGCTCCATGGCCTCCACCTCAGGCACTAGAATGGCTCCAGCCGCAAGGGAGCAATGTCCCAGATGGGCAGAGCAATGCCCCTGGTGGGCTTACTGGATGGATCCCGGTCGGGCGCATACGGGAGCCTCTCTGACTGCCTCCCTGCTTCTAACTTCGGGAAAATATAATAATAATAATAATAATAATAATAATAAAAGAAAAGAAACTCCCGTTTTCATACACCATCAGACGTAGCGATCAGGGGTCTAGAAAGCTGAGACATTTCCCCACTAAGAGCAGCAGGGGAACCCTCACGCTGGACACTCTGCTTGGGGAAAACATAATCCACGGTCTTGATCTTAAAAAAAAAAAAAAAAAAGATTGGTTAAGAAGTGATTCTTTGTTCTCCAAAAGAATTAGCTGCTTCGCCAAAGGATTATCTACAGATTTCTGAAGCCGCCGGTATTAAGCTCAACCCGTGTACATAAACCAGGAGTCAAATTCACATAATTCTTCAGGAGTATATTAATATTGCGGAGCTGGGTATAACGTAGAGACAGAAATAACCTTGAGCTCAGGACAAAGCAGGGAGCGCGAAGGTCTGCATTTGGGGGGCTTCCCTCAGGGGCAACCCCCCACACATATGGACTGTCGGTGGTTCAGAGCGCTGCACCTCCCTCCCGGAGGGGGATCCCGCCTGCTGTGCCCCCTCCATGCGCCTGCAGGTCTGGCAGGGAGGTGATGCAGGCCCCAAGAGTCCTTTCTACCCGAGACTGACTCTTTGGGCCAAGCTGCAGATCCAGGATGCTTGAGAACTCCTCGCAGAGGCCACAGCCATAGCGAGGGCCCAGTGGCCACTGCAGCCAGCAGCACCAGCAGCCACGGGCCGCAGGCCACATCCTTGCTCAATCTAGTGCCTCCTGAGACCCGGCCTGGATGGCTGTTCAGGCTGCGAGCCCCTTGGGCGCCTGTCCTTTTCTGATCCTGGTTCTCCAGCCTTCCGGTTGATTCTGAGAACTAACTACCCACAAACCTGTCCAGTTCCTTTTCTTGGTGAGTTAGCCAGAGTCCGATTTGGATGGGGACAGCTAAGAGCCACAACGAATACACCCAGGATGATGACAGAACAAGGGTCCCTCACCAACACCTGCTCTTTGGAAAGGGCTGGTCGTTCCTCTCTGCAGGAACTGGGCTCACCTGTGTGGCGAACAGGTATCGCGGAAAGAACCATGTGGCCAGTCCTGAAGGACGCTGTGGCGTCTGCCTTGCATTCTCTGGGATCACTCTCCGGGGGTGGGCGCTGCTGCCAAGTCGTGAGGATGCTGAGATGTCCTGTGGATGGGTCCACGCAGAGAAGAACTGGGGCCTCCTGCCCACAGCCAACATCAGCCATGGAGACCACCCTCCCCCGCCCCAGCCAAGTCTTCAGGTGGGTCAGCTCCAGACAGGTGAGGTGGGGCAATCTGTCCACTGTGTTTGGGACCTCAGAACACCGCGGTCCGGGCTGAGGGCGGCCCCGGCGCAGTTCATGGGAGCGGCCTCTGCAGCGAGAGATGGTGAGCGCTTCTGGTCACCCCGCAGGCCCCCCACAATCACTGCCACAGACAGAGACGGTCCCCATGGCAAGCCAGCTCTGCTACGCTTGTCCCAGTTCTTCACAACTTCTATATTTAAAATGATGTGCTGCGGAGAGATTTCAGCAAAGACGAAAGCACCAACCTGTGTGGGCCCGTGCCCGTTTTCCTACGAGTCACCCCAGGGGACCCTCCTGGGCATCAGCCCAGGCTGTCCTGGTTGACCAGGCAGATTTGACTGCTCAGGTCATTAACTACTCATCCAGCACAGGGAGGGAAGGTGGGCGGAGAGGAACATGGCCACAGTAGGCTGATGAATTCCCACGACAGACACACCTCTGCATGACACTGTGTCTTAAGAACACCTTTCCCACCTCCCCCCAAGCTGTTCCTGATGAAGAGGGTCGTGCCTGTGACCCTCTCCCTTGTCCCCAGGGGGTTCACAAACTCTTTCTCCATGAAAACACGTGACAGCTTCTTCTCACTGGGTGTCCCTTGAATTTTAGACACCCAGTTTCCCTGAGACGTCACCCACCCTGTACCGTGATTAATTTTATTTTTCACACATCTTGACACAGTGTTCAAGCCTCCGCCCCCAAGCGGCCTGGGCTTGCGGTGGGCATTGTCTAATGTCTGCGAACACCGCGGGCCCCTCTAGTCAGACAGGATGGCACAGCATCCGCACAATTTCACTCGGATCTGTGCTGCTGGTTCCAGGGGCGAGCAGGAGGGTACCCCTTCTGAAGGTTCCCCCCATCCCAGATTCATGCAGACTGGCACCGAGAAGTACAATGGCTGAGGTCTGGACACCACACGACAGAAAGATTGTGGCCCCCAACACTCGTATCTTGACAGAATTCTTCTCAAAGCAGAAACTCTCCGTGGAGCCCTTAAAATAATTCTAAATGATTTTCACATCAGGAGCAACGGGCAATCATTCTGTCATCCTGATCCTCCCGGACTTGTCACACTCAGCCCTGGGTGCTCTGGTCCCTAGGGCCTACGTCAGGGTTCCCCCCGCCCCCCCGAGGGATCCCTGCGGCGACGCCTGGTTCCAGGAAGGCTGTCCCTCCAGGCCTCCTCTC
Source organism: Rhynchonycteris naso (assembly GCA_037038555.1). Lineage (NCBI taxonomy): Eukaryota > Metazoa > Chordata > Mammalia > Chiroptera > Emballonuridae > Rhynchonycteris > Rhynchonycteris naso. The sequence goes on along the minus strand of CM072999.1, from coordinate 258,906,910 downwards.
GTGATGGGACAATCAACCATCCCTCTGAGACGAGGCAACACCAGGGAGAAAACACTGAACATTTCTTGGACCAGCTTTGCCATTACTCATTCTGGAAGAATGGCCTGCCAGCCGCTCTGGCCGGGGCAGCAGCACAGGGTGAGGAAGCATCCAGGGACATGAGGCGGCCACCGGGGCCGGAGTCTGGGGTCAGAGCCCTCACCCCGCCCACTCAAGTGTCCCCAGCGGAGGTGAAGGGCATGCCGGAGGGTGAGCTCAGTGGGGTCTGGGGTTCTAGATAAAGAAGTCAGAGCAGTGACTTTGAGAGTGGCAAATGAGGGAGGGGGCCGGAATGGGAGCCAGAAGAGGGCGGGGGAGAGGCCGGGAGAGAGCCAGGCTACCCTGCCGCCCGGCCCCTTTGTATGTCCAAGTTAGGAACAGCGTGGCAGGAATCCACAGCAACAAGACAGATGGAACTCGAACAGGAAGCCTGGGAGAGTGCCACTTCTCTCCTAAGGTTTATCACGGGCAGTGGTTGTGGTTCCGAGGGGCAGTTGCTCAGCCACTCATACCCCCTAATGATGACCCACTGCTCCGGGTCCACAAGAAGGAGGAGAGGGCACAGTGCCCGGCACGCAAGGCCATCTCAGGCCATGTGGGTGGCAAGAGGACCTCAAAGAGGCCCATGATGAGTGTCCTAGGCCTGCTCACCACACAGGGCCTCCAGGGACAGGCATATTGGGGGCAACTGGCCCCCCTCTGGGTTCAAACCGCAGCCCTGCTCTGCCCTCCCAGGGTGACTGAACCATGAGCTTTGCGTGCCCAGACCTCGTAGCTGGCAGGCCTGGATTTTTTAAATGGTATCAGGTCACAGAAAAGGGGACACAGGGGTGCACGCTGACTGCCTCTGTCCTGCCACCGGGGCAGACTGCGGGAAGGGACCCCTGTGTGGGCCGAGCAGGTGGCCCCTTCAGCGTCTCCCTGCTGCACCCCAGGCTTGGCCTCAACGCCGACCACATGAGCCTGGCGCGTTTCCCTGCTCAGACCGCTCTCCTCACTTGGAGAAGCACCTGGGTCCCCCTCTTTCTCACACCATGTGGTTTGCAGGTTGCTGTTCACCCTGGAGTGGGGGAGGCCATGGTGCCCAACCCTGGACTCGCAGACCAGGGCAAGCCCTGGCCACAGCACACGCCATGGGGCAGGCACATCGCCCACTCCTGCCTAATCAGTGCCATGGGGACTCGCTCCTGGGTCCACGGTGGCACCTGCGGGAAGGCTCTCTTCCGCAGGGGGCGGGGGGCCGGGATGAGCGGCTGCTGGGGGAATGGAGGGAGGAAGGGCCGTGACGGAACATGGAAGCTCTGATTCCAGCTGTCCCTGAACCTCCAGGGACATGAATCAACAGAGTCCCGAATGACCCGGGAAGGAATAGATCTGACATCCCTGAGGTCCCTGAAACCATGGAGCCGAACCCCTCCTAGTACCTGCGGCGACCTCGCAACGTTCCCATGCACTAAGGTCCCCTCAAGAGACCAGGGAGGTCGGTGGAAGCAGAGGTTAATTCTAGACTCGGGTATAGACTGTTTAGTGGATGCTCCCAGAGATGGTGCCCCAGTGGGCTACAGCTGAGTCTGTAACGGGTTGATTCGCTCTGCCCAGATGCTGGGGCCCCCATCTACCAGCACTGGTGATCAGAGGACAGGGCAGTGGGCCCACGGCGAGGTGCACACCCATCAGCTCCCTAGAGGTCTGTGCCCCGGCTGAGGGCAGGGAGCTCAGTGGGTCCGACACCAGACTTGGGGGAGAAAGGCAACAAGTAGCTCAGCCAAGATGTCAGGCCCCCCAGGTTCCTGTCCCCTTCCAAGGGGTGCCTGGGGACCCTTCTTTCTCAAGTGGGCTTAACCAATCGGTGACGGGGTCAAGGCTCAGGTCACCAGATAGCAATCGCTGCATGAGCGTCAATGCACGTTCTGACCATCGATTAAGTCCAGGTCATTCCCGCAGTCACACCACGGCCACCGTCATCAGTGCAGCCACCAGCCTGGGGTAGTCACCCCGGGAAGCAGGGCCACCTCCCCACCGGCCAAGGCTAAAAATGGACACAGCACGCTGTGCCTGGCCATTCCAGTTTCCAAGACACCAACCCACTGGAGAGAGCGCAGTGTCTTTCAGGCACGCATAAATCACCGCTACGTTGAGAGGAAAAGGCTCCACCACGCAGTAAAATAACCAGCACGCTGCCGTTGATTTCTGCCTGGCCCTGCCTATCCATTCAGGATGTGCACGTTCATATAACAAATCACAAATCATCCGCTAACAAAAGCAGGCTGGACACACACACACACACAAACACACACGCGGCTGGCTTCTGAAATACCTCCTGGTCCCCCACAGCCAGGCAGGAAGCACACTCCGAAAACAGGGCTCCCTGGACCGAGGCCACGCTGGCCGAAGATGGATGCTCGGAGGGAGATCTAAGGTCTCACTCACCCCGTGGGTCCTGCTCACGCTGGAGCACGCTCCCTCTAAACACGGGGAGGTGTGTGGTGCTCACGAGGGAAGCAGAGGGGGCAGGGTGCTCCCACAAACCCCACCGGAACAGCAGAGTGAGGACGAAGGGGCCCGTCCACCCAGGGTGGCGAGAGAAAGAGGTCGGGTCCAGGTCAGGACGGTGTGACCTGGGAGCGGGCAGTGTGACCCAGACGAGTCTCGGACTCCCGGTGACCGTTGGCAACAAACACCCTCCATTCTAAATAGAGAGATCAGATGTTCCACCAAACTTCTCAGAGAGATACCATCGAACGTGCAAAGGTAGCGTTTGGCTGCGGTTGCTGGCAAACAGACCAGCGCAGAAGTGGCCATCTCTTCCGCGGTCGCGCCGCAGACGAGGACGGTGACCGAGGAAGCTGGAAGTGAGCAGCCGCTCTGGTCGATAAAACAAACACCAGGGTGGCTTTTGGGTGTGCGGGGAACGCAGTTTCCTGAACACACACAAATCCAGGTGACCTGAGCCAGAAAGGGACCTCAGAGGGGAACCGTGATCTCACACAGGGTATGGAGTGCCCGTCCCTGGGATCGGATGCGGACTCTCACAAGTGTCTGCAGAACCCCGAGCCTTTCCGTCTCTGGGGTGCCCTCCTCTGCAACCCTGAGCTCCCCCCCCACACTCAGACATCCGCTGTTTCCCAGATGGGGCATGCTATTCCTTCCTGCTGAGCAAGCACATGGAAGTCCCCTGTCTGGGGTGTCCCAGCCCCATCAGCTGCTGAGACAACATCCTGCAAAAGCAATCCTGCTCTGTTAGTGAAGCCCTTCCAGGCCGCTCCCTCCCACCAAGCCCCTCTGGGCCTCTCTGCCCACCTCTGTGTCCAGTATTACATTGAACAGGCCCTGAACGTGACGGGTCCCCCCTCCCCGCCCTCCCCCGCCCCCCATGGACATGGGGCGCTCCTAGGATAGCATGGAGACTTGCTTTGGTAACTCCAGTGCTAAACACAGTGCGTGGAGACCGTATGAACTCGATAACCAGAGAGCATTTAGTTCATCTCCTTCTAAGTGATCTTACAGACGCTATCTTAAATACTGCCCACATTTGAGGAAAACCAAGAAATATCCTTTGAAAGAACATAGTTGGCGAGCCACAGACAGACCTAGCTTGGCACAACATAATGCAAAATTATCACATTTCAGGCTCTTGCATCTTTGTATTACCCTGCCTGGGCCAAAATCAGGACTTGGCTAAGAGGAATGTCCGTGAGGCAGACAGGTCACGTCTCCCATAGACGAGCAGACGTCGGCCGATGTTCGCAAACCCCGGCAAAGAGAATAATAATTAGTAATAATAACAATGTATTGAATTACTGATGCCCTTTATTAAGTGCTGTCCCAAGCTGAGGACGAGAGGGTAGCTGAGTCACCCGCCCTTCAAAATGAAGGACGGGGTCACGGCTGCAAAGCATTTTTATGTCTGGTCCTTAGACGCGCAGCCGTTGAAGAAGCAGAAGCCCGCTCTTGCGAGCCAGAGAACGCGGATGCCAGCAAAAGGGCATCGGTGACAAGCAATGACTTCACTCAGAGAGGACTCCGGCTGTGAGGCGGCCCGGAATCCTGTGGCTGCAAAGGGAAGTTTCTTTTGATCAAAAAACTTGAGGGTGCACATGGTCAAGACAGGGGGAGGGGCTCTCCTTTACAGATGCAAGCAGCTCAAGAATTTCCTTGTCTTCGGAAGAGCGCGCACAGTGTTTTCTGGCCATTAAAGCGACCGCCCTCAGGCGACCTTTTGTTACCCCAAGATCCAGGGACTGTAAGTCCTTGGATGTGACAAAAGGCCACAGATATGCTGGCATGTTGTTCGCTTCACGCTGACCTTAACCCCACCCCAGCCCCCGCCCCCATAAATACGAGCCAGCTTCTGTTTCTGAGACTCAGAGTGCCTGGTTCAGAGGACCACTCCATGCACTTGACCTAAGTAAGCAAATGCCACCCCTTGGGCTCTCTGAAATTGCCCCTGGCTGCACCCTGATCCTGAACTCCTGCCCACAGGGGCTCGGGGTCCAGAAACCCCATTCTGGGCTGAAAGGGAATTTGGAGGTGCTCAGGACGACCCTGAACTTGAAGTAAAGTGGACCAGCCAGGAGGGCCTCCAGGAGGAGGTGGGGCTCGGGGAAGTCTTCGCAATCGCGAGGACCCTACGGGGAGCACACTTCGTTTATGATAACGCCCTCTGGTTCTAAGTCCCCTAACCCTCATCTTCTTGGTCCCCCTGTATACACGCAGGCCAGAGTGCGCAGGTGGTCGCCATGGTCACACGCGCTGGGTGGCAAGCCTTCCTTTTGCCCAAATAAATCCTTTATTGGTGGTGAAATACCTGGTCCACATTATAAACAGAGGCCTCCTCAGATGACAAATATTAGAAGGTAAAACCTCAGCATCCATGAGTGTTGGTCGGTCTTCCCCTCTCTGTCTCCCTGTCTGCCTGTCCCCCTTGCTCCCTGGTCTGTCTCTCTGTGTGTGTGGTCTCTGTCTCTCATCCTTCCCCCCCAAATTCTCTGACTCCCTCTTCCGTGTGCAGAGCAGCGGGGAATGAGCTGAAGACGGGAAAGACCCGGAGAGCAGCCCGAACATCTGCAGGAAGAATTCTGTGCCGAGAAAACCAACTCTTTCCACTTCTTATTTCACCAGCAGGTCTTTCCGGAATCCAGACAGTGGGCCGAGCATTCTGCAGGGAGGGTCTGCGTGGACTCCTCAGGCGAGGTGGGACACCCGTCACCTCTCGAGACCCGCTCTGTCTCATCCCATCTGGCCTTTCGGTGAGAGCGCTCTCTGCTAACACGTGGGTCAGCGCCACACGGCTGAGAGCAGGTCAGCCCTGGGGAAAACTCTGATGAGAAAACCTGACCGCTGGCATCCCCCAAAGGCCCCCGAGCCTTGTCTCTTCCTCTGCCTCCCGCCCCCCTCACCCCCAAGCTCCCGACAGGAAGTGAGTCAACAGCAGACTCAAGCGTGAGCGGCCCAGGAGACAGCCCTTGTTGTAGACGTCTGCCGATGCTATGCTGAAGACAGCAACATAAAAAAGCTTTTGCCCATGCTTAGAATCCAGACAGACAGGCTGCTAGGAGGTGAGGTGGCAGGGAAGCCCCAGGCCTGTGACTTCAAGTCATGCAGGTGCATGTCCCCCCTTTGAGGCTGGCCTTTTTGAACCAGAGAAGAAAGGAAGGCCAGACAGAGCTTGTGGGGTTTAATGAGGAGCCTGCCCAGACAGGGGCTTCCACGAGCCCGGGCTTGGCTCCACCGGGTGCACCCCACCCTCCAAGGGCACTCGTGCGTGTTGGCAAAGCAGTCAAGGCCAAGTCTGCAGAAAGCCAACCAAGCCCTGCCGTGCAGAGACAGCCTGGAAAACATAAACTTCTGTTGGCACGAGAGTCAAAACACAAAGGGGTTAGGACACAGGTCGCTTAGAATAATATGTTGCAATCAGGTCGCTATGAGACCGGGTCTTTCAGACATGGTGGCTGAGAAGAAAAATAGAACTGATTTGCTCCCTCGTACCAAAAAAAGACTAAGATCCAGATGGAAGCTTCCAAATATATCAAAGGACATTCACAACCCAAAGTGATGTCTGCCTGCGCATAGCACGGGAACTCGGGGACAGGCCCCGAGGACAGAGCCAGGGTGAGAGAGGGCAGACCAGAACTTGGATCCTTCGAGCCTCCGACCCAAGTCCTGCGACCCAAGTCCTGCGACCCAAGTCCTGCTCCCCTTGGCTCCTGGCTGTGACAGCCAGTGGCTTAGCCCACTACATGATGAGCACTGGGCCTGGGTCCCCAGGCATCACGTCAACCCTGCCACCTTACAACCCTGTTCAGGAAGTGTCCCTGTCCCCGTTAGAACCACAAGGGATGGCATCTGCTTATACGATACACTCTCCAGGCCTTCCTCCCCTCTGACAGCTGTCAGCCTGCGCTCTGTGTAGGAGCCTGGCTCTACTTTGTTCATTTTGTTCATCAGATGCCACCTGTGAGTGAGGTCACATGGGACTTGTCTTTCTCTGACCGGCTCATTTCACGTAGCGCCGTGCTCTTCAGGTCCATCCACACTGTCACAAAAGGAAAGATCTTCTTCACTCTCTTTTTTTTTTTTACAGCTGAGTAATATTCCATCGTGTAAATGTAACCACGGCTTTTGTCATCCACTCAGCCACTGGTGAGAGCTTGGGCTGCTTCCAGATCCTGGCTACTGTAAGTGACGCTGCAGTGAACACGGGGGTGCACACACTCTTTCACGTGTTTCTGGTTTCTTCAGAGATATTCCCAGAAGTGGAAACTCCGGGTCATAAGGTAATTCCATTTATAATTTTTTTTTAATTTTTATTTTATTCATTTTAGAGAGGAGACACAGAGTGAGAGAGAGAGAGAGAGACAGAGAGAAAGAGAGAAAGAGAGAAAGGGGGGAGGAGCTGGAAGCATCAACTCCCATATGTGCCTTGACCAGACCAGTGCAGGGTTTTGAACTGGCGACCTCAGTGTTCCCAGGTCGACGCTTTATCCACTGCGCCACCACAGGTCAGGCCATTTATAATTTTTCTGAGGAAACTCCATACTGCTTTCCACGGCGGCTGCACGAGTCTCCACACCCACCAGCAGTGCACGAGGGTTCCCTTTTCCCCACATCCTCGCCAACGTCTATTGTTTTCCTGATGAGAGTCATCCTGACAGGTGTGAGGTGATACCTCATTATGGTTTTAATTTGTATCTCTCTGATGCTGAGTGACATTAAGCATCTTTTCACATGTCTAGTGGCCATCTGTACATCTTCTTTGGAGAAGTGCCTGTCTAGGTCCTTTGCCCATTTTTTTAAGTGGATTGCTTGTTTCTTTGGTGTTGAGTTTTACAACTTCTTTATAAATTTTGGATATTAACCCCTTAGCTGATGTACCATTGGCGACAATGTTCTCCCATTCAGCCGTCTGACTTTATATTCTGTGGACGGTTTCCTTTGCTGTGCAAAAAACTTTTTAGTTTGGTAGAGTCCCATCTGTTTTTTCTTTGCTTCCCTTGTCTGAGGTGATAGATCAGAAAACGTATCGCAGTGAGAGATGCCTGAGATCTCACTGCCTGTGTTTGTCCTAGGATTTTTATGGTTTTGTAACTTACATTTAAGTCTTTAATCCATGTTGACTTTACTCTTGTACAAGGCGTAAGAAGGTGATCTAGTTTCGTTTTTTCACGTGTCTGTTCCATTTTCCCGGGACCATTTACTGAGCAAACTGTCTTTACCCTGTTGTTTGTTTTCGTCCCCTTTGTCAGATATGAAGTGACCATAAAGGCGTGGGTTTATTTCTGGGCTCTCTATTCAGTGGCATTGATCTATAGGTTTGTCTTTATGCCAGTACCCAGTACCATGCTGTTTTGATGACTAGGGCTTTGTAGTATCTTTTGATGTCAGGTCGCATGATTCCTCCAACTTTGTTATCTAAAAAGAAATTCCACTGATTTGAGAGAGAGGGACAGAGAGACTCATCAACTCGCTGTTTAATGTATTTGTTCCATTTAATTGTATACTCATTGGTTGCTTCTTGTATGCGTCCTGACCAGGGGTTGAACTCATTACCTCTGGTGTGTTGGGTCAACACTTTATCCACTGAGCCACTTGGCCAGGGCTCCAACTTTGTTCCTCTTACCTAAGATTGCTGAGGTTTTGGGGGGCCTTGTGTGGTTCCATATGACTTTTTGGAATATTTGTTCTAGTTCTGTGAAATATGTCGCTGTTATCTTGACAGGAATTGCATTGAATCTATAGATTGCTTTGGGTAGTATGGACATTTTAATAATGTTAATTCTTCCTGTCCATGAACACAGTATATCATTCTACTTGTTTGTATCTTCTTTAGTTTCTTTCTTCAGTGCCTTATTATTTTTCAGGTACAATTCTTTTGCATCCTTGGGTTAAATTTATTTCTAGGTATTTTTTGCACAATTGTAAATGAGATTGTTTTCTTAGTCTCCCTTTCTGGTAGTCCATTATTGGTATTCAAAGATGCAATTGATTTCTGAATATTTATTTTGTATCCTGCTACTTTAAGAAACTCATTTATGAGTTCTAGTAGTTTTGGGGTGGAATCTTTTGGGTTCACTACATAGAGTATCATGTCATCTGCAAATAACGATAGTTTTACCTCTTCCTTTCTAATCTGGATGCCTTTTATTTCTTCTTCTTGTCTGGCTGCTGTGGCTAGGACTTCCAAAACTATGTTGAATAAGAGTGGTGAAAGGGGGAACCCCTGTCTTGTTCCTGATCTTACAGGAAATGTATGTAGTTCTTCCCATTGAGTATGATGTTGGCTGTGAGTTTGCTGATTATATTTGAAATGTTTAAAATAAGCCCTGGCCAGCTGGCTGACTGGATAGCGTGTCAGCCCAGCATGTAGGAGTCCTAGGTTTGATCCCCGATCAGGGCACACATGAAAAGCAAACATCTGCTTTTATTCCCTTCCCTCTCCCCCTTCTCTCTCTCTTTCCTTCTTGCAGCCAGTGGTCTGACTGGTTTGAGCGCCGACCACAGGCACAGAGGATAGCTCAGTTGAAGTGCATCAGCTTCAGGCACTAAAAATAGCTTGACTGCTTTGAGCATCAGCCACAGAGAGGGGTTGCTGAGTGGATCCAGTCGGGGAACATGTGGGAGTCTATCTCTTCTCCTCTCACTTAATAAAATAAAGACATCCTTTAAAAGTATTTATTTTTGTCCCTGTTTCACTGGGAATCAACAGGCAAGGATATGTGTATTGTTTTCATGAAACACACTGTGAACAGTTCTCATTTTGCAAGCGTGATCCACCCCTTTGAAGTGTTTGTGGAGTTGAAAGAAAGACATGAGGCCCCCAGTTCTGGCTCCCAGCCCACTGCTGTGGAGTTCAAAGGGGGCGTGAACCACATCAAAACTCCCGGGCACAGCACCTGGACAGGGCGGGCCCGGACTGGTGAGGGCTGGGGAACAGCAGCCCCCTGCGAGAACAAAGGAAGCTGGCTTGGTACCCCCCCCCCAGGGCAGGGATCTCCCAGCCCGCTTCCGGCAGGAGCCCCGTCCCCGCACCGTGCACCTGAGCCTGCTGGCGCCTCCTGCAGTTCAGTGAAAGCCCCTCACCTCGGGGCGGCTGGCCCGAAACCCCAACCCTCTGGAGTGGTGTCCAGCACTCCGGCTCTGGAGGAAAACGCAGGTGACAAAACGAGAAGTGAGCTCTCTAACGTAAACGCCGGTATATGTCTGGGGTCAGGATCTGAAATGACAGGCATGCTAGAAGTACCCACGAGCCTAATCGCACTCTGGGTGATTCCGTCGGTACCCGGGGCAGAGAGAGAGGGAGATGGGGCCCACGGGGTGAGCCCTAGACGGGAGCCACGGGTTCGGCCGTGCACGGGGGCTCAGCACCGCTGGGACGAGCCGTGGAGAGGGTGGCATCAGTCAGCACACCGGAGCTGGCACAGGCTCAGAGGGGACGTGATGCCACTCTCTCTCTTGTCAGCCCTAAGTTTTGAGGACTTCGGGGACAAGGCATAGGTAGCTTCATAGCTTTTAAGTGCCCATCTAGAATTTACTCTGTTGACCCTCGGTTCACACACCTGGTTGGCACCCACACACACGGCTTCCTGGTGCTGAGTTTGGCTATTTACTTCAATGTTTTATGGCAAACAGCCTGGCTGAATTCCGTCCACGAACCCCAGCTAAAGTGCATAAAAATTTGCCTTTCTGCCTCATAAAGAGCTCTGACACCAAACAGTCGATGGTGCGTGTTCAAGAACGGATTTGTTCACGGGGCACACAGGTAAGCGGTTGCCTTAGGAGGTTAAAATACTCAATCATGCAAACTTTGCATGATCATCCAAATTACACTGCAATAAATAAATAAAAAGTCACCTAGCACGTCACACCATATTGACGTGACCTAGAACTTTGGATGGCTTGTAAAAGGCAGCTCACCTATTCATACGAATTTTGACTTGGTTCATGTAGTTGTTCAGAGGTCACTGGGCTCTTAATGTATGTCAATTCACAGCCTTAGGTGTTTCAGGGGCGTGATCACCACGACTGACTGAGTGCCAGGCATGTGCCTTGCACGTGACATGTATCACCTGCCACGCTCACCCGCAGCCACGCGGAGTGCAGGTTACCCCTCCCACTGTAGAGGAGAAAACACCGAGACGAGGGTTCTGAATAGCTGAGCCGACGTCACACAGAGCCAGGATGTATGTGAAGACATCACAGCTGCACCTAAAGTCCGGACCCTCAGACACACGCCTTCCATCCTAAAAAAGCACTGACTACCAGGGTAGAGGAGATCGACTCTTTGAACAAGTCAACTGGAAATCAGAATAGAGTCTGGCCAGTGCTCTGAGGCAGGCCCTACAGAGAACTAACTAAAGCAAGAGAGATTTTCCCTAGGCGGGGGGGTCAGGAAGGCTTTGTGGAGACTGAGGCATTTGACGTGGGCTTTGAGGTATGAGTAGGAGTCCTCTGGCAGGAGATAAAAGGGAAGGAGATGCAGAGCAGGGGACTGAGCAGGCTCCACCTCCGAGGATCTGGACAGCACCCGGGTGTGCCAAGCCGTTGGTTCGCAGGAAGACAGCTTGCCAAAGGGCTGGAGATGATCCTGGAACACACAGTTCTCTCCGGGTGATAACCACACACTAGAAGGCCAGTCTTTATCCTAACAGATACATTCATTCCTGTTTTGACTGCAGAATCTCTGTTAGTGTAACTGAAACATTCTAAATGAAGAAGACACACCCAGGGAAGGAACGAAGGAAGGGCCATTATCACGGCGTCCCCTCCTGGCTCCCAAACGTGCCTCCTTGGCGACTCCCTGGTCCAGCTCAGTCCTGTTAGCAAATGCGTGCGGCACCTCCGTAAGAACTGGCAACGTCGCCCTGAGACAGACCTCGCTCATGTCTCCACGATCCAGCTCAATATACGGCAACAAAAATGTGTGGCTGCCTCCCAACCACACTGACAGCCACTAAAAATACCCCAGGCTCGTCTTCTTCAGCAGATGCGCGCCTAAAATGCTTCACTTCCTCACGCGATCTTCTGCCCAACGGCAGTTACCACGAGCCTGCCGCCGGGCCCTTGGCTGGGAGCTTGAGGATACCGCTTGTGCTTAGAGGAAGTGCACGCCACGCAGAGCTCGTACAGCAGGCCGGAAGCCGGTGCCTTCAGATGGATCCAGAAAATACCAGGGAAAGCCTTGGGCTGAGCAGGGGAAGATCACCCATTTGATTTGGAGCACATCTGCCATCCCAGAAGAACTGTCACGGGGACAGCTGGGCAGGAGGATTGCAGAGGAGTGGTCTGGGCTAGAAATGAACCTCCGGGTTGGAAGGAGTTCATTCGGATAAAACGGGGTGCCTTAGGTGGAGATGATTGTGGTTCAAACAGAGCCCAGCGGACCAGTGGGGAGCATGGTGTGGAGCAGATGTGCATTGTGACCAGCTGGAATTTGCATTTCAGCTCTGTGACTAACCAGTCGTCAACTACCGTTGATTCCTCACACATCCATCTTCAGTACCTGCACCCCCATCCCCACCCCCATGCTTCCTGCAGCCCCTCTCAGGGGCTGATGGACTTACACACGGATCCCTGGAGGGAAGGGGTCACTCGGTAGAGCAGGGGGCCCCGGGACCTCCTGCAGGCTTCCACGGAGCCACTGACCAGCAGTTCCTCCACTCAAGTGAGAAGTGGCCTCCGTGGGTATGGTTTTAAAACTAAGAACACCCAGATTTGTCCAACAACCTCGCCTTCTCAAGATGAAAATCTAGTTCCTTGCTCACGGGGATATAAGGGAAGTCTGGGGTTTGGGGGAGTCAGGGTGCTGATTCAGGGCCCCGCTAACACGAACAACAAAGACCTCTGCCCCACGGGTCACGACCAAAGTCAGTGCCACGTCTGGGAAGAGCAGAGTGCCACTCTAGTCCCTTCTCACCGACAGCACAGCCCCACCTCTTGGGCCTGTGTAGCCACATGGCCTTGTGCTCCCTGAAGGCTCAGAGCCTGTGCTCAGGAAGCCCGGAATACACCCCTATTCTCACGCAGGGCTCAGCACCTTACCAGCATGGGCCACCCTGTACATACCCCACCCTTTATGCCCTCCTTTGGCTTAGTGATTTTGAAAAGGTGCGTCCCCTCCCTCCAACACACATAATTTAAATGGTCATAAGTCTTTATTTTGCACAGGTAGGAGTTCACCAACCTTTGGGACATAACCACCTCCAGGCATTCTGGGTCAGGGAGCACCGGAAGTCAAGAGCAGCCTGGACATGAACACAGTGACTGTAAAACACGTGACCGCCCATTGCTGGTTTTCAACCATTCTAAAATACAAGCACAGAGCCACATTCTCCTTCCCGCGAGTGTCCTGGATAGGACCTCTCACCGAGTGGTCCTCATCCAAGGCAAGTCAGTGTCAGAACACTCCAAGTAGAACTGTTCAACCTTTCTAGAAAGGCTGGCCACGCCAGGAAGGAATTTAGGTCAGTCCAGCAGGTCACGCAGGGCTTGGCTCTGCCTGGGCATCCTGTGGGCTGGAGTTGGGCTTCCCCAGATGGTCCCAAGGAGCCCGCAGGCTTGGCACCGCACGGAATTTTCAGCCACAGGTCACTCCATCGACACCGCAGGCCGTGGCAGTCTGTCAGAGCCAGCCCCGGGCCTGTCCCCACTCCCCGCAGCCCACCAGCGTCACCCACTCGGCTCCTGTCCTGGGAAGGCACGGACGCGGGACCACCGAGCAGCCTCCCAGCAACAGCTCCCGCCCCTCCGGAGTTGGCGCAACTCCGAGTCACTTTCTCAAAAGGCTCCTCTGTGGTTCCTGGCGAACGCATAGCCCCCAACACACCCGCTGGCACCCCCTCTCGGTCTGGCCCGCTTCCACACACGTCCCTGTCGCCGTCCCGCTGGCACTGGCGCTGCCGCCACCGGCAGGCATACGCTCCGCCAGTCCGTTTACCGAGCGCGAACGCGAGAGCTGCCTATGGGTCGCCAAGTTGGGCTGGGAGCCCCGGGGGGCCGATGCCCGGGGTCGCGCGCGCCCCAGCCGCCGGCACCCGGTACCCGGCTCGTGGACCCGGCACCCCGGCGCGGCCCCTCCCTCCCGCGGCGGCGGCCGAGGCGGCGTCCCCGGCCTGCTCCGCTCGCCCTGGGCGCCCGGCGCCCGGAGAGGCGCACCTGCCCAGCCCGCAGCCCGCAGCCCGCGCCCCGCACCCGCGCCCCACGCGCGCGCTCACCTCACGGGGGCCGGTCCGGTGGTGCTGATCCCGCCGCGGTGGCGACTCCGCATCTCCCGGGCGCTCGCCTGCCGCCCTCCCGGGCGCCCCTCTGGCCCCGCCGCGCGCGTAGGAGGATCGTAAGGACGCGCGGAGACCGCGGGTTCGGGGCGCCGCCCGCGCAGCCCGCCGCCCGCCGCCCGCAGCCGAGCAGGAAATTTGTCCGGCCGGGTCCCGCCGCCTCCTCGGCTCGGGCTCGGGCTCCGGCTCGGGCTCGGACTCCGCGGCGGGGGCTGGGGCGCGGCGCTGCGAGGAGCGGGGGCGACGCCTGGTGTCCATCGCCGGGAGCGCACCCCGGGCGCCCGCCCACCTGGGGCCGCGGCCCCGCCCGGCAGGGACGGCGGGAGGCCCAGGGCGCCCAGCCACCCTGAAGGCCCCTTTCGCCAGGCTGCTGCACCCTTTGGGGAGACCTTGGCTGGGCCCCCCACTGCCCGGCCCCAGGCGCTCATGCAGGGCGTCAGGATGTGACAGACGCTCCCACAAGCAGGGAAAGGCCCTTTCTACCCAGCTCTGGCCCGGACACCAGGAAGTGGCCTGGCTGGGGGCCACGCAGTCCCTACAGGACATCCGGTACCACTACTGGTTCCAAGAAGTAGAGAGTCATGAACTCTGCTGAACCTGTGTCTTCCTCCGAATAAGGGTGCCCACTGGGGGTGTGGAAAGGGGGCCTATTTGTCATTATGGCGATTTCTGGCAAAAGTACACACTTCTGCGGTACAGGGCTCCCCTGGAGCTATTTGAGGAGGTTTCGGAGTCAGGGAAACTCCAACAGAAGGGCGGGAAGGACACCTGTTGTCTCACTGTAGCTCGTGACCTTTGTGTGGTGCCCTCCGGGTTGGTCCAAGGCCTGGCTCTCAAGGAGTGTTATTACATCCCTGTTGTGGAGGCCTCACTCATTAGGGCTTGTGAACGGCAGTTAGGTGGTTAGCACACCTTGAGTCAGCAGCCAGCAGACAACGCCTGGGGCTCTTGAGGACAGAGCAGCACACCCCAAACACTGAAGAATGACGGGCACCTAGTGGCTGAGACCATCATAGAGGACCTGTCCAGAGGGCCGTGTCCCTTCCACAGGGCGTAAAGGGCTGTGGAACCAGTGAAGAACTTGAACTCAACTTTCCTTCCCGGCCCCAAAGCGTACCGTCTCTGGGGGCTCCTGTCCGGCGCCAGGTGTCTGAACACCACCCATGCACAGGGAACTCAAAAAGGCACAGCCGCTCGGGATGCCTCTCCAAGTGCTGGCCCTGCTGGCTTCTCCACTGTCTCAGACCCAGCTCCTGCCCTTCCCCACAGTCCCTCCACAGGCACTCCTGTCTCCACCTCTCGTCTACCTCTGACTCACCTGCGAGTCCACTCTGTCTAGCTTCCAAATGCCTCTGGAATGCTTCCCCATCTCTCCCCTCCCCTGCCTCCGTCTCTCCCCTCCCCTGCCTCCGTCTCTCCCCTCCCCTGCCTCCCTCTCTCTTCTCCCCTGCCTCCCTCTCTCTTCTCCCCTGCCTCCCTCTCTCCCCTCCCCTGCCTCCCTCTCTCCCCTCCCCTGCCTCCCTCTCTCTTCTCCCCTGCCTCCCTCTCTCCCCTCCCTTGCCTCCCTCTCTCTTCTCCCCTGCCTCCCTCTCTCCTCTCCCCTGCCTCCCTCTCTCCCATCCTCTGCCTCCCTCTCTCTTCTCCCCTGCCTCCCTCTCTCCCCTCCCCTGCCTCCCTCTCTCCCTTCCCCTGCCTCTCTCTCTCTCTCCCCCCCTGCCTCCCTCTCTCCCCTCCCCTGCCTCCCTCTCTCTTCTCCCCTGCCTCCCTCTCTCCCTTCCCCTGCCTCTCTCTCTCTCTTCTCCCCTGCCTCCCTCTCTCCCCTCCCCTGCCTCCCTCTCTCTTCTCCCCTGCCTCCCTCTCTCCTCTCCCCTGCCTCCCTCTCTCCCATCCTCTGCCTCCCTCTCTCCCCTCCCCTGCCTCCCTCTCTCCCCTACTCTGCCTCCGTCTCTCCCCTCCCCTGCCTCCCTCTCTCCCCTCCCCTGCCTCCCTCTCTCTTCTCCCCTGCCTCCCTCTCTCCCCTACTCTGCCTCCGTCTCTCCCCTCCCCTGCCTCCCTCTCTCCCCTCCCCTGCCTCCCTCTCTCTTCTCCCCTGCCTCCCTCTCTCCCCTCCCCTGTCTCCCTCTCTCTTCTCCCCTGCCTCCCTCTCTCCTCTCCCCTGCCTCCCTCTCTCCCATCCTCTGCCTCCCTCTCTCTTCTCCCCTGCCTCCCTCTCTCCCCTACCCTGCCTCCCTCTCTCCCTTCCCCTGCCTCTCTCTCTCTCTTCTCCCCTGCCTCCCTCTCTCCCCTCCCCTGCCTCCCTCTCTCCCCTACCCTGCCTCCGTCTCTCCCCTCCCCTGCCTCCCTCTCTCCCATAACAGCAATGGTCAGACTCGCTCTTTCCCAAGCAATCCCTTCTTTACACACCATTTGGGGGCCCTCTTAGAAATGAAACCGGGTCATGTCAATCTCCTGCCGCAGAAGCTTCATTCAGGACAGAACCCAGATTTCCTGGGAGGCCCCGCCTGACGTCTTAGCTGCTCCCGAGCCTCTGGCCCCTGTTCATGGCGCTCCGTCCCTTAACGCCTCTTCTCAATGATGGAGACCAGCATGTCCCAGAGGAGGTGGGGGAGTGGGTTTTCCCCCTCTGTTTCCTCCACCCCACCCCCCCACTGCCTCACACTGCTCTCCTCCGCTACCCTCTTGCTGTGTAGTTATTTGTTTGGGGCCAATCTGCCCTGGTCTTCTGTCCCCTCCCCAGGGCTGTGTACTCCCAGACCCTGCCCCTCTCTCTCTAGAGCTCAGGACACAACTCCCCTAGGCAGGAGGTGTTTAGGAAAAGACTGTGCTGACAGAAAAGAGGAGGTGGGCCCCGGCAGGCAGCAGTACCAGGCGGCCTTATCTCCCTGGGGCTCAGCAGGGTGGGCGGCTCCCTCCTGAGCATGCCCCCAAGGATTGCCCAGGTTGGGGCAATGGAAACATCACCCAGCTCTCTGTTCCCCCGCAGTGACGGCCCGCAGAGCCAGGCTTCTGTCCCTGAAGGCCGTCGTTTGGAAGCTCTGAGGAGCACAGGTGTGCTTGTGAGCACCGCAGGGCTGTGGAGGCAGAACCTGAGACAGAGAGGGGAGAGACAAGTGCCTTTGTCAGGCATCTGCTGTTGGAAAGTCAGCAGCCCGGTGACAGGAGGAGGGGCAGATGGCTCTTCTGTCCTGGTAATATCCTCTCTGTGGGACCCCGAAGATTCTTCCAGGAATTTAGCAATATCCCTCAACCTTCTCTAATGTCTAAAGACATTCATCACGGACACACAGAAGCAGAACTGTGTTGATTTCCATACGGGACCCTTGATCCTTCCTAACCATGTTCCTTCAGCCCCTCTTAGGCTCAAGGCCTCTGCTGACATCAGCCTTAGTTTCCCTTTTGTTTTATCCTGAGCCTTGAGGTCCTCCCTCAGCTTT
Source organism: Rhynchonycteris naso (assembly GCA_037038555.1). NCBI lineage: Eukaryota > Metazoa > Chordata > Mammalia > Chiroptera > Emballonuridae > Rhynchonycteris > Rhynchonycteris naso. The sequence goes on along the minus strand of CM072999.1, from coordinate 258,889,668 downwards.
CTGGCATCCCAAACACCTGGCCGTCTTCCTCTTTTAGGACCCCAGGACTCAGACCTTGTTCCATCTGCAGCGTCCTCGTTACCCGTTACCCCCATGCACAGCCATCAAACCCCCCTTCTGTGTACGCCCCGCCCCCTCTGGGACTGCTCACGGGCCCTGCGATCCTGCCCTTTGAAGCCCAGCTGGGGACAGTTCCCCTCTGGCTGTTAGCATTGACTGGAGTCCTGCCACCTAGTTTCTCATCTTACCGGAGGCCCAGCGGTTGGGATTTCAGCGGGGTCAGCCAGGTATGTCACAAGAGCTCAGTAGACGTCCATTCAGATGAAAGCACTCCCGGCCCGAAATGCTCTCTGGTGGGCTAAGCCAGAAAGGCAAACTCAAGTTGCCCTTTAAGCACCGCACCGGAACAGCAACATAGAGTGACTTCAGGGACCCTGTCTCTAAATCTGATGTAGGACTTGTCCCCACAAGGACGGAACTCAGGATGGCTGTTTCAGTCTGTAGAATGTGCCAGAACAAATGCCTCTAATGGGTCCAGAACTTTCTACTTTACCCTCACTCAGTTACTTCTCCCCTGCCCGCCACCCCGCATGTCCAAGTTATTCCCAAGTGTGCACAGTCGTTAACCGGTGATGTCGAGAGGACTGGCCCTCTTTTTATTTAATTTATTGTGTGTACATAGATCCTAGTGTTTCCCAGAATGCATCCCCCCTCCTCTGTGTTCCCCTCCACATCCCCCTTGCCCCCCTCCCCGCGAAGCCCTCCCCCCTTCCCTCCAGGGTTATCCCATCCTCTCCTCCCCTTTCCCTCTGTCCTCTTCTCCTCTGGTCCCTTTGATCCCTCCTCTGTCTCAGCTCCGTTCCTCAGTTCTCAGTGTTCCTTGGATTCCTCAAGTGAGTGAGGTCATATGATATTTTTCTTTTTCTGCCTGGTTTATTTCACTCAACATAATAGTTTCCAGGTCCCTCCATATTGTTGCAAAAGGTAAGATTTCCTTCCTTTTCATGGCCCCATAGTATTCCATTGTATATATGTACCATCGGTTTTTAATCCACTCATCTACTGACGGACATTTGGGCTGTTTCCAGGTCTTGGCTATTATTGTTAAAAATGCTGCCATAAACATGGGGGTGCATTTCTTCTTTTGAATCTGTGATGTGGTGTTCTTGGGATATATTCCTAAAAGTGGGATGGCTGGGTCAAAAGGCAGTTTCATTTTTAATTTTTTGAGGAATCTCCATACTGATTTCCACAGTGGCTGCACCAGTCTGCATTCCCACCAGCAGTGCAGAAGGGTTCCCTTTTCTCCACATCCTCACCAGCACTTGTTCTGTGTTGTTTTGCTGATGAGCACCATACTGACTGGTGTGAGGTGATATCTCATTGTGGTTTTAATTTGCATTTCTCTAATGATTAGTGATGTTGAGCATTTTTTCATATGCCTATTGGCCATCTGTATGTCCTCTTTGGAGAAATTTCTATTCATTTCTTTTGCCCAGTTTTTGATTGGATTGTCTTCCTGGTGTTGAGTTTTACAAGTTCTTTATAAGTTTTGGTTATTAACCCCTTATCAGACGTATTGTCGAATGTTCTCCCATTGTGTGGTTTGTCTTTTTATTCTGTTCATATTGTCTTTAGCTGTGCAAAAACTTTTTAGTTTGATATAGTCCCATTTGTTCATCCTGTCCTTTATTTCACTTGCCCATGGAGTTCAGTCAGCAAATATATTGCTGTGAGAGATGTCGGAGAGTTTACTGCCTATGTTTTCTTCTAAGATGCTTATGGTTTCACAGCTTACATTTAAGTCTTTTATCCATTTTGTTTTTATGGATGGTGTAAGTTGGTGGTCTAGTTTCATTTATTTGCAGGTAGCTGTCCAGTTTTCCCAACACCATTTGTTAAAAATACTGTCTTTACTCCATTGTATGCTCTTTCCTCCTTTGTCAAATATCAGTTGTCCATAAAGCTGTGGGTTTATCTCTGGCCCTTTGACAGGCGATTCCTCCGTGGTGGTAAGAACACAGTTGCTCTCTCCGCCAGGTGCTCATGGCATGTGACTGCTGTTTGCTCCTTGGGTTAATCTCCATTGTGGATGACACACATGTATGACACAGACCCCGAGAGTGCTGTTTCATGGGTAAGTAAATGCCTAACCGGTGAACTGCACGTCCTTATCAGGATACTAAGCATTTCCACCGCTCAGGAGAGTTGGCCCACATCCCTTCTCAGAAAGTCCCTCCCTCCCGCCAAAGGCAGCTGCCGTCCTGACCTCGGTCACACCTGGTCTGTATCACCTTGTAAATGGCACTGTGCAGTATGAAGACTTTTGTTTCTAGTTTCTTATGTATGGCAAAATCTTTTTTAGCAATGCATGGCTTATTACCTGTACCGATAGTTTAGGCAATGTATCATTTTATTTTTCTCTAGTTGTTTTTCAAGATTTTTCCTCCTGTTTTTTTTTTTTTTTTTTTTTAGAAATTTGATTAAAATGTGTTTTTGTTTAGTTTCCCTTGTGTCTATCATACTTGGGATTTGTTGTTCTTCTTGCTTTATAAGTTTATACTTTTCATCAGATGTGGCCATTGTTCAGCCGTGGTTTCTTCGCAAACGTGTCCCACCCTCTCCCATTTCTGGAATTCCCTGATGTCGCCTGATAATTGACCCCCAGGTCACTAAAGCTTGTTAGACCTGTGAGCCTCTTTTGTTCTCTGTTTCAGTTTCGATTGTTTGTATTACCGCTGTACATTTAATTTTAAGGATCTTTTCTCTGCAGCGCTTAATCTTCTGTTACATCCATCCAGTGAAAATTATCGTTATAAGAGGGAAGGCCCTGGCTGGTTGGCCTGGTGTGTGGAAGTCCTGGGTTCGATTCCTGGCCAGGGAACACAGGAGAAGCACCCATCTGCTTCTCCACCCTTCCCCCTCTCCTTTCTCTCTGTCTCTCTCTTCCCCTCCCACAGCCAAGGCTCCATTGGAGCAAAGTTGGCCCGGGCACTGAGGACGGTTCCATGGCCTCCGCCTCAGGTGCTAGAATGGCTCTGGTTGCAATGGAGCAACACCCCAGATGGGCAGAGCATCGCCCCCTGGTGGGCATGCCGGGTGGATCCCGGTTGGGCACATGCAGGAGTCTGTCTCTCTGCCTCCCCGCTTCTCACTTCAGAAAAATACCTAAATAAATAAATAAGTATTAAAAGGGGGAAAAAAATAGTGTGATGAATGGGAATCGGCTTCTTAGGGTGATCATGTTGTAGTATGCACAAGTATCAAATCATGAAGTCACACACCTGGAACTAACCACTCTCTATGTCAATTTTACCTCACGTTTTAGCAACCGCCGCATTTCTCCGAAAGGTTTGCACTTTGTAGCAAAAGTATATTTTTGCTCAACCTCTTTGAGAAGCTCCGAAACCTTCAAACCCAGTTTCTGGCAGGATGAAATGACTTAATTTCTTCATCTCTCACCAGGGAGTTCTATCCGCACAGCACCGTCCCTTGTGGAATGACTTGTCATTCACCTCGTTTTGCCTGGAACGTATTTCCAGTTTGCTCCCGGAATTGAGGGAACCGTTGGTAACGGGACATCGGGCCGCAATGAGATGCTCAGACACTCTCTTGGTCAATTAGGATAGTAGCAGCGGTATGTCAAAATCAGTTATTATAGCAAGATAAAATTTAGTGTTTAGAATGCTCAACTGCCTAGAGCATCACCACGTTAAGAAAGGATTTTACGCATTTAAAAGGGTGCCTCCTTACAGGAAAATTTGGGCCACCTTGGGGTAGCCGTTCTATTAAAACAATGCCCACAGGCGGGTGATGCACGTGCATTTTATGACAAGAGTTTAAGAGACATGGATTAATTGTGAAAAAGGGAAAATAAACCCTATTATCGCTTTAGAGCTCTGTGTGCCATGAGGTACATATTGGTGGGTGTTCTTTTTTAAACCCTCTGCTGTTTCATAACCCACATGATAAACAGAAAAAGAAAAGAAATCAGCAGTGACAAATGATGGTACAAAAGAAAAAAAAAAAAAGGATGACAGCTTGTCCCTGTGCTTTCTGGCACCGCAGAGAGCATTTTCTCTCTAGGCGGCGGGGAGAGGAGCCTCTCAGAGTACGCTTCCGCGAGCCACGGTGTGCGGGGAGGAGGTCAGCGGTGAGTGCAGGGAGTTGAGGGTTCAAGGATGGCCCCTTGTGATCGCGTATACTGGTTACCTGTTTATTTTCATGTCCTACAAAAAGACCAGGTGCATTGAGTTTGCTTATTTATTTATTTTTTTTTTTGGTAACTTTTGATTACCACCAAGCTAATGCAGAGAATGTCATAGTCAACGGACTTAGAAAAAACCATGAGGAAGGAAATAGAGACGTGAGCACAGGTGTAAATATGGCTGCAGGGCAATGATGACTGAGACACGGGAAGTCCTGAGCCAGAGGCACCTACCAGCGGCTGTCACCTCCCTCTCACCCGGGGTTTTGTCTTGCTGTCTCCTTGCCTGTGATGGCTTCACGTCACAGGCTTTGTTCCGTCTGTGGTGGCCACTTCACCACGGGCTCTGACACCCCTTCCTCACGCACATCCGGCCTCGGTCTGCCCCGGCCCGTCCTTCCTGCGGTCCCTGTGTCCAGAGGCCCTGCTCTCCTTTTGCTCCTAAGAGAGGGGCTAGTCCCCGGTGCCGTGCCCTGGGACAGTCCCAATCCTGGGTGCCACAGGCTCTGCACTTGAAGCATGAGCACTGACTCTGTCTCCCCAAACTCCAAGGGAATCCCCCCCACCCCAAATTCCAACAAGACTCTGTATGCCTGATGCTAGGGGGCTAAGACGTGTAACAGCATTAGCTCTGGACAAAGGTGCAAGCTGTGACCTCAGGGACAGGACCGTGACCAACACAACAGATAAAAAGAGAACAAGACAAGGTGGGTCCCCTTTGAGTCCCTGCTCCGGCCTGTGTACGGATGGGGCTTGGTACCCCGAACTCCAAACTTGTTGTCAGCCAGCCAAGGCGACTTGACTCGGGAGTTCTGTCTAAGCTCCTTAGCCTCTCCCCTGCAGGACGCGCCTGGGGGGAAGCGTGATCAAAAGGCAGCCAGCCCCCAACTGGCGTTTGGAGCAGATAAGGCACCCTTGGCGTAGCGGAGGTGAGATGTGTCGGGGACAGTCACTCACGACGAGTGAGGACAGAGCGGTGGTGGGTCGGAACCGCCCACCAGGAGCACAGGCGGGAAACGACAAGGGGACCAAGGGAACAGCGGGCAGGAGGCAAGAAGGACAGTCCATGCTCGGGAGGCTGGGACGCCTCCTGCAGGGAAGAGCGCTTCTCTGCGTGGATGACGCCGCTCAAGAATCTATAGTAAGAACTCCACACGACAGGGGATTCCCGGTGAGATAATCGAGTAACAGAGACGGGATGAAGAGGAACCCGGAGAGAAGGAAACGAATGGGAACTCCAAACCGCATCATTTCAGGATCAGTATGAAAGTGGTTTCTGGTTTTTTGTTTTTTGTTTTTTTAAAAAAGAGACTGAACCAAAGGGCAAATTATCATAACGGAGGGACGTAACAGTGAGCGCAGCGGAGAAGCAATGAGGGAGAAAATGGTGGGTACAGAGGTTAAAGACACCCCCGCGCGAGGGGTGCCCGGAAAGGTAAAGATTTCGACAAACAGAGCGCGTGACTTGGGAATACGGGACAGAAAATCCCTGTGCAACTGAACGGAATGTGCCGATCGAAAACACAACCCGTGACACTCGGGGGAAATAGAGGTACAGGACAAGCTATACAAAGTGTATCTTGGTTAAGTTTCATTCCACAGATAAAGATTAAAGAAAAACTTCACCAAAGAAAGTATATGGTCAGCGAAAAGATGTGCGAAGTCACTGAGGTAGAGAAATGCAAGTCAGAGTCACAGTGAGCTCCCACGAAGCACTCAGATTTTAAGAGACCAAGAAAAGCAAGTGCTGAGGGTTGGGGGACAGGGGACAACCAGAACTACCGTCCTTTGCTTGGCGCGCGGGGCAGGGGGTGTGTACCTTGGTACAGCGACTTTGCAAAACACTTGGTCAGTTCCTTCTAAGTTTAAATACACTTACTGCATGTCCCAGCAATTTCTCCCCTAGACGTTCACCCAGGAGGAGAGGAAGCATGCGTCCGTTTGAACTCAGACGTTCAGAACCACTTCATTCATCATAACCAATAAATAGTTCGCATCCACTCAAATACCCTTTGACGGCTGAATGGGTCAAGAAATTCTGGTGTATCCTGGGGAACCTCAAAATAAGCCATACATGGAAGACTCTACTGGATACTGTAATGTACCACGGTTATGAAATTTGAGAAAAGGCAGAACTAGAGCGACAGTGCCCTGGCCGGGTGACTCGGTTGGTTGGATTGCCGTCCCCACAGGCCAAGGTCGTGGGTTCCATCCCCCATCAGGGCACATGCAGGAATCAACCAATGAGCACACAGACGGGTGAAATAGCAAGCTGATTTTTTTTTCTCTCTCTCTCTGTCTCAAATCAATTTTTTTTAAATTTTTATTTTATTCATTTTAGAGAGGAGACAGAGTGAGAGAGAGAGAGAGAGAGAGAGAAAGGGGGGAGGAGCTGGAAGCATCAACTCCCATATGTGCCTTGACCAGACCAGTGCAGGGTTTTGAAGTGGCGACCTCAGTGTTCCCAGGTCGACGCTTTATCCACTGCACCACCACAGGTCAGGCTCAAATCAATTTTTAAAAATAAAAAATTTAAATGATATTGACAGAAAAGCAGATCACAGAATCGTAATATAATGCAAAATTACCTATAACACTATCCACAATTTTAAAACTTGGTAGCCAGAATTTTCTAGCACTAGGAAAAGAAAGAGAGAGAGAGGGAGAGAAAGAGAGGGAGAAATTTCTTACATTCTGCTAGTGGGATTATGTATCAGAGGCCAAGTTTCACTTGATATCAAAAGTCCCAACCAGCCACTCTTCTCTGGGAATTTATGTAAGGCTATAATTAACAGCTCGTATCTAAGCAGGTGGATGTGAGCAAAAAATTTCATAATAGCTAAAATGTCCAAAACAGAACATTGTTTACATGAATGATAGTGAACCCATAAAATTGAAGAGTATCCAGTGATATAAAATGTTGCAAACATTTATAAAAATGGCGTATCAATTGTTTCAAGAAAATCAATAAAAATCCAAATGAATATTGTAAGACCACGTTCTTTGATCAAAATCATTGGAAAGTAGAAGTAAATAATAAAAATAGAAACAACAGTACCATATCATTATTTTTGCAAACTTACTCCCCAGAAAGAAAGAGATTAAAAAAAAATTGGCAATTTCAAGATGTGAGGTGACAATTTACAAAAGACCACTGCAAAGCACCTTTAGCAAAGGCTTACTCTCCTTAGGGTTTCCTTTTGGAAAATTTGTTAGGGTCCAGACATTTAATCTGTAAAGCAGGTTGTGAAGGAGCTGAGACTCTGTGTGGTTGTCTGCTAGCATCAGCAACATTTTGGGGGTCCAGGTGCCCCCCCACTCTCTCATGTTTTTAGGAATACTAGTCCTGTCCTGACACAGTAAGCGAACTTGCTTCCAGGGCCCTTGACAAAGAGTTATAGATTAATCACGCGATTGAGGAAGCCTTGGGAAGATCACGCGTATCCCTTGTTCCTGCTGGTTGGCTGTAACCATAGCAACTCCCTGACTCTAGACCAAAGTCCAGTTATTGTAAATCTTTATGGCCATGTTCATAGTCCAGTGCTCATTAGTCCCATGACAAGCGAGCTGTTTTATTTCATAAGAAAGTATTAGTCTCCGTTTCTTCATGCTGGGCTCTAAATAATAAGATCCAAAAATAGTATAGAAAGATCTTTCTCTCTCTCTCTGACCCTTATTTTCCTGGAAAAAAAAAAAAATGCCTACGACAGAGAAGACATTGATGTTCTTATCGAGTTTCTTCACAAGTTTCGGGGCTTTCGTGGTGATTTGCGCAATTCTGGGGACCCATGAATGGATCAGTAGCACCATTGCGATTAGTGATTATTTCTCAAACGGTAGCATTATCATCACCTACGGACTCTTTCGTGGCCAGAGCGTCCAAGAGCTGTACCACGGACTTGCAGAGCCAGACAAACGTTTTGAAGGTAAATGAGAAACCAATTTGAATGGGGGTCGTGTGATTGGATGGACTGGGTAAGACTCATGTCATCCAGTATTTTTAGCACCTGTTCCTGCTTCATATGTAATATCTTTACTATCTATTCATACCTATGGCCACTGTATCATAATGTCAGCTTCTTCCTTTCTGGTTGTATCTACTAGCACATGGTCTGAATCATTGTAGCAGAGGCTCTGTTTCAGAGATACTACTGAGTTTACTGACAAGTAAATATATGATGAAGGGGACACTATGCTGCAGCAATATGGTGTCCATTAGCCAGGAGGAACCTATTTCTTTACTCTATCGACTGTGGAGTTTTGGTTAGAGAAACAGCTTCTGTCCAGAACATCACTGAGTGGCCACTTCCGAGGTAAAGATCAAGTGGAGAATGTGACCTGTGTCTCAGTCCTATACCTCAAGTTCATTTCTTGAACAAGTTTGAGTTTGCATTTTTTGCCTTCAAAACATCCATGGCGGCTGGACAGGATATTAACTTCCCATTCATTCTATTAATGCTGTATTTGACAGGCAATGCCTAACTTTTTCCTCTGATTCTTGCATAATAATGCCCTGCACTCCATGGGTGGGAAATAACAATTCAGTTGAACTCACTCCTTCTTTGACTTTCTGACGTTTGAATGCATACCATTATGTTTTCTAAATTTGAAAGCCACCTTTGTAAATTATTTAGTGGCTTAAATGGATTTTGCTGTGCACCATGTCGCGGACGGGCATTGTATATTGGGAACTGTGCATTCATTTCTTCCTGACTCATAAACGGGCTTCATTTTTCCACCGGATACAAAGTTGCTCTGAGTCCTTCCCAAACTCACAATGTGGTAGGAGTTTGAGCCTTGGGCACTCGCTCTGGATAAAGCTCTAGTTTGTGACTTTTTTAATGAAACGATCCCCTTACATCCAGAGAGGCATGGTGACAGTTCCAAGCTAGAAATCCGTCCTATAGAGGCTAGCACAAGCCGAGGCTCCACCGCAGTGACAGCGGGGTTACAGTCCTCCTCCGCCACCGGCCTCTCAGCTGCTCCGGGAAACGAGAGAAACCCAGACTGTCAGACACATTTAGGAACTTTGAAATAGGCGATCACGTCCTGTGAATGCTTTGATTTTCGCAGTGTCTCTTTGGACCCAGTGGTTCCAGCTTCCGAGACACGGTTTCTCTGGGCGGGAGCCCCGCCCACCTACACCCTGAGAAGGAGTCTCGCCCACTTACACCCGGAGCGGGAGCCCCGCCTACCTATACCCTGAGCGGGAGCCCCGCCCACCTACACCCGGAGCGGGAGCCCCGCCTACCTATACCCTGAGCGGGAGCCCCGCCCACCGACACCCTGAGTGGGAGCCCCGCCCACCTATACCCTGAGCGGGAGCCCCGCCCACTTACACCCTGAGCGGGAGCCCCGCCCACCTACACCCTGAGCGGGAGCCCCGCCCACCCACACCCTGGGCGGGAGCCCCGCCCACTTACACCCTGAGCGGGAGCCCCGCCCACCTACACCCGGAGCAGCTCTGAGGAGGCTGGGGCTGGTCAGAGTCGAGCTCCGCAAGCTTGTGCGTGATGAAAGCGAGCTCCGTGGGGTTGAGGTGGCAGGACAGCGTGGTGAGGGACAGTCCTGATGCATTAGGACCAGGTGGGCACCCACCGCAATGCGGGGGCTCGGAGGGGCTGGGACATTCGCACTTGCTTTGCCTGGTTCTCTCTCTCCTTTTCGTCTGTGTTCCCGAGAGCCACGTTCCCACCTGCTCCGGTCACTGACAGCCTCCGGGTGCCGGGGAAGATGGGCCCTGTCCCCATCAGTGACGGAGCTGCCTAGCTACTCCGGTTGATGACATCAGAACCTTAGAAGGCTTCACCGCTGGCAGCCTTAGCCGCGGGTGAATGTGTCTGCCGTTCTCTGGAGACGATGGGGAAAAGGCGTGTAACTAGCATGTATATCGTGACGTCTGGCTGCGGCAGACCCTTGGATGGTCCCCAGAAGAACCGGAATTCCACATCACAGCAGGATGTGGCTGCTTTCTGGCTGATGTCCTGTGACCACAAGGGGCTTGTTTTGAGTCAGAAACCAATCACTGGCAGCACAGTGACATCTGCATAAATGCCACTTTCCACCCAGCTGTGATGGACTGATTGTTTTTTTTTCCATCTGAGATGTTAAACTGTGCTGGTGTGGCTGGGAGGAGGTCACACTGAACATCTCTGAAGCACAGTGAATGTGGCAAAGCTCAGCTGTTTCTGCCACACTGTGCCAATCTGGGCTGTGGATTCTGATATGAAAAAAAAAGCAGAACGGAGTGACGATGGCTGATTTCAGAGCGCAGAAGGAATTCGGTCAACGACGGGTCAAGTGGTGGGGAAAAGAACGAGCCCGGCCTGTGTTACCAGATTACTTGGGCAGCTCAGGCTGACCAGGAGATCAATGAGCCTCATCTGGAAGCATCCAGGTTGTCCAACATCCAGATAAAAACTGAAACATTCTCTGTGTCCACCAGCCAGCTTGTTGCCTTGGCTACTCCGAAAGTCCTAGGTATTTCATTTCATTTTCAAAAACACTTCCCTGCACAGCTGCCATGTGACTGAGGAGCTTGGATACTGAGAAGCATTGCACACAGCTCCTGGGCTTGGTGGACACACCATCAAAGACCCCACCCCCATTAAATCCAATGCCCCACAGGAACCGCCAGGCAGAGGTGAGTGCAGGTGACCACGACACTAAGGGGGCGTTTCACCTCAACCTGGGTCCCCCGGCTTACCAGTCTTTCTTCCACCTACCCTGGTGTGTCCTTGGGGAGCTCAGAATTGTACTATCAGCCTAAGCCGAAAATAATTCGGACAGAAAACCTGCTGCAAAAAAATCAATTAATTACGATCAATTAATCACTTCTCCAGAATCTACCAAAAAGCCCGGCCCGTACATCTGCCACGTTTCCAGGGAGGAGAAACACATTCGTCCCCAGAGACGGGACCACGCAGCCTGGTACACTTCCACGAGGTTGGGGACACCAGCTAGGACATCCCACGCTCTGGGATCTGTGGACTTAACAAGCTCCTCCCAGGGTACAGCATGGTCCACGGATGGAGAAGCCTACCAAGTCCTGCTCCCTCGTGACCAGGTGCGGGAGGCGGGGTAGCGGCTGTTCCCACCCACCCACCCACTAAGCCATGGACCCTCCCTCCATTTCTGAGGACTTACAGAAAACCAGAGCCAGAAAGGCCAGATGGCAGTGGGTCCTGAGGGTTAAACTCCCATTCACGGGGAGCCATGATATCCCGACAACCCCATTTCTGCACGCTGCCCACCCCTTGGCTACAGGGTCCTGGCCTCTCTCCTGGGGCCACCCAAATCCGGGCAATTGATTCCGATAGGGAGGTGTTTTTCCTGGTTCCAAAGCAGCCCCCCCACCGAAAGGGAGAGAAAAGAACGGAACATACTTGCTAACTTTGTAGGCAGAGAGCAGCTGTCAGATGCTGGGCGGCTGATTGTTATTTCGGTATTGCTAACTTTCTCTGAATTTCCAGCTTTCATTGTCTGAGTTCTGAGGCAGGATGGGGCGGGGACACGCAGCTGTCACACCTGCAAGGCAGGGAATTCAGAACGCTGAAATAGAATCTAAAAACATGGCAGCTGAAATTGAGATACATTGTCACATTCATACCTAGGAAAGCCTGAGTCATCAGGTTCCCTGCTGGCTCCCTTCTGACAAATCGTGTCTTTCTATTGGGTCTCACCAATGGCAACAAGAAAAGCTAACCCCGGCTGTCACTTTCTAATGGACTCGGGAAAAGTGACCATTCACCACTTGCGCGTGAGTGTCCGTCTACAGCTTTTTGTAAGTGTCGCAGGCAGAGCGGTTCTCCGGGCTGCCGGGGACCCCGGACGGTTTCCACATGGGAAGTTTCTGTTTCTTAGTTTGGTGCCCACATAATTTCCTCTTGGCTAAGGAGGGGTCTTTTGGCCCCCAGCAAACTTGTGGCGCCCGGGGAGCAACAGGGTGAGGACGGACCAGAGGATAGCCTTGCCACACCTGTAGCCTTGACCCTCTGAACAGGTGTGTCCTGCGGCTTCCCATGACGCTACCTGGTGTCACCTTCCCCTGGTTTCAAACAGGCGTGGCTAACTTATGGCCGTATGAGTCCCCGAAAGTGAGCCAGACAGAGAGGTAAGAGGCTCCGCCTGAGGTCAGGGTCCAGTCCCAGCCAAGCGGCCCACTGCCCAGAAGACAGGCATCCCTCGGACCCCACTGACCCCCACCTGGGCAACAAGGAGTGACAGGCAGGACTACATTTTTAGTTTAACCAATAATCTCTCACAACGGAGGGCTGTGCAGAGAATCTACAGAAATTGTGGGACAGCTTAGACCCTCCAGGTGCCAGTGAACTGGCCCCAGGGGGTATACTTGGCTCCTGGGTGCCTCTCAATGAGAGAAGCAAAGCTTCCCTGGCCCCAGGTGGTGAAGCCACCCTTCCAGGGTGATGAGCTGGTAATTGCCAACCTCTGTCCTCTCTGTCTCCCCTGGGGTTTTAGGGACCTGTGGCTGTTCCCTCTTTTCTCTCCTACCCCTTCCTCCTTCTGGCATACCTGGTGCCACCCCCTCCCACACCCCCCTAGTGTCCCCTCGGCCCTGTGCCCACAGACTGCTGCCCATGGGACCCCTCCCCATACTCTGGGTTCTATCTAGGGACGCTGGTAGCTGCTGGCCTTCAAAGGATACCTTCTCTCTGGGCATGAGGGACTTTACCCTGAGATCCCTACATCAAGGGCTGACGGATGGCAGACCTGCTGGCCAATCTCTTTCATGCCCGCTGTCCATCCGGTGACAGTCTCCCGCTACAATTCTATTGATTTACAAGAAATCTGAACTCATAGAACGCGGACGTTACACAGGGAGGGAGGGCAGATCCGCGCACAGGGAGCATCCGGCCTCGTCGGGGTAGCTGTACCCGCTCTGGCCGTGCTCCCTGAGAGGTGGCGGTGCACTGACACGCGGGTGACAGGGGCTGGCGGTCACACTGGAGTTCACATCCCTCGTCAGGCGCTGGTCTAGGCTGCCAGGCGGGGGAGGAGCTGGTGGATTCTGTGTTGCTCCAAAGGGGATGTCGTGGAGATGCCCATCTGGGCACAACACGAAGAAGAACTTTCACATGACGAAGGCCCCGCAGGAATGGAAAGGAAAGGACTCCTGGCTGTCAGGACACGTCGCAAGTGGGCACACTGCACCCTGGGGTCTCCTCCGGGTCCTAGGACCCCTGTCTTCTTTGGAAGACAGTGGTTCCCCAGGCAGAGTTGAAGGAGCACCAGCCCCCCACGCCCATGCCCCCACGAAGGAGAATAGGCAGGGCCTTCCTGGTTTCTGCTTTCCGAGGCTGCTCTGCCCGCAGGCTGCGAGAGGGTTCGCTCTCTCCCTGGGGCCCGAGAAGCAAGAGTGGAAAGAGAGGCTTTGACCTTTCCTTACCCACCCCCACCAGGGTTTGTCTACCTGGCCATTCCCGAGGGTTCCGTTAGCGTGTTGCCAGTTCCCCCGAATTCTTCAGGCCTGTGTCGGGGTGATGTCCGCAGCACATCTCAGTAAACACTTTATGGGATGTGATGGCATCTCCCAAGGGCCTAAAACACGCGGGCAGACTCAGAGAGGTCTGTAAAGGCAGGGCTGGGGGTCCAGGTCAGCGTGGGGACGGCATAGCTTCCTGCTGGTCATTTGTGTTGTGAACAAAGGAGCAAGCAGGGCAAACAGATCATCAGGAGGGTGGAGAGTTCTTAGAAACAGGAGGGCGAAAGCGGGACCCCGTGGCCATCGGCCCAGGGCATCCTGGCTTCCATTTGACGGGAAGTGCCTGGTCATGTCCTGAGCTCCTCTGAACCCAAGAAAGATGCAAAGTTTACAAAATTCTGTCAGGACGCTGAGGCGTTTAGCTCAGGAAGATATCTGATGGTTCACCCAAGGGCCACATGGGCTCTGGCTTCTTTCTGGCTTCAGGGAAGTCAAGTCGTCCTCGGGGAAGTGGGGGTCACTTCAATTTGCACACACACAAGTCATTTCCCTCCCTCCAGAGTCAGCCTTCGGCTCCCCCCTCCCCTGGTCACCTTTCTTAGCTTCTCTCCTCCTGGCCTTCTCTGTAAGGTTCGCCCCAAGCTTCCGAGTGCAGTTTGGGGATCTCAGGGTGTTTTGGATCCTCACAGTCACAGGTTTTCAGAGTGGCCCACCCTGTACCCTGTCCATGTCTCCAAGTGGAAGCAGTCAGCGCTCCAGTTAATTTGTGACAACGTCCACCAGCCGGGGTCTGAGGCCAGCATGGACTAAGGGAAGGCTGCCCCCTGCAGCAGCTTGCTGAGGAGACGTGGGCTTTCCTGGAGGGCTGTAAAACCGGGAAGGATCCGGTAACCTGAAGCACTGTGGTGCCACTGTCCAGCCTGAGGTGCCAGGGCCGGCCTGGAGGGGAAGGCGTGGGGATCCCCGGTCCCGCTCCTTCCTGTCCCGGCAGGCCAGGGGGAAGCCGCCCGGCCATCTCTGACTAGGGCACCTCCCTGGGCATTCTGCTCAGGGATGTGTGCGGGGCAGCCTCCCGCCCGGAGTTGGTATCTTCACACCGAACGACGTTCTCACCTAACTTCATTTTAGTTCTAGGCGTCCTGAGCAATTCTCCCTCTAAGACTCTGCATTCGGTGGTCGTCCTGTTCCTGGCCCTCGGCTTGTCCACGTCGCTGCTGAGTTCCGGCTTCACCTTCTACAACAGCGTCAGCAACCCCTACCAGACGTTCCTGGGGCCCATGGGGGTATACACCTGGAGCGGGCTCAGCGGTGAGTACGGCCCTGCGCATCCAGCGGCTCCCAGCTCGCCTTCATCCCTGTCCCCGCTTCTCACTCGCTCGCGGTCACGTCGAGCCCCACCCACAAGGGCCCTGCCGTGGGCTGGGCGCTGGAGTGCACCTCTGTATAGTCACAGCATTTATTACGCTTCGCCAGGAATGAGAGCCGATGCTAAGAGGCATTAGTGAGAGGCAAGGAGAAGGTGTTGAGGTGTTGAAATATACGACACACACCAGCCTTTGCGCTTGAGTATCAGACATGAGAGATGAAACAAGACAGACGTACAAATTATTAAACACGCTCTGGGCTCCTGATGTGTGTTTGCCTCCACATCAGTCTCCATGGGATGTGCAGAAGCACACACGCATGGAAACACACACACACATTCACGCACACACATACACATGCATGCACACACACGTACTTACTTACTTCTCACCTCCGTCTAACAACAGTCGACGTGGGTTAGAACCCATGATGGGTCTGCACAATCGCGCCCCCGAGAACCACAAAGAACGCCGCGCGGGAGAATCTGGTGCCCACGCCCTTCCTGTGGGCGACTGGTGTGGTGTTGCCAGGCTATTTCATCAGTTTATCGGGCAAGGTGCTGGGGTGGGAGGTGGGGGACTGCTCCCAGCTTGAGTCACAGTAGATCTGACTCTCACGGTGGCTCCACGCGACAGTGGCCGCCACGTCTACCCAGAGGCGTGGTCGAGTGTGGGAGCCTCTTGGCCCCTGGCTGGTGGCCTGTGTCTCCTGCTCCCTCCCTCTCTTCCCCACGGAAGCTTGATCTCGAGATAGACCCGGAAGGGACCCATCCTGCTAACGTGGAAATCCTGGGGGTGGGGGGTGCATCGTAAAGCAGGTGGAATCTTTCCAGCATGGGCTGGGGGCTCCAGAGGTGAAGGAGTCAGGAAGCCCCGTGCGGCCCCTCAGGCAGCTGCCTCCCATCCTTGGGGGAGGAGCCGTCCTTACCCGAGCCCAGCACAGGTGGCGGGGGGATCCGGGTCTTGCATGGTGGCTGTGCTCTGGATGGAGGGGCTCTGGCCCACTCGAGTCCATCATGGCCCTTTCGGGCTGATGCTAGTCGGGAAGACCTGTGATCCAGCCCCGCCCAGCAAAGCACGGGCATGAGCGGGAGCCACACAACTCACTGGTCAAACGGGGAGGTTTTTAAAAAAGCGACCCGGAATCATTAACCCAGGACACCAGGCGGAACTGGGACTGCCCCCAGCAAGCCCGCGTGGTTGGCCGAATCGTATTCTCACTATTCTCACGCCACCCCCCCACCCCACCCCCACCCCCGTCCAAGCACGTTCCTGCACGACCAGTCCTTTCCCTTCTTTCCTCTGCTCTCGTTGCCTGGTGGTGAGAGCCAATGACCCCCAGACTCAGTGGGTGTCACAAGGTCCCTGCACCAGCTCTCCCTCCGGCTGCCTGGTCTCGCCGTGGAGCTGTGTCGGCGGAGGCTGAGGGCACTTGGGTACAAGCTCCCATGTCCTCACCCAAGTGTCAGGGGTTCCCAAGCTATTTCTCTGATTAGCCTTGACCTTCCTTCAACCAAACCAAAGGCAAGACTCCTTGGCCCTCATTACCGGGGTATAAATAAATAAATAAAGATTGTTTTAGTTTTTCTGCTCACGTAATCAAGAGATTAAGAGAAGCTGGGGCTCCAGGCGCAGAGGATTCAGGGTCCAAGCTCACAGGATCAGAACTGGTCCCCCCCCACCTCCAGTGTGCAGTCTCCAGATGTCTCCCAGGGTCCCCTCTGTCGCTAAGCAGCCGGGCTGGTCCTCCTAACGGCAACATGGCTGCCAGCCCTTCTTGGCTCATCTTCTGTTGAAACAATCGCAGAAGAAAAGACTTCTTTTCCCCATGAATCTGACTCTCCCTGGAGCAGCGCCCTCCCCAGTCCCCGGAGCAACCCCCACGGCCTGCGAGGTTGAATTCACAGGCTGACCTATCCATGAATTGGCCGAGGACACCTGTCCACCTTGGAGCTGCCGCTGGGGGCCGGGTCTGAGAGGGAAACGGGGTTGCAGCGGCCGATGGGAGGACCCACGGCGGGTCTGTAGCCTTTGGGGTTCAAAGCCCATCCCTCAACTCTGCAAGAGGGCAGCCCGCCTTCCTCAGGGCTTGCTTACTGACCTCCACGGTCGGGTGCGAGGAAACTTGGCCTGCGGCAGAGGCCCGATGTGTGCTTGTGAGGAAAACCTGCAAATATGAAGCCTCGACCTGGAACACTGAGGTCGCCAATTTAAAACCCTGGGCTTGCCCGGTCAAGGCACAGACGGGAGTTGATGCTTCCTGCTCCTCCCCCTTCTCTCTCTTTCTCTCTCTACCTCTCTCTCTCTGTCTCTCTTCTCTAAAATGAATAAATAAATTTAAAAAATAATTTAAAAAAAGAAAGGCTGAATAAACTTTCAAAGCCACTTATAAAAAAAACCCCATGCAAATAGGGGTTGTAGATCTCCCCTCGCTTCCCACCTACTCCTCACAACAAAGAACTGCTGGACCCAGAGGGAATTCGGGCCACATTCCACATTCCTCTCCCTGCTTAGGGCAAGTGCTAGCTAGCACTGCAGAGGTTGCCGGGTGGGCAGGGAGCAGCCTGGGACATTGATGTAAGGCCGGAGGCGGGGGGGGGGGGGGTTGCATGGACCCGGCCTGGAGCTGAGGCCGACCCTGGGTTCTGCTTCTGCAGCCCTGGGGTCAGGAGCTCGGACAAGCTGGACTGTTCCCTGAGTCCCCGGCCTCTGGGGACTCCGTCTTTTCCTCACATGGGCGTCCAGGGTTGGAGAGCTCAGTGAGACCTCTCAGTTCACCCACATGCCTCCTGCAGAAGGGTTTAGTGCACCAAGATGCCTTGGGTCGTTGTGGCCAGAGGGCAGGGGTCCCCTGCCCATAGGGAGCCAGAGAGAAATGCAGCAAACCTCTGGGGTGGTGGGGGGTGCACAAACTCCCTGTGGCCCAGCGAGGAAGAGGAAGCGGGTTCTTTCATTGTTTTCTCAGAGAGCAGAGTGGATCCTGCTTATAAAAGGAGAAGCACAGGAAAATCACTACCACCCCCCTTGACCCAGGCTCCTGTGCCCTCTGACCCTAGCTTGACCTTTGCCCCACACTGGCCTGGCGTGGTCCAACTCTGACCTCAGGGGACACAATTGTAGGGGCTGAGAGTATGAGGGAGCCAGGGAGAACCGTCAGCTCCAACCCTCTTGTTTCTTAGCCAAGGATGCCCAAGAGCACAGAGTGAGGGCGTGGCAAGTCACAGGGCGCGATGGGGACGGGGCAGGACGGGAGGCCAGTGTCCTGAGCCTTCTGCCCTGGGACGCCGGAGCAGCAGGCACTGAGCGGAGTCTCCTGCCCCCTGGGGCTCAGGTCATCATGAGTGTCCACATGCTCACCCCTCTCCTCCTGATTCAAATCAAAGCCACGTGCGTCCACTCCAGCAAGAAAGTGATTAACCCTGTGTTCATGCCGCCCCTTTGTGACTAAGCTTTTATAAGAAGCTTCGCGAGGGCGGGATGAAGGGATATGGGGGGGGGGTGTGAACACGTCGGACATCGGAGGAGGGGCCACTGTATGGAGGACACTCCGAGATCCTCCTCACACAGAGCCCTGGCATTGGGGCTTTCCAGAGGGCCGGTGGGAAGTTCTCCGGGTGTCAGTGATGGCCAGGACATGTTTGATGCCAAAATGTCCGTCTAGTTCTGGGTACCTGTGCCCGTCAGCTGACACCCCTCCCTGCTCGCAGCCCCCCCCCCCGCCCCAGCTCTAAGCAGCCACGTGTCTCCCTTCAGCCTCTAGCGTCTTCCCCCTGGAAGAGGAGGGCTGAGGTTCAGAGGCGCTAGAAAGTCTCCAAGGCCCCACGCGGGGGCCCTGGCCGGCTCCCCTGACTCCTCAACCATGCTCTCTCACCAGGGCGGCTCTCCGGCCGCTGCCAGGGCGCGTCCTCCGGTAGAGGACGTGCGGAGGCTTAAAAGGGGGAGACGGAAAATTTAAACACTCTTCTGAAGTGCACGTGGGGAGAGCCTTCCTGGGTAAACGTTCGACTCCAAAGCATGGCATGAAATTCCAGCTCTTCCGCCGGCGTGCCAGGCTCCCCAGGTGGTCTCATCATCTGTATCCAGTGTGCTCAGGACCCTCGGACCCTCAGCCACCCACCCCCGGTCAGCTGGGCTTGTCTCTGACCACCGGGGTGCTCCAAGCTCATGCCCACCACGGGTCTTTGCTGGGGCTGCCCCTTCTTGCTGGGATGCTCTGGTCCTTCTTGAGCCCGTCCAAGCTTTTTCCTTTCACCCAGTCCTCTCTGGACACCCGCCCTCAATCAGCACGCCTACTGTGTGCACTGCCCTGGGAAGGGCTATGGGACACATCCGTTGCATAGCAACTCCAATGGGCAGGGTCTGAGCCCGAATGGCTGCTCTTGGTCACACAGCAGCCTGCACACACGTCGGGTCTCGAGCCCGGAACCCAGCCCGTGTGTCATATTGCTTACATGTTTCCCCTTCATGTTGAAAGGTATAAACCCCAGGGTTGATTCAGGAAACGCCCACAGAGCACAGGCTCCTTAAAGAACAAAACCGAGTTTGAACCAAAGCGGTGACCCCGTAGTATTTCTGAAACCCTCTCTCGTTCCAGCATCCTTCACCTTCCTGACCCTGGTCCTGTTCGTGGGGAACGCCCAGTCCAATCACCTCTCGGAAGAGCTGACCCTGACGCTCTACCCGCGGTACCCATTGTCCACCCACAGAGGGATGACCCACACGTACGGCTACTCCTTCTGGCTCCTGCTGCTCGCCATTCTTCTGAACATTGTCACCGTGGTCATCGTTGTCTTCTACCAGAGGGCCAGGTCCAAGCGGAAGCAGGAGCAGAGAAAGCCGATGGAGGACGCCCCGAGAGATGGCATTCTGTTCTGATTCCTGTCTCCCGTCGCTCGGCCAGTTAGGACCAGTCGGCTGCCCATCAGCTCCCCGAGCGGTCACTGGTTAACCTCTCCGGACAATCAGCACGGTCAAGGGCAGCCCTGGGCTGCTGTCACTTTGTGATTGTCTTCGTACCTCGTGACACCGTGGTCTGCACAAACGATGTCCCCTTGGGGGATGGTCCTTTTCACGAGGGTGAGGGAGAGCTCTCCGGGGGCTGCGTGCACTGTTCAAAGCTGCAGCGTGGCGGCCATGAGCCCGCGGGCCCTTCGGACCCCGGCTCACTCTCTGGGATAATAAAGGTTTGTGTTACCCACCCTTCCTCTGAACAGGTCGAGGCACTGTGGCACCTGGGGTCTCGTTCTCCTCGGGAGGGGCCAGGTGTTCCTATTCCGCTGTGAACGGAGAGTCCCACCCAGAGAGGGATTTGAAACTCATCTTCTCAGGACCAGGCATTGGAGGCAAAAGGCAAGACTTTGGGGGTGCAGGGCAAGACTTTGGGGGTACAGGGCCTGGCCCGTTGGAGCCACGGTCACTGATGTAACCAACCCAGCGGAGGTGGGGAGGTACTGATACCCATTTTGGGGGTTCCAAGGAGGGTTTTTTGTTTTGTTTTGTTTTGTTAAGGAAGAGATTAACAAGTCAAAATATAGAAGATAAAAATTCTTACCCTACAGCCTATAGCAGGAATCCCCAAACGTTTTACACAGGGGGCCAGTTCACTGTCCCTCAGACCATTGGAGGGCCGGACTATAAAAGAAACTATGAACAAATCCCTATGCACACTGCACACATCTTATTTTAAAGTAAAAAAACAAAACGGGAACAAATACAATATTTAAAATAAAGAACAAGTCAATTTAAATCAACACACTGACCAGTATTTCAATGGGAACTATGGGTGCGGATGCATCCTGTGCTCCTCTCACTGACCACCAATGAAAGAGGTGCCCCTTCCGGAAGTGTGGCGGGGGCGGATAAACGGCCTCAGGGGGCTGCATGCGGCCCGCGGGCCGTAGTTTGGGGGCCCCTGACCTCTAGGATAGGCAGGCTAAAATATATATTTTGGTTTAAAAGGATTGTGATAAGTTCAGTTGAAACATAAGTGTAACATTGCAACAAATTTTAGCGATGCCCCTCCACCCCGCCCTCAACTGACCCTCTGCTTAGTTAGTCAGTCTGGTGTCCATACACATGTAGATGGTCAGACCAGATAGGAGTGGCCCTGCCCAGCCAGAGGTTGAGGAAGAGAAGGGTCAGAGCACGGTGGCCCACACACGGTCCCTGAGTCAGGGAGCTTCATCCTATCACTCTGTGAATTGGGATGACAAGGTCCACTCTCAGGGTCGTGAGGGTGAGCTATGTCCAGGTGTGGCCCTTCAGAACTGGGAAGGTCAAGGCAGGGGAGAGGGTGTCCCCACCCTTGGCTGGCTACCAAACTCTCTTGCTTTGTAAATGAGCAGCAAACGGTTACCCGGCAGGAGGGTGATAGATCAGCCCCACCATCCAACGTGGGCAAGTGGTAAGTCAGGGTCTCAGGACCTTGTTCCTTTTTACCCACATGTGACTCAGTTCCACAAATATTTATTTGCATCAGGCAGATTGTAAAGGTGGGGGGGGCACAGGGGCCAAAGGATGAAAGGTCCCTGCTCTCTGAGCTCTGTCCCCGACAGAGAGGATGTCCTCCCTGGCCTGTCCCTCCGTGACTCGGGCCCCTTCCAGTGCCTCTGTGGTTCTCACAGGGGATCCCGTTTGATCAGAATAAAGGAGCATCTTGCTCAGGCAAAGACACTGAGTTTGTTTCAGATAGAGCCTCAGGCGGCCTGGGTGCCAGCCAGAGCTGGACGCTGGACGGGCTGGAGTCTCCCCCACGTGACCTTCCCACCCCCATCCAGAGGAGGCAGGAGGTCCAGACAGCAAAGAATGTGGTGCAACTTAAACAGATCGTGAGGCCAGGGTTACTCACAGTGATCAGGGTCACCGGTTTGCTAAAACGGCGCTCAAGGAGGAGCCGAAAAACATCTGGGAAGTCTGTGACACCCTGAACTCCCTGGGCAGGACTGTGTCATGAGGAAGGACGATCAGATTCTGTTCCCGTTTCCTCACACTCTTCCTTCTGCGCGTTCTCACGCCACCTGCCCAGAGACTCCGGGAAATAACGGCAGCATCAGTGAGATTTTCAGACCACGTCCTCATCGAGGCAGGCTCCACACAGACCACACAAGTTTCGTTTTCAAAGACTTGGAAGTGTGGAGTCAAAAAGAACACTTGAGATAAGAATACATTGTATCGTTTTCAACACCCGTTTAATTTTTAGATGCCGGTTGACCACACACAGTAAGTAGTATACTAGTCCCAGGTGTGCAGCATAGGGGGTCGACATCTATGCCTTCCTCGTAAGTGACCGCCGCCTGTCACCATGTGCAGCTTTCAGCGTGTTCCTGGGTCCGACTCCCATGACTTATTTTGTAACTGGAGGTTTGAGCTCCCCACTTTGCTCTCACTCCTTCCTCCTCTCCCCTCTCCTCCTTGGGCAGCTTCCAGCCGGTTCTCTGGCTCTGCCAGTCTGTTTCTGTTTCATTTTGAGCAAACTGCTTTCATTGCAAAGCTCATCCCGCCTCCGCCCTTCCAGCCCTCCCCATGAGGGTCAGGTTATGAATTTTGACCTTGACCCTCTGTGGAACGCTCTGCCCGGCTTGTTATCCGGAAGTATGGCCACGAAGTGTGTGATGGGTAAGTCACTCGTCGGAGGGGAGTGTCTGCTTTTTCTCACTCGCACAGGGGTGGTGGAGAGCTCGGAGGGTCTCCCGGAGTCCGGGGTGGCTGGGGCGGGGTCCCCGGGTTCTGTCCACCCACCCTGCGTGCACCGACCGCTGCCAACGCTCGCCTCTCGGCATGCCCCTTAATGCTCTGCCGGCGAGACGTCACCAACTCCACACAGGCAAGGGCCTGTGTTGGTTTATCATTAACCCCATTTTATGGGTGAGCGACTGAGGCTTACTTGGCTAAGGGGCACGTCCACGTCCTGCCACAAGGGGACGGGCCGAGGCGACATTCCAAGGCAAGCCTGCCCGTGTCTCCTCAGAGGCACGTGGCGGGGGCACCAGGCATGTACAGAAGGCCGTACACAGTCTCCAGTCCCCCGGGCATGGGGTCAGCAGGGTGTGCTGGATTGCTCGAGTGTTTAATCGGGTCACCGTTCACTTCTGGATGAGAAATGTAACCATGTTCACCAGACACTCCACCCACACTGCACGTTGTCTTGACGCACGGAAGACACACGGCCTCCAGCCCCACCACAGCAGGGACGAAGGGCGTGCGGGCTGGCGGGTCACAGGCCGCAGAGGGCACCTGCCCACGTGCTTGGAGGCTTCGGTGTCCGCAGATGGCACTCAGTCTGTGTGAGACACGAGGCGGGGGCCGCAGAGCTGGCCACAGGCACCATGGGCACGATGGCCACGGAGCTCATGGAGCAGCGGGACAGACAGACATCCAATCCACTGCAACAAGGAGCTTTGGAGGCAGAATGACCGGCTTCTGTGGGGCACCCCAGTGGACACCCGGAACTAAAAGTTGGGAAGGCATGAGAAAGCGACAGCCTTTATTCCGCTCCGTGACCCCAAGCAAGGACTGCGTGGGACCCCAGAGAGGCTTGAATCCCACTCGGCCGGCCACACGGGGGCAGTTAGGGATGCTCAGATACAGTGAGCCTCTTGTCTCTGCCTCCTCGCAAAAATAAAAGGAATAATAGGATCAAAGAAACGTTAGTTCTTTTTCTCTGTCTTCTTAATTGCTTGGAGCTCATTTATTTTCTTTTTCTTAATGAAACATTTCCATAATAAGCACTGGTTCTGGCCACGTGAGAGCACCAGCATGCAGCACGCATATGAGTCTGTCAAATGCGTCTACGCTTTGGGGATGTCACTCTGCTGTGTGGTATTGTTGAAACTTTCCCCTTCACTATTTACCTAACTGAAGCCCACGAGAGAGCCACGAGAGTCACGACCCTCAGGTATACTCGACAGAGTGGAAATTCACCTGTTCCAGAAGGAGACTCTGAACACACCCTGTTTGCAGACCACTCTCCTTCACTGCTCCTCATGCAGAGCTCTGAAGAGCCCCTCTCATGCTGCTGAGATGCCCCCAGGTCCCCCACCCGGGCACCCTGTGGCTTTCTGCTGAGCGCCCCCCTATGGTGGGTGGGTTCAAGGACTTGGCTTTGCTGCCACTTGCTCAGGATCTCATGTCCTAGCCTTTCTCATGTTCATGTCCCCAAACCCCTTTTCATATTTTCATAGCTGTGAGCTGCAGGGGATGTCCCTGACCAGGGGTCAGCAAACTATGTCCTGTGGGCCAAACCCAGGCAAGTCCCTGTTTGTATGAACAGCCGGCCGGAACATGGCCATGCCATGTGTCCACACTCTGCCTGTGGCCGGCTGCTGCTGGGTCACCTGGCAGAGTGGAATAGAGCTGAGTCCTTGGGACAGCCTGAGGCCCATGTAGCCAGCCATGCATACGTGGCACCTGGCGCCGGCTCCTGCCCCCCCCGCCCCCCCCCCCCCCGCCCCCAGCTCCCGCGCCTTCTCTGTGAGAGCAGCACTGCCTCCTAGTGGGCAATTTGGAAATCGTGTTCCCCGTGAGCCACAGAAATAATCATTCTGTCTTACAGCTATCTTTCCTTTAGTTCCTGTGGCTCTGCTTTACGGTAGAGTTACGGCATGGTCTTTACCTTTTTGAAATTTGGAGAATGACTTGAACTTTGCTGTGGGGGGATTAGAGAGCGTTTCTTAGAACAGCAGGGCTTCCTTTCCGAGACGTCGTGGGGGACAAGGTCTTGAGAGGGATCCACCAGGCCCAGGACTCCGCCAACGGGCCCTTTCCACAGGCCACCACCAGAGGGCAGTGTAAGCCCGTGGACCAGTGTAAGACTCGGGGACCATTCTACAGGAGCCTTGCTGGGGAGCAGGAGCCCCCTTGCCTCTACTGGGATGTTCCCCTGGAGATGCCCTGTGCTCAGAGATGCCCTCTGCTCAGAGATGCCCTCTGCTCAGAGATGCCCTCTGCTCAGAGATGCCCTGTGATCAGAGATGCCCTGTGCTCAGAGATGCCCTGTGCTCAGAGATGCTCCTTCAGACAGGGCTCTGCTGCCCCATCCCCCATCCCACCCTCCAGAGAGCCACTGGGCAGACGGCATTTGCCTACAAACTGTTCCAAGCAGCCGGGCAGTGGGAAGATCTTGCCTACTTAGCTAAACCGACCCTTTGTCCAGTTAGTCTGACATTCGGGTCTCTTGTGGGAGCCTGGGTGTTTAACACTGACCCACACCGTGAAGCAGTCACTTGTGAGCGCCGAGTTAGCCTTTTTGGGGGAGGCTTGTGTTATTATTATTATTTTTAGGTTGGATTCTTGCCCAGTTTTGAGTTGTCTTTGCTAATAACCTGGGGTGTGCCCCCCCCCCCCAGAGCAGGAGGGGGCACCTGTGGGCAGGCAGCTGCCTCCGCAGCCCTGCGGGACTGGAGGGAGCCGGCGGCCCCTCAGTTTCGGGGTGGAGGGCTTCGTGCCGGGAGGGGGATTGGGGTTCACAGGGTCGGAGTGCTCTGGGACCTGCCCATCATACCTGTGGGCCAGTGTGCTCTTCCTGGTCCCCAGGTCTCCCCTCAGCCCCCTCTTGTGTGGAGAGACTGCAAGTGATGGACAACACCTGCTGGAATGTGGATAACTCAGGAGGGCACCTTACTTAGAGCCACTTTGAATGAGCAGTTCTAAATCCTGACCAGGACTTAGCATAGACGCACAGGGCGCCCTCTCTCTCTCTCTCTCTGTTCCCTCCCCGGCCCCCCGCTCCCCCAGACCAGCCCTCCCCTGGGATGGGTCCCCTTTTCTGTGCCCACAGACCCTCTCCCTGCCCGGCCATCTCCTCCCCTCCCTTTGGGCAGCTCTTTCCTCCTGGCCTTGGACCTACTCACACTCAGTTTACTCACCAGTAATGTCCACTCACCAGTCCCATCTCAGATGGTGACACCTGAGGACAGCTTTCCTCTCTGTCCTGAAGCAGGTCTGCCACAGGGGACCTGACTGCCCGCCTTCCGAGAAGCCCATTCACGCCAGCAAAGCCCGAGTCCCGCTCAGTGACAGCTGCTCCCCGGGGCTGCCTGTCCCCTCCCTACAGGGGTCCCTGGGCCCTTTGTCCCTGCACACAGTCCCGCTACCTGCCCAGGGCCCTGCTGTGAGACAGCTCTCTGGCACTGGAAATTTAGATGTAAACCTCATTGTTTTATCGGATTTTAAAGAGAAGAACAACAAGCAGCCAACAGCGACGGCTTACGAGTTATTTTCTAATTTATTTTTTTATAACGAGTTTTCCCTGAGTATTGATTGTGGCGGGCTCTGGGGACCCTGAGTCCTGGCTCCTCTCAGAGGGTAGGGGGGGCTGGTGGCATGAGAGGCCTCTTCGTCTCCTGGCTGGATAATTAATTCGTGTTTTTAAAGGCAGCTGTCAGGAGGGAGCTCCACGGGAGTAGGGGGTTGTCCCTGCACAGAGCCTCCCTCCGCAATAGGGCACTGACAGCCTTTCCGGAGTGATGGGAGCAGCTGCTCGCAGGAGTGTGAGGTTTGGGTTCCTAGCAGCTCGATAATCCTTCCTGGCACTTGTGTGAATTCTGAGGAAACAACTTCCTTCCAGGGCGTGGGGGGGGGGGCGTCATGGCAACCCCTTCCCACCTGCTCCCCTTTGATGGGATTACAGGGGGCGGGCAGGCCGGTGTGAGGAGGATTCATTTCACCTAACAGGCTCTGACCGCTGACCTTTGGTGGGTCAACCCAGAAACATCCCATGGCCCGAGGGGCATGCATTTCTTCTTCAAAAAAAATAATTTCTCACAGCAGCCTCCTTCTACATTCTCTCTAGACAGAGTTCCCAGAAATGCGCACCTGTACTATCACTCCCTAAATCAGATCCTCGTTCTCTCAAACAGATCTCTAGGGAGGAAAGTCGTGCTATGTTGTTTTGGTATCCTCTCCTTTGGACATTAAATGTCCATATTTGGTCCATTTGAATTAACCCGGGGGTGGGGGGATTCTCTAAACAAAGGCCCAAAGGAGCCTGTGTTGCTGTGACTTGGTGGAACCTTCCTGCAAGGAAGGCCGGAGGAAAGGCCATGGCTTGTGTGCTCTGAGGAGATGCAGAGGGCAGTGAATCACATGAGGCTGCCATTGTGAGGTCTGGGGGTCCCTGGGCTGGGTGAGGAGTGACCCCACAGGGGCTGTGCTTGCTTCTCTGTGTCTGGCACTGTCCCCGGGGTGTCCTCACCCCTCAGGCCTCAGAGCAGGGACCCCTCCCCACGCACCCCTACCCCCACTTGCCCGCCTGAAAGAATCTCCCCGTTCGTTGTATATCTATCACTTGATTTAATGACTTGCCTGATTCCACACATCCATTCCCTAAGCTCGGAGCTCCGTCAGGGCAGGCCCCTGACTCAGGGTTGGCGCCCTCGTGCCTGTGGAGAGAGGGGGTGGGGGGGAGAGGAGACCCCGGTGTCCTCGGGACCCTGAGCAAAGACATAGCTAAGCATCAGCGTCCTGCAGGGGGCTCTGGAGCCCGCTCCTGTCCCCAGTGCACCCGTGGGAGGCTGGTGGGTAGCTTTTCCCCAGGGCTTTACGTGGTTGTGGGGCAGGGAGGCCAAGGTGACCGGTGTGGCCGTGTTCTGCGCAGCGGTGGGCCAGGGCAGGCAGAATGAGTTCCTGCAGGAGGGAGCCCACAGCCGCCGTGGGCCAGGAGGGCGGGCCAGGGTTTGGTGTGGGCTGCAGGGAGGACCGTGAGTTAGCCAGGGTGAGAAATGGGAACGATGGCTGTGGGGGTAGGAAAGCGGGACCAGGTGTCCTCCAGGATTCTGCGGTGGGGGGCGGGGGGGGGGGGGAAGGTCCTTCACTTGGCGGTGGCCACTGGAGGCAGGGCAGGACCGGTCAGTGGGAAGAGTTCGGGTGCCTTTTGCACATGGGAAGGAGGCTGACCGGGAACCAGTTAGCCATGCCTGCTGGGAGCCCCAAGAGTAGCCCCGCTGAAGCTTTGGGTGTCATTAGTCTGGGGTTGGGGGGCGGAGGGAGACGAGGGAGGGGCGGGGGGCGGGAAAAGCACGCAGGGGAGGAGCCCTCCCTGCAAACACGCTCTCTGCCGGCTCTGGGTGAAGCCCCAACACGCAGCCCCCACGCCGGCGGAGGGGGGCAGAGCGCTGCAGCCCCAAGAGACCTCCTGGGAGGGGCGTCTCTGCCCCCAGCGGGCTGCCCTGAAGAGATAAAGCCCCCAAATGCCCCAGATCAGTTTCAAACCTGAGACCTGAGTGCAGGATGGGTGAGTGACAGGCTGTGATAGAAATCTATCTTCGTTTACCTGTAAACAGAAGCCCACAGGGACCTGATTCCCGCTAATCCCTTCCTCTCTCTGCCCGCCTTTTCGGGGCCCCTTCATTTAAACAGAGGATGACAAGGATTAAAAGACCCCTATCGAGGGAGAGGCCCTGGTCTTTGTCCTTTCCCAGGGAGACTTGGTGCCTGGACACCTCCCCCCCATACACACACACACACACACACACACACACACACACACGGCCTCGGTTTCCCTCTCTGCCCTCCACATCGACAGCGCCAGCCCGGGTAGAATGCTGGACCCAGGCGGCGACGAGCAGAACCAGCACACAGACGGTAATGTTTCCCAGAGGACAATAAAAACGTCATCGGTCCCTGAGCAGTCACGGGATCCTTCTGCGTGTGGGAAATGGTCAACCGGTTGGTGAATGAATGGACTTGGAAATGCCACCACTGGAGCAGCTGGTGGCCTCCAGCACTTTGCAGGACATGCTCTGGGTGGAGCTCCCTCTGCCCTGGCAGGGACCCCAGGGTACGGTGGCCTGTCCAGGTTGTCCTCTTGCCCCCAGGGTCTAGGGTGGCCTGGGACCTGTGTTCTTCTCTCCCTTCAGAGAGCACCTTACACAGAGCTGGCAGTACCCTGGGGTGTCTGCTGGCATCGTTGTTCCCAAGCTTCCACACACTCGCCTGCTGTCCAGGTGTACAGAGGAAACCAGAGGTGTGGGGTAAGTCCTACCTGAAAGGCACCAGAGCTTTCCACATTAAACGAAGACAGACAGACACACACTCAGACACAGAGACACACACCCACAGACACACACACACATCGGCACACACACATACGCACGCTGTTTTGCAAGTCTCTTCAGGGTCCCTCTGAAAACCCCGCTCATGAAGGCTGCCGTTGTGGGAAGATTTCCAAATGTCACATCCACGTTAGTCTTGGGAGCCCGGTCTATGGTTCTCTTCTACTTCCAAAGCACATATTCATAAAACAGAAAGAGAACAGTTCCATGTCAGAGGGAGAACATGACTCAATGTCTAAGTAGCCCGGGACGGAAGCCAGCCAAGCCCTGCCAGACCTCGCGGTAGGAAGACTTTGTGCTCCTCAAGGGCTCCCAAGTCCTACAAAAACATGAAGCCCTGGGGGGTGGCGTGTCCCGTTGGATCAGGTGCTCCCATGCTAGAGCCCCTGAGTGGATGCTGAAGTCAGCATCCTCGGGCTTCCATGGTGGCTTCTCTGGATAGGTGGCTCTCCAGGGAGTTACTACCCTGTGGAACAGCGACTCTCAGGATTGAGAGTTCACCCCTTCTGAGAGTAGGCTATTGAAAAAAACAAAAAAAAGTTCCCTTGACAGTGAGATCATCTTTATCATCGGGCCTTTTCCGTGTCCCCTGCAAGTGAACTCAGCAGACGGAAGCTCTGGGTCTTCAAATTTGGTGCTTGACTTTGAATTCCACCTGGAAAAAGTCATTTCTGATAGAAACTTGGGGGAAGGCACAGTCCTAAGTCCACCGGTGCCATTTGCCCGGAGTTGTTGCCAGTTCGCCACGAACCTCCTGCGGGCAGAAGGGCCACGGACTGAGTTTTCAACGTGGAGGAGGAAGACTATGCTGAGAAGGTCGCTGGACTGTGAGCCAACTGTCACCATGGCCTTGGGTCAACTGCTTACCAGTCTTGGGACCTTGGGCAAGCCATCCGGGTTTCATTCCAGTCTATAATCAAGGCTCAGTCCCATTAATGACTTTTTTTTTTTTAATTTGTCTGATGCACTAAATTAAAATAAGGATGATCAGCACTAATTACACAGCACTTGTGAGGCGCAAGGACTGTCCTCAGCATTTTGTATGTGCTACTCATCCTCACACTAACTGTCTGAGGCAGATACTGTGACTACCCCGATTCACAGCTGGGTGAACTGAGACCCAGAGAGGCACAAAGACATACGACTGGCTAGCGGCCGAGCTAGGGGTGCCGTGGAGAAGCACCCAGGCATCTGGAGAGGTCTGCAGCTACCAGAATGGAGATAGGGGACAGAGGCACGGAGGGGCCGGGGCGAACCCCGGAAGAAGAGACCCTAGATCCATTTTTGTATTTGCGTCCTATGCGCCTCTCGCCACCTCGCCTCACTGCTCACGCCGGTGCCCGTGGTTAGTGTGCGCCCACTGCCCAGGCTCCGGCGACTCGGCCCTCTACCCCAAAGACCCCCCGCGCCCGCTTGGCTCAAAATCCATGCATCGACGCTGGCTTCATTGCCCCAGAATTGAGCCTGAACCATGTCTTCAGCAACACACACATCAAGCCAACTTACTGCCGTTCCTCTCCTCTCTGCCGAGGGCCAGCCACGGAGCTGGTTGACCCCTCCAAGCCCTGCCCCACCCCAGGCGTGTGGCCCTAGTGGGCAGGGTACGTAACTCGTAGCCACTGATGCCATGTACTGTTCGTGTGACACCTTCCAGGGAAAATCTTTGCTGGAGGAGAATGCCCTGATCAGCTCAAGACAAGGGTTTTGGCCAGATCCATCCTGGAGCAGTTAGGAGCTGCCCCAGAGAAAGCTCACTGGTCCCCAGCTGCGTGCATGACTTTAGGAGCCACAATGTGACCCCTGGAGAGTCACCTGTGAGCCCAGAGGAAGCACTCTCACCAGAGGCTGGCCTGCTCCCCAAGACACCGCCCCATCCGGGCGTGTGATGTGAACACATCCCTTTCCTGTGGCTCCCAGACGCTCTTGTGAAGGCTTCCAGGCTGCCTCTCAGCAACCACGCAGGGAGGTTCTGCTGCACCGGGGTGGGGGGTGGGGGGTGGGGTAGGGGGTGGGGGGTGGGCAGTACTGATTGGGGAAGGCCCTCCGAGCCCCAGGGTTGTCTCTTGGCTTTGTGTCTGGAAAGGACTCATCTCCTTCCCCTGGTCACTTCATTGAGTCAGACTCAAGCTCCAGACCTGGGTGCTGGCTTCTTAATTGTTTACAGACAATTGCTTAGCAACGTGAGCACTCTCAGCCTCAGAAACCATCGACAGCCGATCTGCTGGCCTCAGCTCTTCAAGGTTTATGGAAATAACCTCAGCCGAGTCCCCCAGGGAATGAAACTTTATTTATATAATAAGGTTTAGAAAATCAACCCAATTTAGAGCTGTGGAAACCAATAAGACCCCCACCCACTCCCCGGGCCTGACAGATTGCGGCTGCAGGGCCAGCTGCTGGGGTGAGGGCAGTGGGGGGTGGGGGGAACCAGGGGTTCCCTCCAATGACCTCATTGACCTGGGCTCTTGATTTACCCGGCCACCTGGTGAAAGGCCACATCGTGGCACCTTAAATCAACCTGACAGAGGAACCTGCCAACACCACCTCATCTGTCTTCATCTGTCTTTCCCAAGGGCGAGAGGCGCCCTCAGCCAGGAGGGTCCCCCGCTTTGCCTGCCCACCTGTAGCAAGAGACTTTTAGAAGGTCCAGAACAAAGCAAACCTTTTGATGGTCCCCCCCCATCACCCCTCCGTGTAACTGCTGAGCCCGCGCTCTCCGAGTGACGAGAGCGAGGCTAGCTAATCTGAACGTTGGGATTATCCACAGTCCTGCAGGGGCACAGCAGGATCCCTCCGGCTCCAGTAATGTCCTGTCATTCCCTGTTTTTTCTCTTTAGGACAGGAACGGCCACTCTCATGACAAACTGAGAGGCTAGGGGGAAGGCTGAAAAACACCTACGTCTACAAGTACGACCATCCTGGCTAATATGTCCTAAGAGGAAGGTCCAGGACGTGGACGTCGACCACGACACGCTCTCTGCCGCAAGGGTCACTTGGCTGAGATGTCAGGCTCTCAGAACGGTTCTTCACTGAGTGCCGTGAGCCCCTTCCCTTCTGCGGATCAAGACAAGCGTGCTGAGCACTGTGACACGAACACAGACACCCCGAGAGCTGAAAACTTGTGGAAGGAGCCTGGGACTGAAGGGTTTGGGTGGAGGTGCAGAGGTGAGGGTCTGATGCGGACCCTGCCAGCCGGCCATGCAACTGGGAAGACTGCTTTTATTCCTCTGTCAGGTCCAAGTGTGACAAGCCTGCTTGTGGGAGTCCTCGAAGGGGGACTCGCTGTAGAGATGCAATGTGGCCCCAGCCGCAGGGGCATCTGGGAAGCGCCACACTCTGTGACTCTGGGCCCATGGGCAGACGGCCGCCCAAAAGCGAACATCACGCCCTGAGAGGGAGGCTGATGAACTTACAGGGCGTGACAACTGTCTGATGTTATCTTTTAACTTAGAAATGCCTTGTTCTTTCTGGTGGTCCACAGGACGGCCCATGGTATGGTTTTGCTATCCATGCCCTCTATGAAGGGGGACCCCGTTCTGGGAGGGGTGTGGACTGTATCTGGCCTGCCCCACGTGCAGCTGCGGTGGCCGGACAGGTATCCGTTCCCCTGGTAAAGCCCTTAGGAATCTGGATAAGGCTTTACGGCTCAGTTCTTGGGAATCAATCCTGAAGTGAGACTTTTGGGGCGTTCCCCCCAACAGTCCTGTGTTTTCCTAAATGGAGATCCCGACAGCTCCCTCACAAGAGGCTGCGGCTCTGGGGACCGGAGGCCAGTTTTCTCCCAGCGTTGAAGTCATTCCGTCCTCCGTCTGTCTGGTCCCAACCCTCCCGCTCACCCCGGTCTGGTGGTTACTTTGCCTCTTCCGGTCAAAGAAGGTACCGGAAGAGTTGCATCAGAGGGCCACTTGGCAACACCTGCTCTCCGAGAACTCCGCCGAGTGAAGGAGCCGTGGCCTTCCTTAAAAGGCTCTTTCAGGCGGATGTCAGGGACCTGTCTGCTGTCTGATGCCAGCCGTTCTCGACGGCTGCCTTGAGAATTCGGAAAGCTTGTCCGTCAAGGACACATAGAGGGGTCAGGGAAGTGTGGAGCCTCCGGGCACGACTCTTTAAACAGAAAATCAGTCACCCGCCCCCCTGAGGCTGTAAGATGGTCCTTCTGTCCCCAATAAGAACTCACACCATCTTCCCGCAGAGAGGGAGACGAATGGAATTTCTCCTCCAAACTTTTGAAAATCAAATAATGAGTTTTTTTTCTGAATTTTGAACATGTCTGTCACGTGGGAGAAGAAAGCTATACACCCCTTTTGTCTTTGTTTCCCCTTGGGGTTTCAGGTGTATGCAAATGAGGACGGCCCCTGACCGAGGAGGCTGAATACTTCCCGGTGCACAAAAACTGGTGGGTGTCCTTTGTTGGCAGGAAAGCTGGGGACCCCGGTGTGAGTTCCCCAGAACAGTGGCGTGTAATCGCAATGAGAAGATACTCCAAGTCAATGAAAAGGCAAATCTCGCCATCTGTCAGATGACATTGCCGCTGCCTATGCCTTCTCTTCCATTTTTTAAAAGTTTGTATCAGTTCGAAGGAAAGACACCAAACAAGCAAGCAAACCAAAAACTGAACACAGACTTGTGTTTTCCTTGCGCATGTGAGGGGGGCGGAAAGAATGACACCCTCACACATAAGCTCCCGTGCTTGTTTCTGGTGTCCTCAGGTCATTTTGGGGGGCGGGGGTTCTGAATGTGCCTCTGTATTCACCCTCTGCATTGCCAGGACAGACGGTGACTTAGGGCTGCCGTTCGGGGGAAAATGGGCTGTGCGTTATCTACAGACTGTGAGTGTGAGCGTGTGTGTTACTGGTGACAGAAATTAAATGATCACACGTAGACCAGAGAGCCCTAGTGGGGTGGACTCCAAGTCATCTGGCTTTTCTCGGAAACAGTGGTTCTCCGCACAGGGGTCCCCTTTGTCCCGTGGACCGTACAGGAATGGGGGCTGGCTGGCTGGCATCTTAAGAAGAGAAATCCAACACTTTTTGAAGAAGCTGTTCTCCCCTGGGCCTGCAGGGGCCTGCCTTCTGCCTGACCCAGCTTGTCTTTGGCCCCCACCTCATCCTCAGGACTCTTTGGGACAGAGGTGACAGGGAGTATTGATGTCAGAAGACGCATGAGCTCAGGGAGCTCCAAGGGCCATTTTCAGGACTGTGTCTCTGCCCGCGGCCATGGCCTGGACCCATCCAGCCAGCTTCCTAAAGCTCCTGCTGTCACTTCCCTGATGGATGAGGGAGAGCTTGCCCTGGGGACATGGCTCCTTCATTCGCAGTCCTTAGAGGCGGAGTGGACTCTGCTATACTCTTCAGGGACCTGGCATAGTGGCCCTATCTGCAGACCTACCAAAGACGGCCCTGGCCTGCAGGGCCAGCCTCCTGGCCCGGGAGCCCGTGTGCTCTGGGACCTGATGGGGAGATGGAGTCTGAGCTCTCAAAACACTCAAGACCGACCGTCCCAGATGGTGCAGGAAACAGAGTCAGGGATTCACTCTGGACCACACAGCCAGGGTGCCAGGCATGGCGGCAGTCTGCTCTAAGGCACCCCAGCGATGATGGAAACGTCCTGCTGTTTGCGTTATCCCATGCGTCAGCCACCAGACACATGTGACTGTCGAGCACTTGAATTGTGGCCAGTGTCATCGAGAAGCTGAATTTTCAATTTTGTTTAATTTAAGTGGAAATTTAAACAGCCACATGCGGCCAGTGGCCACCCCTGGAGACTCCTCGGGTGCTGGTGGCCCCGTCCTTTTCTCAGACCCATGGAAATGGTGGGGACGGCTGGGAATCAGGGTTCTGCTCTCGGGCCGCGAAGCCCTCCCTGTCGCAGGAGAGTCAGGCTCCCCGCTGACGAGAGGCCGGTGTCTGCCTGGCTGAGCATCAGGGACACGTCCCGGCGAGCAGGTGGTGGTTGGTCCGGGCTGGCGGGCACTCGGCGACTGCCAGAGAAATAGAATCAAGACCCCTGACCTTCAAAAAGCAGAGGAGGGTCAGTTGCTCAGGCCTCACAGCGCGGAGCCCTGTGGGCCGGCCACGAGGTCCAGACTTCCTCATGGGTCCGGCGGCACCGTGGCAAATATTTCCTCCCAGGTGACTTCCTCAGACACCCCGGAAGCGTGGTTGACTGTGCCAGCCTCTCAGAGGCCGTGGGAGCCTCTGAGCCATGCTAAGCAGTGTGTCTGGGGGTCTTATTCTCTTATTATGTCACCGAAGGGTGCCAGCTCTCTGACTGCATGGAGTATACATTCCATGGCGGGCACATTGTGCGGGGCACAGGTTGAGATGGGCACACGTTGTGCGGAGTGTACATCGAGCCAGAGGCCTGGGCAGCAGGGACAGACCTGCTGCCTTCCAGCTGTCTGTAACACCCAGACCTGCCTGTCAGGTATGATTTTTTCTAAGTGGATTAGGGATCAGGGTGAGGAAAAGACCAATCTGGGCTGAATTGATAAAATGCCTATAATTTACAAAATTATGCAGAAATCAAAGCATTCACTTTCCTCTCCATCAAGCATGTCCTGCCGGGAAAATCAAACCCCCTCACCCGTCTGCACTGGCGCTGCTGGGCGGAGGGGCAGCCGGGTGGGTGTAGGGTCACCCGGGTGGGTGTAGGGGCACCCAGGTGGGTATAGGGGCAGCCGGGTGGGTGTAGGGGCAGCCGGGTGGGTGTAGGGGCAGCCGGGTGGGAGTAGGGGCAGCCGGGTGGGTGTAGGGGCACCCAGGTGGGTGTAGAGGCACCCGGGTGGGTGTAGGGGCACCCACGTGGGTATAGAGGCAGCCGGGTGGGTGTAGAGGCAGCCGGGTGGGTGTAGAGGCAGCCGGGTGGGTGTAGAGGCACCTGGGTGGGTGTAGAGGCAGCCGGGTGGGTGTAGAGGCAGCTGGGTGTGCGTAGAGGCACCTGAGGCACCCGGGTGGGTGTAGAGGTACCCGGGTGGGTGTAGAGGCACCCCGGTGGGTGTAGAGGCACCGGGTGGGTGTAGAGGCATCCGGGTGGGTGTAGAGGCAGCCGGGTGGGTGTAGAGGCACCCGGTTGGGTGTAGAACACCGAGCAGCCCCCAGTGGGAGGGCCCCCAAGCCCTCGGGTGCTGCCAAGGCCGTGAGCTTTTATGGAAAGTGAGTCTTTCTTCCCCTGTGGGCTGTGGCTCAGGCCACCCTCTCCCTGTCCCTCCCCACCTCCCTGGTGTCTGCTCTACTTTCCTTTAAAAATTTGTTCCACTTTCCTTTGAATAAAGATGCATTCTCACCCTGTCCTAAATTGAGAAAAGACAGAGTGAGCCGTGCAGAGTCTGAAGACCGTCCCTGAGGCCAACGGCAAGCACCTTGTCATCACTATTCTGTGTGTCACCCCACTTCCACCCATCAGCACCCCCTCTGTCCTGCTCCATGCCTCGGGAGGCCACCTCCGCTCTGAGGGGAGAGAAGACAGGACAGGACAGGCTAGCTCGGCTCCTTCTCCTGCCCGGGGCTGCTCTGGAGGGGGTATGTGCTCAGTGTGACACCACCCCTTTGAAACGGGCCCTGTCCAAACACGAGGGCAGGAAGGACCCCTGCTCAAGCTCCCCCACGCGCCAGAAGGCCCCGCGTGTCCCGAACACAAACACGCCTCGATGGACTAGGGTCTAAACATGGCCTCCGTCACTTGAGAAGAAACATGCCACCCCAAATACAGAGGAACATATCACTTTAAATCCTGCCACAGGCCACCCCCAGAAATGACTCTTTGGCAGAGGGATTAT
Source organism: Rhynchonycteris naso (assembly GCA_037038555.1). Classification (NCBI taxonomy): domain Eukaryota; kingdom Metazoa; phylum Chordata; class Mammalia; order Chiroptera; family Emballonuridae; genus Rhynchonycteris; species Rhynchonycteris naso. The sequence continues at coordinate 258,852,833 of CM072999.1, read as the reverse complement.
TTTGAGCTAAAGGCAGATGCAAAAAAAAAAAAGAAAATATCTTTTTATTACTCATCACTGCCTAAAATGAGAGGCTAAATTTTCCCTTTGGTACAGAAATGCACCCCGAAAGGACGTTTTCCTTTTATAGAGATTCTCTGTACCAGGAAGACGGCCATTCCTGGAGACAGCGGTCCCACGGGAGAGGCCCCCACCTGCCTAAGCAGCAGCCTCGTCTACCACGCACTTCCTCCCCGCCCATTCCCAGAACGAGCCCCCCCCAGCCCAAGCCCCTGGCCCTGAGACCCTGCAGGAGCCGCAGTCAGCCTTGAGACAGTTTTCCTTGTGACCTCCCGTCTTCCTCTTGTTCACCTGTCTGCCAGCTCGCCTGCTGGGCCCAGCCTAGGAAGGTAGAGGGGAACGTTTCCTTCCTCAACCCTTGTCTCCCCACAGTCGCCCTCTGTCCCAAAACTAACGCCCTCCAGCCCCAGGGGGCCCGTCCCCACGCCCCTCCCCCGTGTCCTCAGAGTGCAGCGGTTCAGAGATTCCAGCCTAAGGAAGCCCCCGCACCCCGGGGCCCCTTTTCCCGCTCCTCCTGCTCCGATTTCTGGTTCTGGTGGGGTCCACACAGCAGGCACGGACACAGCTGTTACCCGGACCCATGACCTCAGCTCTGCCAAAGCCACGCTGTGCTCTGTCACCCCGCGAAGGTCACAAGTGTTGTCATCTGCCTCTCCCCACGGCAGAACGTTTTGATAAGACGTGTATCAAACCCCACGTGGGGACTACTTCAGACACGCAGCGGGATGAGCGCCTTTGAAGCACTGGGCTTAATTTGGGCAATGATGAGCGTGCAGGAGAGGGCAAAGCAATCGCAACAAATCTCCCTGAATCAACAATGAGCCCTGCCTGGTCTTTCGTGAAAAAACCCAATTAATTTGCTACCCACAGTTAAACGACACCCACAGTGACTTTTTCTACACACCGTTGCTTGCTGTTAATGATGTTAGCGAAATCAAACCCAAGAAGTCAAGTAGGTCATCATTTGGCTATTTTAAATTTTAAAAGGATTTTTTTAAATGTATCCTTTTTTTTAAAAAAAAAATTGCTGATTCTTAGACAGAGGGGGAGGGAAAGAGAGAGAGAGAAGCATCAATTTGTCGTTCCACTGATTTATGCATTCACTGGTTGATTCTTGCATGTGCCCTGGCTGGGAATCGAACCTGGAACGTTGGCATATTGAGACAATGCTCTAACCAACGGAGCTACCTGGCCAGAGCCTTTAAATATTTGAGGAAAAAAACTAAAGTGAAAGAAAAAGTACATATGAAACAGGTGGCTAAAGGGACACCCCAAAAAGCACCTCAGAAAATCAGAACATGAAAGAAAGAAAGAAAGAAAGAAAGAAAGAAAGAAAGAAAGAAAGAAAGAAAGAAAGAAAGATTGTGCATGAGTATGAAGAAGTCCCTATATAATAATTCTGAAACTAACCACCGTTCAAAAACCTGTGGTCTCAACTAGAGAACCGAACGGGTTGAATCCCCACACTACTATGTTCACTTTCCTCGGCGAAATTCCAGCACTGAAAAATTTCACGGGAGAGGAGAAATTAAATATTGCATGAATCCAGATATTGCTTTCAGGGACACCGAAATTCCTTACTAAGTGAAAATGATTTATAGGATAAGCTTAATATATTTTGAGGGTTATGTTTTTTTGTCAGTAAACCCAATTGATCAAGAGACCCCCATTACAGTTTTCTTTCTTTTTTAATTTTTTTTGAAAATATATGTAAAATACATGGTTCACTTGTGAATTTAAGTATTGCGTAAAATATGATTGTCGATTCCAATTGCTACCGCCTCTCAGGGCAAATTCCCTCCACACTGAATTTAAGAAAGGATGTAACCAAGTAAGAACTGCAGTCACTCCAGAAATGCCGCTCGTCTGGCGTCACTGTCAACAGCACACAAATTGTGAAAAATATTTTTTTTTTGTTGATTTTTGTTTTGTTTTGTTTTGTTTTACAGGGACAGAGAGAGAGTCAGAGAGAGGGATAGATAGGAACAGACAGACAGGAACGGAGAGAGATGAGAAGCATCAATCATTAGTTTTTCGTTGCCGTTGCGACACCATAGTTGTTCATTGATTGCTTTCTCACATGTGCCTTGACCGTGGGCCTTCAGCAGAGCGAGCCACCCCTTGCTGGAGCCAGTGACCTTGGGTCCAAGCTGGTGAGCTTTTGCTCAAGTCAGATGGGCCCACGCTCAAGCTGGCGAGCTCAGGGTCTGGAACGTGGGTCTTCCGTGTCCCAGTCCGACGCTCTAGCCACTGTGCCACCGCCTGGTCAGGCAGAAACAATCTTGATCACAGAACTTAATTTCTGATTTTTCCTGCAATGAAAGGAGGGAAAATACACTTGGTGGATTAAGCATATACAAAATGTATGGATTAGGTAGGCATTTTAGTTTGTCCAAAGGTTGCTAGCCTATCAACAGACTACCCAGTGAGGGGTCGTTATGCTGACACTCAGTGAGCGTCGGCTTTCAGACACACACAATAGCTTGACGTGCCTCTTCCACTATGTCATCATGAAGACATATTTATCTGGGGCGGGGGGGGGGCAGAATGCATTTTATCTAATGAGTCGTTAGCTCAGTCCATCACATCCTCCCATTGAGACCTGTGGCCTGGTGAGCCTTTGCCTGTCCCCTGCGTGGTGTGCCTGTCACCGGCTCAAGGCTCTCTCCTCCACCTCAGGGTCTCCTGGGCCCAGCCCCACTGCTGCTTACATTCCTGTCCCCACCTTCAGACCCAGAAACGCTCTGCCCACTCCTGCTACTAGCTGGGGCCACCTCGGTCCCTTAACCCAGCCCACAGCCTTCCTTATACGGCTTGCAGGTCAGTCTCTTTGAGTGCTCTGCCTGCCTCTCTCCAGAGCGCTGACCTTTGCTCCTTTGTGTCAGGGTGTGTGACGATACTATCCCCTTCCCTGCCTCCTCTGCTCCTTCTGCCTCCACCCTGACCCTGACATGACAGAGCCACCGGGGCTGCTCGCCTGTCCTGCCCTGGACGGGGAGCTCCCCGGGGTCTCTGACTGGCTCTCCGCCAGAGTCCAGGGCTGACACCAGTGCCCGGCCCATAGCAGGTGCTCAGTAAACACTGGTTACACGGATGGATGGATGAATGCAGAGAGGAGAGGGGTGCAGGAAGGCGTACAAGAGCAGTCAGTGCTCCAAGCACTGGCCCACGGTACCTTCTCCACGATAGTGAAATGTGAGTGGAAGCCGCTGGAAAGGAGCCAGGCCACAGTGTGCAGTTGAGGAGGCTGTGACCAGAGGCATGTGGTGGGCAACCTATCCATTCGCGTCCCCCGTACGCCCCTCCCTCAGCTGTCCACACGTGTCCCCCATACGCCCCTCCCCCCCAGCCAACATGGGTGCTGCTGAGGGTCCCGCCCACCTGGGTCACCCTTAGATCAGCTGCTCTGATGGAGGGAGGCAGGACCAGGCGATCAGTAAGTATGAGGATTCATGGGCTGAGCGAATGGAGAATGATCCCCTTGAGTTGAGGAAGACACAGTCTGGGCAGCAGGAAGGTTCCATGTGTCCACTAAAAATAAGATCTCTTATTAAAATAAGGCTCGGCTCCCCCAGGTCCTGAGAGGTTCCTCTCCTTCCCGTAACCAGCTGGCGAGGACTGTGATGTCCAACCACGCGGCGACGGCTGGGGACCCGCAGCCCCACAAACACAGCGCTCACTGGTTACAGGGATTGCTGCAGAAAGAAAAAGGGTTAGACTGTGGGAGGGTCAGGCTGCCCGACTGAGGAACGCACAGCCTGGTCTCTGTCGCTCGGAAGACGGCGGGCTCGCCACCTCAACGGGGAAATGGCTCCTTGGCCACGAGGGGTGACAGGCACGCACTTCACGGCTATCAGGATCTGCATGGGAGACGCATCAGGAGGTGGTTAGTAGCCCTTGGCTGTTCTGAAAACACACATTTTGATGTGTGCCCCGAGCAGAGGGGGCAGGATCTCATCCCTCATCAGTCTGGTGGGCAGAGCAGGAGGGCATCATGCCAGCTCCCCGGGGGTGGGGGTCTTCATCGTGGGCCTCGCTCACTCTTTTTATGACAAATCACCCCCCTCCACCAGTTCTTAGGTCAGGGCCATTTTGGGTTTTGTTTGTTTCTAGACCAGTGGTTCTTAACCCGGGTTCTATCGAACCCTAGGGGTCGATGAGTCTGTCTCAGGGGTTTGGAGAAGCCTCTGCCGCGGAGGCCAGAATAAAGTAATACCGTCATTTGTTGTGAGTTCATGCACTTTGTTGGTTTTGTTCTTTGAGCAAGGTGATGTTCATGCACGGCTCATTTTGTGCACCAGTAAAAAAACATATACCTATGTCTTGAATTTGGAAAAAATAAATCCTATTTTATTTATCACTAAAGAAGGGTTTGGTGAATGCGCCTATGAAACTGGTGGGTTCGGTACCTCAGAAGAGGTTAAGAACCACTGCTCTAGAGTCCATCAAAAAGACCCGAAATGTCACTGAGAAGCGGCTGCAGACAAGCATAACTGAGTGCCGTGAGCCTTTACTGAGCACCTGCTGTATACCGCGCTCGTGGTCCTAAGTCAGGGCGGGGAAGACAAGCTGGGTTAAAACCCACCGTCCCCCCTCAAGGAGCCGAGCTGGGAGCGGGGAGGCTGGTCATAGCGAACACGGGCTGCTAAGATTCACTTCAGAAGAGTTAGTTTTCTGTCCATCTCCCGAACTAAATCTAGATGCCATTTCTTGGTATCTTTAACACCAATTGAACAACATACGTTAGACTCTGCATGAGACACACAGTTCATAAAGATCCCTGGACTCAGCACACGGTGTTTAATAGAAGGAAGTGCTACGGTCCCACTGATGGTCCCCAAATCCTATGCCGTAGCTACTGTCCCCGTTTCACAGAAGAGGAGCCTCAGGATGGGGGAAACCAAGCAACTTGCTAAAGTTACTCGAACCCTGGTCGGCCTGATTCCGGGGGCCTTGACCCGAACCCCCCTCTGGATACGAGGTGAGCAGTGTGTACGAATGCTCTGGCAACGTTGTCATGGAAACGGGGAGGATCACATGCACGGACATAATCTACACCTAGGAGAGGACAGGGTGGGTGGCCCACGTGTGACAGTCCCTGGCCCACGGGATCCAGGGCAGGGTGTATTTTGGGTAGGTCCCAATATTTTTGCCTCTATTTAAACTTTTTAGAAATGCTCATCAGAGGCCCTCCTCGAGGGTACCCCGCTTTAGGCAGAGACCCCCTCGATGCAGGGAACAGAAACTCACCCAAGTGAGCTTAATTTAGAGAAGACAGTCTTGCTGCTGATGGTGCTGTTGACAGTGTCGATGGTCATCAATGCCGGCGATGCCGAGAAGGGTGGCTACAGTGAGGTAAAGGAGCTTGGGATAGGAGTGGCGGTGGCTTTGCTGGTGAGGGTATGATGACAATAATGGGGGTGACAGTGGTGGCAATGGTGATGACAGAGGGCATAGGGGTGGTGGTTGTGGCTATGGTGTCATGATGGCGATGATGATGGCTTTGGTGATGCTATTCATGACGGTCATGGTGGTGAAAATAATGATGGGGTGAGGGTGGTGGAGGAGGTGATGGTGGAGGAGGTGACGGTGGAGGAGGTGATGGTGGAGGAGGTGACGGTGGAGGAGGTGACGGTGGAGGAGGTGATGGTGGAGGAGGTGATGGTGGAGGAGGTGACGGTGGAGGAGGTGACGGTGGAGGAGGTGATGGAGGTGATGGAGGAGGTGATGGAGGAGGTGACGGTGGAGGAGGTGACGGTGGAGGAGGTGATGGTGGAGGAGGTGATGGAGGAGGTGACGGTGGAGGAGGTGACGGTGGAGGAGGTGATGGTGGAGGAGGTGATGGAGGAGGTGACGGTGGAGGAGGTGACGGTGGAGGAGGTGATGGTGGAGGAGGTGATGGAGGAGGTGACGGTGGAGGAGGTGACGGTGGAGGAGGTGACGGTGGAGGAGGGGACGGTGGAGGAGGTGACGGTGGAGGAGGTGACTGTGGTGGAGGTGACGGTGGAGGAGGTGACGGTGGAGGAGGTGACGGTGGAGGAGGTGACGGTGGAGGAGGTGACGGTGGAGGAGGTGACGGTGGAGGAGGTGACGGTGGAGGAGGTGACGGTGGAGGAGGTGACGGTGGAGGAGGTGACGGTGGAGGAGGTGACGGTGGAGGAGGGGACGGTGGAGGAGATGACGGTGGAGGAGGTGATGGAGGAGGTGACGGTGGAGGAGGTGACGGTGGAGGAGGTGACGGTGGAGGAGGTGACGGTGGAGGAGGTGACGGTGGAGGAGGTGACGGTGGAGGAGGTGACGGTGGAGGAGGTGACGGTGGAGGAGGTGACGGTGGAGGAGGTGACGGTGGAGGAGGTGACGGTGGAGGAGGTGACGGTGGAGGAGGTGACGGTGGAGGAGGTGACGGTGGAGGAGGTGACGGTGGAGGAGGTGACGGTGGAGGAGGTGACGGTGGAGGAGGTGACGGTGGAGGAGGTGACGGTGGAGGAGGGGACGGTGGAGGAGATGACGGTGGAGGAGGTGATGGAGGAGGAGGTGATGGTGGAGGAGGGGACGGTGGAGGAGGTGACGGTGGAGGAGGTGATGGTGGAGGAGGTGACGGTGGAGGAGGTGACGGTGGAGGAGGTGACGGTGGAGGAGGTGACGGTGGAGGAGGTGATGGTGGAGGAGGTGACGGTGGAGGAGGGGACGGTGGAGGAGATGACGGTGGAGGAGGTGATGGTGATGGAGGTGACGGTGGAGGAGGTGACGGTGGAGGAGGTGACGGTGGAGGAGGTGACGGTGGAGGAGGTGACGGTGGAGGAGGTGATGGTGGAGGAGGTGACGGTGGAGGAGGTGACGGTGGAGGAGGTGACGGTGGAGGAGGGGACGGTGGAGGAGATGACGGTGGAGGAGGTGATGGAGGAGGTGACGGTGGAGGAGGTGATGGAGGAGGTGATGGTGGAGGAGGTGATGGTGGAGGAGGTGACGGTGGAGGAGGGGACGGTGGAGGAGATGACGGTGGAGGAGGTGATGGAGGAGGTGATGGAGGAGGTGATGGTGGAGGAGGTGATGGTGGAGGAGGTGATGGTGGAGGAGGTGACGGTGGAGGAGGTGATGGTGGAGGAGGTGACGGTGGAGGAGGTGATGGTGGAGGAGGTGATGGTGGAGGAGGTGACGGTGGAGGAGATGACGGTGGAGGAGGTGATGGTGGAGGAGGTGACGGTGGAGGAGGTGACGGTGGAGGAGGTGACGGTGGAGGAGGTGACGGTGGAGGAGGTGACGGTGGAGGAGGTGATGGAGGAGGTGACGGTGGAGGAGGTGACGGTGGAGGAGGTGATGGTGGAGGAGGTGATGGTGGAGGAGGTGACGGTGGAGGAGGTGACGGTGGAGGAGGTGACGGTGGAGGAGGGGACGGTGGAGGAGATGACGGTGGAGGAGGTGATGGAGGAGGTGATGGTGGAGGAGGTGACGGTGGAGGAGGTGACGGTGGAGGAGGTGACGGTGGAGGAGGTGACGGTGGAGGAGGTGACGGTGGAGGAGGTGATGGAGGAGGTGACGGTGGAGGAGGTGACGGTGGAGGAGGTGACGGTGGAGGAGGTGATGGTGGAGGAGGTGATGGTGGAGGAGGTGATGGTGGAGGAGGTGATGGTGGAGGAGGTGACGGTGGAGGAGGGGACGGTGGAGGAGATGACGGTGGAGGAGGTGATGGAGGAGGTGATGGAGGAGGTGATGGAGGAGGTGACGGTGGAGGAGGTGACGGTGGAGGAGGTGACGGTGGAGGAGGTGACGGTGGAGGAGGTGACGGTGGAGGAGGTGATGGAGGAGGTGATGGTGGAGGAGGTGACGGTGGAGGAGGTGACGGTGGAGGAGGTGACGGTGGAGGAGGTGATGGTGGAGGAGGTGACGGTGGAGGAGGTGACGGTGGAGGAGGTGACGGTGGAGGAGGGGACGGTGGAGGAGATGACGGTGGAGGAGGTGATGGAGGAGGTGATGGTGGAGGAGGTGACGGTGGAGGAGGTGACGGTGGAGGAGGTGACGGTGGAGGAGGTGACGGTGGAGGAGGTGACGGTGGTGGAGGTGACGGTGGAGGAGGTGACGGTGGAGGAGGTGACGGTGGAGGAGGTGACTGTGGTGGAGGTGACGGTGGAGGAGGTGACGGTGGAGGAGGTGACGGTGGAGGAGGTGGTGGAGGAGGTGACGGTGGAGGAGGTGACGGTGGAGGAGGTGACGGTGATGGAGGTGACGGTGGAGGAGGTGACGGTGGAGGAGGTGATGGTGGAGGAGGTGATGGTGGAGGAGGTGACGGTGGAGGAGGTGACGGTGGAGGAGGTGACGGTGGAGGAGGTGACGGTGGAGGAGGTGACGGTGGAGGAGGGGACGGTGGAGGAGATGACGGTGGAGGAGGTGATGGAGGAGGTGATGGTGGAGGAGGTGACGGTGGAGGAGGTGACGGTGGAGGAGGTGACGGTGGAGGAGGTGACGGTGGAGGAGGGGACGGTGGAGGAGATGACGGTGGAGGAGGTGATGGAGGAGGTGATGGTGGAGGAGGTGATGGTGGAGGAGGTGACGGTGGAGGAGGTGATGGAGGAGGTGATGGTGGAGGAGGTGATGGAGGAGGTGACGGTGGAGGAGGTGACGGTGGAGGAGGTGACGGTGGAGGAGGGGACGGTGGAGGAGATGACGGTGGAGGAGGTGATGGAGGAGGTGACGGTGGAGGAGGTGACGGTGGAGGAGGTGACGGTGGAGGAGGTGATGGTGGAGGAGGTGACGGTGGAGGAGGGGACGGTGGAGGAGGGGACGGTGGAGGAGATGACGGTGGAGGAGGTGACGGTGATGGAGGTGACGGTGGAGGAGGTGACGGTGGAGGAGGTGACGGTGGAGGAGGTGACGGTGGAGGAGGTGATGGTGGAGGAGGTGACGGTGGAGGAGGTGACGGTGGAGGAGGTGACGGTGGAGGAGGGGACGGTGGAGGAGATGACGGTGGAGGAGGTGATGGAGGAGGTGATGGTGGAGGAGGTGATGGTGGAGGAGGTGACGGTGGAGGAGGTGACGGTGGAGGAGGTGACGGTGGAGGAGGTGACGGTGGAGGAGGTGATGGAGGAGGTGATGGTGGAGGAGGTGACGGTGGAGGAGGTGACGGTGGAGGAGGTGACGGTGGAGGAGGTGATGGTGGAGGAGGTGACGGTGGAGGAGGTGACGGTGGAGGAGGTGACGGTGGAGGAGGGGACGGTGGAGGAGATGACGGTGGAGGAGGTGATGGAGGAGGTGATGGTGGAGGAGGTGATGGTGGAGGAGGTGACGGTGGAGGAGGTGACGGTGGAGGAGGTGACGGTGGAGGAGGTGATGGTGGAGGAGGTGACGGTGGAGGAGGTGACGGTGGAGGAGGTGATGGAGGAGGTGACGGTGGAGGAGGTGACGGTGGAGGAGGTGACGGTGGAGGAGGTGATGGTGGAGGAGGTGATGGTGGAGGAGGTGATGGTGGAGGAGGTGACGGTGGAGGAGGTGACGGTGGAGGAGGTGACTTTGGTGGAGGTGACGGTGGAGGAGGTGACAGTGGAGGAGGTGACGGTGGAGGAGGTGACGGTGGAGGAGGTGACGGTGGAGGAGGTGGTGGAGGAGGTGACGGTGGAGGAGGTGACGGTGGAGGAGGTGATGGTGATGGAGGTGACGGTGGAGGAGGTGACGGTGGAGGAGGTGACGGTGGAGGAGGTGACTTTGGTGGAGGTGACGGTGGAGGAGGTGACAGTGGAGGAGGTGACGGTGGAGGAGGTGACTGTGGTGGAGGTGACGGTGGAGGAGGTGACGGTGGAGGAGGTGACGGTGGAGGAGGTGACTGTGGTGGAGGTGACGGTGGAGGAGGTGACGGTGGAGGAGGTGACTGTGGTGGAGGAGGTGATGGAGGTGATGGAGGTGACAGTGGAGGAGGTGAAGGTGGAGGAGGTGACGGTGGAGGAGATGACGGTGGAGGAGGTGATGGTGATGGAGGTGACGGTGGAGGAGGTGACAGTGGAGGAGGTGACGGTGGAGGAGGTGACGGTGGAGGAGGTGATGGTGGAGGAGGTGATGGTGGAGGAGGTGACTGTGGTGGAGGAGGTGATGGAGGTGATGGAGGTGACAGTGGAGGAGGTGAAGGTGGAGGAGGTGACTGTGGTGGAGGAGGTGACGGTGGAGGAGGTGATGGTGGAGGAGGTGACAGTGGTACAGGTGACCGTGGAAGAGGGGACGGTGATGGAGGTGATGGTGATGAAGGTGACGGTGGAGGTGACAGTGGTGATGATAATGTTGCGGATGAAGATGATGGTCATCATGGTGGTGCCACCGATGGCAATGGAGGTGGTGATGGTATCTTTGGGTTCCCATGGCGGAAAGGAGGGTCAGATGTTACCAGGGGCTGGACCTGGGCCATGGGAGGTCAAGACGTCTCCTTTCTCTGTCTCCCTGGCGGCACGTGGCTTCTTGTCTCTGCTTCTGCCTGGGCCTCTGCTGCGCTGTGTGTCAAATGGTGACCACTAGCCACCCCGGCTCTAGCCGCATGGCAGTCAGCTGTGGCCATATAGCTGGTTGTTTGATATGAACAGCGCTCCCAGGACAGGAGAGGGTAGTTCCTCCCAGAAAACTGTGGGCCAGGGAAGGAAAGGGCGGGCCTCTCTGAAACAGAAGGAGAAAGAGGGAGAACCTGTTAGGAGGAACCATGGGGGACAGATTTGCTGAAATCCAGGGAGGAAGGGTGTCAGGTGTACACCCACCTTTCCACGTTCATGTCATTGTCTACAACTCTTCATTTCTTTTTTAAGATTTTTATTCATTGATTTTTTTTGCGGGGGGGAGAACAAGAAGAGTTACTTCACTCTAGCTGTTCATTGGTTGACATATGTGCCCAAACCCCAATAACATCAATAAAAAGGAAGAAGGTAAAGTGAGTGTCTATTCAGGGGTCCCCAAACGTTTTACACGGGGGGCAGTTCACTGTCCCTCAGACCATTAGAGGGCCGCCACATACAGTACTCTATACACTGACCACCAGTGAAAGAGGTGCCCCTTCTGGAAGTGCAGCGGGGGCAGATAAATGGCCTTAGGGGGCCACAATTTGGCCCACGGGCCATAGTTTGAGGACCTCTGGATGACAGATAACATTCAAAACCAGTAGAGACTAGTTACAATTAGCTCACAGAAGTTTTGCTCTGAGGGTGATTGAGGATGGTTTCAGTTTTGGGAAGCAGACCAGGGTCATCAAGAGCAAACAGTCATGCAGCCAATCAGAGAGGCTTAGCAGCCTGCATTTCACAGAAGGAAGGGGCTCTGTGTTGGGATGCAGAGTGAGCCTTCCTTCCTCCCTTCCTTCCTTCTTTCTTTTCTCCCTCCCTTCCTTTCTTTCTCCTTCCTTCCTTCCTTCTTGGTAACGGTCACTGCCAAGGATCATCCAGCAGAGGTCACACTTTCCTTTGAGATAATGATTGCATTTTTTATTTGAGAGAACCACCAAACTGATTGTCCCGGGCGGTAAATTTCCACAGTATTTGGAGAGATTCCACAATGACACAAGGCCACTGGCAAGGTGGGGACACCGTCTCAGAAACCTAAAGCCATCAGTCAGCTGCGCATCATACTTTAATAGATAACAGTACCCACACTGGCCACGTCCAGATGCCCAACAGTGGCCTTCCCTGTGGCCATTTCCATTTGTCCCCTTTCGGATGTGTTGGCTGAGCTAGTGATGGGGACCCTGACATTAGCCTTTCCCCTAGGGCAGCGATTTCCAACTTTTTCCATCTCAGGGCATACACAAACCAATCAGTAGAAATTCTGCAGCACACCAAAAAATATATTAAGTTTTTGCCAAAAAAATAAAATGATAGGTATAATTTTGATTCATTCACACCAGATGGCTATTGTGTTGGCTGTGGTCATTTATCTTTATATTTTTTTATTTGACAATCTAAAGGAAAAGAAGCCAATGCTCCTGGCTAATGAACCAGGTATTGCATGTTTTAAAAACATCATTAAAATGTCTATATTGCCCAAAGCAATTTATAAATTCAATGCAATACCAATTAAAATACCAATGATATACTTCAAAGATATAGAACAAATACTCCAAATTTTTGTATGGAACCAAAAAAGAACACGAATAGCCTCAGCAATCTTGAAAAAGAAGAATAAAGCAGGAGGTATCATTCTTCCAGATATCAAGGCATACTACAAGGCCATTATACTCAAGACAGCCTGGTACTGGCATAAGAACAGGCACATAGATCAATGGAACAGAACAGAGAACCCAGAAATAAACCCACACCTTTATGGACAACTGATATTTGACAAAGGAGGAAAGAACATACAATGGAGTAAAGACAGTCTCTTTAACAAATGGTGTTGGGAAAATTGGACATCTACCTACAAAAAAATGAAACTAGACCATCAACTTACACCATTCACAAAAATAAACTCAAAATGGATAAAGGACTTAAATGTAAGCCGTGAAACCATAAGCATCTTAGAAGAAAACATAGGCAGCAAGCTCTCCAACATCTGTAGCAGCAATATATTTGCTGATGTATCTCCACAGGCAAATGAAATAAAAGACAGGATAAACAAATGGGATTATATCAAACTAAAAAGTTTTTGCACAGCTAAAGACAATATAAACAGAATAAAAAGACAAACCACACAATGGGAGAACATATTCGACAACACATCTGATAAAGGGTTAATAACCAAATTTTATAATAAACTTGTAAAACTCAACACCAGGAAGACAAACAATCCAATCAAAAAATGGGCACAATAAATGAATAGACACTTCTCCAAAGAGGACATACAGATGGCCAATAGGCATATGAAAAAATGCTCAACATCACTAATCATTAGAGAAATGTAAGTTAAAACCACAATGAGATATCACCTCACACCAGTCAGAATGGCGCTCATCAGCAAAACAACACAGAACAAGTGCTGGCGAGGATGTGGAGAAAAGGGAACCCTTCTGCACTGCTGGTGGGAATGCAGACTGGTGCAGCCACTGGGGAAAACAGTATGGAGATTCCTCAGAAAATTAGAAATGGAGCTGCCCTTTGACCCAGCTATCCCATTTATAAGAATTTATCCCAAGGACACCCTATCACCGACTGAAGAAAAGAAATGCACCCCCATGTTTATGGCAGCATTGTTCACAATAGCAAAGAGCTGGAAACAGCCCAAGTGTCTGTCAGTAGACGAGTGGATTAAAAAGCGATGGTACATATATACTATGGAATACTGTGGCGCCATGAAAAAGAAGGAAATCTTACCTTTTGCAACAACATGGAGGGCCTGGAAACTATTATGCTGAGTGAAATAAGCCAGGCAGAAAAAGAAAAAGATCATATGACCTCACTCATTTGAGGAATCCAAGGAACACTGAGAACTGAGGAACGGAACTGAGACAGAGGAGGGATCAAAGGGACCAGAGGAGAAGAAGACAGACGGAAAGGGGAGGAGAGGGTGGGATAACCCTGGAGGGAAGGGGGCAGGGCTTCGCGGGGAGGGGGGCAAGGGGGATGTGGAGGGAAATATGGGGGAGGGGGGATGCAGTCAGGATCACCCTAGAATCTATGTAAACACAATTAATTAAATAAATTAAAAAAAATTCTTGCAGCACAGCGGTTGAAAACCACTGCCTTAGGGGGTCTCACTGGGGCTTCCTTCTCAAAACCATGCTGGTCAGCAGAGGACAGGACCTGAGGACCCCTCAGGACTGTGGCTGCCCAGTCTCAGCAGGATTCTGCACCGGGGTCTGGACCTACCACTGGCTGACCGGATGCTTCCAGTTTGCTGAGCTGTGACCCCATCCTTCCTGAGGTCAGTCAGGGAAGGCTTCACGGAGGAGGCCTGAAAGGTGAGCAGGCAGGGCTTTAGGAGATGTGTGGAAATCGGACTGGCAGAGAGGAAGGGAAAGGCACTATATCTCAGGAAGAGTCTGAGCCATTTATGTGGGAAGTCACGCAGGACTTTTTTTTTTTTAGGTGAGTGTCCATTTGGCTTCCAGCACTAAACAGCGCATAGAGAGCTACGATTTACTGAACGCGTAAACCTTCTTCTCTGAGCTAAGCTGTTCCCCTGCAGTATCTCCTTCGGGTCCCAGCACGGGGAAAGCCGAGGTCAAGCACTCTGCCCACGATTGTACAGACACTGCACAGGGGAGCCTGCAGTCAGACCCCAGAACCTCACGAAAGGGCCCACGCTCTTCACCCTGACTCTGAGCTACCCAGCCCGACACAGCTCAGCTCACCACACAGTCCTTCAGCTTCACGCTGGCCGGTTAAGTATGGTTGGGGAACTGGTGTGTAATATGTTACGTTTAAAATGCAACACTTTTAGCACGTGGTCAACTCCCCATTCCTCCCTAGTCCTTTCCCCTTCTTCATACCACACACACACACACACACACACACACACACACACACACACACGTGACCAATGATAACAATGTAAAAACCCCCATGTGAGTGTTTGTCCTTCATGGGGCTTCTGTGTGTCTGGGACACTGGAGAGACACGGTGTATACAACTGAGCGGGTGTTTGTAACCTAGGTTTTGTATGCCTTGCACACTCTTTATGGCCCAGTTCAGTCTCCGGCTTAGAGAAAAGAGCATTAAGTAGGTAAAACTGTTGAAAGAGCACGTGACTAGGAGTGTCTGAAACATCAGGGTCTCGGCCAGCGAACACGGGGGGGAGAGCGCACTGAGGCTAAGACACCAGCTCTTCGCAAATCTCTAGCCCAGGGGTCCCCAAACTATGCCCCGGCCCCATGTGGTCCCCTGAGGCCATTTATCCAGCCCCACCGCACTTCCGGAAGGGGTACCTCTTTCATTGGTGGTCAGTGAGAGGAGCACAGGATGCATCTGCACCCATAGTTCCCATTGAAATACTGGTCAGTGTGTTGACTTAAATTTACTTGTTCTTTATTTTAAATATTGTATTTGATCCCGTTTTGTTTTTTTACTTTAAAATAAGATATGTGCCGTGTGCATAGGGATTTGTTCATAGTTTTTTTTTATAGTCCGGCCCTCCAACGGTCTGAGGAACAGTGAACTGGCCCCCTGTGTAAAACGTTTGGGGACCCCTGCTCTAACCCGTGGTAGGTGCTCCGTGTCTGCTGAATAAATAAATGAGTGGAAGTTACACTTGAACCTCACCGCTGGGGGTCTCCTGGTGGGTACATAGCATTCTACAGAATTCTACAGAAACACAGGAGATCAGAGCCATGCCTGGAACGCCAACAAGGAAAACCCAGAACGGCGAAGAAGCTGCAGGTAGACACTCTTCAGGGTTCCCCTTTGCGTGAACCAAGCATCAGGTCCCAAGTGCTCGGGGCCCGTGAAGTGGACAGAGGTGTCCCTACCCACACGGTGGTCCTGTGAGGAAAATCAAGCAGAGAAGGGGGTCAGGAGAGCCAGGGAGCCTCCCTGAGAAGGCGGCATGTGACTTTCAGTGACAGATGTCTCCATCGTGGTCACGTCGAGGTTCCTCGTGGTGGGGCTCGGGGAACTTGAATTTTGCATTTGGCCCAGCTGCAGGTCTGGGGTCTACAATCAGTGACAGGCAAGAGCTGCAAATCACGAACCTGGACTTCTGCCCTGGGCTGGTCCCGACGTCCAGACGCGCCCACTGCTTGCTGGGTCCACAGCGTCTCGTTTGTCCACGCCAGAGCGGAGGATTCGCGGCGGTTCTGGAATGGGGCGGGGCAGAGCTTTCTTTTCCGTCCGTCCCCTGCGTTTGCGTACCCGCCCTTTCACACGCTGACCAGGTAGCTCTGCGTTGTTAATGGCCGGGATGAGGGACGGTTCCGTCCTGGGATCAGATCCGTCCATCCTGCGGCGGGGGAGGCCTGCTCAGCCAGCGCCCAGGTCTCCGCACCGTCTTCGGCTGTGTCATCAGGGGACAGCGTTCCCTGGGAGCTGGCAGCGGTGGTCTCAGGTGTGCTGACCCCAGACAGCGCGGGGTCACTGCAGCAATTTCATGTGGGTGCAAACGAGCAGTTCGGGGTGGTTTTCCTCTTTCCCGGTTAAATGGTGGAGCTGTTGAAATTCACCTTGGGGGAAGCTGCAGGAAGTGACAAGGCCTCGATGTGGCCTTCTTCCTGGGCAGCTGTCTGGACTGGGGACAGGGAGCCACGTGTTCTCTGCCCCTCTGCTCCTTCCTTACGACTCTACCCTGTGATGGAACCGCTGCAGGGAAGCGCCCATGCGCTGATTTCTTCCTAGGGAAACCCAGGCAAGGCACACGGAGCGCCCCTTAGGGTTATCCCAACTGCAAGGCACAAAGCTCATGATAAAACAGCGCTATTCCCACGACTCCCAGAGCCGCTGCTGTCAATGAAAGGACAAGGGTTTTATTAAAGACTCAGGCTCCATGAAGAAGACACCGGATTGAACCACCCCACACACGCCGACCCCCAAACCGGACGGCTGCTCAGCCGGAAGCCGTGTGGATGGAGGAGGTGGCACTAACATGCGGGTGGAAGGGACCAAGTGTGAGCAGCCTCAGAGGTGTCCCCCACCCCTCACGTTGTCAGTCAGCTCCGGAAGACTTCCCGATGGCCAAATACGGCGTCATTTTGCTGAGGATTAAGATAAAGAGAGAAGACGCTATCCCTAACTAACCCATGGAGGGAAGCGTGCTTTTCCAGAGTCACGTTTCCACCAGGCTCCAGCAATACGTACTGTCCACACACTGTGTGGGGTGACGCAGCAGGCAGTGTCCAGAGGGGGTGCTATATGGTAATTATTTCCTAAATGGTCCCTTCCCCCCACAACCCCCAGACGAGATGGCTGCGGAGACCCAGTACTCTGCGCTTGCTGGGAGATGAGCAGGGATTGGACGTAAGGGAACAAGCAGGTGCAGAGGACAGGGCAGGGCCGCCAAAGCCCCGCTTAGATGCAGAAGGAAAGGCGAGTCTGGCCACGGGGGCGCCGGTAACAGCAGAAGTCATCAGAGAGAGAAGGCGGGTGGTCTCCGGGGCGCAGGGTAGACACAGGAGGACTGTGCTCTCATGTCCTTTCCCGTTTGCTGGACTCTCGACTAAATGGGCCCCCAGCCCTCAGAAAAGCCAGCAACAACTTTGCTCCCATCCCATTAACTGTGACTTTGTTATTCCCCCCGGCCCCGCCCCCGGCCATTCTGGGGTTCATTCCCTCACATCTCTGGGCAGGAACGCCACCGGGGTTTCTAGACTGCAAACCCAACTCTCTCTAATTCTTTTAAGCTCAGCCAGTGGTCTGAGCACAACCTCTGGGAGCTGACATCCTGACCACACCCACCGAGGTGACCTTGGGAGACACCCCTGTGTTTCCCCCTTGGTGTTGACAGTCAACAGCGAAGAGAGTGGCCCCAGCTGTTTCAAGTGTCAGCGAAGGCAGGTGTTGTGATGTTATTCCGACCGGCATGAAAATAATATTTACTGTAAAGCACCCGGGCTCGCTCCCTATCTCCCACACATATTTGAAAAGGAAATCAGTTCCCTGTTCAATGACAAGAATGACATCCCAGATAAGCAGTGTGTGTGTGTATGAGTGTGTGTGACTGTGTGTGTGACTGTGTGTGTCTGTGTGAGTGTGTGTGAGTGTGTGTGAGTGTGTGAGTGTGTGTGTGAGTGTGTCTGTGTGAGTTTGTGAGTGTGTGAGCATGTGTGAGTGTGTGTGAGCGTGTGTGAGCGTGTGTGGATGTGTGAGTGTGTGAGTGTGTGTGTCTGTGTCTGAGTGTGTTGAGTGTGCATGAGCATGTGTGAGCGTGTAAGTGTGAGTGAGCTTGTGAGTGTATGTGTGAGCGTGCGTGAATGTGTGAGTGTGTGTGTGAGTGTGCGTGAGTGTGTGTGAGAGTGAGTGAGCTTGTGAGTGTGTGTGTGAATGTGTGTGTGAGTGTGTGTGAGTGTGTGTGTGTGTGTCACGCTCTCCTCTGTCCCGGGCGTTCTTGGCATAGGGCTGGAAGAAAGGACATCTACAGACACTCCGACTCCAGAGTCACTGAAGAGAATGTCAGTTGGGAGGCAGCCCACCACTCCAGTGTGCAGGGAAACACTCTTGTGAGGAAAGGAAGCCACACTGACCCACCTCTTTGTCTTACCAGAGTTCTCCACACTCCACTCCACGAGGGAGGGCGGATTTCGGAAGGCTGCCGTGTGCCCCCCCCCCAACACACACACTGGAAATGAGACAGCGTATCGGTGTTTACCAGGCTGCAATCTGTGTCAGAAGCTCAACTGCAGTTGCCAGGGCAACCAGAGGCGCTGGCACCTCTCCGCAACATCACCTTGGCTCTGCCTGAACCATCTCCCAGAGTGTCCGGAGGGTCATTATCCAGTGGACATTGCGCCCTGATGCTGCATCTACAGGACGTCAGCCAAAGAGCTGGGCAGGGCAGGGACACACCTGAGCATGCTGAAAAAAGAAAGAGGAAGAAGAAGAAGAGGAAGCAGCAGCAGCAATGGTCAGTCAAAAGCCCGTGTGAAGGCTAGCTTAGCAGGGCAGGACATTCTCCACGGAAGAGGCATGAATTTGATCCAAGAAAACAAAGCCATGTGTCCTGCGTCTCTGATGAAGTCAACCTTAAGAGAAAGGCAAATCCCAACACAAGGGCCGGAAGCCTCTGCCAGAGACGGGGAGCCAGAGGACACCAGGAGCAGCCAGACAGAAGAAGAGAGAGTTTCTAGGGAAAGAGAGGCACAGGTGTCCTGAGAGCTCGACCAGTCCTTCCCCAGAGGCTGTGGGCTTCAGCATGACGCGGCCTAGGCTCCCTCCAGGTGCTGCCATTTGCTCTGTGACCCTGAGGATGTTATACTTCACCTCTCTCAGCCTCAGTTTCCTTACTAAACGAGTGTGGTTTGTACTTTTAACCGCTGCGGGCTTTCTGGAGTATTACGTATCGCTCTGCGTGGGAGCACATTGTGTCCAGAACATGGTGAGGGCTCAGAGACCTCCTTGGCTTTCTCTTTTGGTTTCTTGGGCGTTGCCAGGTGATGCGGTCACTCAGAGGAACATGTTTCAGTCCCTACCTTCAAGGAGCTGACAGGTTCATGGGCGGGGGCAAGAAGGATAGGTAGGACTCTCAGGGCAATGCAGGTGTCCAGGCTGAGAGCCAAGGAACACACAGGTGGCTAACCTTACTGGATGGGTTGGATGAGGCTCTGGGGGAGGGGACCCCCAATCATGCCTTTCAGGAAGCACTGGAGTTCACCAGGTGAAGATGTGGCTGGAAGGCATTCCTGGCTGGGCTGGCACCGTGCCAAGGAACTTCTTGGCGCGTGGAGAAGGTACAAATGCCCCAATGAGGCTGCTGCACCGGTCAGTCACCCCACGTCCTTCAGCACCAATGCCTCTGGGACAGTTTTCTGGTCATTGTGTGTGTCATGGGGGGAACTCGGGGGTGAACACACTGCTTTAAAACTAAGAGTTCAAGGCCCTGGCTGGTTCGCTCAGCAGTAGAGCGTCGGCCCAGCATGTGGAAATCCAGGGTTCGATTCCTGGCCAGGGCACACAGGAGAAGCGCCCATCTGCTTCTCCAGCCTTCCCCCTCTCCTTTCTCTCTGTCTCTCTCTTCCCCTCCTGCAGACAAGGCTCCATGGGAGCAAAGTTGGCCCGGGCACTGAGGATGGCTCCATGGCCTCCGCCTCTGGTGCTAGAATGGCTCTGGTTGCAATGGAGCAACAGCTCAGATGGGCAGAGCATCGCCCCCTGGTGGGCATGCCGGGTGGGTCCTGGTCGGGCGCATGTGGGAGTCTGTCTGACTGCTTCCCAGCTTCTCACTTCGGAAAAATACAACAAAAAATACCCCAAAAAACTCAAAAAACAAAACAAAACAAAAAATCTAAGAGTTCAACTTGACAAAAAAAAAACAAAAAACAAAAAAACCCAACTTCCTCTAACTACTTGCTTGTTTTTTAAAATAATAGTTTGATTGAGACATAACTCACATATTCCATTCACTGTGTAAAGTGTGCTGTCCAGTGGTCTGTAGTATATTCACAGAACTGTGCAACCATCAGGACAGTCCATCTCAGGGCATGTCCCTCCCCTCAAAGGAACCCCCTGTGCCCACGACTCACTCCCCATGTCCTTCCAGACCCCCTCCCCCCAGCCCCAGACAACTACTAATAATCTACTTTCCTTCTCTCTCTACAGATTTTCCAATTCTAGACATTTCACAGAAGTGGAACCGTATAGTATGCGCTCTTTTGTGACTGCCTTTTTACCTAGCATAACGTTGTCAAGGTCCAACTCTGTTGTAGCATGGTTTAGTTAGTCCCTCCCTCCCTCCCTCCTTCCTCCTTCCTCCCTCCCTCCCTCCTTCCTCCTTCCTCCCTCCCTCCCTCCCTTCCTTCCTCCTTCCACCCTCCCTCCCTTCTTCCTCCTCCCTTCCTTCCTCCTTCCTTCCTTCCTCCCTCCCTCCCTCCTTCCCTCCCTTCCTTCCTCCCTCCCTCCCTCCTTCCTCCTCCCTCCCTCCCTCCCTCCCTTCCTTCCTCCTTCCTTCCTCCCTCCCTCCCTTTCTTCCTCTCTCCCTCCCTTCCTCCTCCCTCCCTCCCTCCCTCCCTCCCTTCCTTCCTCCTTCCTTCCTCCCTCCCTCCCTTTCTTCCTTTCTCCCTCCCTTCTTCCCTCCCTTCCTTCCTTCCTCCCTCCCTCCCTCCTTCCTCCTTCCTTCCTCCCTCCCTCCCTCCTTCCTCCTTCCTCCCTCCCTCCCTACCTTCCTCCCTCCCTCCCTCCCTCCCTTTCTTCCTCCTTCCCTCCCTCCTTCCTTCCTTCCTCCTTCCTCCCTCCCTCCCTCCTTCCTTCCTCCTTCCTTCCTTCCTCCTCCCTCCCTCCCTCCTTCCTCCTCCCTCCCTCCCTCCTTCCTCCTCCCTCCCTCCCTCCCTTCCTTCCTCCTTCCACCCTCCCTCCCTTCTTCCTCCTCCCTTCCTTCCTCCTTCCTTCCTTCCTCCCTCCCTCCTTCCCTCCCTTCCTTCCTCCCTCCCTCCCTCCTTCCTCCTTCCTCCCTCCCTCCCTCCCTTCCTTCCTCCTTCCTCCCTCCCTCCCTCCCTTTCTTCCTTTCTCCCTCCCTTCTTCCCTCCCTTCCTTCCTTCCTCCCTCCCTCCCTCCTTCCTCCTTCCTCCCTACCTCCCTCCCTCCTTCCTCCTTCCTCCCTCCCTCCCTCCTTTCCTCCCTCCTTCCCTCCCTTCCTTCCTCCTTCTTCCCTCCCTTCCTCCCTCCCTTCCTTCCTCCTTCTTCCCTCCCTCCCTCCCTTCTTTCCTCCTTCCTTCCTCCCTCCCTCCCTTTCTTCCTCCTTCCTCCCTCCCTCCCTCCTTTCCTCCCTCCTTCCCTCCCTTCCTTCCTCCTTCTTCCCTCCCTTCCTCCCTCCCTTCCTTCCTCCTTCCCTCCCTCCCTCCCTTCCTTCCTTGTAGCCAAATAATATTCCATTATGTGAATATCTGTTACCCGGGGTACTTGGCTGTTTGCAGCTTTTGACTATGATGAACAATACTGCTGCAGCCATTTATTTTTTGTGTGGGCACATGTTTTAATTTCTCCTGGGTACGTGCCTAGGACAGAATTGCTGAGTCACAGGGTCAGCTATGCTTAATCATTTGAGAAACTGGCAGTTTTCCGAGGAGAAGGTGCAGTTCACGTGCCCCGTGTACACGGTCCTGTCTCCTCCCATGCTTACTGATACTTGTGATTGTTTGGCTTGTTAACTTTGAACTCTCCTAGTGCGCGTGAAGGGGTATCTCAGCGCGGTTTCTACTTACATTTCCCCGAGAGAAACAATGATTTTGACCATCTTTTCACGAGCTTATTCGCCATTTGTAGATCTTGCTTTTATTGGCCATTTGGAGAAACATCTAATCAGAGCCTTTGCATGTTTTACATTGGGTTGTTATTTTATTACTGAGTCATGAGTTTTCTTTACACAATCTAGACTCAAGGCCTTTATCGGATGACAGAGTTCTCTCATTGTGTGGGTCATTTTTTCACCCTTTCATGGTTGGTGTCCTTTGAAGCACAAGTCTTTTATTTTGATGATGTCCGGTGTGTTTATTTTTTTTTTTTATTGTTCTTGCTCATGATTTTGAAATCTAATTACAAATGGTTCTAAAATTCTGGATAGTGGTCAGCCTTCTCTGCACATTTGTGCTGGTGTGCATAGGTAAGAACTGACCATAATACCTGGAAGAAAAAAGTGCTCAAGGAATGTTAGCTACAATAATGGAAACAGTAACAACAATAAGTAAATCATACAATAATTATTATACAACATGCATTAGGCAAGTCATCTAACCTTTGAAACAGTGGTTTTCTCACCTAGAAGTGGATAGGAAATAGAAGGAACTTCTAGTTTGAGCGCCTGTTGCATGCCAGGCACTGGGCTAGGTATTTAAATAGGTGAATGAGAACCCTGAAGCTCAGAGAGGTTTAGTGATGTCCCCAAGGTCATACAGTAAATTGTGAACTGGAATGGATTGGAACCAGGAAAGACTGGCTTTAACATCTGTGCTTTTTCTGCCATTAATGTAATACCTCATCATAACGCACACAACGTCTTCAGGTCAGTTTTGTATAACAGCTCTCCGAGTGTCAAATTGTCGGATGCAAACTCAGAGTTAAAACATCAAAGATACGCTCCAAAGATGTGAGGTGACAGGGTTTTCTTTTTGTTCTTTGCAAGCTGAGGCTTGACTGGATGGCATTTAATTAAGGGTAAAAAAATTTTGCTTCTAATTTAAATTCCAGAAAAGAGCTGTCTAGAGCAAGAGGGAGGTCAGCCAAGGTGGTGGGAGGGCGCAGGGAGGGTCAGAGGTGAAAATCCCCCCGAAGTGCATGACGTTTCCTGCACCTCATGTTGCAGTAGACCTCAGTGGGGGTAGCCCCGTGGAACCTCCCATGCATACGGCTCCTTGTCTCTGGCGTCAGCTTGGTAGTGTCCCCGATGCCTGAGCAGCCACTGACGTGCCTGAGAATCAGAACAGGTTACAGGTTGTCCCTGCCTTTTGAATGGTCTCTTTGCGCCACCTGACTTTTACAGATACACACGCTAGAACCTATCTCTGCCAACTGAAAAGAAGTTCAAAGAGGATTTTTCCTTTTTGTGAAAATAGGCAAAAAGCAAAAATAGCTTTCAGTGTTTTTGTGGCACTGTGAGCCATTAGAGAGGCAGTGGGCACCCCGAGCGGTGAGAGAGGCCCCACCCAGCTCCTTCCCGGAAACCACACTCCACATCTCAGCCTCCAGCCCCGGAGCTTAGCACTGTGTCTGAGCATCTAGCTTTGCCTCCACTGATTCTGTGCATTTGGTAGCGAGATGTGTCCTCAGGGAATTGCCTCTTGGCTATATGCCGTTGGGTCGCACAGAAGGTTTAAATTTACTCTGCTTTCGGGTAGCGGGGAAAGCCTGCTCTTCCCCGAGCTGGTTTAAGTTGTACACTGGCGGCCGTTGAATGATGGAAGACCATGAATTTAACTGATTCCAAGAGATCCTCTCTTTTGGAGTTGACGCCATCCTGTGACACTTCTCCACCTTGTCCCCCAAGTGCCACAAAAAGGCTGAGCCAGGGAAGAAAGCCAACAATTGACTTTGATAAAGGAGAGCTGGAGTCCTTCAAAGACAAGCGTACACCCCACTTTTGGCAGGGGTGCCTGCGGGCATTGAGTGTCAGGTGGAAAGTATCAGTAAATAATACGCGCTTTGCAGGTAAATACTGGATTTGGAGGCTGAGGGGCAAACCTAGCCTGCTCTGGTTGTATGCATATTACTCACCAACGTGCAAGCCAAGGGCTCCGGGTGGTCAATCAGGGCAGGTATCACAGAACTGGGCAATCCCAGAGAGAGGCAGAGAGGGGGGGGGGAAGAGGGGGAGAGAAGAGAGGGAGGGAGGGAGGGGGCACTTGGCATGCTCCTTTGACCCAGCATCAGGGGGTGGGTGAAGCTGAATTTGAGCATGCCTTTGGCGCCTGTCCCTGCCCCCATGTCCCAGGCTACAAGAACGTCACCTCAGACATGGATGCCGAACATTGGCTCATTTCCTGGGAAAGCCATGTTGAAGGGGCGCAGAGAGTTTGCACACGCTAGCAGACGCCTCAGAGGCTCTACCTGTCTCTGCCATGGTGGCTTCACAAAACCCTCAGGGTCCCAGCCCCTCCCACCTTTCTGCTCTGCTATTCCCACGGCCTTCGGTTTTCCTCACGCCCTCAAAATGTCTCCTGGAGATCCAGCCATCACGACTGCATTTCATGCAGGAGAAAGAGGGAGAACACAGGGCAGCATGCCATCTGAATACACCCCTTCCTAACCCGATTTTAAGATTTCACTCCCGTAAGGTTTTACTTGTTCATTTTCTTTTTACATTTACATCTCTGATCATAAGCATTTAAAAAAATAAAATAACTGTTAATTTTTTTTTTTTGCCTCGAAATACAAGATAAAAGGCCTTGATTCCGTGTAACCGAATCCGATGGACACAGGATCGCTAAGAATGACTGTTTATTTCCCCTGCACACCCCTGCGCCCTTTCATGGTACGCGACCAGCGTGAATGTTTGGAATGTGGAAGCAACAGCAGCACTCTCCAGATACGTTCTCCTTTCGTGATCAAAGGGGAAGGAAACTTCACAAGCACGACATAGCTCGGGCTCCTCCCAGCCTTCCTGTGGGGTAACTTGAACGTCAGCAGGAAGCTGGGCACGCTTTGCGGATGGATATTCCTGCGCAGAACAGGGCCGTGATTGCAGCTCCGGGCAGGTTGACGGGCATCGCGTTTTCTTTGTTATTAAGGGTTTGGGGAGCATCTCTCCTAACTCTCCTGCCGGGGGGGGGGGGGGGGGGGCGTGTGGCTCTGTGCTGAGCCCAGCCCGCCAATACAGCATGAAGACGGGTCAGGGTATACAACAGTCATGAGACAGGCAGACGCCACTGGGTGTGAGGACTCTCCGAGCAGGTGCATGATTCCAAGGGGTTTCCGCGTCTGGCTTTGCAGACAGACTATAATTTATTGATGGCATCAGCGGGGTCCTGGTTAAGTTCCTCATTTTATAAAAAATATATATATATACTCAAGCAGTTAATATTTTCATCTCCTCAGATAGCATAGTTTCCAGTGTCAGAATACACACATATATTTATGCGCACACCCATATTATACGTATCTTCGATCTTTTCTAGCTCTTACATCAATGTCTACTGCTTGCTCTGTTGTTTCTTCAGAAAACCAAGCTGCTCTGGCTATCCACAGCCGTTATCAACAGATGTGTACAAATAGCATGTATACCTCTATGCGTACAATATATGTACACAGTAAAATCACGCACATGAATCCCAGCTCCGGGCTTTTGCAAGTATTGGGATACGTGAGGGTCTCACAGTCAATGGCACTAATTAAAGTGGATTCACTGTGTCACAGGCCCTAAGCTCGGAGGGGGACTGACATCCGGGTACAGCCTTCAGCTTCACAGGGCGTTAGCAGGCCTGCACACAGAGGTGCACTCGGCACTTAAGCCGGAACCTGCTCCCCACCCCTCCTCGGGAGGTGGGCCTCCCAGGGGGTGCGTGGGGAAGGGCCGCAGGGTTGAACCCTTCTTGCTTAGTTCACAGTCCTGGCGAGGCTTGTTTGAGGCTCACTGGTCAGGTGGGGCCCGGCCCCTTCGACTGTCAGCCTCCACGTCTCCCTGTGGAAGGGCATGGTGACAAGAATCTAGCGACCGTCGTTTGTGGGCTTCCGGGGGGAATGACTTGCAGAACAGGCACATAGGCTTTGTGGTTGTGGCAGGACTCAGGCCACACTATTTGGGTCCACGTAGTGGCTGTGTCATTTCGGGCACGTGACTCAGCCTCCTTTGCTCACTGATGAAGAGAAGATAGCTTAAGTCCTACATCACAGAGCGGGAGGGTCCCATGAATTAATTTTTTGTAAAATTAAAGTCTGGCACATCGAATGTTCACTATTACTGTTACAAACAAACTTTTAGAAACATCCGGGACCTAAACCATAAACAAGAACATGCACATATCCGACCCCGTGCCGGGTATTTGCCGGGCTCCATGGGTGTAGTCCCTCGCTCAGTCCCGACAGAAAGTGCGGGAGACGACGGTGTGTCTTCCACTATGGGGGGCGGAGGTGGGGGTGACGGGAAGCCTAGGAGTGAGTTCTAAAAGCATTCCCCCAAGTTGTCCCGATGGTAAAGCAGAACCAGCGTGTCAGTGTGGGAAGTCACTACGCACGTCCTTTCTACTCCACCACAACCATTTCCAAAAGCAAGTGGACACAGCCACGTCCTCAGAGCCCCCCACCCTGGCCAGCCCCTCTTGGCACCATGAGCATCCATCCACCCCTTTGCTGGTCTGCCCTGGGCACCAAGTCTCCACTGCCCAGACGACCCAACCCCTGCTCAGCCTCCCAGCCCCATTGTCTGCCACCCCACGCTAGGACCATGCCACCCTGAGCTGGCATTGCCCTACAACACGCTCTTTCTTTCCACGAAGCCTCTGTACGTCCCTGCCGCCGGGATGATCCTTATATTCTCGTGCAGAGTTTTATTTAAACACAATCACGGGTCATGATGAAACACAGGTCAAATGGCTTGGAAATCAATCTCAAGGACAATGTCCTTTGTTACTGGGCTGTGGGAAAAGCTCTCTCTCCCTCTGCGAGAGAAAACAGACCAGGAGACCGACGATGGATTTACTCAGCGGGCTGAGCTCAGAAAGCTGTTTATCAGACTGAGTAAGAATCAACCTGACTGTCCCTTGTTCTTTATTGTTAATTAGAGGGTTCTCTTCTGTGTTTCCTGACATTCAACGCGCGGGGGAACACGGCTCCCTGAAATGTCAAAACAGTTTTACGACGGAGCCTGTTTTAATTTCTCAAAGGCTGACATGCACTCTAATGTGGGTAAGACGGGTTTGAGGAAAACGGCGTGGAATCCTAAAGAGCTCTATTACCCGGTGCGCGGCGGTGGTTCGTAAAAGATGCCCGTGACTCGCGGATTACGCGGGAACCGAACACGCAGAACCTTGCTCCCTCTCCCTTCTTTGCTCCTCTAAACTGTGACTGCAGCCCGGGGACTTGCGGGACAGACGTGTTCCGCCCTGGCTACTTATATTTACAATGCTTCTGGGCCCTGGCCGGGGAGCTCAGTTGGTTAGAGCGTCATCTCCATACACCAACGTTGCAGGTTTGATCCCTGATCAGGGTACATACAAGAATCAACCAATGATGCATAAATAAGTGGAACAACAATTCAATCTCTCTTGCCTTTTTCCTTTCTCTCTCTAAAATCAGTCATTAAAAAAAAATGCCTCTGGCAGTTTGGGATGCAAACATATCAGAAGGCTGTCTTTTACCTGACCAGGCGGTGGCGCAGTGGATAGAGCGTCAGACTGGGATGCGGAAGACCCAGGTTCAAGACCCCGAGCTCACCAGCTTGAGCGCGGGCCCATCTGGCTTGAGCAAAAAGCTCACCAGCTTGGACCCAAGGTCGCTGGCTCCAGCAAGGGGTTGCTCGGTCTGCTGAAGGCCCGCGGTCAAGGCACACGTGAGAAAGCAATCAATGAACAACTAAGGTGTCGCAACGGAAAACTGATGATCGATGCTTCTCATCTCTCTCCGCTCCTGTCTGTCTGTCCTTATCTATCCCTCTCTCTGTCTCTCTCTCTGTCCCTGTAAAAAAAAAAAAAAAAAAAAAAAAAGAAGGGTGTCTTTCTTCCACCCCCTAAATACTCTCTTTTGTCGGGGACAGTCATCACCCAGAAACTGGAATCTCACTGGTGCCAGTCTGCGACCTGGACTACAGAGCTCTCTTCCCAGACGGCAGCTCCCCACACCCGCCCCCAGGGCGACTACAGTACCTTAAGTGGATGTTTGCTGAGCACCTACTAGACACCAGGAAGTGCTCTCTACTTGAGGTCAGCATGCTGGCCAGCCACACACAGTCTCTGTCCTGAAGTCTTCTCTGTTTTCGCTTTGTTTATTATCTTTGTGTCCAACCTTCTAGAAAACCTAAGAGCCATTCTTAGCCCAGGGCCATACCAAAATCCAAACACGGTCCCCACTCTCAGAGGGGATGGGGGATGGGGGATGGGGGATGGAAGGTGGGGGGTGGGGGGTGGAGAGTGGGCTTAGTGTTAGAAGAGGAGTGAAGGGCACAGTGAAGGTGATGGACAGGCCACAGCCGAAGGCTCCCTGCAGGACGTGCTGTCACAGGGGTTGTGAGGATGACCGCAGAGGGCTCCCTGGGAGGGGATTTGGGCAGAACAGCTGCAGGTGCAGAGCCGGGGAGGCTGGAGAGGAGAGGAAGGAGTGAGGCCGGAGCTGCCGCACCAGATGGGCAGCTGGTGGGAGTGTGGCCCGGGGGAGGGCAGGGCTGCAGAGCCCGGCAGGCTGTGTTGCCGTTTGGGCTTCAGAGGAGGAAGGGGAGCTACCAGAGGTGTTAAGTCAGGATGCCATTAGCTTGGGTCGGCAGAGGGAGGTGGGCTGGAGGGAGTGATGGGCAGGGGGCAGGTGCTGGCAGAGAAGGAAACAGTGGAGGCACGCAGGAGAGACACCAGGAGCTTGAGCCTCTCCAGGGACCATGAAGTCAGCCAGCCCCTCCCAGACAAATGAGACGTCAGACAGCATGTCTTAGATCATAGGAAGGTAACTGATTAGGGAGAGGGGCAGAGGAGCATCAGGACCAGCCTGGGCTGCTCCTACCTTCCCACAGCGCTTGGGACCTTCCAAAGATGAACCAAGTACCCACTGTCCCCTATCGAGTTAGAAACAGCAAGCAAGCTTCTGCCAACATGGACAAAGGGCACGTCCAGGGCCTCCTCTGGTGTCCAGGTGCTCTTAACTCAAACACTCCACGGTGTGACCCTGTCCACCCGTGCCCTCGTCCTGTATTTACTGAGAGTTCACCAACGTGCCCACAGCCGGGGTCTTGGGAATAAGACAAGTTGTCGGCCCGCTTTGTCCACAGGGAGTTGGCAATGTGGCTGGGGAGGCAGGCAGACGATGTAGCCAGCACACAAGAAAGACAAAACGAGGCGAACACTTAGTGTCAGGAAGAACATGCAGTGGGAAGAGAGGGGACGATGGACTTAGGGGAGGGCGGCTTCGCAGAGGCCACAGTAGGGGGAGATGAACTGCCCACGCCTTTTACTGCCCCTGCTCAGCGAACGTGAATTCCGGGCGAAGTTCCACCGTTTTCCAGAGAGCTTGAGTTTTGCCAGAGGTGAACGAGATGGCCTCTGTCTTAGGAAACCCACCTTGGCCGCCGTATGAGTCACGGGCTGGGAAGAGGAGGGACTGGCGGAGCAGGGGACCCAGTTACGGTGGGCATCGTAGCATCTTGGCTAACTGAGCTGCCGGTCTGTGGCCTGTGCACGCAAGTTTTCCCTGCCTCGTCTTCCACGCCAACGCTGCCTCCGTCCTGAATGCTGGAGAGAGTCGTTAACCGATCCCGGGCTGGAGAGACAGGAGCCATTTGATGATAACGACTCCCATTCATTACTGAGTGATCGTAACAAGTTGAGCGAAACTTATGGCAAATGTTTCTTTCCCTCCAACAAGGAACTTCATGCCAAACTGGCTTTTGATGATGCTTGAAGGATAGTACGAGGTCACTGTAAAACTCCCCCCAATGTCATAGTCCTGTCCTCCAAGAATCAGTGAGATTTATTTATCTTTTTTTTTTTTTAATTATATTTAGAAAATTAACTTTCACACGGTGACATTGATCAATAAGGAATCTGTGAGATTTACGGTGACTTCAAACATACAGATTTCTCCATCTTGCTGGGGTCGGTTCTACATGGGTAGATGAGATGTGCAACGAGTCGGCTGGCCACTGCTTTGACGATGTGTCGCCCACATGTGTTCTCTCCAAAACCAGAGGACCGTCAGGGTGATGCAGAACAGAAACGAGACAAACCGAGCACCGCTCACCACTCCCCTTCAGGGCCGGGGTGGCGGAGGACTGCTTGCTACCTTCCTGGGAAAACAGAGACCCCAGACAGAGAGGCCCATGTTACGTACGACCAGCTCATACAAGCAGATGCAATGGGACCTCCTTGTCATTTCACCTCGTGTCCCCAATGGTGGGCGACCCGGGTTCCTATAGGAAGCTCCGTTTCCATTTCCACGGTTAGGATGAAATACTCCTCTTGGTCAGCGATAGACAGGGAGAAGCAGCCCATCACCGACATAGCGTTCAGCTGGGGAGAGAGACACACACTCCAGAACAGGCTTTTCAGAGACTTATCGGATGCAGAACATTTGAATTTGAGGGAGGAGAGAAGCCCCTTCAGCTGGAGCCCCTCCTCCTCACCAACCCTGCCCCTCCCCAGCACAGGGCATCACCCACTGTCTGGTGGGCTGGGTACATGTGACCGCCATTCGCCCAAGCAGCAGGACCAGGAAGGTTGGCTTTCAGACAGTAGAGCTGGATAGAGCTATCCTACGTCCTTCCTACCAATTCGGTTAAAAAGAGATTTGGGTAGCGACAGACTTTTCATTGCCACTGTTCATCAGCCTATCTGTAAGTGAATACTGGGGCTGTTCTTTAGAGAAGGACATCGGGAGGAATCGTTTCTGAAAATGCTTTCATTTTTATTACGTTTTATCCCTTCCTATTCCAAGAGAACAATAAAACTTGATGACATGTGTAATCGGATCAGATTTTTTACTGCAAACTTGTAGACGCATTCGGTTCAATATTGAGATGATTTCTCAGTAAAATACCTGAAGCCAGGAGGGTACATTCAGGGAAGGCATGTTGTCCACAGAATGTCACCTGCAGGGGTGGGTTGCTCCCCCAGCTCTGAACTTCTGGGGATACTCAAAGCTGTGTTTGGGCCAATCACTGACCCTGTCTGAGCCCTGCTTTTTCTCTTCTGGAAAGCTGAGTTTGTTGTCTCTTTCCTGTGGTTAGAGTCCAGCAGACATCCTGTCTTCAAAGTCCCCCCTCACTCCCAGCTGGCACTGGGTGGTAGGTCTTCATCAGGATTGTTACCCAGGCCAGCCTGGTACCTGGGAGCTGGGTTCCTTCCCTCCTTCCTTCTCTTTCCTCCCTCCCTCCCTTCCTCCTTCCCTCCCTCCCACCTTCCTTCCTTCCTTCCCTCCCACCTTCCTTCCTTCCTTCCTTCCTTCCTCCATCCTTCCCTCCCTCCTTCCTTCCTTCCTTCCTTCCTTCCTTCCTCCTTCCCTCCCTCTTTCCTTCCTTCCTTCCCTCCCTCTTTCCTCTTTCCTTCCCCCTTCTCCTTCCTTCCTTCCTTCCTTCCTTCCCTCCCTCCCCCTCCTCCCTCCCTCCCTCCCTCCCTCCTCTTCCTTCCTTCCTTCCTTCCTTCCTTTCTTCCTTCCTTCCTTCCCTCCCTCCCCCTCCTCCCTCCCTTCCCTCCCTCCCTCCTCCTCCTTCCTTCCTTCCTTCCTTCTTTCCTTCCCTCCCTCTCTCCTCCTCCTTCCCTCCCTCCTCCTCCCTCCCTCCCTCCCTTCCTTCCTTCCTTCCTTCCCTCCCTCTTTCCTCTTTCCTTCCCCCTTCTCCTTCCTTCCTTCCTTCCTTCCTTCCTTCCTTCCTTCCTTCCTTCCTTCATTTCTTCCCTCCCTCTTTCCTTCCTTCTTTCCTTCCTTCCTTCCTTCCTTCCTTCCTTCCTTCCTTCCTTCCTTCCTTTCTTCCCTCCCTCTTTCCTTTCTCCTTCCTTCCTTCCTCCCTTCCTTCCTTCCTTCCTTCCTGCCTTCCTTTCTTTCTTCCAGAATCACCCAATTTTTATTTCCTCTGCTTTTTAGGACATAAAAATATTTAGAAGTTTATCTTTAAAGTGTTCGCCCACGAGCTGCACTCCTCTCAACCCAAGGCTCCTGCGTTCCTACATTCAAACCCCAGCTCTGCCTTGAAGACTTGCCGCGGCCTCTGGCAGGAGAGCACTTAGGAAGCATTTCATTGATCGCCTCTAGGGTGAGAGTGCCCTTTGAAAACGCCCGCAGGACCACGTCTGGTTTTGTGAAAACCGGTCCTGCGGACTTTGAGACGTGGTGTGTCAGCGGCGGCTGGTCACTGTGTACTCGGTTAGGCTAAGAGCCTTTTCTTTTTTACCGTGGATGCCCATTAGGCCGCTGAGGGGCCTTTGAGGTTACCGTGTGAGGAAGCCCCTGTGAGACCTGAGCCGAAGAGTGGGGTCCCCCTCCTGAGAGCTCAGAAGCGTCTGGGAATGCCCATCGTACTAGGTGCTTGAAAACACATGACTTTTTCCCCGTTATAAGCCTTGCTTTCACTCTGTGCCCGCAGCAAATGCACGCTTGTGGTGTGTGCACTCACAGACTTGCACACGCAAACCCTGAAAAGGAAGAGCCGTCCCTGCCAGTGACGGAAAGAGTCTCATTAATAGAGCATTACTGTTGTAGAGCCTTGTAGTTTTTACGTTTCTTCCATATCTTTCATGTACTATGTATACTAAACAGGGCATTGTAAAAAAAAATAATTAAAGCAAATGTGAAAATGTGAATAGCCACATACACACACACACACACACACACACACACACACACACACACACACACACACACACAGTTTAGGGGCAATGAATCTCTTAAGAATTAGATAACAGGGGTGAAAAAGAACAAAGTTCCGGCTCTAGGATACATAAGTCTCAGGGCAGACATAATGTACACCCTGGCCACGGTGGGTCATAATACTGTGCTGTGTATTTGGAATTTGCTGAGAGAGTAGATCTTAAAAGTTCTCACCCCAGGCACACACACAAAAAGAAACCATTTTGTAACGCTGTGCGGCAGTGATGGGTGTTAGCTAGACGTAGTGTATACATTAGCAAACCACTATGTTGTACACCTGACCTAGCAGGGTGTTCGTGGTTAAGCATGTCAATAAAAAAAAAAGAACTGGGTAACAAAAGATTCTTTCAATGTTTCTCTTCTTTCCCTTACAATTCCTTTTCCAGTGTTGCATTCAGTAACATGACACAGTACGTTCAATTTCCCCCAATTAAAATACATGATGTGATTCATTCTATTTTTATTTTCAGGAGAAATTAAAACGTTTCAGACTCAAAGAAGGCAACATAAACAAAGCTACA
This sequence comes from Rhynchonycteris naso, assembly GCA_037038555.1. Classification (NCBI taxonomy): domain Eukaryota; kingdom Metazoa; phylum Chordata; class Mammalia; order Chiroptera; family Emballonuridae; genus Rhynchonycteris; species Rhynchonycteris naso. The sequence continues at coordinate 258,819,739 of CM072999.1, read as the reverse complement.
GAGCAGACCTGTTTCACTCGGGACTCCCAAGGGGCATGGGGAACTAACCGCCAGATTTTCAAGACTCCTGAAACAGAAACCTTTCATTAAAGTCGTCATTCTACTCACCCAGAAGTTCACCTTCCACTCAGCGACCTGCCCTTAGGCTTTCTGGGGGTAGAGCGCACACAGCAGAGTGAGGGCCGGTCACAGGGAGCGGAGCTGTTTGGCTCAGGTGCAGAAGTTAATGTTCGCCCTGGGCAGCCGGACCACTGGTGCGTGGAGGGAGGAGGGAGGGCCTCGGGTGATGGATTGGGGGGACGCATTAGGGGCCTGGAGACAGGCAGCCCCTGGCCATGGCTACAGGAAGGCAGGAAAAAATGTCTGTCACACACATGTTCTTTGCCTCTCCTCATCTTTTAGTCTTGTTCAGCCGAGCTGGGGCCCCCACCCCCGCCCATGGAAAGAGCCCAGAACCCTGATTCGATTTCTGTCCTCAGAGTCTTCCTGCCACCTGGAGAGCTAGGCCTTGTTCTGGAGAAGGGGGTGTAGACTGAGGGCGGGGGGGAGGCAGAGGGGACAGGGAAGGGTGGCCTAGAATATGCCCGGGCACCATCGGCAAATCTGGAATCTTCCCTCAGATCAGAGGATCTGGAGTTGACCTTCCACCAAGGTGTGGCCGGGAAGGTGTCAGCCTAGATTCCCTGGGACATCACTGGTATCAGTACGATTGTGTTCATGTTCTGAGTAAGGTGCTTAACATGGACTAACCACACCACACGGGCCTCATGTCCCCTTGCCCCTCCGAATGGTCCTGTCCCCCAGCGCCCTGTGGCCTCTGCACACAGCCCTCCTGCACGCCGTGGGCGGGGGTGGGGGGTGGGAGGGGGACTCTGCACCCAGCCCTCCTGCACGGCTGTGGGCTGGTGGGGGGGACTCTGCACAACCACAGTGGCCCTGGGGCTCTGTCCCATTCATTTCTGTGTCTGGAGGGTCCAGCAGAAAACCTGGTCCTCTGTGAGGGGCATTCAGGCCCCCCACAGGAGGCGTGGGGGGCGGGCTTATGATGGGAGGAGTGCCTCTGATGAGAGGGAGGGTGTGTGGCCAGGTCAGGGTTCAACTTGACTCATCCATTAGCTCATTCGTTCCTCCATTCACTCATTGGCTTCCACCTGGGTGTCTACACTGCACATGTTACTGTGAAATAAAGCAGACAGGCTCCTCCCCACACAAAGCACAACTTGGGGTGCGGTGGGGGGGTTGATACAGTCTGTCCAGGGCCTGTAGGAGCAGAGTGGAGGGGCACCTGACTCTGAGGTGGGGATGTCAGGGACAGGTTCCCGAGATGTGAGGCCTCTGTACAAACCTGTAAGATGGTGTGGGAGGCAGGGGGTTGAGGCCAGGGGAAGGGAGGCTCCTGTCCACACAGCTCAGCACTATCTACGACCTCTGGGAAACGCATCAGTCACTTGGTTGGAGCCTCAGTGTCTCCGTCAGTGAAGTGGGGATAGTAATAGTCCCCTCACTGGGTAGCGAATGAGATGTCTGTTAAACATCTAACAGACTCCTCGTCACTTTGTTTTCTGATCCATGTCTGATGGATGAATGTATGATTCTTGGTGCTAAAGAAACATTTAATGATTCATCCGTTCAATTTGCTTGATATTGAAGCAGGGGTACAAGTCTTTTCTTTGGGGGGGGGGAGTGAAATTCCAACTTACTGTACTATATACATTTACCCTTTACGAACTGAGCAGAACCAGAAAGATTTCGCATTCTCTGTGCACAGCCGCAGATGATTGCTAATCAAAGAGTTCATTTATTGCAGGTGCCAAGCCATTAGCCTTGAATCATCACGTGGTTTAGCACATCTTACATTAGATTAAGAGAGAAAAGGTTTCCAAAACTCCCACTGACGGACGCCGGGACATGCCACGGGCATCGGTACCCAGGACCTCTGAAGAGGGGACAGCTCTGCTCACACTTGCCTCTGCCTGTCCCCCTAAGATGACAGCTCTTCTAAGAGGACAGGTCTAAGGATCCTCAATGGGGCCATGGAGAGGGAAGGGAGCAAACTGAACTTGCCCCAGCTCTGGGCAGCAGTCAGCCCCTGGCTCGAATCCCTGTGAAGTCATAAACCCCAGAAGTTCAACAGCCCCTGGGTGAGCAGAAGGAGAGGAGCTCAGCGGGGTGTGTTTAAAGACCCAGCACTGTGATTGCGTATTTACAAAGGAGAGGGTTTATTGGTTTGACCATAAGGTCATCATTTTGAAACCCAATAGCCACCTCAGTCTGGCCGACATAGCCCCTCCTCTGGCTTGTCCCCACCCCCACCCCCGAAGGTGGCTCGCAAGGGCAGCGACCCTGTATATAGCCGGTGCCAGCAAAGACTTAGGGAATACAAGACGTTGTATTACGACGCATGGGGCTCAACTCCTCTTGTATCTGGGATGTTTGCGTGTTCCTCTCCATGTGAAGCCAAATCCTGGATGCAAACGCGTGCGTGTCTCACAGTATCGCCTGAAAGCAGTATGCCTCTGGGTACGCAGGCCAGGTGTTGTGCTCACCTTTCCCTTGAACCTTTTGGCCAAGACAGGGCTCTAGGATGTGTGCGTTTATTTGCGCGTACTTGTGTGGGTCAGTGCGTGTGAAGGGGCATTTCTGAGTGTGGGCCACGGAAAGGTTGCCTGTTGGCGGGGGTCCTTTTCAGCTCTTGCTTGATGAATTTCTGGAGCTCACTTAAGTCCTCAGACTAAGCTTTCCCGTTGGCAGGAATGATAACGGACTACAGTTTCCTGTTCCGCTGAAGATTTACAATAATTACTGTAACGTTCTTTCCCTGAATGAAACATACCGCTTGGTTGAGATGGATACACTCAGGAAATGAAAGACGGGAAGTGGCACATGAACCCCCCAGGAAGCATTGCTCAAGTGCCAAACGTATGTTCCTCACAAATAAACACACTCGATGTTTCGATACGTGAAACGCAAACTCCCCTCTTGGAAATCCAGTGCTCACGTTTTAAAAGACGAGTTACTGGGCTTTAAAGATTACTTTTAACAGATTTCTGAGTCTTCATCACCAACGTTTCTTTTTTGCAGGGGGTTCCTCTTCTCCCAATGACTAGTTAAGGTTCCAGGGGAGACTATGACTGATTCTATTATTACGCTGTTTGGTTTTCTGTCACCTGAAAATCTCCACTACTTTGTGGCCATGGGAAGAATTCCTAAAAACTTGGTATTCAGACTATACTGTTCTTGTGCTTCCCCTCTGAGGATAGAAACACCACGTTCCCATGTGCGTAACTTTTCAGCCCCACTGACATGTTTATTCAGACTCACAATGCCACACCGCCCCCTGCCCATAACATAATTCAGAGGCACTTCTTTGCAAAAGCTTATGCTTATTTTTAAAACGATCTGGAATTTTCTGTAGCTTTGCTATTTCAGAGACAATAAGGGGATGGAGAAGTAGAGAAGGTGAGATCTGAGCACCATGATGGGGCTCCCAGACCTGGGGTGAGAGTGCTCCCGGCCTCGGGGCAGCCGTGCCCCGGGCTGACCAGCAGGACTTGGTCCTCCACCTGCCCGTGTGCAACCTGCTTTCTGAACTACGGTCAAGTTCGCCGAGTCCCTGCCAGAGAGAGGATTTAACAAGAAACTGGTTCCAGCCTGCTTCGCTCTGTTTATTATTTTGATTTTAGTGCAGTTTCTTTTCTCTGGGAAAATATTTCTCTGGGACACAGAGACGTGGCTCTGACGGTAGCTACATCAGGGTTCACACACAAGGCACCCTGGCCCATCCCCCATGGGAAATATATACCCAGACTCATGGACCGCCATGGATAGGGGTGGATTCTGAGGCCCAAGTACCCTGCCTGACTAGACCTGTGTTAAACCATACATTTCCCCTAATTGGATCACACCATTCCCTATCAATGGTGTGAAACTTGAATGGACAATTTTTAAACCACAAAAATTGATTTTTAGTCAAAGAAACCAAAACTTAGAAAGTTTCTTTAAAAAAGTTGTTTTCCCCGATTTTAACAGAGAAGCCATCGTTGGAACAACAGAATCCCCTGTGTACCAGTTTCTGGCAGTCACGCAGCCGTGATACAAAATGTTCACATACATTTGTCAGCCAATTTTCTGAAAGCTCCATTGTCAAATTGTACACTGTATTTTCCCAATATTGTCAAACTAATTATTTAAAATATATATTTCTCTCCAAGTTTCCAGCAAATGCAGCATCTAAACTGTAGATGTTGGAAATAGTGGTAGAATTTTCAAATGTTTGAAACAGGCAAGCACATTCAAGTCACGTGTACTGTAGTTTGCTTTCAGCATTGCAGTTTATTAACATGGGATCCGGGGAAAATGGAACATTTATTTTTACTTATAAGGTAAGGATTTTCTTTCCATGTTCTGGCCTTCTTTTTTTTTTTTTTTTTGACTGAGACAGAGAGAGGGAGAGACAGGAAGGGAGAGAGATGAGAAGCATCAATTCTTCATTGTGGCTCCTTAGTTGTTCATTGATTGCTTTCTCATATGTGCCTTGACCAGGGAGCTACAGTAGAGCAAGTGACCCCTTGCTCAAGGCAGTGACCTTGGACTCAAGCTGGCGACCTTGGGGTTTCGAACCTGGGTCCTCTGCAGCCCAGTCCAACGCTCTGTCCACTGCGCCACCACCTGATCAGGCTGGCCTTCTTTAACTCCGTTACATCTGGTCAGTGTTTCCCCAGAAGGGAGCTGGGGTGGTTGTCCACTTGGCTGGCACCGTGCCATCGTCAACGGAACAGACAGCAGGGGAGACACCGAGGAGTTGGCAGCGCTCTGGCTGCCCCAGGACTCTGGGAAATGTGATCCAGGGCCAAACACACCCCAGTTCTTGACTTGTTCTATACAGGCCTCAACCTCCTCCCTCTCTCTCCTTCTTTCAGCACCCCCCCCCCCAACACACATTATTCATCAGCTCAGACTCCTAAACCCACTTCCCTCCTCCAAGGTCACGGGGTCCTCTCCCTGCTCTCTCCCAGAGGAGGGCCCCCTCCTCAGGGCAGGGACGGTGAGTAACAGCCTGCCGAGTGCCCAAGCTCTGGGAGACACCACAGTGACGAGGGGAGTTGGTGGGAGAGGGTCTCAGCTGCCAGAAGTGCAAAGAGTAGCAAAGTCACGCAAGCTGTCACCTCCTCATGGCTCCAAGATAAGCTTCCTGAGTAAATGCCCGTGGGGAGAGGGGAGCTGCAGTCCACACAGGAGGCAGCGGGCGGCTCTGCTCCGGTGCAGGGGCAGCTTGCAGAGTGGGGGCTGTGGGCCAGAGAGGGGAAAGGAGGGGGGAACACAAGGTAGGCCCTGGGCCACCTCCCCTGAGCACCTGTGAGTGCAGGTGGGCTGGGGGGGGCAAACCTGAGCCCACCCTGGGACTCCCGGGAGGTGGGTGCTTCTCCTGTGGTCCTCAGAAGCTCCTGGTTTTAGGCCAGGGTCACTGAGATGGGTGCTGAGTGACAGGGAAGGAGCTACAACCCAAGGGTGTGCCCCCCCCTGCAGCCAGTCTCCCCTCCACCAGGGCAGCTCCAGCCATTAGCAAGTCCCTCTTAAGTGTGCCAGTCCCAACAGTGCCAGACCCCTCACTGCACCCCCCCCATGAGGGTAGAGAGGCGGCTCCAGGGTCCTGTGGGCCCCCTGGAATGAGGGGAGATGGCCCTGAGCCAAGGCCAGAGGTGGAATCCCCGCAGAGGGCTCAGGCCTCCCTCTCACTGGTACCAAGAAGAAGGCTCTTGGGGATCCAGCATGCTCCCGGGAAAGGCTGGGGCCCACCACCAGCTCATGTCCCGTTAAGGCCGGCCCCTAGCCCCGCCCTGGGGGAGCATGGGTCCCAGGCCCTCGGACTGGAATAGCCAGGGAACAGGGAGAGCCCACTTGCCCCCTCTGCAGGCTCCCACAGGTGAGGGGCCTGCACAGGAGGAGTGCCCAGCGGGCTGGGGCACGGCCCAGCTCAGTTCTGACCTGGGCTCTGCAGTCTGGTCTATCCAGCCTGTCACCAGGCAGGAGCAGGTGCTTCAGCCCAGTGCCTCTGGCTAGGGCACTCGGAACAACCCAGCTCCCTTCACACTTCGGTCCCTTCCCGACTGTAGACGAAGTGACCAACACAGAAGCCAGTGGTGACTGTCTGATGCCCAGCAGGGAAGCCTGGCGAGGGGCCAGGGGATTGGGGGCTGTCAGCAGTGACCGTAGTTGGTCTCCTGAAAGAAAAGTCTCCTGCCAACCCCCCAGGGAAGGTACCAAAACCACCAGCCAGGGCGCCCATGGCTGAGGCGAAACTGGAGAAGCAGGCGGCAGCCTCGGGCTCAGGAGAGGACGGTGAGGCCTGCAGGTCCGGGGATGCTGCGCCCATGGGCTCCAGCTCTGGCGCCTTGGCTCTGCCAGGGCTACCGGCTCCGGAGAGCCCGGCTGCGCTCGCCTCTCCTCTCCTCTTCCTCTTCCTTCGGAAGTTCCCGTTGTCGAACATCTTCTCGCAGTTTGGGTCCAGGGTCCAGTAGTTACCTTTGCCTGCGGAGGAAGGACGAGCCCAGCTCAGAATACCTGGGGTTTGAGGCTCCATGTGTGAATGTGAGAAATGGAAGTCAGCTTTAGAAAGATCCCCCCACCGGCCCCACCGTGAGCCTCCCCCCATCCCAGACCTTGGGGTGGCACTTTGTGCAGCAACTAAGGGGCCTCCCCCGCCAGGCTGGGAAGAATTTGGACTTCGCAGGAAGCCTGGGGCAGGGCGACCCCAGGAATACCGAGCCCCCCTAAGTTCAAGGGCAGAGAGAAAGCCAGGGGCACAGAACTTCTGGACTCCGCAGTTGCTGCACTTCCCAGAGCTTCCGAAAGCAGCACCTCCTTTGTCCTACCCGTCCTTGGGTTAGGCATTGTCTCCCCGCTTTTACAGAGAGGACTCCGAGGCCCAGAGGAGTAACTCTGAAAGTCTCCCAGCTGGCTAGCTCAGGAGAGCATGCAGACATTGGAGAATCACAGAGAACTGGACCCCAAGTCAGGGCCACGGGTTCTGTTGCCTGCCGCGAGCCTGTCCGCAGCCAAGAAAGAGCGTCTCCTCCTCTCGCCTCTCCCTGCCTGGATACCCCCAGCTGCACCCCGAGGACTGGCCGGTCCAAGAACGTCCCCATCTCTCGAGGGACAGCAGCCCGGCAGCAGAAATCCTCGGAGTCCCGACGGGGCGGCCCGCGCGGCCCGGTTACCTGGGTCGTCCTCGTCGCGGGGCACTTTCTTGAAGCAGTCGTTGAGCGACAGGTTGTGTCGGATGGAGTTCTGCCAGCCCGCCTTGCTGCGCTTGTAGAAGGGGAAGTTGCCGGCCACGTACTGGTAGATCTGGCTGAGCGTCAGCTTCCGCAGCGGCGCGCTCTGGATGGCCATAGCGATGAGCGCCGAGTACGAGTAGGGCGGTCGCACCAGCCTCAGCAGCTCCTGCTGGCCGGAGAGGCCCAACCAGGCGAGCTCTGCGCCCGCCAGGCCACTCGGAGCGCCAAGGAGTGGGCCCTGGGCCGCGTAGCCAGGGGGCGCATAGGGGGGCGAAGGCCGGGAGCCCGATGCATAGGGCGCGGGGCTGAGAGCTGGCGCGTTCAGCCACAGGCGTGGGCCACCGCCTGTCGCGCCCAAGTCGCCGCGCCCGTAGCCCGCGGGATGCGAGGCTGCCCGGGCTTGGCTGTATGGGGCCGAGCACACACCCGAGCCGTCGCAGTATGTGGCCATGTCTAGCCACGTCCGGGCCTGGCCTGGCGGTTCTTGCCCGAAGCTCATCGGCGCCCCATCCAGCGCGGCCGCCCGGAGCTCCCAGTGCGGCCGGCCGCCCTTTAAATATGGTCGGGGTCCGAGCCCCAGGTGAGTGCGGTTGTTGACCCTCCTCCCACACCGCGCTGGAAGAGTGATGTCTCGGTCTCCGCCCCGGGGTCAGCTTTCTGCCCCGCCCTGGTCCCGACGTGATCCCGGCGAGCCTTGCCAATCACTCCTCCATCCTGCGCCTCCTACGCCGTAAGCCAAGTATTGTAGTTCTCGACCTTTGCCACAGGCGCCCTGGGTCCCCAGGGATCCCCACCGACCTCGGCTCTTCAGCCCCCAGCCCCGGTTGCTCTGGACGCTGGGGCAGGTATCACGTCTCCCGCAGCCCCCCCAGCCCCAACGAGACTGAGGCGTGGTCTCCTAGTCCAATGTGCGGTCCCTTGCTCTCCCATCCGGGACCCTGCCCCAGCGCAATCTCGCATCGCCCCCCCCACCCCCGGGTAAGGGCCGCATTGCAGGGTCAGGAGTCGCGAGGACGTCCACGTGTGTCGTGGGGCTGGACCCACGAGGAGCAGCGGCCGAGGGAGGACGCGAGGGCCCACGGCCTATCCTGGCTGGGCACAGAGGCAATGGAGTCAAATGGAGTCCCCGCGTGATTAACGCGTGAAGGCGAATCAGACCTCTGTGAGGGTTGAGATGTTGGAAGCTCGGGACGCCCCAACTGGCCAGACAAACTTTGCTTCCCCCAAAACCCAGGAAGCCCGACCCGCCAGGCTTGTCTGCGCGGTAGCCTTGGGCACCGAGCGCGAGGGTTGCCAACACCCTTCCTTCCCTCATTTCCCCGGACTCGGCAAAAACCGTGTCTCTGCAGAGCGCGCGCCCGACTGCATCCACCGCGCGCGCTGGTTCTCAGGCTGCTCCCAGCTCCCCAGTCACCCCCACAGCCTCTCTCCGGACCCTGAACACCTCCCTCCAGCTCCCCACGTTTCCTGGCAACCGGCTTCTCCGCTTCCCCGCCGCGGGCTCTCAGCAAACAGTGTCAGCCAGGCCGATACTCAGTAGGACACCTGCCTTCCGGCTGGCTATGGGTTCAGATCCCTTACCCTCCTGCGGAGAATGGGAACTTCTCGCTGGAGGATCAGGGTTCAGAGATGAGGCGGTCCCCATCACTGGGAAACTCATAGCCCAAAGCGTTAGCGCCTGTCATGTTGAAATCAGTCTTGCCCTGGGGCCCTCCTCAGTGTTTCATGAGGCTGTGGATCCTCAAAGATAATAAATGTCAATTATTTAAAAAATACAAGTCCCCATCCTCCTGCCCCACACCCCACTGCCTTCGGCATTATGGGGAGGAGTCGGGGCTAAGGATTACATGGTGTGAAAGACTTGGGCTCTGGAATGAGGGGCCATGGACTGGACTGTCCATGTGGCCTTAGACCTCTCAGGTTGTAACATCAGATGTGTAAAACGACCACCTCCCCGAACAAAAAGGGCAAGGCAGTCCCTCTTGCCACAAGGGCCCCTCCTCAAGGAAGTCAGGGCTCTAGGAAGTGGGGGGCTTCCTGAGGGTGGAGAGCAGGGAGCAAGTCTCTCACCAGCACTGGGAAGGAAAGGCCTGCTGAGCAGGCCTGCACCCACCTTCTCCTCTCCCTTCCCCAAAGGGGGCTTTTAATGGTTGTCAAGAGTGAGTGCACACTGTGAGGCCTCTGTACCTTTCATGACTTCCCCTGACGCTGTCACTGCAGGGACAATGGGGGGGGGGATGGGACTACTCAGGAGAAACGGTTTCGCTGCCTTGCTTTTCTACCCGTCCCTTTCCTCCTCCCTCCCCCCTCCCCCCTCCTCCCTCCCTCCCTTCTTTCCTTCCTTCCTCCCTCCCTCCCTCCCTTCTTTCCTTCCTTCCTTCCTCCCTCCCTCCCTCCCTTCCTTCCTTCCTTCCTTCCTTCCTCTCTCTCTCCCTCCCTTCCTTCCTCTCTTCCTTCCTTCCTCTCTCCCTCCCTCCCTTCCTTCCTTCCTTCCTTCCTCTCTCCCTCCCTTCCTTCCTTCCTTCCTTCCTTCCTTCCTCTCTCCCTCCCTCCCTTCCTTCCTCTCTTCCTTCCTTCCTCTCTCCCTCCCTCCCTCCCTTCCTTCCTTCCTTCCTTCCTTCCTCTCTCCCTCCCTCCCTTCCTTCCTCTCTTCCTTCCTTCCTCTCTCTCTCCCTCCCTCCCTCCCTCCCTCCATTCTTTCCCTCCTTCCTTCCTTCCTTCCTCTCTCCCTCCCTTCTTTCCTTCCTTCCTTCCTCCCTCCCTCCCTCCCTTCCTTCCTTCCTTCCTTCCTTCCTCTCTCTCTCCCTCCCTTCCTTCCTCTCTTCCTTCCTTCCTCTCTCCCTCCCTCCCTTCCTTCCTTCCTTCCTTCCTCTCTCCCTCCCTTCCTTCCTTCCTTCCTTCCTTCCTTCCTCTCTCCCTCCCTCCCTTCCTTCCTCTCTTCCTTCCTTCCTCTCTCTCTCCCTCCCTTCCTTCCTCTCTTCCTTCCTTCCTCTCTCCCTCCCTCCCTTCCTTCCTTCCTTCCTTCCTCTCTCCCTCCCTTCCTTCCTTCCTTCCTTCCTTCCTTCCTTCCTCTCTCCCTCCCTCCCTTCCTTCCTCTCTTCCTTCCTTCCTCTCTCTCCCTCCCTCCCTCCCTCCCTCCATTCTTTCCCTCCTTCCTTCCTTCCTTCCTCTCTCCCTCCCTCCCTTCCTTCTTTCCTTCCTTCCTCTCTCCCTTCCTTCCTTCCTCTCTCCCTCCCTTCTTTCCTTCCTTCCTTCCTTCCTCTCTCCCTCCCTCCCTTCCTTCTTTCCTTCCTTCCTTCCTCACTCCCTTCCTCTCTCCCTCCCTCCCTCCCTTCTTTCCTTCCTTCCTCTCTCCCTTCCTTCCTTCCTCTCTCCCTCCCTTCTTTCCTTCCTTCCTTCCTTCCTCTCTCCCTCCCTCCCTCCCTTCCTTCTTTCCTTCCTTCCTTCCTCCCTTCCTTCTTTCTTTTCTTCACCTTCTCTGTGTTTTCTATCAGAAACAGCAACCAGAACCATCTGCCTCTCAGTGATTTTCAGCATGTCCTCACAATTTTAAACACATGGTGTCCCTGTAGATGTGACAAGACTTTCAGCAACGGCACCCTCAAGAGAGTGTCTTCCATCAGCAAAGGTGGCTGCAGGCTTGGCTCAGGGCGTCCATTGTGGGGCAGGCCAGGCATCAAAGCAGATAGGTGCACACTCTCCTCTCCGTAGCACCCAGTTCCTGAGGGTGCAGGCAGGCTCCACACCTGACATGCTGAAGTGACTGTGGGTTAGCTGGCAGCTTTCCAGAACCCCCAGTCAGGAGGATGGGACGCCACAGAGGCCACACAGCTCTGCCTTGACCCAAATGATGGGGAGAACGGGGACAGAGAGTGAGGACGGGCAGTGCAGCAGGTGCCTGTCAGAATTGACCTGCAGGGCTGAGTCCACAAGCACCAGCTTCGGTTCCTGCTGCTGGTTTGTACCTGCTGGGAGGTACCAGGAAGATCCCTGCTGGAGTGACACGGTGATTCGGGGAGGAAGAGTTCACTTTATCTACACTGCTACTTACTGTGTTAATAAAATCAGAGCTGTTAAATTTTAAAGAACAGTGTGGGTCATCTCACACCATGTAAAGCAGGGGTGCTCAATACGTTGATCGCGATCTACTGGTCTACCGCGAAGGAAGTGTGGGTAGATCGCAGGACATTAAAAAGACATTTGTCTTTTGATTGGCATACAGGGTAGCCCCTCTGACGTCTGAACTTTTGACACCCTACGCATGCGCGTTAAACCGCGCTAACTTGTTCAGTTACATTGCTGCATAGTTAGCCTTCAATTTATTTAAACTAAATACAACAAAGCGTATAAAAATGAGTGCCGTAGCTGGTCTGAGTAAGAAGCCTAAAACCTACCACTTTCATACAGAATGGGAAGGGATTTTTTTCACTATGTCCTATTCTAAGTGCGTTTGCCTCATCTGTCTGTGTGCCATTGCTATTCCAAAGAAGGGAAATGTGGAGCGGCTTTTTCGGACTGTTCATAAAAACTATGACATTGACTTTCCTCCGAAAAGAGAGCTGAGAAGGAGAAAGGTGAAAGAAGAATACACAATATTCAGTAGTAATAATAGTAACTTAAATAATGATAATATAGAAGAAATAAATTTATGTTTTGCATTTTTATTGTAGGTAGATCATTTTGACTTGGTCATTTTATAAGTAGCTCGCAAGCTGAAAAAGTGTGGGCACCCCTGATGTAAAGGTATAAAAAAAAGATGGTAGTTCCTTCCAAATTCTTTTTCATTTTAATCACTCTTCTTTCTGTTCGTATTGGAACACCAGTGAGATTCAGAACCTTTAAGAAAGCCAGACGGATCTTCATCTAATCACCCTCAATTTCACATCCCAGCAGTCACTACAATTTATGCTGTGCAGGAATGTCCAGGCTTTACCCAGCCTTCTTTGCTTCCTGAGCCCAAGGTCCATCTTTCATCTCGGCCGTAATAACCTCCTTATCTTTCAACAGATTGGATTCAGGAAGTGCGTAACCATGGATGGAGCACAGTCGTGTGGGGAGAGTGATTTAACACCTGAGTCAGTCTTGGATAGAACTCTGATGAGAATTTTTCTAAGAGAGGAAAAAAAAAAAGTGAGAGAGAAGAAATAACCAGGGAAACAATCTATGCCTTTAGCGTATCCAGCTTCCCCGGCACCCTTGGCTCTGACCGGCTTTCTGCTGGGTTTCTCTGAACAGAACGGACGCCCTCCCTCCAAGCGTCCCCAGCTCCTTCATTCTCAAAAGTGACCCGCCACGTTTCCTGGCACAACGTGCATCAGCTAATGTTACTATAGGGCGATGATACGTAAGGCTACATGTTTTCTTTTTCTTAGTCTGTTTTTATTTTTCAAAAAGCAGGTCTTACTGTAGCAAATAAAAAGAAGACTCCAAGAAGCTGGAGGGTGTTCTGATACCTTCTCTCTTTAGGGTCACGTGGTGGGTTAGCGTCTTTATTGATCAAGCCGCTTTCTAGTCCCTGTCCTTAATTCCATGACTGTGATGCCATCTAGTGGAAGACTGTAGTTTCTCCTCGCGTAGCCCTGTCTGATGAGGAAAACTCCCCTATTTGTGTTACGTAAGAGGTGGGTTAAGTTGTAATCAGTCCCTCCTTGTTAAGAAGGCAATGACAGAGAGAGAGGAAGGGATGTTCAGGTTCTACAGCATCAAGAACAATATTTTTGAATAAACGAATCGAAAAGATATAACCTTTTTAAGGGAAGCATCTGCTACAGAGAGGGTCCCCATGCTGTATTATAAAGATTATTTTGTGTGAATGACATCCTTTTAATTAAGATCCAAATGCCGGAAAAAAAAAAAACCTACAAGATTTACTACTTCAATAAAAATCTTTAGATAATAAAAGATACTTTAAAAAAGTCTGAGGTGATAAAAAGTGTTTAAAGTTCAAGTGTTGGGCACACAGTGTAATTAATATACAGGTTTCAAAATATATTTTTATATTTGTATTAAAAATTCTGATGTCAATGTTATGATAATGCTATTGAGTGTCTTTTGAACATAATGCTAGTAAAAAAAACCACACAGAACTTTATGTGTCGACATTTTGTGTAAGAGAAAGACACACTGCCGCTCAACACTGTGAATATTGCCTTGATTTAAAAAAGGAAGAATAATGTATCTGGAATGGATATAAAGTGTCACTGATGACGAAGCAAAGCCCACCCGTTTGGCGGCAGCTGCTGAGAGCTCCTTGGCACCTCCAACGCGGCGTTCCTGGGCTGTCCCTTCCCCGTACCGTGTGGCCTTCGGGCGTGAACGTCCCGGTTGGATGAGAAGGTCTCTCTCTGTTCCTCCTGCAGCACCCTTTCATGCTCAGCTGCTGGATGGGAAAGTGAGACCTGCTCTTTACAACTTGAACCTACCAATTGTGTGAGCATTCAAGTTCCCTCTCCACGGTGAAATGTATGTGGTCACGTACATACGGTCGATCGGGATGGAGACGGGTGCTCACGGCTGCTGGCCTCTCTGCTCCTTTCTTACTGCTGGCTCGGCTGCTGCTGTACCCCTGGCTATATCTCACAACAATTAAACATCAGACAATCATTTTCTTTCTGAAGCATAACGTCCCCTGATTCCTGACTCGTCTGGCTCAGTATTGAATCAGACAAGCACACACACGAGGGCTGGAGGGGGTGGGCTCCTGGCTTCTCCTTGCCCGAGACACAGGCGGAGACGATAAAACACACGGAAAGAAAGGGCGCCGTTCCTCCTGTGTCACCTGGTGCTCTGTGTAGATGCCCCCAAGAGGACGTGGCCGACCCTCCCGAAACAAGGGAGGCCGAGGGGTCTTCCAGATCTTGCCGCCAGACTGCCTCCAGCTGTTCCCTGTCCTGACGCAGAGCAGGAGCCGCTGAGAATCCTGTGGCGGAATCAGAAGGACAGGAGCGTCCCCGTCCTGCCCAAGTGGCCGGACATTAGCGTTGAAGAGCATGAACACTGGGGTTGGGCGGTCCTGGCTTTGCATCCATTTTTTCACCTGGTGCCTTTGCCTCGGCTGCCAAACCTGCATCTTGTTCTTCCCGGGTGAAACGCGTGTGTGAGACAATAGCATCTGCTTTGCCTGGTCCTGCGAGGGTTGATGCGGTAAGGCCTGATGAGCACCTAGTTAGCCCTTAATACACTGTTACTAAAAAGTAAGAATAGCTGTTATATGTATCAAACTAAATCTAGATCCATAATAGAGTCACTGTATTGTCTATCTTATCATATACATTGTTTTAAGTTATTATGTACTATATAATATGTAATCACACTGCATTTATTATATACTATATTACTTAATAATAAAGAAAATTAGGTTAAAATAGTGAATGGATGCACGTCAAATTTTGTGTATTTGTCTCTGCATTTACTTAGTTTTCTGGAAGGCCTGGCGGAAGGAAGTGAGGCCCCTACCTCCACATAAGGATGCCGCTCGAGTGGCTCTTAGCTCCTGTCATCGCTACGTGTCGGTTACATCCATCTGGCTCTCCTTCCTCTTGTTGCCCTTTTCCAGGACGGGAGCGGTTTTCAGGGGTTACCCCTTGCAGTTCGCTTGCTTGTGGTACTTTTCAAACCTCTGGATGTCCACAGTCCTGGCGATTTCGTACGTGAACTGGAGAAGGTTTCCGGAAGGCATGGGTACCGCCATCTCACACCTTCTGACCTCCAAGGACTTCACTGGAAGGTCCCCTGTGCCCATAGCAACTCGAATGTTTCTACGATGACCCAGAATTGAAACAAAAGGCCCCATCCGTGGTGCCAGATGCGCCCTAACATCGCCACGCAGGGCACTTCCTCCGGCCTGTGGCTGAGGGTTCGCCATGGTTACAGGAGCTGGTGGGAAAGAAGTCAATTTGCTGTGCATTTTAGAAACATCCCGTGCCCTTCCTGACAGTTAGAGGGCCTCTCACAGACCGGCCGCCCCACAGACACGAAGCCAGAGTAAATGAGTGGGGAAAGAATCCCTTTTGTGCTTTGGGGAAGGACTGCTTGCTCCCCTCAGTGGCAGGGCCCAGGAAGATACCTTATTTGGAGGAAGCAACTGACACCACCTCCCAAGCACTTAACCGCCCAGTTGGGTCACTTTCAGAGAGCCATTCTACATTTGTCCCTAATGGGGATTGCATGCATCAAAGGCGAGCCAGCCCCAGGTAACTTAATCCTGAAGACACCTTAATTGCTGATGCAGGAGACTGGGGAGTGGGGGCTTAGACAGGGACACCGTGTGTTTGCTCACAGGGAGACACTGCTGGTAGCCCGGCGGCCCAGGCTGTCAACCATTAATCACTCACTGGGGACAAATAGTCAGGACATGGAGTCAGAGCAAGGTGAATGCAAAAATAATCTTTTAAGAAGTTACCTGGGGTCCAGAATCTGCCTTGAAGGAATCACGGTTTTATTTTCCAAGTAACTTTCTTTAAGAGCAGAGCTGATCAAATGACTAAATGCAGAGGGCAGTTCCAGCCCAGAACGAACCACCCAACCTGCCTTTGAACCGCTTGGTACGGGATTCACCGCCCCCATCATGGGCATGACGGACACATCGTGAGGAGCTACTGCCAGATGAACCTCCCCACAGGTGTGCAGCCTCTGGAGGAAGCGTCGGCAGGACTGTAGTCAATAAGGGTCACTGCAGAAAGGGGAGGTCACAGGCTTAGTCTTTGCTTACGCCAGGTTGAATGCGCCTTCCTCAGCTCTTTACAAAACCTCTGCTCTCTGGAAACAGTTAACAGCCGTACCGTGAGTCTTACACGGTGACTGTTTAATAACCGGTGGAGGCCAGGCAGACGCCTTCTGGGTCTAATTTAATCAGAGGCAGAGCTAAGAAGCACCCATGTCACCAGCTGAGCATCGCAGCCCTGCCACTCTGAGTACTTTCAGGGAGCAGGACTGGTCCTTCCTGTCCCCCACAGCTTTGCAGGAGATATGGCCAAACAAAGTGATCTTTTTTAAAGTTCTTACTTTGTTTACAGAGTGTTATTTCTGCATACTGCATCTCAAAGAAAGGTTCATAAATATTGTACAATTTATTGTAAATAGCAAATTTTTTTCTTAAGCCAAAAAAGAGAGTTTAAAAAGTGTGTCTTGGCCCTGGCTGGTTGGCTCAGTGGTAGAGTGTTGGCCAGGCATGTGGAAGTCCCAGGTTCGATTCCCGGTCAGGGCACACAGGAGAAGCTCCCGTCTGCTTTTCCACCCTTCCCCCTCTTCTTTCTCTCTGTCTCTCTCTTCCCCTCCTGCAGCCAAGGCTCCATGGGAGCAAAGTTGGCCCGGGCACTGAGGACGGCTCCATGGCCTCTGCCTCAGGTGCTAGAATGGCTCTGGTTGCAATGGAGCAACAGCCCAGATGGGCAGAGCATCACCCCCTGGTGGGCATGCCGGGTGGATCCCAGTTGAGCGCATGTGGGAGTCTGTCTGACTGCCTCCCTGCTTCTCACTTCAGAAAAATACAAAAAAAAAAGAAAAAAAAAAGGTGTGTCTCATAGGAATTTTCCTGGTTGAATATCTATGTAAAATGGCTGTGGAAAATGATGCAATCAGAATGCAATTTTTGAGTTTAAAGGTGTTAAAATTTGGGTTTTTCTTTTTCCATGGATGAGTCACACTAGATAAAATTATTGTTTTTAAAATTTATTTTTCAATTACAGTGGATATAAAATATTGTATTAGTTTCACATGCATAACACAGGAACTAGACATTATATTCCTTGTAAAGTGTCACCCGATAAGTCTGGGGCCCGCCTGGCACCATGCACAGTTATTACATTAGTATTGACCATGTTTGCTATGTTTAACTTCACAGTTGCATGGCTGTTTTTCAAAAGTGTATCTTAGAGTAATTTTGCTGGTGAATATGTACGTGAAATTACTGTGAAGGATAATCCATACACTTTATTAGTTTAAAGGTAAGCATTAAACTATGCTCCCCCCCATTAGTCATTAAAAAAATGTGTAATAACTTCTTAGTATAGAAGATTGTTGCTATTTTTTCTTGGACTGAGTCATTGGAGGGCAATTTAAATCGAATCAGTAACAATGTACTCATTAAAAATTGTGGTTTAAAGAAAAATATCCTGTATACATTTGTAAAGGGGAACATCTTATGATTTACATGCTGTTAATGATGTGTCCTGAAAAAAAAACACAACAACCCAATATTTGTAAAAAAAAGAATGTCCCAAATGGTTGGTACGCTTCCTTCTCTGTCACTGAAGGTTTGGAGAAAAACAAGAAGAAGCCACATCTATATTCATGTGTACTCTAGGAATGAACACACACATTGAATTTTAGGCGTATCAGCCTTGGCAGCTCCGTCTTAAGCATTTGGACTTGAGCAGATACGGACAGGAATCAGAAGTAAACGTCCTCACTGTTTGAAAGTCACATTGGTGCTAAAATTGCTCAAGAGGTGCAAAGATTTGTAATTGGTTCATTATGCTCCGAGTCCAGAAACCTGTGGTTGTAGGAAAAAGGGAAACCAGAAGCCTTTATAATGGGCAAGGCCACACAAACAGTGTGATTATTTGTAAATGTCAAGAGTGAGAAGCCACAGATGTCCCCTCCAGAGACATTTCCAGTGGAGCGTTCCCACCCCCCCCCCACCCCCCCACCCCCCCGTTGGCCCCGGGGAGGAAGGCCATGGAGGTGAAGGCAGTTAGCGCCACCCACACACGGTCTTGGGGTGGGCAAGGCGGGACTTGTAAAAACTCCATCACGGGTTTCTTAACATTCGAACTTGTACCATTTCTCTCATTCCCAGGTCAGAATTGGTCGTGCACTTTTATACCTGGTCAGCAACAACCCAGGGGAGAGCACAAGTCGGTCCACAGTTGTAGGGACAGCTACATCATTCAAGAATAAATCTATGTGTTGCCTACTCACAACTGTACACCCACTTTGGCCCCACCCTCTACCGTCTGGCCTTGTTGCAAACGGGGGACATAAGATATCTCCCCTGTGTACCTCCTAGGGATCGAACAAGGCTCAGGGTTCTACAGTCTTGGTCAGTTGTCCCCCCCCTCCCACCCCACACCCTGTATCTGTTCCTTCATCTTCCACAGTTTCAGGTGCCTACAGTCAACCATGTTTCAAAAATATGAAATGGAAAGTTCTAGAAATAAACAAGTCATCCATTGTCCACTGTGGGTTGTTCCGAGTCCCGGGATGAAACCTCTCGCTCGCCAGCGGCTGGATGCCCTTTGTCCAGCGCCATGGAGATGCTCCCCGCCTGTCCGTTGCTCAGCCGCCCTCTGGGTGGTCAGACCCTCGGGCGTGGTACCGCGGTGCTTGTGCGACGCGCCATGCCCACGGCCCCCCCTCCTTAATCTGGGCGGTACTGACGTTCCATCTCACGTCCTTAGGAGAAGAGGGGGGTCCAGCACAATGGGACATTTTGAGAGAGACAGCGGGACCACAGTCTCCTAACTCTGATGATAGTCTATCGTTATAATAGTTTTATTTTTGTTACGGTCATGTTGTTCCTCTCTCACTGGGCCTAACTGTGTCTCTTTTCCTTTCCCTCTTCTTCCTCCCGCCTGCCGAGTGGTACCCCCACACGAAGCTGGACTTGTGCCGGGTCCTTCGATGTGACATCTTCATTTTAGCCCACAGTCCAAGCCGTGGCTTCATCTCGTGTTGACTCACTCAGCAGGTAACTCTCAGCCTCTGTGACACCGTTTGTTTTTTGTGTGTGGGGGGGAGGGGAGCAGGCTGTTGCTGCTGCCCCCACACCTTGCAGGAACGTTGGGTTCCTCTTTGTGGGAGAGACAAACTTGCTCAGACGTTGCCTCAGTTACTATTTCCGGTGGGCCTGTGCTCATCTGCTGGTTCAGAAAATGACCACAGAAAGCATTCTCTACTGATATTAGTGTCTCAACATTGACGAACCAACAATTCAAATTTCACTGTCAAGGGAAGCATTTTTTTTTAAAGGAAAGAAATTTACACTTAAGCATCACCTGGCCCATCAATTGTTTTCCTGCGCCTGTGGTCGCATCTCAGTCGCATTAGCATGTGGATAAAATTATGGTAAGTGGTATTTTTAAAAGCTGGGTAACATGCCTTTAGGTGAGAAATAAAATGTGAAGAGCCATTTAAAAAGCAATTGCAGCTAAACATAAAAATCTATGGCCATCTATTTATAAACACACACACACATATATATAGACATATGCATATTCATAGACATACATTTGCATAGGCATAAATTTGTATATGTGATGTGCACATGCAGTTCTAGGAAAAATTATGTTTATTAGTTGGCATTTCGGTGTCTTGATTTCCTAGACTCTCAGTCACCTGTCCTCACCTTTGCAGGAGTGAACCGTTTTCTTCCTGACACTGCGGGTGGGTTTATTACGTTGTATTTGCTGGTACTGAAACCCTTGACTTACTTCCTCTGGGTGGGGGCTGAATTTGGATATAAAATAAATACTAAATAGCAACAGGAAGAATGGCTCCCATGCCCCCTCAGACTCCTGTATCTAATTTTATATTACTTTGCTTGGGCACTAATTCCTTTTAGCTTTCACATTTGCACTCAGCCTAACAAGGAGCAGGTGCCATTTCAGGATCACATCCCTGTGAATGCTGATAACTCACTGAGCTGCGTCTTCGCAGCCTCCGCGCCCGCCCGCCCGCCCTGCGGCAGGAGTTGCTTCTGCGCTGGAACAAATGTCAGCCAGTCAACAACCCTCTCGTGCTGCTGTGGCAGATGACACAGGTCCCCTGAACGCAGACGGGACTCAGCACTCGATTTTTAAGTCTGAAATCATTTGGCAACGCATTTATTTAACTCCACAATTCTACTGTCTAGTCCCTGTTTGGTGGGTTTGATGGGTTGGGAGAGTGTTTACCCTTTCATGTTTGTTTCCTGAGGGAATGAATTACAACATTGTTTCCAATTGAATGTGAATGTTCAGTTAAAATTATTTCATAGTTCGTAGACCTTTTAATTGTATAATGTTAAATGTTGTTGTTTTTTTATTACGCTTAAAATATGGACTTGGGAAATGCTGTTGTTACTTGTCCGGGCGGGGGGCAGGAGGGGACAATCCCCTGGATACTCTAAAACAGTGTTCTTCTATCTATAAACGTCACCGTCTTTTCCTGGGCACGGAGAGGAATACCCTGAGCCCAAGGCGTGAGAGGGGCTGGGGACAACCTAAGTCACCACGTGAACGCTGACCCCAGGAAGCTGGCAAACGCTGTAGCCAGGCCACTTTACTGCCCATAACTAAGGAAATATGTTTGCAAAAGTGGACTATTAAAGTGTCATATCTTTAAAGCAAGTACTCCTTGAGACGAATCCAAATAGATGTTAACATGTTAAATGAAGCCTCAATAATTCTTGGTGCTAAAAAGGAGACGGAGGTCACAGTGGGACAGAGTAGGAGACTAATAGAAGGACCATACACGAATGGCAGTTCATACTATAACACTTGCAAGCACGTCAAATAAATGGGAGAGGAAGGATTATTTATTTAAAAAAGTATAACCCAACTAGAGTAGAGGCTTGCCTAGGGAAAGAAAGTAAGGGGGAGGGGGAGAGATTTCTATGTACTTTTTACCTCGCAATCAATTCTAAATAGATTGAGAGTAAAGCATGAATAAAACTAAAACACAAAAAGAAAACTACAATGAAAATTTTCTATACTCTTGAACCCTGTGGAGCCTTTTTGAGAATCACATGGAAACCGAAAGCCATGGAAGAAAACTGAGAGGTTTCATTACTTATAAAATTAAAATTTCAGTATGATTAAAATATATTAAGAAAAGTCAAAACACAAATGACAACCTAGGAAGGAATACAGATGTTCTTCGACTGATAGTGGGGTTCTACCCAAGTCAACCCATTACAAGCTGAAAATATCATTGGTCCAAAGTGCATTTAAGACATCTAACCCACCGAGCATCAGAGCTTTGCCCACCTTAAATGTGTTCAGAGCACTTACATTAGCCTAAATTGGGCAGAACCACCTAACCCAAACTTATTTTATAATAGTGATGACGATCTCAAGTCATTTATAATGTATATCACTTTCACACCATTGTAACGTCCAAAAATCATTACGTTGAATATCAGGGACTATCTGTCCTTATAAGCTATATGGAAAATTAAGGGAACATTTCATTAATTAAAAAAAAATACCCTCCAAAATAAAAGAAAAATAGAGAAATCAAGCAGAGGAAATAAACATGGAGTTCATGGTAAAGAGAGTCTATGGATTCATTAACCTAAGAAAAGCTTATGCACAATTAAACACAAATAAATATAATGACGTGGTATTTTAAAATCTTTCTGATTATCAAAAATTTGATAGTGCCCAGTACTGGGCTCAGTGTGAAACCTAAGACTTTAGCTATGTTGGTCAGAATATAAATGAGAACAATGATTTTTAGAGGGTTATGTTCTAATATTTTAAAATTTAAAAAGTATATACATTGTATATATAAACCGAGAGTTCTGCTTTCCATAGTGATGGGGTAGGTAGCCTGTCTCAGACTAGTTTACAGATAACAATTTAAAATATATATTTAAACAACTGTTAGAATGTACTAGAAAATGACCGTAAGAAGGCAGAAAGGGGAGAAGGGGGAACCTTGCCACAAAGGACATGCCCTGGGTAAGATGTGCATGTAGGCAGCTCTTTGCCGGAAGTCACCCGCCAGTCTTCACAGGGTGGGGCCGTCGGAAATGAAACAGTCAAAGACACAGAAAGAAGAAAAGGGACATGCTGAATTAGAAGCGGCTACAGAGGGAGAGGACCCAGAGCCATAACACCAACTCCTCTCTCTCACATCCTGGGCTGACGCCTGAGCCTGTATGGGTTCACAGAAGGCTCCGGAAGACCTTACAGAAAGCAAAAGATGAAAGGTTGAAAGAAGTGAGTGACGGTTCCAGCCTCTGCCTGTCCCCAAAGGGGGGTCAGAGTCTGGAGTGTAATTTTTAGCCGAGTGGATTGCAGGCTGGGAAGAATATCAACCATCTTTCAAGACACGCAACCCAGAGGAGGCTGTAAGCTCTGCCCTGGGGCCGGGACCAGAAAGCTTCTGTGTTTTTTCACCGTATTCCCAACACTTAGAGGAATAGGTCGGGGCGTGTGATGAGAGACCCGGACCGTCCTGAGTGAATCAATGAGCGAGCAATGGATTGCTCGAGTGAGTGGACAAGTAAACGCGTGAGGCGGATGTAGACCTCTCCGGAGAATCTACGTGGGGCCCGTCTGCCCAGGCCTTCCAGGACTGACCAAGATTCAATGTTCCGTGAGGGCAGGTGGAGGGTGGACAGAAATGGGGCTCCTGGCCACCGCCCCCCATCGGCGCCAAACACCTACTGTCATTCTCTTGTCAGTTTGGTGGTTCCTGGCTCTGGGTTCCTTGAAGCAAGGTGACACGATTCACCTCCCGGCCTTGGTGCGCCCTCTCTGAGAGCGCCAGCAATCAGGGTGCTGCTTCCTGATTACCGCTCTCCGCCACGAATAATTACTCATATTATTATTAGACTGAAACGTGACTGATAAGCAGCCCTCTTGGAAGACCTCTTCACGTTATACGTAAAGGTCCTTAAGGTACTGTTGACATTAGGTTGATGAGGCTGTGAGCTCTTGACAGGCATTCCTTCGGGATTGAAGAGAGTGCTCGGCCCTTCCAGGTGGGTTTCTATGACCTTGGCAAGGTCACTTAGAGGTACATGCTGGTATCTGACATACCCAGCCACGCGCCCGGCATTTTCCACGCGATTCCTCATCTGATCTGTACAATAACCCAGCGGGATGGAGGTGAGATGGTTACCGCCATGTCACGGGTGAGGGAACAAACCTAGTGGAGAGACAGCACCTGCTCCTGGGCACGTGGCAAGGAGTGGCCCCGCTGGACGGGTCAAGCATGATCCAGAACCCGCCCTCTCTCCAAAAGCAACCTTACTTGCTGGGGCCTGAGAAAGCATTCTGTTCCCTTACACTATGAAAACCCATGCAGAAGTCAGACACGATCTTCTGAAGGTTCAGCAAGGCCGCGAGCATGACTTCTCTGTCATCACTTCTCTTCCATCCGGCGTGGGCTGTTGATGCATCAAGAATTCGCCTGCACTTCCTGTAAGTAAAGCAATTCACATTCTCCCGTGAGGTTCACGTATAAGACCTCCCTGTTCGGCCCGATATGCCGTCTTCATCTGTAATACTCCTCACAAAGTAGTGAGATGATAGTCTATTAAAAATACAATATTTTTTTTTCTAAAAATGTTGTTTTATAAATCAAATCCTCTAGGAGACCATGAGATCTCCATCCAAATGGGTCATTGCTTAAAAGGGGGGAGGGGCAGTTCAAGTGCATCACATGTAAGACTTCTTCGATCGGAAAGCAGGGATATTGGTGGGACGCAGTTAGCGAAACGCCCGGGAAGCGGATTTGAGTATGGGAGAAGGCAGATACATTCTTTTCCAACAGAGAGAGCGTTAGGGAAATAGCCAGAGAGGGAAGGAATCTCGGGGCTTGAAGTGATGTCAGAGAGAATCTCACCCAGTATGCTCACATGACTGATGGAGAAACCAAGGGGGTCCTTCCCCGCTGGCAACCCCGGCTGACTCCTTCACACGCAGGTGCTCCGCAGAGAGAGGCTCTCAGCTCCATCCGGTAACAACGGAGTAAACGGCAGGACAGACGGGGACCCACCTGGATTCAACTCCATTTACCTCATCATCGTCTGTGTGCAATTCTGCTTTGTCTTGAAACAGAAAAGACCCTGGGACAGTGGCCCTGTTATAAAGGTGACCGAAGTGCCAGGCTCGGTGTCTGAACTCTTTCTGGGAGCATTCAGTGCGGAGGCACCTTGCACCCCTTCTCCTGACGGCTGGAGCGGGGGAGGAGGACAGATAGGTATCAGAGAAATGCAGCCAGCGGGACTGAGGGGGCGTGAGAGAAATGAATCATTTTTTCGCCCAAATGGTACTGATAACTCAGTCGATAAAATTTATACTGCAAAGATTTTTATCTGCAAGGGAGCCACAAACTAACTTAGGCACATTTTCCCCCCAAAGAAAAAAATACCTTCAAGAACAATGTCGGTCTAGTCAATATCGCAGGAGGTGAAGTCAATACTGAGAACCTTTCGTTTTCTGTACTTAAAATCCATTGCCTCGTCTACTATTACTCGGAGCGATTCTTGGGCACAGATAAACAAATTTAGATTGTTTTTTTCTTTTCTCTTCTTTTTCTTTCCTGGCTAGGATAGCCATCAACACGCTAGAGTGCAGAACTGAGGGTCACGGACATGCCAAAGCCAGGCCGCCACCCTTCGCCTCGGGTGGTCTAGTGCTGAAAGCAGATGCGTTCCCACGTGACGCCACGTTTCATGCGAAGCAACTCGCCGCTTCCTTTTTAAGTTGTGTCAGAACTGGGCGTCACCGAGTCGTTGGAAAGGGAGCGGAGCCGGGCGAGGAACACATAAATCCACATTCCAGAAGAGAGAAGGGCTATTCTGCCGCGCAGGCAGGATGCACGCCTTTCAGCTCCTGTCTTAGCGCCCGTGGCAACCCAGGGAGCCAGCCGCAAGGGGGATGGTGCTCTCGGGCCTTTTTCGGAAAGGAAGAAAGTCAAGGACGTGACTTGCCAGAGAGATGTTTCTGCGTGAGGCCGAGTACATTGGCCGCGTTCCGTGCACCCCCTCTGCCCCACCAGCAGCCTCCTACAAAAGCGCTTTGCAAGAGGGACATCTTCGGTCCCCTCCTGCCTGGCTGGAGCCGGGAGGAGCCTGTGCGGGCGGGCGGGCTGCCTGGCGATGGACTGACGGGGGAGCTCACAGGGGAGGGTGCAAGAGTCCATTTCTCCCGCGTCAAGCCTTTGAGCAGCCAGTGAATTCTGAGGTCCTGCAGGAGCGCGTCTGGACAAGCTGGGTAGGTGGTTTTCTGCGCACAGGCAGCCTCCCGACCATCCAGAGGGTGTGTGTGTGTGTGTACCGATGAGGTCACCGTGAGCCGTGCTCTGTCATTGACAACTCGGGCCAGCTTTCCAGCAATTAAAAGGTTTCTGCGAATGCCAAACACAGCAGCAAGGAGAGGACATCCAATTTGAAATGCGCTTGAATTCCAGCAGGGTTGACGCACAGGGACAAGGTGGTTTCGCCCCTTGCGTGCTGGAGTCGGAATCAAGAGTCGGGGGGTCTGCAGAGTGTCTAGGGTTCCCATTGCACCGCGGGGATGAGGACATGGAGGTCCTCGTGGGAAAGTGACTTGAAGGGAACATAGCAAGTTTGCCTTTTGGGTCTGATACTCGCTTCGTTCAACACGGACTATAAAGTCTCCGGCCTTTTACAAGGTAAAGGGACTGGATGTCGCAAGGAGTCCTGGGGGCACGGGGGTAAGTTTGTAAGCTGCAAGGCTTGAGGGAGCCTGGCCCATAAAGTGAAGGAATGCATTGCACCAAGAGGAGGCGCTGTGATCTCAACTCGTGGGAGGCATTAGGGAGTGGTGAGGATTGGAGCAAACTGAAACACTCACTTTTATCCAGAGGGGAGAGCTCTGATGGGGATCCAGCCCATGGCTTCCGCAGGGCAGAAAAGGCCCAGGGGGTCAGTCCTCACTCCTTTTCAAAAGAAGCCAGAAGACCGTCCAGTTCTAACCATGATAACATCAATAACTAATTTGATTTTGAAATTTGGTGAAGGTCAGACAGAACCCCTCAGCAGGCTCGGACTAGCTCGTGGCCTGCGGTCTAAGATGTCTGGTTTGGCAGGCGAACTGAACCTGCATCCCAGAAGCTCTCTCTCTGCCAGGCCCACGAGCCTGTGGAACGAGGACCTTCTCGGGCATGGAGATCTTCATCTTCTTGGTTCACTGGCTGCTGGGAGTCCAGACTCTAGAGATGAGTCACAGCCTCTCAGCACTGAGAAGGGCGGTGGTCTGCTGTCCCTTCTTCAAGCTCAGTCTGAGCTAAGCCACAGGTCTCTAAGAAAATGTCCTTACCACCTGGGCATTGCTTAGCCCACAGAGGTCTCCATCCACTCATGCTGCCTGCTGGGGGCTGGATTCGACCCCCAGGACTGGACGCCGAGCAGGGGAGCAGTAGAAGCTATGGCTCGGTTGACCAGATGTTTAATGTATCTCTGGATCCTCATACCTTATGTTAAAATGTTCCTGCTGTATGTCCAGGACAAACGTAGGATGTCAGCCTGCTTCCAAGGACAGAAGGAACATTCTGTCTTTTTTTTTTTTTTTTTTTACTTTGACTCCCAAATAAGAAAATGCCAGAAGGGTGTTTAGATTATGAAATATGTTTGCACAATGTAGGGATTTGCAATAATTTTCCTACCCTCCAGACAAGAAGAACCAAAACAATCAATGCGAAAGCAGTTACATCCAGCTGTTATCATCAACGTGTGGGACTTGGTTCTTTCTCCTTCTTTTCTTTTTTCCCTCCTTCTACATGTGTTTGTCCTTGTGAGCTGTTTTATTTTCCAGCCCTTTCCCCCGGCATGACCTGCAATAATGTGCAACAGCCCCTCCTACTGGGAACTGCATGCCTTTTCTGACCTGAGAACTCGCTTTCATGGCTTAAGCCTTTGTACACTTTTTTCAAAGCGGGGTTGAGAATGTATGGAGAGCCCAAAGACTTAATTCCACAAAATCCATCCCGTGCCTTCAGGAAATCCCTGACCCTCTCCTGGGATCTGTGCCCTCCGTGCAGGATGGGCGGGCGGGCGGGGGGGGAGGCGTGTGCCCAACGGTGAGCTGACGTGAGGGCGCTGGGCTGGAACCCCGGAAGGGCATCAGCGCCTCGGCCAGGTAGGCACCTGCAACACACATTTACCCCAAAATAAATCAGAAGAGCAAGCGGCTCGGTGGGCGCATGTGCTGAGGGCCGAGAAGCACCATTTCCTCTGTGAGAGTCAGAAGAGCCTATCAAGTATATTATGAATATAACACCTAAATTATAGCCCGGTGCCCCTGGTTCATTTTCCCGTTCATTTCGTCATCTTGATGACTTTCTTTCGGGGCCTGCCACAGATGCTCTGAATTTCCCTCATCAGTTCTACCAAAAACAATTTACATTGTCTTTAAATGAAACCTCAAAGAGATAAAAATTACGCTCATGGTCCCACGATTCAGAAAACCATCGTTTTATTTTTCTACTGACTAATATTTAGGCGTGTATAAAACTTCACAGAGAGACGTCATCACGGGAAACATTTTACGTTTATTGGGTCATTACCTAGCAAACAAAATACCCCTCTGCTTTCTCTTCACTTCTATGATCTGTTTGTTTGTTTGTTTTTAAGCTGCCGCCGTGGGGAGGGAATGTGGTCAGGTTCCCTTTTCCCCAGAGACAGTGCATGTTATTGTTATTATTATTATTATTATTATTGAGAGGAGGTGAGGTAGAGACAGATTCCCCACATGCACCCTGACCGGGATCCACCTGGCAAGCCTCATCTGGGGCTGATGTTCTGCCCACCTGAAGCTACTGCTCTGTTGCTCGGCAACTGAGCTATTTTAGTACCTGAGGCAAGGCCATGGTTCCATCCTCAGTGCCTGGGGCCAAGTTGCTCATTTGAGCCATGGCTGAAAGAGGGGACAAGAGTGTGTGTGTGTGTGTGTGTGTGTGTGTGTGTGTGTGTGTGTGTGAGAGAGAGAGAGAGAGAGAGAGAGAGAGAGAAGGAGATGGGGAGGGGCAGAGAAGCAGATGGTCGCCTCTCCTGTGTGCCCTGCCTGGGAATCGAAACCAGGACATC
The DNA here is from genome assembly GCA_037038555.1 of Rhynchonycteris naso. NCBI lineage: Eukaryota > Metazoa > Chordata > Mammalia > Chiroptera > Emballonuridae > Rhynchonycteris > Rhynchonycteris naso. The sequence continues at coordinate 258,791,698 of CM072999.1, read as the reverse complement.
CACACACCAGACTGACACTCTACCTCTGAGCCAACCAGTCACAGCCCTTTATAACTTTTAATGTCTACAAAATATATCAGTTGTTATTTCCTTGGAGTTAATATACCATAAGTCCTAAAACACAGCCTTTCCCCCCGCTGGTGGGTGCCAAGGCCCCTCCCACATGGTTACCTCTTGTGCCTGATTACAGACTCTGGGAGGGCGAGGCTGGTCTGCACCGCCGTTTGTAACTGTCGGGGTTCAGTGCGGGGAAACCGAAGCCCTGCGGGTGCTCCGAGCGGGACGGGTGTTAGGGCAGGGAGTGGGGAGCCCCCAGGGTTGTGCCGGGAAGGCCGACACCTGACAGAGAAGTGCGAGTCCGTCACAGGAACCTCTCTTTTCAAAACGACGGCACCACAAGGCGCTGGGATCGGAAAGTGAACCCTCTGCACCCCTCTTCTGAGATCCGTGTCCCCACATCCTGGCCCAGCAACAGGAGTGACCAGGAAGCGGCTTCCCGATGACCTCCACCCTCTTTCTGCTTTTCCTGTCTTCACACGACTGCACTTAACTGGTGGGTGCACCCCGATTCCTAGCAGCCAGGGCGTCTGGGAGACGCCAGTCCTGCAGTGGGGGAAGGCACACTGGGGAGAGGTGGGCACGAACGCTGCAGGCCCACGGACTGCCCTGTCACCAAGGAATGACACGTGGTACACGCAGGTGCTCTGCTACTCCGTTTCGCACAAATCTAGACATCTAGACTGCTCACAAAAATAAGGGCATATTTCAACACGAATATGCAGCAATTAAAAAAAGGATTTGATTTTTCTTTTTTATTAAACAAGAACATCAGAAAAGCAAACAACAAGTCAAAGAAAGTTGTTCGATTATGCAAATGAGATGCAAAACCAACTTTTATTTCATTGGTAGAAATGCACCAGACAAATGGCTGGAAGGACTGGGTGTCTGCACGTTCCCCGACCCCCCATTTTGTGAGCAGTGTATTAGTAGCAGGGGCTCCTCTTTGAAGATGTGGTCTTGTGGGAGGCAGGTATGAAACGATTTACAATGTAACACCAGTCGGATGATTTCTCAAGGCCATACAGCAGGAGTAGCAAGGCTCCCAACAGAGAGACAGAGGAGGACTTTATTAAGGGTTACTGCTAATTACAAGGAATAGGAAAAGATACTTAGAAGTGAACTCAAGACAGGATTTTGACTCCTTAGGCCGGCTTGCTTCCCCCCCCCCCGCGTGTGACATTGAAGCTGCGTGCTGTCAGAAGGTCAGACGTTGTCAATGAATTTTGTTCTCTCCGTTGCCCTAAGGTGTGTAGAATCCCATCACCTGGAGCTCAGAGTCTTCTCATAGGACTCGGTCCCACCGATGTGCACAGCACGGGTGACTTGGGGTCACCAGGACATTGTGCAGGATTTGCTGCTGCCGTTACATCCGTTGGACTCTCAAAGAGTGAGATGGGACCCCTAGACAACCCCAGGTCCCCAAGCTTTCCTTCTGTTCCCCTGGTTGTGTGGCGACTGCTTAGGAGTGGGAGAGAGGCGATGCAGGGAAAGCTGAGAGAAAGGTTTTATCCTCGGAGCTTGTGGCACATGTGTGAACGCTTATCTCTGGAACCCTGGCCCTGGGTGGGACACGGCTGGGTCCTCACTCCCGCAGCACAGCATGGCCCAGGTGCCTGTCTCCCGTGTGCACACAGAGCCAGAGATTCAGGCTTGGAGAGTGACAGTGCAGACCAGCCCCACCCACAGCATTCTGAGAGCCAGCGGGCTGACACTCGATGCTCTGTGACAATCGGAGCTTTCGTGCTATGTCCCTCCCCCCCCCCCCCCCGACGGGGAAAGGCCTCATTCAAGGCCACATGGAGATGAAGGCCTTCACCACCTGGAGAGCTCACCTCTTCGACGGGAGCAGGGATGGCCACAGAGCACAATTCCTGAGGTCGACCTTTACACGACCTGAGATGCTGCTGGTTTTCACCAAGTGCAGTGATGATGATGTAAATGGCTAGGTTTTCATTCATTTTTAGCTCTCCGTTAATCCAACTGGCAGCCATTTTCACCTGAGCACGATGAGCGAAGGTCAGCCAATGAGGTGCGCGTGCGCTGACTGACGGCCACCCCACCCCCGTGACAACGAAAACACTGGCAAGGACTCTTCTGTTTTTTACTAACACGAAACATTTTGAAGGAAGAAAAGCAGGGAGGGAAAGATACCTCTTTTTATAGAGCAGAGGAAGCCACAAAACACCACGTAAGAAAGCCAAGTATGTGCTCAATAAGATTGCCACCCTAGGCGACATCACGCAGGCCAAACTAACGAAAAGATCTGGAAGGCATTCCGCGCTCAGCCTCCCTGAGAAAGAGACACGCAGAGGAGCGTCCGGTGACCTCCGGACTCAGAAACTCCCCGGAACAAAACTCCACCTTCCTCACCACCGACCAAGAAAGAGGGTGCCTGCGAATTAGAAGCAACCACAACACCGAGGTCAAGTGAGGCAGCTGATTTATTACCAGGATGACAGGAGGTTTAATTTAAAGTCAGTCTTTCTCTACGCACCTGGGAAAGCACCTTTCGCCGTGTGGTGGTTGCTGGCCGAGTTTAAACTCGGTGGGAGCCTTCTGGTCACCTTCCAGGGACACAGGCTCTTCCCGGAGCCTTGCTCTCATTAGTGGGGCCGTCTTTTGAGTCCTACATCATCGGGGTGTCCTGTGCAGATTAATACACGAAAATGTCACCAGAGCAACAACGTGCTTGGGTGACAGATGGCATCCTAGACCCCAGGAGATGCAATTCACTCAGTGATGAACTGTTTTTCGTTCTGACACTGTGCCGTGGGCCCTGGAGAAGGGGGAAGGACGGACTTCCGAGTGGGTGCTGTTCAGAGAAGCCCCGACGAGGCCCTTGACGGCGGAGCGCCCCCTGCCCATCGTCTCAGGGTGTGATTTTATCCTGACCGCCGAGCGACGAAAGGAGGGACGTGTATAAATCCAGGCTTCTGCTGGAGTCAAAAAAAGGCAGGGTCTTGGGTCAGTCGTACTGGACGTTGTGAAAGGAGTGAGCTCTTTGCGGCCAGCAGCCCTGAGCTGCTGGGATCACCACGATTGTCCCCGAGTCCCAATGAACGTGCTACATTTTGAAGGGAGCACTCTAGTGGCCTTATTCTGGAGGAGACCAGGAGAGGACGTTCTGAAGAGCCAGACCCTCTCCATTTTCAGCAGGGTGGATGTCAGCTCTGCTCGGTTGAGGGCAGGAAGAGGGGCCCCCTCTCCATATTCAGGGGTACTCACGCCCAGTCAAGTCTTCTGCTATGTATGACCCTCAGGCTGGTCATGCAATATACCAGCTAATGAGATTCCCCCGAATCTCTACAGGGTTCTTTCAAAAGAGGCTCTCGGGGCAGCTTTCTCGCAGCTCTTGGTAATTCTTCTACAGCAGGGGTTTCAGACTATTTCCGTGAGTAGGTCTAACGAAATCTGTCACTCTATTGGCCTGTGATGTTGCATCATCACTGAAATGATTAAGGACGTCTGTCACCTCGTATTATTACAGGGTTTTAAATTCCAAAAGGCGTGGTCACATCACTTTCCACTTTGGAAAGTTATCTTCACATCAACCTATCACACAGAGTGGGCAACTATTACGGTCCCCTTCACAGAAAGCGAAACAGATATGCCCGTGGTCAAAGGCTTTGCTGGGGATGGTCATGACCCTCTAGGTCAGAGCCAAGCTTGACAGGTGCCTGTGTGGCCACAAGTCCCATTGGACCATTTCATCTTTACCCAGGAATCAGGTCAATATCCCCACTTCCTGGAAAAATCAGCAGCCCTGTAACATAAACTCACGTGTCGAAGTATTTTCGCTGGAGTTATTTTAGCCGAAACTAAATAGTTCTCAAGTGAGGCAACCAGAACCCTTCACGAGCCTGAATGATCTCAAAGTCACCGAAACCCAGAGTCAGAGGGAAATACAGGCCGTTTTAAAATCCATGGTGGATCCAAGTGGAAAAAAATACTCTTTTTCGCCTAGACATGTTTCTAACACCCGACCGGCTAACACCACCAACCTATTCTCTGCCCCTTGTGGGTAAGTCACGCCCGACTCTCAGACTCGGACAGGCTCCGCTCTGTTGAGTTCCTGACTGATCTCCGCGGGCTGGCTTCTCTGGGCATGATCGTGCTGGGGTTGTCCCCCCCACGAGGCATCAACCCAGGTGCGGGGTTCGGCTGGCTTAGCACTGGTACCCCCAGCACGCTTGGGGATTTCCTCACCCTGGAGGTGAGACTTCCCCCGTCCCCAGAACATGACAGTGTAACGTCACTCCACTACCCCGGTCCCCAGGTAGGTGTCAGAGAGCAGAAGGCTTGTCCGCCTTCTCCCTGCACGCTGGTAGTCGAGAGCAGGATTCAGCGATGATACTGCCGAGGCAGCCCGAGGTCCTGGACCACGCGAGGTCCTCCAGAATCCTGTGGTTTCTGCTCTAGCTTTTCCTAGAGGTACCTGCGTGTGGTTTGTTTGTCTCTTTCTCTGTTAAGTTGCTGAGTGTTCTATAACTTTGGACCGTATATATGGAATACTTTGATCAAAGTGTAAGATTGTGTTCAGAAGATTGGACTTGGATTGTCGGCTAACTGAGCTCCCTGCTTCCCGTCACCACCGGTCTCCAAAGTCTCTTCCTTCCTTGCTGTCCCTTTCTGTCCCTTTCCCTTCAGACACACGGCTTTCCACGCTGCCTGTTCAAGTCCCGCGCCCGCCTTCAAGGCCGTCCCCTCCAGTCCGTGCGTGTGGCCACGGGGCTTCTCTCTCGGTCGCCCACAGGCACTGCGACCTTGCTGTGTCTGAGGGAAATTCACCCCGGCCCTGCCTTCTCCCCTGCGCACCTGCTGCGGGCCGCGACCCCTCCTCACAGCCACGCCTTGTGGGAGACATCGGAGTCACTGCGCCTTGATGTTTACTTTTCACATTAAAGTCTTTTTATTTCTTTTCTTTCTTCCTTCCTTCCTTTTTTTTTTTTTTTTTGCAGAGAACATGGGATTTATGGCGTTTCATTTGTTCTTAATGTTGATTGGTCAAGTCTATGGTGGATGTGTGGAGGTGTCTTTACTTACGTGGGCAACCACGTACTTTTTTTCTCTCAGTTTTTAGCTCCCCGTGCAAGTTCACGGCAGAAGGGGATGGGTTTTACCCGTAGAGTAAGTGCAGACGCATCCATTCCCTTCTGCAAAACCCCGGACTGACGCAAACCAGTAACACACTTGATCGGAAGACACAAAATCTGTTCAGTCAACCTTACTTAACACGTCATGGAAATTCACTTGTTAGTAAAAATCAGACTAACAATCAATATTGAGGGTCCTTTTGAAAAATTCATGATCACTCCTTTAGCTAAAATTTCTGAGCTTCCCGACGAAGTGCTGGACTGCAGAGGCGTCCTCCTGACATACAAGGCTCCTCCACGGAAGGCTCGGCGCGCTTCCCAGAGTTGGCTAGCAGCGACGGGGCCAAAGAGAATTAAATAGGATTAAACGATGAAATCGGCAGGATTTAACCTTGTTGAGGTTTTGTGGTGTTTTGTTTTTATTTTTTTGGTGTTACATGTTCATAATTTCTTAACAGTGATGAGAAGTTTGTTTATATAGCATAATTACATTGCACAACGAGTCTTCCTGTTATGCAGGTAATAAAGACACCGGGGGTGCTTTGGAGAGAGCGCCGAGGTTTATTAAAGACATAAATTACGGATCCAACAAGTGAGAAATAGGAAGTTTGAACCGGATTGTTTATGTGCTCAAGTCATCATTCTCTTGTTTTCCTCTAATATACTGTTATTAGAGATGTTGCGCCCTATTAATCTCTGATGCCTTCTTTTCCCCAAAGTGGAACATCACTGTTAAACCTAACCCCACCTGCAGAGGCAAGGACCTTCGCACATGGGTATGTTATAGAAACAATGACGAGCGCTGGCAGTGAGCTGTGCTAAAACTGAAATGCAAGAGGTAACGATCCCAGCTTTCTAGCCATAGATTGACCTATTTCCTAGCTTTACTCTTAAAAAAAAAAAGTGAACTAAGAAAATCTAAACTTGCAGGAAGTCCTGACATGTGTAAAATATATGCATAGAAGCTGGAGTGATTTTTTTTGTGTGTGTAAATCCTTGAGCTTGGCAGGAGTTCAGGAGAAAGTTATTTCGAACCACATCTGGCAGTCGGAGGATTTTGGAGATTTTTTTTTTTTCCCCCACAGCCACAGAGAAATCTTGATTAAACAGATCTTCCTTCTGGAACTTCATAATTCCTTGAGAGCGGCACAATGCAAATTGGCTTCATGTCGCCTGAGGAAGAAGCTCAAACTCAGTGACTGGAAATCACTGTATACGTGTGACATTTTATTCCCGAACCGGGCATCCTCAAGCGTGGACGACAGGGTCAATCCGCTTTACATCAAATCATCCCTTTTCCTGTTAATACAAATCAGAGATTGTATAACAAGGGTGGGGGTGGGGTGGAAAGGACACGTTTAATTGTCAGAACTTTTCTGTGACGCTTTCAATGTTTCCAAGTGCACTTAGGTGCATTGCAAGTGAGTCGGCCAGAGCCTGTGAATCATGCAACGGGGTTCTGTCATCCTTCGCTGTGCAGGGGACATGAAGCTAGAGAGATCTGCTCACCCCACCTGCAATAACGGATTGGGGCAGAAGTCCTCGGTCTCCTCACTCAGGGGCCCGCCACTTCACTGCCTGCACATCGGCCCGACGCTCCCAGCTAGGACAGATTTAGGAAGCTGGTTCCCAAGCTTTCCCCCAGCTCAGGTCCTTCCCTTGCCTCGTTTCTGAAGTGGTTCCACTTCTCAGAGAGGCTCAGAAAGAGAGGGTGACAGGGAGTGGAGACGTGGAGACGGTTATTGATCGCGCAGTTCTGGGTCAGACCCACATCCTCACACACGCCCAGAAGGGCAGGTGGGGGTGTCTGCCGTTTTCTGATGAAGCTGAGATTTGGAAGCTCATCACAGAACCCAAAGTCCTCAACACCCTGGGTCCCCACACCTGCGCCCGCATAACCACGTTCGGTCAGTGGAGGGACGGCCATTTCCGAGAAATCCTTTGCCGTGAAGTCACCGGCTGACTTTCCCTCCAAGCTGTTTTCTGGGCCAAATTTCACCTCAGCTCATAAGTCTTGATCAGATCAGTATGAACCCAGCGCTCACCCTTTCTGACACATTCATCTAAATCATTTTTTTTCTTTTTTTCTCACTATGGAAAATCCATCTTCAAGACAAGGGTAGAGTCTATTTTCCCTCATCAAAATAGCTCGCAGAGGAAGTCATGTTATTATTCTTTTTTTTTTTTGTCCTGGGTAATAGACACTTATTATTTTCACCTATGGAAGAGTCAGACTTGATTTCTGTATGGGAAGGGTCAGTAATAAGAAGTTTATGAGTTTCAAACCCCTTGTCAGACTCCTTTAAGAAAGGTCAGTGGTAAAGGTCTGGTCCTGTGGTCTGAACCCCAGCGAGTGTAGACACACACACACACACACACACACACACACACTAAGTTAGGGAGGACTGGAAGGTTCTCATGGCATAATATAAACTCAGTTAGTTACTCATAGCATTTTTATGCTGACTCACACCATAATTTGGGTTGTAAGGTCAGTATTTCAGAGAAAGTATTGAGTGGTCAAGTTATACGGGGCTAGTACTTTTACGTGTGTGTGTGTGTGTGTGTGTGTGTACACAAACTAAGGGCTGTGCACTGGAAGTTAAGACCCCAGTTTTAGACACAGAGGAATCTATTTCAGATAGATATTGAACACATGGTATGACCCTTGATTTATTAGAATCTATTTGATGCATTTTTTGTTGTTGTTGGAAATAGCAATTTGGTATTTGAAAATTCAGGGCCAAATACATTAATTAGGTCACATGACTGGTTGCCATGGGGTCCTGGCGGCTCTAATTAATATTTTTAAATGGGTCTCTCCGAGATGTCTTAAAATCGTATTTTGATCTAAGTTTGTAGGCATAAAATGTCTGTGTTTGTACTGGTCTAACCGTGAGGGTAAGTCATGGTCCGAGGCATTTCCGGTCTGCGGCACCCTGCTCGTCACTCGGAAGATTGACATGCTTCTTGCTACGCGTTAAGTTCAATTTTCAGAGTAGGATAGCTTTCAATTTACACCCAGGCCATAAAATAGCTTTGCCAGCATTCTAAGTGGTTGTTCAGGCTAAAACTGAATTACTGAAATTTTGAAATTCTTCTAATCAAGAAAATTCATTTCCTGGGTGTTAGACCTTGGCTTGCTGGTGATATATGTGATCAGCTAAAATTGGTTTTAAAAAGTGATAGAAACATACCCTTGCGTTCCAGCAGGCTGCAGAATCTAGGCATCTCAATGATACCCTTTGTCTACAACCCCATGAAACTGCGTGGGCAGAGGCGTTTAATTTTGCTAACTCTAACACTACGTCCTGTCGCTTCTCTTTCCGCCACGTGACGTCCCAATATGCCTCTTTCTTCAGCCTCCTTGAAACGCTATTATACATTCTGTTGGGATGTTTCTAACTTTGAATTTTTATATTCGCTGTAACTCAATTTATATCACTGCTCTCCAAGTTAGAAAGTTCACACTTGCATTTTGCTGAGATCATTTTTCATCTTTCCCGAATTCATCATTCAACTGAGTTCAGAGAGCTGACCCCCAGTGAAAATTCATCTCAGCGGAGGCTCGGGGACCAGCCTCCGGTCTCACGACTACGTTTGACACCCGCAGCCCCTCCCCCCGTCCCCCAAGCCACACCCCCGGGCAGTCAGTGTGCCGCCCATGCTTTGACCTCCCCAGGCTCTGGGGCAGCGGTCTGCAGCTGACTTGGCTCATTTACTCTCCCACTTTGTATAAGCTACCACCAAAGTCCTTTTGATTCCGCATCCAAATGCTTTCACCCTTTGTCTGAAAGGTACAAACAGACATAATATCCGGAACATTGTAAGTCTTTACCTTGACAAATAAAACAGTTTATCATTCTTTTTAACAGATCTGGTGAAATTTAGTACCATGGTAACTGCATATCCATCACCATGAATTCAAGAGATGCACAAACTATCCTTTAACAGTCAGAAATGTTACAGTTCTGTTTTCTTCTATTTGAACTTGCGATTCTGTTCGGCTTCTGAAACAGAATTTTCTTTAAAATTAATATACGTTATGACTGAAAGTCCTCTGTTGATCACCCTTTAATGCTTCTTTGAAAACACACACACACACACACATACACATACACACACATTTAATTTAAATTAAAAACAATTTCTTATTATCGCAGGCTGTGTTACAAATGCCTTCCAGCTGAGGCCACTGTGAGTTAGATTTCTATCTAGAGAAACACGATATTCTTTCACAAGGAACACCTATTAGCCTGTAATGCATCTTTCTCTCTATAAATATGTAATATTTTGAGTTTATAGTTGTAGCTTTATAATCAGGTATTTTTCAAATTCAGCTGAAGAGTAGGTCATTCATCAAACTTTAAATTTGCATTTTGACCATGAATTAAATTTTATCCAGTAAAATTTCAAACCTGCTCATATCATACATTTGTAATTAATATATTTTGTCAGGAAAAATAATTCTTTTTTTTTTAACAGAAATGAGTAGGGCAAACTTTCTTGGTAAGCACATTGGATTAAACCATCAGAATAAACTCCAGTACGTGCTCATATGTGGTCACGCATGTGGACAGTCCCATCGCGAAGAGCAGAGCACGCCCTGCAGGCGGTGAGGTTCTTACGGAGCAGGGCATTTCAGCGCACCTGCCATCAGTCAGTGCCCGCTGTCAGCTGTCCCCAGGAAATGACTGCCCAGGGTGACATCTGCTTCTAGACAGAGAGCTCCCATATGTGACAGGCATTTACTTCCCCTGCACAAAGTCCTCAACCTCAGAGTTCACATGCATTCCAGAAAGACACTTCAAAAGGAAAGGAAGTGAACCAGGGTGTTATCTAAATGTCTTCAAGTGGCACTAAAATATAGTCCCCTAAGCATTTAACACAAGCAAGCAGTTCCATGTCTCATAAATAGTATACCCTGAGCCAAAAGTGGGACTTACTTTTTTTTGACAGAGTGAGCATTCATTCTGGTACCCCCAAAGAAAGGTTCCATAAAACAAAACCTTCTGAAAGTGTGAAGTGTGGGCAAATCACCCAGGCCTCGCTTTCTCCAATTTGACCTGGTCCTGTGAGTTTCTAAGAAATTAAAGAGAGAGGAGAGAGCAAGATGGCGATGGAGTAGGCGGACGTACCAACTTCCAACTCCCAGAACCAAAGTGGATTATAACTTGATTTTAAGAACCATCATCTGGATAAACCAACATTGAACTGGACTGAGAGGACTCTTCAATCGGGGAACATTGAAGAAGCCACATCGGGACTGGGAGGAAAAGCGAAAACGCGGAAAGGGCTTCCCAGCTTCCCGGAGCGAAAGGCAGCCTGGAGAGACTCGTGTGGTGGGAAGAGAGGCCAGCAGAAGGGTAGGAACCTGGGTCCCAGGAACAAAGCCCCAGCCTACAGAGTCTAGAAGAGGTGTATAGACAGTATTGAGCTGTGAAACAGGTTAGGATACTGTTTGTGAGAAAGAGACAGTTGTTTCAGACCCCGGATTCTTCTTAAAGGGACGGCGCAGAAAACCTCTCTCACAACCACTCACCTGGGACTCTGGGAGACAGGGAGAGAGGAGAGGACTGGAGCAGTGGGAAGAGAGTGCAGTCTGGAAGGCACAGGGAGAAAAGCTTTGACGGACAGCCAGCCTAAACCCTGGGCTGAGTCACTCCACAAATCTGAAACAATATTTCCCCTGGAACCAGCCAGGGGAAGCAGGACACCAGCCAATCAGGCTCCCCTGCAGCAATTAGAGCACAGTTGCTTAGAAGGAAGGAGCTTTCAGGACTATAGTATGGAGTGTTAGGGTCTGAGCTGCAGCGCCCCCACCCACACAGCTGAGGGTTTGCTGGAGGGCGGGTGGCGGCAGGACACAGAAGCGCAGTTCTGCTAGCGGGGGCAGAGGCTGAACTGGCTGGCGTGAGCTCTGTCTAGCCAGTGGGGGTGAACGGGATGCATGAAAGTGGTCTGGCAGCTGCGGGCGTGGGTGAAAAAGCAGGAGCCCAGAAGGGGCAGAGATCCACCACTGGGCAGGGGCGAGCGGGTGCACAGCTTCACCCGGCCTCCGAGGCTTGAAGCCCTTTGCCCGTGGAGGTGGGGAGGAAGCCCGGGCTCGCAGTTAAGCAGGCACCTGCAGCCTGGCCGAGGAGCTGAGGTTGGCGGGGGTGGGGCGGAAGCCTGGCTGGTGGCTGAGCATGTAGCAGCAGCCCCTCCCGGCTGGAGAAACAGACTGACAGGAACCCGCAGCTGAGTAAATGTGCTCACCCTTGCCCTTGGTGCCCAGGCTTGTGGCCTGAGTGTGGTACACAATCCCACCCGTGGGAGAGGGGAGAAGGCCGAGACCGGCTGAGGCTTATAGAGCCTGGCATGAGAACACAGCCCCTCCCACAGAGACGAGGTGGAAACTGTAGCAACAGCCAAAGCAGCCGGTGCCAGCAACACCCATACCCGAATTCCCTAGGCAGCGGCAGAGGGAATGGCGGGCCTGCAGAAAGACCACACCTAGGGAACACCCATTGGACTCCAGTACCCAAACCCTTCTTACACACAGACAAAATGGGCAGGCAGAGAAATGCCACCCAAATGAATCAAGAGAAATCCCCAGAGAAGGACCTAAATGAATCAGATATAACCAAACTACCTGATACAAAGTTTAAAATAATAATAGTTAGGATGTTCAAAGAGCTTAGAGCAACAATGGATAGTCATTATGAACACCTAAATAAAGAGATAGCAAGTATAAAAAAAGGAAATTGAAATAATAAAAGAGAATCAGACAGAAATGACAAATACAGTATCAGAACTGAAGACCTCAATGGAAGGAATTAAAAGCAGGATGGATGTAGCTGAGGATCAAATCAGTGAGTTAGAGGACAAAATAAACAAAGACACAGAAGCAGAGCAGAAAAAAGAAAAGAGACTCAAAATATCTGAGGAAACTCTAAGGGAGCTCTGTGACAACATGAAGAGAAATAACATCCACATCATAGGCATTCCTGAAGAAAAAGGGAAAGAACAAGGGATAGAAACTTTGTTCAATCAAATCATAGCTGCAAACTTCCCTAAATTAAGACTGGAAAACGTTTCACATGTTCAAGAAGCACAGAGAACTCCATTAAAGAGAAACCCAAAGAAATCTACACCAAGACACATCATAGTTTAAATACCAAAGCTAAGTGATAAAGAGAAAAACTTAAAAGCTGCTAGGGAAAAAAAGCCTATCCCCTACAAAGGAGCCCCCATAAGGATGACATCTGACTTCTCAACAGAAACACTTGAGGCCAGAAGGAAATGGCAAGATATATTCAAAGTAATGAAGAACAAGAACCTACAACCAAGACTACTTTATCCAACAAGGCTAACGTTTAAAATTGAGGAGAAATAAAGAGCGTCCCAGACAAAAAAACCTCAAGGAATTCATTAAAACCAAACCAATTCTGCAAGAGATGCTATGGGGCCTGTTGTGAACAGTTCAAAGGGGGAAAAGAATATAGAAAAAGAAGAATATAGCTTTAAAGAATAAAATGGCAATAAACAACTACATATCAATAATAACCTTAAATGTAAATGGATTAAATGATCCAATCAAAAGACATAGGGTAGCTGCGTGGATAAAGAAACAGGACCCATACATATGCTGTCTACTAGAGACACACCTTAAAACAAAAGATGCACATACGCTGAAGGTAAAAGGATGGGAAAAAATATTTCATGCAAATGGAAATGAAAGAAAAGCCGGGGTAGCAGTACTTATATTTGACAAAATGAACTTTAAAACAAAGGCTGTAGGAAGAGATAAAGAAGGACACTACATAATGATAAAGGGAACAATTCAACAGGAACATATAACCATTGTAAATATCTACGCACCAAACATAGGAGCCCCGACATACATAAAGCAGACTTTGATGGATATAAAGGGTGAGATTAACAGCAATACTATCATAGTAGGGGATTTCAATACCCCACCAACATCACTGGATAGATCCTCAAGAAAGAAAATTAATAAAGAAACAGAAGACTTAAAGGATACACTAGATCAACTCAATTTAATAGTTATCTTCAGAACTTTTCACCCTAAAGCAGTAGAATATACATTCTTTTCAAGCGCTCATGGTACATTCTCTAGGATAGACCACATGTTAGGACACAAAAGTGGTCTTAACAAATTTAAGAAGATTGATATCATATCAAGCAATTTCTCTGATCACAATGCCATGAACCTAGAAATTAACCACAAAAGAAAAAATGAAAAATACTCAAACACTTGGAAACTAAATAGCATGTTATTAAATAATAAATAAATTAAAGAAGAAATAAAAAAGTTTCTAGAAACCAATGATAATGAGCATACATCAACTCAAAATTTATGGGACACAGCAAAAGCAGTACTGAGACGGAAGTTCATAGCACTACAGGCATATCATAAGAAGCTAGAAAAAGCTCAAATAAGCAACTTGACCCTGCATCTAAAAGAACTAGAAAAACAACAGCAAATAAAGCCCAGGACTAGTAGAAGGAAGGAAATAATAAAGATCAGAGCGGAAATAAATGACATAGAGGTTAAGAAAACAATACAGAGGATCAATGAAACCAGGAGCTGGTTCTTTGAAAAGGTAAACAAGATTGATGAACTTTTAACTAGACTCACCAAGAAAAAAAGAGAGAGGACTCAAATAAATAAAATTAGAAAGGACAGTGGAGAAATAACAACTGACACAACAGAAATACAAAGTATTGTAAGAAAATACTATGAAGAACTCTATGCCAAAAAATTAGACAACCTAGGTGAAATGGACAAATTTCTTGAATCATATAATCTTCCAAAAATCAATCTGGAAGAACCTAAACAGACCAATTACAACAAATGAGATCAAAACAGTTATCAAAAAACTCCCAACAAAGAAAAGTCCTGGGCCTCATGGCTTCTACCAAAGTGAATTCTACCAAAAATTCAAAGACGAACTAACTCCTATCCTTCTAAAGCTATTTCAAAAAATTCAAGAGGAAGGAAGACTTCCAAACTCCTTTTATGAGGCAAGCATAATTCTGATCCCCAAACCAGGCAAAGACAACACAAAGAAAGAAACTTATAGGCCAATATCCCTGATGAATTTAGATGCTAAAATTCTCAACAAAATATTAGCCAACCGCATCCAGCAATATATGAAAAAAATAATACACCATGATCAAATGGGATTTATTCTGGAGAGGCAAGGCTGGTTCAATATTCGCAAATCAATCAATGTGATTCATCACATAAACAAAAGGAAGGACAAAAAACACACGATAATTTCAATAGATGCAGAAAAGGCATTTGATAAAATCCAGCACCCATTCATGCTCAAAACTCTCAGTAAAGTGGGAATACAAGGAACATTCCTTAACACGATAAAGGCCATCTATGACAAACCCACAGCAAACATCATACTAAATGGGCAAAAATTAAAAGCAATCCCCTTAAGATCAGGAACCAGGCAGGGGTGTCCCCTTTCACCACTCTTATTCAACATAGTTCTGGAAGTCCTAGCCACAGCAATCAGAGAAGAAGAAGAAATAAAAGGCATCCAAATTGGAAAAGAAGTAAAACTGTCATTATTTGCAGATGATATAATATTGTATATAGAAAACCCTCAAGTCCCATTCAAAAAACTACTGGACCTGATAAATGAATTCAATAAGGTGGCAGGATATAAAATTAATACGCAGAAATCAGAGGCATTTTTATATACCAACAATGAACTATCAGCAAAATAAATTAAGGAAACAATCCCCTTCACTATTGCAACCAAAAATATAAAGTACGTAGGAGTAAATTTAACCAAGGAGATTAAAGACTTGTACTTCGAAAATTATAAAACATTGATAAAAGAAATCAAGGAAGATACAAACAAGTGGAAGCATATGCCGTGTTCATGGTTAGGAAGAATAAACATCATTAAAATGTCTATATTACCCAAAGCAATTTATAAATTCAATGCAATACCAATTAAAATACCAATGACATACTTCAAAGATATAGAACACATATTCCAAAAATTTATATGGAACCAAAAAAAGAACACAAATAGCCTCAGCAATCTTAAAAAGAAAAAAATAAAGCAGGAGGTATCACTCTTCCGGATATCAAGGTATACTACAAGGCCATTGTACTCAAGACAGCCTGGTACTGGCATAAGAACAGGCACATAGATCAATGGAACAGAACAGAGAACCCAGAAATAAACCCACATCTTTATAGACAACTGATATTTTACAAAGGAGGAAAGAGCATACAATGGAGTAAAGACAGCATTTTTAACAAATGGCAAAATTGGACATCTACCTGCAAAAAAAATGAAACTAGACCATCAATTTACACCATTCACAAAAACATACTCAAAATAGATAAAAGACTTAAATGTAAGCCTTGAAACCATAAGCATCTTCGAAGAAAAATAGGCAGTAAGCTCTCCAACATCTCTCGCAGCAATATATTTGCCGATTTATCTCCACGGTCAAATGAAATAAAAGGCAGGATAAACAAATGGGACTATATCAAACTAAAAAGTTTTTGCACAGCTAAAGACAATATGAACAGAATAAAAAGACAAACCACACAATGGGAAAACATATTCGACAATATGTCTGATAAGGGGTTAATAACCAAAACTTAAAAAGAACTTATAAAACTCAACACCAGGAAGACAATCAATCCAATCAAAAAATGGGCAAAAGAAATGAATAGAAATTTCTCCTAAGTGGACATACAAATGGACAATAGGCATATGAAAAAATGCTCAACATCACTAATCATTAGAGAAATGCAAATTAAAACCACAATGAGATATCACCTCACACCAGTCAGAATGGCGCTCATCAGCAAAACAACACAAAATAAGTGCTGGCGAGGATGTGGAGAAAAGGGAACCTTTCTGCACTGCTGGTGGGAATGCAGACTGGTGCAGCCACTGTGGAAAACAATATGGAGATTCCTCAAAAAATTAAAAATCGAACTGCCCCTTGACCCAGCTATCCCACTTTTAGGAATATACCCTAAGAACACCATAGCACTGTTCGAAAAGAAATGCGCCCCCATGTTTATGGCAGCATTGTTCACAATAGCGAAGATCTGGAAACATCCCAAGTATCCTTCAAAGGACGAGTGGATTAAAAAGCTTTGGTACATATATACTATGGAATACTACTCAGCCATAAAAAATTATGACATCGGATCATTTGTAAGAACATGGATGGACTTTGATAACATTATACTGAGTGAAGTAAGCAAATCAGAAAAAACTAAGGACTATGTGAGTCCATACATAGATGGGACATAAAAATGAGACTCAGAGACATGGACAAGAGTGTACTGGGCTGGTTACCTGGGGGGAGGGGGATGTGAGGGAGGGGGGAGGGAGACAAATAAAACCAGATAGAAGGTGACGGAGGACAATTTGACTTTGGGTGATAGGTACGCAATATAATCAAATGTCAAAATAACCTGGAAATATTTTCTCTGAACATATGTGCTCTAATTTATCAAAGTCACCCCATTAAAATTAATAAAAATAAATAAATAAATAAAAGAATTTAAAGTGAAAATAAAAAGAAATTAGAAAGAATGTTGGATTCATTTGGTATAGGCCAGCTTTCTTTCCTCTGTCTCTCCTTCTCTCTCTTTCTCTTCTAAATAATATGTTTGTATTTTTAATCAAAGTATTTCCAGTCATGGCCCTGGTCGGTTGGCTCAGCAGTAGAGCTTTGGCCTGGCATGTGGAAGTCCTGGGTTTGATTCCCGGCCAGGGCACACAGGAGAAGCAACCATATGCTTCTCCACCCTTCCCACTCTCCTTCCTCTCTGTCTCTCTCTTCCCCTCCTGCAGCCAAGGCTCCATTGGAGCAAAGTTAGCCTGGGCACTGAGGACGGCTCCATGGCCTCCGCCTCAGGTGCTAGAATGGCTCCGGTTACAACAGAGCAGTGGTTCTTAACCTTTTTTGAGGTACCAAACCCCCCAGGTTCATATGCGCACTCACCGAACCCTTCTTTAGTGATAAATTAAATATGATTTTTTTTCCAAATTCAAGACATAGGTATATGTTTTCTTACTGGTGCACAAAATGAGCCGTGCATGAACATCCCCTTGCTCAAAGAACAAAACCAACAAAGTGCATGAACTCACAACAAATGACGGTATTACTTTATTCTGGCCTCCGCGGCAGAGGCTTCTCCGAACCCCTGAGACCGACTCATCGAACCCCTAGGGTTCCATAGAACCCAGGTGAAGAACCACTACAACAGAGCATCGCCCCCTGGTGGGCATGCCGGGTGGATCCTGGTCGGGCGCATGTGGGAGTCTGTCTCTCTGCCTCCCCACTTCTAACTTTGGAAACACACACACACACACACACACACACACACACACGGATCACCAGTCACTTTTTACTGAAAATTGAAAGTAGAGAAACCCATGCAACATCCTGTGACCCTAATGGAATCTCTCATTGGAATATTACTGTCACTCCGTTCCTTTGCTGCCTAGATCACACACACACATCTCCAGAGTAGCCTTGGTATCTCCGTAAAAAATCTACTGAGCACATCTGTGAGGCTTCACTTCTGCACCCTGTCCCGTCCCATTGGTCTCTGCGTGTCTTCTTTTATCTATGTCACACTGTCCTCACTGCTGCAGCGACAGAGTGAGCCTTCAATCAGGTGACCTGAGTTCATTCTTTTAAAAACTGCCTTGGTTAATACAGCTTAGTCACATTTCCATATACATTTTATGAACAGCTTTTTAGTTTCTACACACACAACAAAGGTCAGCTGGAATTCTGCTCAGGATGACCCCGAATCTATGTATCCCATCTTAGAGAAGCGACATCCCAATACCATTCAATCCAAATGAGGTATGTCTCTCCATTGATTTAGGTCTTTTTCAATTTCTCTCAGCAATGATTTGTTGTTTACTGTGCTGAGGTCAGGCATGTCTTTTGTTACATTTATTCCTAAGGATATTAGGTTTTTGAGTCTATCATAAACAGGAGGGTATTTTAAAGTTTCTTTTTCCAGTTCTTTGGACATCTCCCTCCCGACGAATGGATAAATGCTGTTTAGCTGTCTGACACAGTAAAGACAGACTTTTCCTGCCCAGGCCTGGGGATTCTGGTGTTCTGCTAGCAAAGACTAGCATTTTCTTTTATTTTTTTAAGTGAGAGACAGGGAGGCAGAGAGACAGACTCTTGCATGCACCCTGACCAAGATCCACCTGGCAAGCCCCCTACTGGGCGATGCTCTGTTCACCTGAAGTCGCTGCTCTGTTGCTTGGCAACCAATCTATTTTAGTGCCTGACGCAAGGCCATGGGGCCATCGTCGGCACCCAGAGCCAACTTGCTCAAGCCATTTGAGCCATGGCTGCAGGAGAGGAAGAGAAAGAGAGAAAAAGAGAGAGAGAAAGAAGGGGGGAAGGGGTGGAGAAGCAGATGGGCGCTTCTCCTATGTACCCTGACCAGGAATTGAACCTGGGACTTCCACACAACGGGCCAATGCCCTACCACTGAGCCAACCGGCCAGGGCTGAGACTGGTAATTTCTCATTAGAATGTATCCCACTAATGATGTACAAGTATTGTACTGAGTTCAAAAGTCACTTGAAGTAATATCTTGTGTAATTCATGTGATATACTGTTGAGTTTACCCCATCTACTTCCAACTTTAGGCTTGCTTTTCAAAATCACTTGGATTTCCACTTCTGAATATGTATACTATTCAGTTGGCTCAAAAGCCCACACTGAATGGTTCAAAGAAGTCTCCCGTCCCTGGTTCCCGCCATGGTTTCTCACACAGTGATCATGGTCACCATCAGCTCTATCCTGCTGAAGGAGGGTGTTTCTGTTGGCAGTGACGGGCTCTTCTCCCCTTCTTTCTTTCACAGGTTTAGCCTGACTCAGACACTGCTCTCATCACCCAGTATATCATGAAGACCATTTCACGCAGGATGTAGATGGCTTTCTCACTCATTCGTATGGGTCTCTAGTATTCCTTCAGGAGGCTCCTACAGAGGGACATCTGGGCTGCTTCGTGTCTGTTGCCATGACTGATAATGCCCTGCCTGACCAAGTGGTGGTGCAGTGGATAGAGCGTCAGACTGGGACGTGGGGGACCCAGGTTTGAAACCCCGAGGTCGCTGGCTGGAGCACAGGCTCACCAGCTTGAGCACGGGGTCACTGGCTTGAATGTGGGATCATAGACAGGACCCCATGGTCACTGGCTTCAGCCTGAATGTCACTGGCTTGAGCCCAAGGTTGCTGGCTTGGGGCCCATGGTCACTGGCTTGAGCAAGGGGTCACTCGCTCTGCTGTAGCCCCTCAGTCAAGGCACATGAGAGAGTAATCAATGAACAACTAAGGTGCCACAATGAAGAATTGATGCTTCTCATCTCTCTCCCTTCCTGTCTCTCTGTCCCTGTTCTGTCTCTGTCCAATATAAATATATGACCCTAATTAACAGCCAAGCCATGTGTTGCTTCTTATTTGTAAAGGGGTATCTTCCAGGTAGACTCCTAGAAGAGGGGTGTTTCCGGGTCAAAGGTGAGTGTAGGTATAATATTTGTGAGATATTGCCTATTTTGTTACCCCCATCAGCAAGATGTAGGAATGCCTGTTTCCCCCCAACCCCCACGGCCTCCCCAGCAGGAGCACTGACTGTTCTGGGTATAACCAGGATGTTTACTGGAACTGACACATTTTGAAGGGACGTAAGATAAATTCCACAATTAAAATGTGGGATTTTAAGGATTTGTGTGTTATTATTTAATAAGGTAGTTAAGATCTATTCTCATCAAATGATGTAAAATCAAGGTGTTTTTTTTTTTTAACATAAATTCTCAGTGCAATCTAAGAAATGTTTCATATTTTCAACCTCTTGGTAACAAAACATAAAATATGCTAGTTGCTGGACAGATTGGGTTTAGGCAATCTGTCACTTTCTTTTAAATTAAATATGTAGGAAAAGTTTAATTTTGAAGTATATTGAAATTAATGGCTTTACTCCTGACTTTATCTCTAATTTATTTAATTATGCTTCATAGCCGAACACCAGCGTTTGACACTTGAGCCTATAAACACATCACGGAAGGATGCGGGGCCTTCTGTTCTCTTTAAATCTGACCTGTCATTAGCCACACGTTAGTTAATTAGCATGTATAATTACTTATAACTTCAGCTGCCCATTACTGTGTTCGTGCAATGTAAGTGATGAGACTTAACATGTTGACTTCTCATGCTTTAGAAATTAAAACAGGTCCATTGCCCATTTTTCGGTCAAATTATTATTATTAATTATTTTTGCTACTGAGTTGTATGGGTTGCTTACATATTGTGATATTCACCGCTAACTTGATCTAGGATTCTCAAAAAATGTTCTCCCATGGTGTGGGTTCTTTTTGTTCAGACTCATTCTTCATGACTCTATCTCCCTTCCTGCCCGCTGAGACGGAAGGTAACAGGTGGGACAGGTGAGAATTTTCGAAGGTTTTTTTGCAATCCTGGCCAAGGGCAAGGGTTGGGTGGGGGGTGGGGGGTTGATGCCTAACTGGCAGTTCTGTCCGTGGAAAAAAACTTCGCACCATGTGAGCAGGGAAAACGGAACCCTAAGAACTAGCGACGTGTCTAATGAATAAACCAGAATGCTTGGGGGAGAGTTATGATTAAAGATAAGCACAACAAGAGAAACATTTCCTCAGTTAAAAACGATCTGATTACATGCAGATTAAAAGTGGCTGCCACGTCCCAGATTATATCCAAATTAATTAGAAAATAATCACACTGAATAACACAATTAAAAAAGAAAAGTCCTAGAAGCACCTTAGATAGAGAAGACATGTTGTGTATAAGAACAGGAACACATAATTGGTCTCAGATTCCTTTGAAAACTGCATCCCAGGAAACAGATTTCTGGGGGAGAAGCATTGTAAAGTCAAATTTTACATACCACCCAGTTTTGATCATGTGTAGAAATAAGGCGATGATTCTCATTGGTGCCGGGCATGAGATATGGCCTTTAAAACTGATGCTGGCATCTACCTCCTGCTAACGGAGAGGTGTTGCTTCATGAAAGGCTCCAGGTTGGGCAAGTTGTTAAAAGAACAGCTTGTGAGAGAAAAGCCAATTTAATTATACAGACAGCTGAACGGGAATACTCATCACGATGGTTCTAGAAAGACTATAAATATATATAAATATCCTCGACACCAGAGAGTACACACCAAACGCAATGCATATGTTGATAGTAATAATTATGTCCTCAAACCAAGAATATGCTAAATTCATCCTTTTTTACCTGGGGGCAAAGAGGAAGGGGAAGAAAATTAATTCTTGAGTGTGTAATTAAAGAAATGCAGGCTTCACTCTTTCTGGGAATACTTAAAGTTACATCTCATTAGTATTAAAAAAAAAAAAAACAGATGGAAAAATTCTAACCAAGTATCATTAGCCCCTGTAGAAAAAGAAAACAGAGTAAACAAGCATAAAATGACACCATGTAGGAGACAGGATGACAGCAATGAGTGAGAGTCACCGGTTGTGGCATGCAGGGAAACGCTTTAGCTAATGATCACTAAGCAGTGTTCCGTGGATGGGACACTTCCGAGAGCCGTGCTTCACAATCACTGTGCAGACTCCCGGGCCCCACGCTGACTGCAGAAGCGGGGACGGGCACTGGTGGCTGAACTGACTCCCGCCGAAGTTCTGTTTGAGAACCTTGATTTCTATCACCCTAAGCGTTTGGATTAGGTTTAAGAAAGTCCTATGCTGCAAGACAGACGTCTGAATAACATGGAAACGGAGTGCTAAAGATACAAGAAGGGGTAAAACATTTATTGCCAACTACTATCATGGGAAGGGAACAAACCCGTTAGATGGGAAAATGCAGTTTGCTATTGATAAACTATAGGACAACTAATAAACAATGTCAAAATAAAAAGCTACATCAAAGCAAATATTAAGCAATTATGACAGCCCTTAACTTCTTCTCCCTTTCTCCAGCATTCTTGGTAACCTAAAACCAGTAATCTCAGAAATTGGGAGTCTATAATATAGAATAAAAATAAACAAATGGTCAATTCAATCCATTCTAAGACAGCCAATTATATTCTACATCATCTGACCTGTTCAGAAGGGAAATTAGGATAGAGATGTCAGCTAGCACCTACTGAATGTCAACAATGTAGCCGGGCAATAGGATACGGCAAGACATTGTTTCCATTCTTGCCTCCAATGTTCCAGGACAGAAGACTGTATTGACTTGATAGATTAAAAACAAAAACAAAATAATGCTGTAAATCAGAAACCTTACAAGGAAAGCCCAAAGTTGCTAAGAGCAAGAGGGAGGACTTAGAGCCAATTGGCCTGCCCTGCTGCTCTTAGGACTGAAGCTCATTCATTCATTGACTGAACCCTTATTTCTTGAACACCTGCAATGTCTCCACCTCAGTCTGGGTGCGCAGCGAGGGATAAACTCACGCGGCCTGGCCGAACAGCTCTGACACGAAAGTGAGGAGAACAAACAAAACAGTATATTATATATAATTAAAATGTGTGATACAGGCTAGGAGCAAAAATAACTTATTTGTGCCCAGTGAACGAGGGAGACCTCTCTGAGGTGACCTCCAGGGGCAACGCGGAAGGGGAGAAGTCAACTGTGCAGACGGCTGGGGCAGGAGCGTTCCTGCAGGGAGGAGGTGAGGGAACCAGCGACGGGTCATGAGGGAGGGTGGTAACCGCTGAGCTGGGAGAGTGGGCAGGGCCTCAGTGTTGAGAGACCCTACGACTGTCGGAAGTGGTTCAGGTTTTTCTTTTTCTGATGTTAGAAGCAGGGAGGCAGTCAGACAGACTCCCACATGTGCCTGACCGGGATCCACCCGGCATGCCCACCAGGGGGCGATGCTCTGCCCATCTGGGTAGCTGCTCTGTTGTGGCTGGAGCCATTCTAGCACCTGAGGCAGAGGCCATGGAGCCCTCCTCAGTGCCCGGGCCAACTTTGCTCCAATGGAGCCTTGGCTGCAGGAGGGGAAGAGAGAGACAGAGAGAAAGGAGAGGGGGAAGGTGGAGAAGCAGATGGGTGCTTCTCCTTTGTGCCCTGGTCGGGAATCAAACCCAGGATTTCCACACACTGGGCCGACGTTCTACTGCTGAGCCAACTGGCCAGAGCTGGCAGTGGTTTAGATTTTATTCCGAGCAATTAAGAAGACTCAGGAGGATCTTACTCAAGCAAGCGTTCAGCAGCGTCCAGTTCTGTCTCTAGCAGCTGCCTGGTGGCTGACTGGAGGTGAATGGGGAGAACAATTAACTAGGAACCCCCTGAAGCGGCCTCGTGGAGAGGAGATGGTTATGCAGGTGGGGAAAACCAGTGCACTCAGGATCTTTGTTGGGGTGGGATCTGCAGGAACTTGGTGATGAACTGAATACTAGGAAGAATGAAGAACTGCTAGAACCTTCTGGCCTGAGTGGTGAGATGGATGGCTGGACCGTGTTTTGAAATAAGGAGATATTTTTAATGTTTTCCTCTGATGCATGCACATGTGTCTGTCCCAGTCCAGAGAAACAAATAAATACTTGGTGTGTTTTTTTTAAAGTACAGAGCAATAAATAGAAATGAGCTAATAAACCACAACAAAGCATGGCTGAATCCTAAATGCATTTTGCTTAGTAAAAGAAGCTGGTGAGAAAAAGCTAATGTATGTTGCCAGCTCCATGACATTCTGGAAAAGGCAAAACAGGCAATAATAAAAAGATTGGTGATTTATAGGGAAGGCCGGAGGGTTGAATGGACAAAGCACAAAAGATATTTTTAGGGTGCTGAAACAATTATGCATGATACTGTAAGGCATTTGTCATGATATTATGCATTTGTCATAACTCCTGGAACTTACCCTGGCTGGATGGCTTGGCTGGTTAAGAGCCTCGCCCCGAAGCACAGAGGTTGCTGGTTCGATCCCCAGTCAGGGCATATACAGGAACAGATTGATCTCTCTCTCTCTCCCTCCCTCTCTCACTAAAATCAATAAATAAACAAAACAAAACAAAAAACCAAACAAGAACTCCTAGGACTTTATAGCACAGACTGAATATTAGCGTATGGAAAACATTTTTAAATTAGTTAGAATGTTAGAGGATCCCAGGATGGAATTAGGAATATGATACATTTAATTGTATCAGAAAGACTCAAAGGGTGTGGGGGTGTAGGAACGAGGTCAGCAACTTGGGAAGTGTTGCCACGGGAATAAAGGCAAAAGAAACTGAATGTAAACGGTATTCTGCTTGGTTACCTTGCTCCCCAGGGCAGGACAGGTGAACGGTTCCTACAGCACTGCACCTGTGTGCTCAGGTGAGCAGTGGACATGGATGGACTGCACATGGTGGGAGGGCTTTCCTCTCTGCTGGCTTCGAGTTCACTCATGTTATCTTCTCCAGGGCTGAGGCCCATGATGTCTTTCAGTGTGTTTATTTCAGGTAGTGCTTTTTACATCTAAAATTCGACTTGTGTCTTTTTCTGTCTTCCATTCTCCTCATTATGTATGTTTTCTGTTTTGTTTTGCCTTCCAGGATGCATGGCGAACGTTGATAATACCTGTTTTAACACGTATGTTTGCAATTTCTATCATCTTTGCCACCTTTGTGTCCGTGACTCTTCACTGACGGTTAGTTTTCCTGGTTCTGGGTGGCACGTTCTTGCTTCTTTGCTTGTGCAGTCGTTTCTGACTGGATGCCCGTTACTGTGACTTTCACGTCGTTGAGTGCTGACTTTTGCTGTATTCCTTTCACTATGTTTGGGTTCTGTTTTGAGATGCGGTACGCTGCATGAAATCAACTTGACCCTTGGGAGGCTTGCTTTGAAGAGACAAATGTCATCACAATAAAGGTGTTAGTTCATCAAGAAGTCATAATCGAGGGATATCCCCCATGTTTATGGACCAGAAGATTTAACATTTGTTAAGATGTTAATTTTCCTAACATTTATCTATTAATGCAAGGTCATAGGAATTAATTATTTTTTTAAGAAATGGATCAGCTGACTACAATAGCCAAAAAGTTTTTTATAAAGAAGAGCAAAGTTGAAGGCCATACTGTAGCTGTCAGAAGTTCTTTGAAAGCTACAGGAATTAAGACCATGTAGTGTTGGCAAAAGACAGATATGGATAAGTAGAGCAGAAGGGAGAGTTCAGACATAGTCACACGTAAAACTTGCCAGGGGAATTCAGCAGTGGAAGAGAAAAATCTCTTCAGTATGTAGGGCTGGATCAAGTGGACTTCCATGTGGAAATATAAATCCCTCTCTCACACCGTATAACAGAAATGAATGTGAGTGTACCTTACATCACAAAACTTCCGAAATGAAACATTTTAAAGACGTCTCAAAGATCTCCGGTTATGCAATAACTTGCTAAATGGGAAAATAACCAAGTATTTAAAAACTGTAGGACTTGGAATGTGATGCTATTTGAAGTGTCTGCTCTTCAAAAGACACGTAAGACAATGAAAAGGCAAGCTAGAGACCGGGAGAAGATATTTGCAAAATACCTCCCAGAGTGTACACAGAGTTCTTACACACCCACCTCCCGCTGGCCAGCCTCTGTGTCAGTCCCTGTGCCCAGGAAATGTCCCAGGAGCTGCAGACAGTGAGTACTATAGACGGAGTCCCTGACCACAAGGCGCTGCTGCCCGAGGACAGGGCACAACACAGGAGGCAAATAATTAAGCAAGACAGTCTCACGGTAAGAGACAGAGAGTAATGTTAATTGAAAGCCCAAAGGCTAAAACCAGCTTTAGGCTTTAAGTGAACAGCCCCCCAGAGCCTGCCCTACTGGCTCACGGGCAATTGTCTCTGGCACTGCAGGGCGGGGCTCCTGGCCAAGCCTACCCAGCCCTTCAGCATGTCCAGAAAGGTTGTCTGATTGGCTTGGTCTGCACGGGCCCATCTCCCAACCAATCACAGAGGCTCTGAGGACTTTGGTTTGCTCCCTCGGGTCATGTGCTCACTGCCGGGACCAAGGAGGTGAGTCCAGCCTTCCCTAGTCAACAGGATGAAAAGAGATTAATATGAAATAAGGGTCTTGATCCCCAGGGACAGGGACCAGATAACCTGGGTGCCTCCTGGCCCTTCCTTCCACAGCAGCTCAGGGCTGATACTCTGCGCTCACAGGTCCTCCCTAATCTCCTAAGAGAGGGCCGCAGACCACAGAGGAGGGAGAGCAGCCAGCCTGGCTCCATCACACGCTTAGTGGGCTTTCATCATTGCTCTGGGAGCGTCCTGGGTCTGTGTCCACCCGAGGAAAGAGTCATCCCTGTGCCAGGAATTCCTGCATTGCTCCATCTCGTAACTGTCCCATTCAGCGGCGGAGTGGAAGCTCCAGGGGCTGTCCCCGGAGCAGTGTCTGTGCCACCTGAGGATCAATGCTAAGGACCTGCTGGTGATACTCCTTCCAGGTTGCATATGGAGGTGACTGACTCCAAGCCCTTCTTTACACTCAGCCCTGTTAAAGCAAGAACAGATTGTCTATACCTTTAGAAAACAAAACAAAACCACAGCTGCCCAGCTTTACAGAATGGGGTCATCTGGGGGGGAGGGGGGTTGCAGCTCGCCGGGAAATGCCAGCAGGCTGGCACAGTCTGATGTGGTCCCCTCCTGCCGTCAGCCGCTGGAGAGGCTGGTTCACAAGCACGTTGACACAGAAGCCACAGAACTCAGGTGCTCACGTGGCAGCCGCCACATTGCCACACTGGGAAAGGCATCCTTGATGCGTTTCCTAACAGCCTCTGCCAGGGGCTGGCGGGCACAGATTAGACCCTGCGAAGGGCTGCGGGAGCCAAAGCTATCATTTGAGCGTGGATCTTGGCATGCTCACATGCAGCTGTGGCATCCAGAAATACCATGTATTTCTTTCCCCTCCCCACTACATAGTCTCTGTTCAGCTCAGCTGCTTCACTGACTGCGTGTTCCCCCTCAGCTTCAGCCACGGGGGTGATCACGCCGTCACTGCTGAAGTACCTGCTACTCACCACCTCCTGTGGGTGGCGTCCCTTTGAGGTCCCAGGCGCCGCTGAAGAAGGAAACGTTTCCCCTTCCTGCAGCTTGGTCAGTCACAATTTTCTTTTTAAGAGCATTTCATTTTCCTCGCGCAGTTTAAACTCCCCAGGATACACCGAATGGAACTACCCCGTGGCCGTGGTAAAGAGCCCCGAGGACTTGATAACGTGGTCAGCTCTTTTCATTAGGATGGTATTTAAAGGAAATGAAACCACTTCTGTCTCTAAGTGCTATTGAGACCACTTTTAGTGCGCTGGCTTTTCTTGTGTTTGGAACTGTGAATTAATTCAGTTTTTTTTTTCTTATAATGAAAAAGAACATTTCCAGGGTGTGAGCTCCGGAGCGATCCTGGTATGCTGGTTATCTTCAGCAGGTTACCCACCTGGTTAGAGAGGAGCTGGTTGAGCACCCACTATGCACAAGCCTGTGAGTCCCCTGCTAGGGGACATTCAAAGGTGAGCTGTTTATGTCCCTGATGTGAAGGAGCTTGCCACCCAATGAGAGTCAGACAGGGAATCAGCTGTCCCCAAAGCAAAGCTGAACCCTCTGAAGTTACTGAATCGAGAAAGACGCCCGCTGACCCCTCAGACGGGGACGTCGGGGTGGCCCCGTGCAGGGGTGGTGGCATCACAGAGTAAGCAGGATTGAAATGGGCAGAGAAAGGTATGGCGGTCAGAAGCTCGGGCCACGGGGAGGGGTCGGCCCTGTGCAGCAAGCACTGGGTGAGGACACGTAGTCACTGGGGCCAGACTGGGAGAACCTGCCATCCCAGCTCAGAGATGGAAAGTTCTCCAAAGGCAGTGGGGTTCCCCACACTCATCCTCTCAGCTTCAATTTCCCTCTCAGAAACATTTGCTCCAGAATACCCCTTACTTGGGGTCCTCGTTCTTAGGAGGTGTGTGAATGCATGTTGGGGAGTTTACGGGTGCAATCTCGTGATGTCTGCAATTTATTCCCAAATAGTCCAGAAAAAAATGTTAGAGAGCATTAACATCAACAAATATCAAGTCTAGAAGAAGGACATATGGATGTTCACTGTATTGTTATGAAAGTTCGCAAGTTCTCACAATAAAGACTGTGAATAAGAAAGAATACCCCCCCCCCCCGCCCCATTCTGAGTCTGGGGATTTAGCTCAATGAACAAGCACTCTGTCCTAACCAGCAACCCCGCCCCCCCCCCAGAGGAGGGGACGCAGTGATAGGACCTGCCAGCCTCCCAGGGCTGTGGGAAGATTAAATGAGAGGACCATGCCTCCAGCATGCAGTGTGGAGCTGGACACACACTGTGGCTCAGGAAGAGATGCTGGTGGCTGCTGTTACCAAGCTTTGTGCTTAAATCTCGCTAAGTCTCATGCCTCCTGTTCCCGCCCAGCATCCCTGATGGGGGTGCTGGGCTCAGAGCCGCCTCCCACCGGCCACATCCCGCAGTCAGAGCTGAGTGATGCCTCTGTCATCCATCCAACGGAACACATGGTAAGGCCCTCTCAAATTCCACGGGCGAGCGGATTTTGAATATTCAGCTCAGAGGTCAGTGTCTTCAGTGGAGTAATCCTTCGGTTTCAATACCAAAAAAAAGAAAAGAAAAAGGCAACTCAAAGGTGAGATGGTACCGTTTTCTCGGCCGCACCAGGAACACTACTGTCCCTTTTACAATTCACTGTGTCTAAAGAGATAAAATATGCCGGTGTGACAATCAGTCGTCCCAAACGTGACATCACTGATTTGAAGATGGCTAGAAAAGCTCAGAAAAACCATCTTGTCCCTGACGTGCGGGGGTCTCTTCCTCGTCCCACGTGTCCCTCTAACATGGCTTTACGCTGAACCCGGGGCGTTCTGTCCGCATTTCCGGTACATTTAAGAGTGCTCACTCAACGAACGAACCAGAACCGGAGCTGCGGGCTCTCCCCTGAGGCCGTCTGTGCGGTGGGCTTCACGCTCAGGACGTGACGACAGACACGGGGACAGGTACCCAGCGTCCTCGGCCCAACAACGTAAGAGCGGCTTCGTCACGTGCCGACAGCACGCACGCTAGCCTCCAGGGACACGCCCCGCCGCACGCGTCACGCCGCACACGTCACACCCACATGCCACGCCACACACGCCCTGCCGCACGCGCCCCGCCGCACGCGCCCCGCCACACTCACCCCGCCGCACGCACCCCGCCGCACACGTCACACCCACACGCCCCGCCGCACTCGCCCCGCCGCACACGTCACACCCACACGCCCCGCCGCACTCACCCCGCCGCACACGTCACACCCACACGCCCCGCCGCACTCGCCCCGCCGCACACGTCACACCCACACGCCCCGCCGCACACGCCCCGCCGCACTCACCCCGCCGCACACGTCACACCCACACGCCCCGCCGCACTCACCCCGCCGCACACGTCACACCCACACGCCCCGCCGCACACGTCACACCCACACGCCCCGCCACACACGTCACACCCACACGCCCCGCCGCACTCACCCCGCCGCACACGTCACACCCACACGCCACGCCGCACACGTCACACCCACACGCCACGCCGCACACGTCACACCCACACGCCCCGCTGCACGCGCCCCGCCGCACACGTCACACCCACACGCCCCGCCGCACACGTCACACCCACACGCCCCGCCGCACACGCCCCGCCGCACACGCCCCGCCGCACACGTCACACCCACACGCCCCGCCGCACACGCCCCGCCGCACACGTCACACCCACACGCCCCGCCGCACACGCCCCGCCGCACACGTCACACCCACACGCCACGCCGCACACGCCCCGCCGCACACGTCACACCCACACGCCACGCCGCACACGCCCCGCCGCACACGCCCCGCCGCACACGTCACACCCACACGCCCCGCCGCACACGCCCCGCCGCACACGCCCCGCCGCACACGTCACACCCACACGCCCCGCCGCACACGTCACACCCACACGCCATGCCGCACACGCCCCGCCGCACACGCCCCGCCGCACACGTCACACCCACACGCCCCGCCGCACACGTCACACCCACACGCCATGCCGCACACGCCCCGCCGCACACGTCACACCCACACGCCACGCCGCACACGTCACACCCACACGCCACGCCGCACACGCCCCACCGCACAGGTCACGCCACACAGTCACGCCGCACACGCCCCGCCGCTGCAAAGCAGACTCCAATCATTGAACTAGCTCCGCGTGGCATCTAGGCCTCCGGGACCTCTTCCGCCAGCTCTACTTGAAGGAGGTTAATTATAAATAAGTTTGTATGTACAGAAAGAAGATGGGAAGATAAGACAGCTACCATATACCTCACACCCAGTTCCCCTGTTGTTACCATTGTTACAGGACATGGTACACTCCTGACAGCTCAGAAACCGGTATTGATATATCCATAGTTATTAACTGAAGCTGTGTTCACATTCGCTCCTTTGTTAACTGAGGCTGCTGTCCCATCCCAACAGCCCACCCCGGCCCCCACACTCCACGTCGTCTGGTCTCCTTAGGCTCCTCTGGGCCGTGGCTGTCTCCATGATGTTCCTTGTGCTTGTTTTCTTCTGGTGACCTTGACAGTTTCGAGATCTTCACATCTGGCTACGCCTCGTTTCCCAGCCTTCGTGTTTCTAATCACTTGTCCTTATAAAACTAGAGCCACCCACGTCTCGCCAAACATGGAGACAAGCTTTCCACGGCCTTTGCAAGAGACTTGTAATACCACGTCAGGGCAAGTGCAATGGGCCATAGGTCTACTTGAAAAATGTGCTCGTGTTCAATAACCGATTAGGGCGTTTGCCGGCAAACTTGTTTCTGGTAATGAGATGCATTTTGAGATGTGTCACAGGATCACACTTTCCATTTTATTTTAGATTACGGTTTACTATACTTAGAAGGATGATCCGTTTACAGCGGATGAGTCTGGTGGCTATTACGCATTCTGGGCACAATTACAATGCCCCTGTTGTGTCCTGTCTTCCTTCTTCCATAAAAATATAGCAAGTGCCAGAAAACTAGAGATGGAGGTCACAAAATCTCACACCCACAAAGCCAGCGTCAAGGGCCTTGTGCTCTGACTCCAGCTCTCGGGGCTATCTGAGAGTTACTAACTCCACCACACCTGCAGGAGCCCCACCTGTGGGAGCCCCACCGGGGTCTCGGGGTGTAGATGAGAGGAAACCATGCTTGTGGCCAGGGGGGAGGGGAAAGCAATCGTTTTCAATGTCCCCAGAGCGTTCTGTTCTTTGCAAGCGCTTGCCCTCAAATGAAACTGCCTACGGAGCCCAGCTGCCCTGGGTTTTAGCACAGGTGAGCCTACCTGTGGGCCGGGGGAGGGGGAGAGAGGAAATGCCCACCTCTAGCTCTGTCTAACCTTCCTGTCCCACGTAAGGAGGAAAACACAATATGAAACAATGCTGAACAGTACCTGCGGAGGCCACACAGCCCGGGACGCAGGCTCGTGGGACCATTGGAGCCTCCGCTCTGCACAGCACCCCCATCTCTGGGGCTCCTGGGTAAAGATGGGGTGTTTACAGTAAAAAGAGCTGCCCATCTCAGACCTCTGAAGAAGAAATAGCTAGAGGGTTCCAAAGACAAAAGGTAAACACACACACACACCAAAGGAAAGCAGCTTCCAACACCTACCTGCAGGCCCAGCTCCCGGCCAGATCAACAAGGACTCATTACCTGGCCTCCTGTGACCAGTCCCTCGCGTTTCCTTTTAAAGGAGACGCTGGAGAGCTAACAAGATAGGAAACAAAAGGGAAAGGAAGCCCAGGTGCGCATACCTGGGGTCTCAGCTCCTGTTCCCGTTTCCAGGGCTCCTGCCTCCTACTTGGGGCCCGGACACCATGATGTCCCCACTCTCCGCTGGGTCCTCTTACGATTCCGTCTCGGCCTGCCTGGGCGACCTCAGTCTGTCTGTCTGTCTGTCTCTCTCTTCCCCCACCCCCGGCCCTGCGGGTTAGGAAGCCCAAACACGGCTTTCCTCCTGACCGCTCTCTGTACTCGCCTGGCACCGGGCAGCTCCAGAGGCTTGGCTCGCGGGTGCCCTCTGCTAGCAAATCTGTCAGCTCCCTCCCCTGAAGGTCCAGCCCCTGCTCGGACCAGCACACCTGTCCTCTCTCCTCCCTTCTGAGCCATCCTGGGGGAAGAAGCCATTTCAGATCTTACTCCCCACGAGTGCCATCAGCTCAAGGGTGCCAGGAGGGGTACCCAGGTGGACTCAGGCCCCTGACTGGGCCTCACACTCAGCCCATGTGCCCTCGCACCACATGCTTGTTTCCTGAGTACCACCGACTTCAACAGGAAGGGGGTGTCTCCCTGGGCTGCAGGCAAGACCTTCTGTGAAGAATTTACACACTCAGATGCGGGTTTTATTCACATGCAGAACGGCCAGCAGGATACCTCCTGTTGTCATTTTATCTCCCCGGCCTTATCCTTTTCTCCCAACCAATATGCGAGCTCTTTTCAACACCTGCCGGGAGCAATGTGTCCTGGAACAGTGCATCCAGCCAGCCTTGGGGAGAGCTTACCCCCCCCAACCCTTCCCTCCCCTGGGGGCTGAGGCCGCAGCCTGCTCTCCCTCCGGCACCCCCAGCACCAGCAGTACATGTCCTGGCGCATATCGGCGTGGCAGCCTCTGCAAGCAACACCCATCCCCGCGACTGAGTCCACGTTGCGTCATTTTCTAGCCTTCTGTTTTACTTTGCAAGTGAAGCAGCATGAAGTGGCTTTTCCATCGTTGAAAGCGGAACAGGACGTGGATAAGCCCCTTCTGCTCAGTCATTGCATTAGGACGTCCGCGTGGATCATTCCGCAGCAGGCGCGTGGATCATTCCGCGGCAGGTGCGGGACTGCGGGGACGGCAGCGACCCTGAGAATTCTGAGAGCGCCCACGAGCAGACTGCACAGGGGTGTGCAGGTGCCAACACATCGGCATTTCAAGAGGCACAGCTCCCCGTGGGCACCTAACGGGATTTCCCTAAAATCATGGTCGTTGGGGAATGTAGAGGGCACCTCGAATGATTAACCGGATACAAAGCATAAGAAGTAGCATGACATTTCAGGTTCTGCCTTTTATAACCTGGGGGGTCGTTCCCTCCCAGTCCTCAGCTCTGGGCCTCAAACTGCCCCTGAAGGCACAACTTAAAAGAAAACATTAACTCTGCTCTATTTATACAATGCACTGCTCGCCACCCAGCAGGAGAAAGACACGAGCTTTTAATACACGGGACAATATGGGTGAATCTCAAAACTGCTACGTGGCAGAAAATAAGCGAGATGCAAAACCATAGGAATGACTGTTGATGTGAATTTTAAAAAGAAAAGAAACTAGACTTAACTAACCTACGGTAGTCAAGTCCGACTAGCCGGTCCCTGGAAGGTGACGCTTTCGGCTGGGAGCGATCTGGGGTGGTGAGCTGGGGGTCCAGTGGCTTGCGCTGGGCGGGGCTCACCATGGTTTGTACACGTATGTGAAATGTTAACCAGCTGCACACTTAGAGTATGGGAGTTTTCTCTACCGACGTACACCTCGTTCAAATCTCAGCAAAGAAGAATTAAGTGACAACCTATGCTTCTGGAAAAAGAAAATGACATGGACAGAATTTTCCTATTCCTCCCACTAAGCACAAATACATACCCTGGTCATCACACACATGAGATGAACATATAAAAGGTCTAAAGGGTGGGAAGCAGAGGGGACACTGGCCAGCCCGGGCCCTGGGGACCCAGAGACCCCCAGAGAGGAGAGTTCCTAGGGTTTTCCTTTTGCTTCAGAGACTCTCCCCCCAAGTTGGGAGCTGAAGAAAGGCACCCCCCAGGGTCCCACATTCCTGGTAGGCAGGGATGCACAGGGGTGCGCTCGCTCTGGGGAACAGCTTGGCAGTTTCTTTAAAAGTAAACAGGCCAACACCCTGTGACCCAGCAGGCCCCCTGTGCCTCAGAGAAACAAAGACTGCTGTTCACACAAAGACCTGTACACGGACGTGTGTATAGCAGCTCCATTTTCATAACCCAACGGGCCACTCCCCAGATGTCCTCCTGCAGGGGAAGGGTTACCTGTGGTCCATCTGGGTCAGGGAACACCACTCAGCCAGGTAAAGGCACCACGGCTGATGGACGCAGCATCCCGGGGTAACCTCTGGAGAATTATGCCAAGGGGGGTAACCAATCCAAAAAGCTCACACACTGTGTGACTCCACCTGTGTACCGTCCTTGACAACATGAAGGAGTTACAGACGTGCAGGACGAAGCAGTGGTCGCCGGGGATGAGGAGGGCGTGAGGCCAGGAGAACTGTGGTTCTAAACAGGTGTCCGGAGAGGGCCACGTGGGGGACAGAAGCGATGTCCGAATAACACACGGGCCCCTTTAACATGGAGCTGGACACCACCCCACCCCCCACCCCCAGGAACTTCTCTTGGGTGTCTTCTGTCTCAAACCTTTGGAAGTTTAAAAGCAGGGCAGAATACCCCTCACACCGTGCCGAAGCAGCCGTGTGCCTTGCAGAACAACGGTTTGCAAAGAGAACAGCGTGAGAGCAGCGACCAGTGACGGCCGCACTGAGAAACATAATTTAGAGTTGGCACCCCTGAGACGGATAGATGGATAGCGGATCTGGCCCAATAAGCAATGCTTCCCTTCTGTGGATGTAAGGGCTTCCCCTCCTCTTCTCTGAAACACCCCGCACCTTTGTCTCCTAATCGCAAACACTATTGGGGCTTCTTTCTGCCTGAATCAATGCCTCCCAAATAACCCGTGCTTATCGATCTCAAGAAAGGCGTGTTGCCTCTCCCTTGGAAAAGCCTTTTTATTTCGGGGTTAACGGTGTGTGGGCAGCGTTCACGCTGGTGTCCAGCTGCGACGTTGTACTGGAGCTCTAAGGGTTCCCATGGGGGAGCTGTGCGCAGGCTCTCTGTGTTATTTCGGAACAACCGCATGTGAATCTACAATTCTCCCAAAATTTCTTTAAAAACTAATTAAAAAAAAAAAAAACAAAAAGGATAGCAGCAGAACAGGGTTGGGGCGGTGCAGGGTGTGAAGGAACTTTCTGGAGAAATGGCCATGTGTTATAACCTTGATAGGGATTTGTGCTACCCAGGTGTGTGCAGTGGTAGGAGTCAGCCGGGTCACACCGGTTCGGCAGGACTAATAATAGCTAGTTTTTTGTTGAGTTCCGAGAACCGGTTGTTAAAAAGACACTTGTCATCAGGGTCCTCTCTCAGGTGGGCGCACGGGCAGGCGCCCAGTGGGGAAATCACAAATTTACGCTCCTCGCTCTTTTTTTAACGCTCATCTGCGCAACAGCGTGTTCTAAGCCATGTTCATTCTGTCCACAGGTGAGAAAAACTTGACGGAACTATGTTTGCAATATTTATTTATTCATTTTACAAAACTCATTGGACCTTTGATGAAATACCGCATTTTAATTTCCTCGCGTTTGTCACTTCAGTAAACAGACAGGTAACGTGAAGAGAAAAAGTGCCAGACAACCAGGGGCTGACAACTTGCATTATTTTTTGTTTCGTTTAGTTTTTTCAGATATTCTTTAATATTTTTTCTTTAATATTTTAAAACTCTTTCTTAGAACATAATCTAGTTTTGTGTACCTCTTTTATTGTTCTTATTTAAGTATTAAATGCATGAAATAAACTGCCTTTCAGCAAATTGTTTTTTTTAATACTGTATTTTTCGCTCCATAAGACGTACCTGACCATAAGACGCACCTAGGGTTTTAAGGAGGAAAATAAGAAAAAAAAATTTTCTGAACCAAACGATGTGTTAAAATATTTGATAAAATACCATATTTTTCGCTCCATAAGACACACGGGCATTTCCCCTCCACTTTGCGGAGGGGGACGTGCGTCTTATGGAGCGAAAAATATGGTAATTAAAACGGTCATTAGGGCAGAGAGCCGATTGTTACATTTGATTTGTGCGTGTCATTGTATATACATGTTATACTGAACAAGAATGACGTACAAGCATTTGGACCCGGTTGGTTCCTAACTTAGGACCCACTGGCATTCTTAATGTGGAACAAGAAAAATCTGACTTTCAGAAATGTTAGCAAAGGTGCTAAAATTTTATTTTAAAAATCATTTCTTTAAAAGGTCCCTCCCAAAAATATTTTCAAATTCAATGAACAAGTAGTTAGTTAACACCCACTTTTTTCTTTTTTAAATTTCTTTTTATTTTATTCATTTTAGAGAGGAGAGAGAGAGAGAGAGAGAGAGAGAAAGAGAGAAAGCGGGGAGGAGCTGGAAGCATCAACTCCCATATGTGCCTTGACCAGACCAGTGCAGGGTTTTGAACTGGCGACCTCAGTGTTCCCAGGTCGACGCTTTATCCACTGCGCCACCACGGGTCAGGCGCCCACTTTTTTTGCAAAGC
The DNA here is from genome assembly GCA_037038555.1 of Rhynchonycteris naso. Lineage (NCBI taxonomy): Eukaryota > Metazoa > Chordata > Mammalia > Chiroptera > Emballonuridae > Rhynchonycteris > Rhynchonycteris naso. Next base: position 258,755,114 of record CM072999.1, on the reverse strand, counting down.
AGCAAACGGGTCACTCTCCGCTTTTGTCGGAGTCTTCAAGCACGGTCCACATCCCTTTGTCCAACAGTTGTTGAGGCTGGGGACCCACGACAGCCTGTGAGAAGAATGTCTTATTCTGCCTTCAAGAAGAGGAGGGAAGACCCTGAAGTTGCTGACTTACTTTATCTCCAGTGTCTTTGTATTCACACTAATATTCTAAAAACTTTGATTTTTGCAGAGTTTAGAGAGACGTGGCTCCTCACTCTACACGGAAGTCGAAGCTATAAATCTCAGGGAAGTGGGACGTGGGCAGGAGCGGCTGTGCATCCTTCCTCCGTGGCCTGGGAGTGTCCCCACCGACAGCGAGCGGAGGGCCCCTGGCTAATGATGCAGGAAGCATTTCCAAACAGCCCTCAGACCGGGCTGCCCCCACGCAGAAAGCACTAGAATAATATATCATTTAGCTAATAAGGCCAAGAGAGAAATGTCATTTGCTGCCAAATCACCTACATATTCAGCGTGCTTTCCTTTTATAAAAATCATAAGAATGAACAGAAAAGCTCTCGCTAGCATTTTTCTAAAAACAAGTTAGGAGCCTGGGAAGTCACAATACGTTTTTTTTTTTTTTTTTTTTTTAAATCTCATTATGTAAAAATACGAAAAGCATTCCTTCGTAATGATGGCTGCAGAATCAGGAAAGGGCCAGTTCATACCGATGCTGCCAAGGCAAGGGAAAAAAAAGAAAAAAGCTTTAGTTTTCTAATAAGCAAGTGGCTCCGGGGATGTCTTCTTTGAACTGATTACTTATCTCGATCCTTTTTTTTTTTTAAATGTTTTATTTTATTTTATTCATTTTAGAGAGGAGACACACACACACAGAGTGAGAGAGAGAGAGAAAGGGGGGAGGAGCTGGAAGCATCAACTCCCATATGTGCCTTGACCAGACCAGTGCAGGGTTTTGAACTGGCGACCTCAGTGTTCCCAGGTCGACGCTTTATCCACTGCGCCACCACAGGTCAGGCTGTCTTGGTCCTTTTTGATTTACTTATTTATTTTTTTCCTGAGCACATGTCCTCAAAACCTTCTTGGGAGCTCCGGTTTTCCCTTAGACTATTTGGAACCAACTCTGAAGTGCCGAGAACATTCAGCATTGTTTCCTGTTGATCTCTGTCGGTCCGTCCGTCCATCCATCCATCCACCCTCCTACCCACCTTATCTATTCATCCATTCACCTATCCACGTGTCGGCCATCTGTAGAGCGTCTCCTCTGTATCTGTGTAGTGTCTCCATCCCTGGTCCTCTGCAGGTGTAGAGAGTCAGGAAGGACATCGATCTTGTCCTCCTGTCACTAATCTTGTAGCCTCAGTGCCGTGTCCGCCTCCTGTGGCCTTTGGAAGTCTCCCAGAGCCATGCAGAGACTTCAATATGGATCTTGAATGGATCTTGTCAACGTGGTTTACGTAGAACTGGGTAATTTAGAAGATTTTTCTGATGCTGTGTTTGGAAGGGTTGTCTACACTTTAGCATACTTAGATACAGGCCACCCCCTGGGGCCAACCGAGCCACACTGGCAGCAAGAGGACGTGGTTTCTTCTGCACCTCACCTGGAAACCTCATTGGCCTGGATCCCTCGCCAAGACGTTTGGATCAGGTGTGCCGGGTTCGAGAATCCTGTCATGTGTGGATTGTCACGAGTAATGTCAACCTTGGCACTTCTCTTGCCACTGAATGTCTCTGATATCCCAATGGCTTTATTCACTGGGATCAAACTTGGCAAAGAGGAGAAACTATGTATATTTATTTTCAAAATCTAATTTCATGTTTTTCATCTAGAAGTGGCCCATATCTAATAGAGCAAGCAATTGAAGCAAAATCTTCCTTCTCAAAAAGTCAGCTCACCAGATTTCAGTAGAACCTAAAAATCTAAATTAAGGGGAGGACAGTCTATCTCATGTAACTTGGCAGTATTAACTAGCTTTCAAAGCATTTCCTGGATCTTCACCAATTAATACTTCTTTAAATAGTCCATGAAACCTCCCGGTAAACCATATCCTCACTATTAGCATATTTTTGTATTTTGGCCAGTTAGATTGGAAGAGAAATGCATGACATTAATGTCGTATGTATATATATATATTTCTGATTATAAAAGTATCTTTATTTTCCATTGGCGTATTTTGTCCGCTTACATTTCTTAATCAATTAATTGCCTACTAGAACTTTTTTTCCTGTTTTTTCATTTTGGGCTGTTTGCTGTTTCATTTCATGTGAAGCTTTTCCTGGTTTGTTTTATATTTCCTAAGTTTTTACCCCAGCTGAATTTCTGGGCTTCCTCCTGCCTCCAAACTTGCTCTACCCCATAGTCTTCCCCACCTCGGGGGCGACAACTCCATCCTCCCAACTGCTTATCGAAAAACCCACATTTTTCGGTCCCCTGTAATGGTCCTAGTAGCTTTTCTAAGTTTCCCCGAATGAAAACCTCTACTCGTTACAAGTAAGAAATGAAACAAAACACAGACGTCGCGTTCAAGCCACAGTGCCACTGCCCCACTAGCTACGCCCACCCAGATGGGACACGGGAGCGTCTCTGTACCTTGTTAGGACCCCCCAAGGTAGATGGGAGCCTCCCAGCCACAGGCTGGTGGTCTGAGGCCGGGAGGAAACGTGGCGTTCTCAGGAACACCCGAGAGCCGACGTCTGTGCACCATTCACTGGCCGCCTCGCTTCCTGTTACCATGGAGGCGCCCTCTGTGCCCTCGTCAGAAGCGACCTGCCTTATGTGTCCCACAGACCGGCCCTCACCCGATCAAGAGGGTGCTGCCGGGAAGTGGTCCTCGGCCTCCCAGTCATCAGCCCTCTCCCCTCCCCTCCCCCGGGATTGTTCCGTAAACACAGACCGCAAGCGGGCTAGACTTCCTCTCATTAAGAAAACTAACAAACAGAACAACCCAAACAACTTGACAACAAAGCCCTTTTCTTCCCTGCACCATCTGGCTGGCGCGTTCCCTGAGCTGTTTGGAACCCACCCCGCGCGGGATGCTGAGTGCCCTGGAGCACCAGAAGCAGAACCAGCCACGGGCCATCTTGACAGCAGCAGTGCAAAGGGAGGTGAAGGCCTAGAACTCCCTGGGGCACTGGGCCCAGGAAGACATGTGTATTTGTCCTCGTTTTAAGCCTCCTTCACGTACAAAGACATTGCTAAGAAGGCATAGCTCCCTTTCAGTCTGGATTTGCCCTGAGATACCCAAACTCCTCTCGGAGACGCTCAGACAACCACCCAGACCGGGTGTGACGCCTCAGTGGGTGGGAGACAGACACCCCGACTTCACTCTGGGGTCTCAGTGAGGACCATGGAGTTGGGCTGGGGTTTGGAAGCGTGGAGGAACTCTACAGGTAGAAATCAATCAAAGTGTATTCTAACAGTAAAATTAATTGCAGGTTCCTGGTTAATCATTACTCATGTCATGGGATGTTTGAAGTTCCCCTAAAACAGGTGGGCAGAGTTTTATGGGCTTGTCACTGATTGGCACGGCCCAGTAACCTGATGCCTCATACAGATTTGGACAGAGAACACCTTGGCGCATTGACAGTGATTAAGAATGTCCCCGACAGACGGCCCACTGGGTTCACACTTGAAACAGAGGGTGGCTGGAGATGTTCCCGCTGTGTGTCAGGGACTTAGCTGCCTGAACTGTGCCTTGGGCTGGATGGAGCAGAAACTATCCATTCAGCGTCTCCTCTCCACCGGGGTCTGGCACATGCGTGACACGTAGTAGGTGCTCAATAAGCCTTTTAGACTGGCTGCTCCCTGGGTGGCGATTCAGTTTCATCAAGGTGGAGAGAGTCAGCCTGGCGCTTTGGGGAAGATGCAGCATGGGTCCCCGGGAAGTGGGGTCTGCCCCATGACAGCACCCTCTAGTCTGCCCTGCCTGCGTGTGTCCCTACACCCGTCTCCAGCAACCTCCCCCACTGCCCTCCGCACTGTCTGCTGGGGAATGACTTGTTCCCTGATCCCGGCGGCCTGGGGCCGGGTTCAAAGATGAGAGCCCCTCCGGCTTGGGACATCCAGGAGTTCATCAAAGTCTTGGGCCTGCCGAGGACTTTTTTTATTTTGAAATTGAATTTATTGGGGTGACATTGATTAATAAAATGACATAGGTTTCAGGTGCACAATTCCACAATACAATCTGTATATTGTGTTTTGTGTTCAGCACCCCACGTTGTGTCCCTCCATCACCGTTTACCCCCCTTTACCCTCTCCTACCTCCCCCTCCTTTCCCTCTCGTCATCACCTAGCTGTTGTCTCTCTATGACTTCTTTTTTGCTTAGTTCCTTTACATTTTCCACCCAACCCCTCCGACCCTCTCCCCTCTGACAGCGGTCTGTTTGCTCTCTATCTATGAGTCTGACTCTATTTTATTCATGTATTCTGTTCTTTAGAATCCACATATGAATGAAATCACATGGGACTTGTCTTTCTCCGACTGGCTCCTTTCACTTAGCACAGTAATCTCCGGGTCCGTTCATGCTGACTCAAAAGGGTGAGAGTCCCTTCTTTTTCGTGGCTGCATAGTATTCCACTGTGTAAATGTAACCTCAGCTTTTTTTTATCCACTTGTCCATGGATGGGCACCTGGGCTGCCTCCAGATCTTGGCTATTGTAAATAACGCTGCAGTGAACACGGGGGTGCACATATCTTAGTGTTTCGGGCTTCTTTGGATATATGCCCTGACGTGAAATCATTGGGTCAGAAGGCAGTTCCATTTTTAATTTTTTTTTATAAACAGTGTATCCCTGGGTTGTTTCTTTCTTATCAGCTCAGCGTGTTTTCTGCTGGAGGGAGGTGAGCACAGCTCAGGGTCCACCTGGACTGACCGCTGAGGTCCTGGGAGCGATGAGTTTGTCCCCCGATGAGCTGGTGTTGTTGAGCTCAGAGAATGCGGTTGGCTGCCGCCCATCCGTTCCCCTCCACGAGGGAGTGTTCTCTCCACAAGTGCTTTGTTTACACGAGCACTGTGACTTGGCTCGAGGTCAGCCGCAGGGAGTTCCCCGGACAACGTCAACTTCTACCACGTGGAGGGGCTTATGGGCTCCTGTCATTTTTCACTTGGCATTTTAAGGCATAATAATTTTATTACGAATGTATTCCCTTCTGTGTTTTCTGTTCCCCTTTTACTGTCATTGCAGGCTTATTTGGAAGAAGTAGAAAGCGTGTCCTTTGTGCAAAACCTTAAACCGGAGGTAGTTTTTCAGGGGAATGTGTCACTTCCCGGGCCACCGTTTGATTATAGAAAATAAAATTGGCCTGCACAAGTCAGTTTAACTTCCTGCCATTGTTGTGCTGGCTCCAACATTTTGTTTATCAAAATGCAACTTTGCCTGGTTCCAGCTGCAATGAATTCTCACAAAACAAAAAAGAAAAAGAAGGAAAGAAAAAACCCACAAATTCAGCTCTCGCTGAGTTAGTGGCTTTCTTCATTTGCTCGGCTAAAGTGTTGTAATTTAAGAATTACATTTTCGACAGGGAACTTGAAAGATGCTGCTTTTAAAATGGGAAGTTAAAGACTAACCTTGAAGCAAGTAAAAACCTACCAGGTAATAAAGCCATCCAGAGCCTTCTGGAATCACCAAAGATCGAGACTGACATACCCTTGTCTCTGAAGCCCCCGGCACCAAACGTGACCTCGCAGAAGGCGCTGCCAGCGTGGCCAGTGCCCCAGGAGTCAGCAGCGTCCATGACCTAGAAGGCGCAGGTATTCTTAGAAAGTTATTCCAAAGGTGGATTTTTATAATTGTTGCAAAGCAAATATGCTTAAATCGTATTGTCTCCTGTTTAAGAAAACTCAACAATACATTATACAAAACTAGGATCACAATGAAATATTCTTAAAAAAAAAATCCTGCAAGCTTTAAAGGAAATCTAAGACTGTAGAGTGGTTAGCAAAGGGAACGGTCACGTGGGGAACCCAGGCCCCGGTCTTTGTCTGGAATCGCCCCACATTCTTGCGCGCCAAAAGAAACGGCCCAGGAGCCCTTTGGGAGATAATCGACTGTCCGTCACCCAATGAGACTTCCACTACATCATATTTGCTCGCCCACCCTAGAGGAGCCCTTTAAATACCTTCCTGTTCTTAATCCTTTGCGACTCGTCCGGCTCCTGAACCCCGGGACTGGAGGACATCGTCGAGCGGAATGCGCAGTTCTTAATAAAACCATTTATTATTCCACACTTTGTGGCTCTCGGCCCCTCCTGTTCCTTCTTTCTCGGCGGGGGAAAAATACCTTACAAAGACTATTCTTACATGTAGAAAGCATTGTGTTTTGGCTAGAAACAATGAATGAAAAGTATAAGAAAAAAAAAGAAAAAGAAAAAGAAAAGAAAGAAACCACTTAGAACTAGAAGCTGCTTGACTCTTCCCTCAAGCTGGGCTTCAGAAGCCACTTGAACAGTGAGATTCGCTTTACGGGAGAAGAGTTGGTGAAGCCCGACTTCGCCAGTGTAACTGACTTTAATTTGGAAGCAAGACAAGTTGCCTTGCTGGAGAACGTACCCTTCTCAAATGGCGCGACAAGAATGCACTTTATTCTGATGAAAAGTCACCCTCGGCTCAGATACATTCGGTGAGAGTCTGAGCTTACCTCCACCCTGTACCTGGCCGCCGGTTGAACACATCATCTCGATCCGCACTCTTGATGCTCACCATGTTGGCACCATGGGGACACCACTTGTGTCCCAGAGCACCTGATGGTGAGATGGGGCACAGAAATGTTCAACAATGTGTGGACATTGTCTAGGGGGAAGGGGTACATTTGGACGTACAGATGAAGCAAAAATGACGACAGCTGACGTTTCAGTTTGGGCCCCTGAGAAGCACCCCCTGATGTCAAGATGTTTGGGACAGTCATTGATTTAGAAGTGACCCCAGGAAAGCTGGCAGAGGAATGAGGCGGCGGGACCAGGGAGGCAAGGAGGTCAAAGGGTGGGGTTCAGCCTCCAGACGTGCAATGTTGGCTTCCTCCCTCAGGGAAGCTAGGGAGGTAAGTACTTATATGATTGGTTAAGGGCTGATCCTGGGGGTGGGGTATAAGCTCCCAAGCACCTCCCTTCTCTCCCTGTTTATAAGCAGGGAGCACTCCAGCAGCTCTTCCAAGAAAGAGCCACAGTCACTGCCTCGTGGGAACGGGGACAGAAAAGGTAAGGGATCGGCGGATGTGCGCACTGCCGATACTTCCGCTCTGGCCCGTCGCACACCCGTAAGTACATCCAGCGTAGCTCCCCCTTCACCCTGTCCCTTGATGTCCATGGGTTCATAAAAGTACCCCAGGTGCCTCACCAACATCCATGGTCCTTTTCCTGGTTGGATGGCGTGCACAAGGCGGTCAGCTAAAATAGTCACATTTCCAGGCTCTCTTGCAGCTAGAAGTGGTGGATGTGACGCCCCTTCACCTCCCCTCTCGTTTTTTTTTTTTTCCTCTGTGTTTGATGCCAGGTTGCAGGGGTCATTTGTGACAGGAGATGGCAAGCATGACAATGATGAGGACTGCCACAGGGCACTGGCATGCGAAGACGGAAATGTGGAATGACCTAGATCCTGGGGGCAGCTGTACCAGCCCTAGGTGGCCAACTCCCAAATCTACGTCCTGTGGGCAAAATACATTCCAAGCTAAGCTACGATAGCCATTATTTAAGTGTTAGAGCTGGAAGTATTCCCAAGCAAACATTAAATAACATATCCGCTTGTTTTCTTTTTTTTTTTTTCTTGTCAAATTGTAATAACACGAGAAGTGACTTTAAATTTTTGTCCTGATTTGTGCATACCAACTGGCTTAGCTGGGAGAAAGCGCTGGTCAGAGTTTCCTATTCATGGTTGAATTACTGTTTTCCTTCAAGGAGGAAAATTAACAGCCGCCACTTGGGATAAAAGGGAATGGATTCATTGTTCACCCAGACATTAAGCAGTGGTTCACAGAGCTTCTCTCTTGTAGCAGATGTTTAACACTGCTACTCAAGAATTGCAAGAAAAAAACGGGATACGTTTATCGCCGATGACAAGATTGTTGAAGATGAGTTTGGGACTTGGATGAAGACTATTGATTATGAAGACCATTAATCATTGCAGATGGTTGGCTCATTTGCTGGCGATAAGATTTACTGCGCTTGTAGCAAGATAAAGTGCATCATCCATTGGCTTTCCTCGGCGGCGAGAAACAGTTGTGATGACCTTGGGTGGAATGACCAGGGGGCACGCCCAGGTGGGCAGCCCTGAAGCCACGACTGTGTGCGTTGCTTTATGGGTGCGATGACCTACCTTCCCTACCAGGTCCTGCGGCCCCAGGGGGACAGGGTGGCACTCTTGTTCCTTGTTTCATTCTGTTTCTTGGCCACACGATGGACTTGCAGATTTCATGGCGTGGATCATCACAAAGAGGGTCAGAGACCCCCTCAGCTCGCCATGTGCACAGATCATTGACTCCCAACCTGATGTGTTTATCGAACTCACACCGGTGGGAGCCCAGACACGGCCCTGTCCAATCATGCGGGCAGCGTTGGGGGGCCTCCCTCATCGGAATTATTCTCGCGTTGGTGGAAGGAAAGTGATAAACGCTGGAGTCATCGGTTTTCACGCGTCAACACTTAACTTGGATTCTTGAAACACTGAGCTAACGAGTCAGGAGGAACAGGGTCCGGATATGGAGCCCGATGTGTGGAGACAGCGTTTTGCCATCCGGTCCAGTTTCTGGAAATTGGCAGAAGCACTGCGCCAGCATTTCCGCTTCTGAACAATGAGGCAGGAAGGAAACCTTTTGTTCCTTCTGGGTGCATTTTAAATGATTACTTTTCATGTCAGAGCATGCACAGACACTGAATTAGAATGCAGAATGTGCTTGTGATGGAGTAGCAACAGGCAATTTCCAGGGGAAAGAAGAAAAAAAATAACTGGGAAAAAAAAAGCAAAGGGAGTTTAAATTTTTTTCCCCATGTCATTTTCCCTTCTGGTAGAGTAAACGGCTGGTGTCCCCAGAGCTGAAGGGTGATATGTGAAGAGGCTCCATGGCAGTGGTTCTTAACCTGGGTTCTATCGAACCCTAGGGGTTCGATGAGTCCGTCTCTGGGGTTCGGAGAAGCCTCTGCCGCGGAGGCCAGAATAAAGTAATACCGTCATTTGTTGTGAGTTCATGCACTTTGTTGGTTTTGTTCTTTGAGCAAGGGGATGTTCATGCACGGCTCATTTTGTGCACCAGTAAAAAAAACATATACCTATGTCTTGAATTTGGGGAAAAAAATCATATTTTATTTATCACTAAAGAAGGGTTCAGTGAATGCGCATATGAAACTGGTGGGTTCGGTCCCTCAAAAAAGGTTAAGAACCACTGCTCTATGGATATAAAATTTTCCTTAAAGTGTAATAGTCCTGAAAAAAGTAGCACTTTCCCTATATTAATTTCCTTTAAATCTATAAAAACCAGAATAATAGCACAAATATTTTGGAGGAGCAAGAGTTATAGAAAGGCTTATTAATTTACATAACATTACATTCTAATACTGAAGGATTAGCAATTAAACGCCCTTTTTATGCAAACTGTCATCAAGCAAATGAGCAGCTAGAGAGGATGGGGCCTTCTCCTAGCCGCGCATCCATGCAGACAGAGGCCTCCGTTTGGGTGTGAGTCTGCAGACATGTCACGTGCCGGGACCAGAAAATCAAACCCTTCTGAATATCACCCTTTACATAATCTTGGCCCTCGCGTCCTTTTGTTTATGAAGCAGAACAATCCAAGGGAGAAGAATACTAAGAAAGAGAAAACAACGGTGCAGAAAAAACGAGCCGTCTACATTCACAACGTTAGATACAGGCGCACACCCCGGAGCAACTGAAACTCTCACGCCGTTGAGGGGGACGCAAGACAACGCGGCCCCCTGGAAAAGCCGTTTGGTCCTCTACCACGAGGTTAAAGCGGCACTCCGTATGAGACCCAGCCACCGCACACCTGCACCTTCCCCTAAAAGAAAGCAGGGGCACAGAAACCTGCACACAAATGGCTCCTGGCCACTTTGGTTCATTGTCGACCTCAACCTGGAAGTAACTCAAACGTCTGTCTATCACCTGGTCAGTGAACAAGCAAATTGTGTTCCATCCATGTGACGGGAAGCTACTGAGGGATCAAAAGGAAGAAACTGCTGGTAGGTACAGGGAAGACATGGGCGACTCCCCAAATCATGGAGCTTCCGGAAAGAAGTCAAACTCAACGGGCTGTGCAAAGCATGCTCCCACTGGTGTGACATTCTGCAAAATGCAAACCCTTAGGCGGAGACATCCGATCGGTGGTCTCAAGGGTGAGGAGGGGAAAGGTGATAAGTTATAAAAGGGTAGGAGGCAGAAGTGGATTTCACAGCAGGCACCCCCGGGCACGCACCCTGGGCCCCGACTTCTGAAGGGCCCCGCAAAACCCCAACTTGACACTTTATTCTAACGACACCAAGTTTGGTTTCATATGTGCAATTTTAACATGAATAGCACATAATATTTTTTATTTATTTACAAATATGGTTACCATGTATTTTTATTTTCCTTGTCTCTCCCTCTCTCTTTTTTAAAGGGGCCCAATATTTTCTTCTGTGCCCGGGGCCTCAACGGACCTTAATCCGCCTCTGGTAGGAGGGAACTTCAGGGCAGGATGGAAATAGTCTATATCTTGAAATCAGCACCGAGGTAGTTTCATTACTACATACATTTGTCAAAATGTATAGAACTGTGCACCTAAAAGGAATAAGCTTTACTCGAGGTCAATTCCATAAATCTGTGGTGCGGCAGAAGGAGTAAGAGAGGACAGCCAAGTGCAGTGTGTGATTTCAGCGGGCTCCTGAGCAAAAACACTATGTGTACTAATTAAACTATATTCTAGACCAGTGGTCGGCAAACTCATTAGTCAAGAGAGCCAAATATCAACAGGACAACAATTGAAATTCCTTCTGAGAGCCAACGTTTTTAAACTGAAACTATCTAGGTAGGTACATTCCTTATCGAGGTAGCACCCGCACGTGGTGTTTTGTGGAAGAGCCGCACTCCAGGGGCCAAAGAGCCGCATGTGGCTCGCGACCCCTGGTTTGCTGACCACTGTTCTAGACCAACAGCTAGTGGGACAGGTGGGGGAGACCAGTGAATGGAATACCGGTTAATATTATTGTATCAATGTTACATTTCATATACACGATGAAGGTCACGTGACTATGTGAGATCATCTTTTTTTCTTAGAGCTGCCAGCAGAAGTGTTCAGGTGTGAGTGAAATACCATAATGTCTGCAAGTTATTCTTCAGGGAAAAGAACTCATGTGTGTGCATAAGTGTGTGCGTGAGCATGTGTGTGTGTGGAGGGAGGGGAGAGAGACAGAGAAAGAGAGCAAAATGTTTATAATTTGCTGAATTGTATCTAAGCAAAATGCTCTTACACTATTCTATATTTTTTTCTGTCGGTTTGAAAATTTTCACATAAATATTGGCCCCAAAATGTGTTCATCCTTTTTCATCCAACAGTGACCTTTGAAGAAGCTTATCCTCATGAAACAATTAAGGCTGTAGGGGAAATATACTCAACACTATGAAGTTCATAAAAGTAAAAACTCACAAAGTGTGGGCTGTCCAACACCTCGTGGCACTGGACACAGAGCGGTACTCGGTACATTTTTACTGAAATACTGAGCGTCTGCATGGAAGGGAACTGGGAAATGAATCCTAGTATAATAACATAGCGGGATATTGCACAAACATTAAGTGCATTTTGCAAAATATTGAATGAAATTGAAAAAGCCTGGGTGATGTTAAATGAAAAAAAATCAGGATACAAAACCAGCATCCGTGAAGGTATTTTATAAAAACACATTTAAGAGGGAAAAAAAGTGGAAAGGAAAGCCTGAGAGAAAATAAATTAAAAAGTTGAAGGAGATTGTCTCTGGTGATTGGATTTACTTATGTTTGTTTATACTTTGTCCTACTTTCCAATGTTCTACACTGGTGTATTTACTTCATTTTATTTTTTGCAACATCTGAAAGTGGGTTTGGGTTGAGCAGTGCGGTGAATTTGAAACAAAATGCATCTTACAAAACAGTGAATTTGAAACACAATGCATCTTACAAAACAGTGAATTTGAAACAAAATGCATCTTACAAAACTCTGAAACGTGTCTGGTAGGCGATAGGACCACAGGGGCGAACAACAGCGAGGTGGGTGATGAGCCCACCACACGCTTGATTCATTAATCGAGTTACAGTTATTACGCTTACGATGGGTAAAGCCTGCAGACTTCCACTGAGTCATTATTCTCTTGGCTGAGAAAACATGGAAATAAGAGAACAAATGTTTCATAAAATGATAGCACTTCCTCATTGTGACTTACTCTTACAAATGGAAACATGGAATGAAATGTAACTTGATGTCAGATGAAGCAAAAATAAAAATCCAGCAGGTCTGCCTGCCAGGACTCACGCTGACCCTTGACCGACGGCCAGCCAGGTCTTGCTGTGAGCGGGGAGGGGACCATGGCAAGGCCCCCTGCGGGTTCGTCCTGTGCCGGGGGAGTGGCGTCTGTACGGTGGTAAGAAGTCTTCTCTGAAATCCTAGAGCCCGAGGGAGGGGGCTCAGAATGCAGAAGGACCGTGATGAAGCCACGTGGGAAATGCACAAACATGCAAAGCTGCCTGTCAGGTTCCCGCAGTGGGAGGCAGACGGGTGCACCCCTGGGTCCTGTCCCTCCAGACCAAGTCTGGGTCATCAGGGCATGGCCCGTGGGGTGAGGGACCCTCTTGAGCTTGAAGCACACATAAGACGCTACTGACTGCCGCAGCTTCGAGCTTGGAAGCCAAGGTCCGGGAGGAGCAAGTGGAGGTCAAGAGCAGCCAATTGGCCTGACCAGGCGGTGGCTCAGTGGATAGAGCGTCGGACTGGGATGCAGAGGACCCAGGTTCGAGACCCCAAGGTCGCCAGCTTGAGCGTGGGCCCATCTGGCTTGAGCAAAAGCTCGCCAGCTTGGACCCAAGGTCGCTGGATCCAGCAAGGGGTGGCTCGGTCTGCTGAAGGCCCGCGGTCAAGGCACATGTGAGAAAGCAATCAATGAACAACTAAGGTGTTGCGACGGCAACAAAAAACTAATGATTGATGCTTCTCACCTCTCTCCATTCCTGTCTGTCTGTCCCTATCTATCCCTCTCTCTGACTCTCTCTCTCTGTCTCTGTAGGAAAAAAAAAAGCTTCCTATTGGAGAAACGACTGTTCAGAAAAGTGTTGGGGGGTGTTTGCTCTGCAGGCTCCTCTCAATGAAGGATTTGGTGACCAGAGTGGAGGAGAAGCCCTAGCAGCTCAGACGCAGCCTGAGCAGAGTCAGGAAAGTCAAGTGCATCTCTCTGCGCCTGGAGAACTGGCTGGGATAGCCAGTGGCCGGTCGGAGAGGACCCGGTCGCCCGTGGAAGCCCTGGGACTGTTTAATGACTGATCACCATCTCTTGCTGAGACCCATGCCAAGAATTCTCTTAGGTCTTGATATTAGTGTCGAGCCCCTGGGGTGTTAAGAGAAAACGCTGGCGGTGGCCCAGCAGGGATGTTCCAAGCAAGCTGTCCTTTTTAAAAATTACGAGAGCCTTATTTCAATATTGTATTTATATATATATATATATATATATATATATATATATATATATATATATATATATAACGATTTTTAGACTAGACATTTCTGAATTTAAAAAAAAGTATTTCTTATGCTTTATTTCTGGGATCACTATTAACAACCGAGGGAAACGCACAGTGTTCGCTTTGTGCCTTATTTGGACAGGAACTCTCCTGCGAAATTCAGGTGCGTGCGCCGGTTGTTTATAAGATCTTGAAATGCACACTGGCCCCTGGACAAGGAAGGGAGCAGTGCCCTGAGCAGCAGCGCCCGGCCAGGCAGCCCAAGTCAGACTTGGTGCAGAGCGGTCTAAAAAAGCACGTCGTGCCTGACCTGTGGTGGCGCAGTGGATAAAGCGTCGACCTGGGAACACTGAGGTCGCCAGTTCAAAACCCTGCACTGGTTCGGTCAAGGCACATATGGGAGTTGATGCTTCTAGCTCCTCCCCCCTTTCTCTCTCTCTGTCCTTCTCTCTCACTCTGTGTCTCCTCTCTAAAATGAATAAAATAAAAAGAAATTAAAAGCACATCGTTGCCTGACCTGTGGTGGTGCAGTGGATAAAGCGTCGACCTGGGAACACTGAGGTCACCAGTTCAAAACCCTGCACTGGTCTGGTCAAGACACATATGGGAGTTGATGCTTCCAGCTCCTCCCTCCTTTCTCTCTCTCTCTCTCTCTCTCTCTTTCTCTCTCTCACTCTGTGTCTCCTCTCTAAAATAAATAAATAAATAAAAAGAAATTAAAAGCACCTCGTTAAGGAGGGACGCTACAGCTTGGGAACTGCGGTCTGTCTCTGCATTTTAAACTGTCGACGACCCCGCCTCCTTTCTTACTAAGGCCTTCCGGAGAAATTAACCCTTTTGTTCAGGAAATCCTCACCACTTTCCTCTTTCGTTGGAAGGAAAGAGACTCACGCGAATACCACCTCCCGCCTCTCTCTCTCTCTCTCTCTCTCTCTCTCTCTCACACACACACACACACACACACACACACACACACACACACATCCAGGGGTGTGGGAAAGCTTAGAACAAGCGGTTTTAAGAGATTACCCTAAATCCCATTGCTTCACGTTACACGTCAGAAAGCGGGGGCTCAGAGAGGGCAGGAGAGTACTCCAGGTACCAGCAGGTGTGAGGCGGACTGACACCCTCTGTCCCACCCTGCGCGTGCTCGCCCCTTCGCTGAGCCCGTGTCCCCGCCCCACAGCGGGGCTGCCGTCACGGCCCCCACCTCTTGCACGGTGAGCAGTGGGAAGCATCCCACAGGCTCCCAGGGCGCCCCACCGTAGCCGGCTCCTAGAAGCGTGAGACTCACGCCCTGGCCCGGGTCCTCCAGGTCCCGTCCTGCCGGCGGGGGGGGGGGGGGGGGGGGCGCCTGGCTCCCAGCACATCCCCCTCGGCACGGTCCTGCCTCGCCTGCTGAGCATGGGTCGTCAGAAACACCCCCAGGTATTGTTACTCCAGCCCCAGCCGTGGGTACATCAAATCAAACAAAACTCAAACAAAAACAAAGCAAAAACCACTTTTGTGGTGGAGAGACCCTGACACGGGCCGCTGAGGTCACCCTCCCTCATTCTCTGGCCGCTGTGGCTGGTGACTGCTGCCTCCTCCTGTTCACACAGTGTCTATGCCCCCAGCCCCCTCGGCTGACCCAGCCCCCTGAAGTGTCTTTTGCACCTGGTTCCAATGGGGCACCTACATTCGAGGGGGCTCCAGGACAGTGTTTCCCAGGACCTTCCCTGGAACCAACATTTCCTGACCCGGACAGTCCAACTCTGCCACCAGCCAGGAAGAGCTCAGAGTGTGCCTGGCATGGGTGACGTGCTTGGCGTAAGCTCCAAGACAAGCAGGCTCCCAGCGCTCCCTGGCGAAGGGCGTTTCCAAACAAAGTGACAGGGACCGCTCCTGCTCCTGGTGCCGCAGCTGACCTGGACACTTGCGCATAGTATCGAGATGATGCTTCTCAGATACTATGTAAAAGCTGGTCAGGTGGAAACTTTGAGCTCTATTTCATGCCTGCCAGATGCAGTTGTCTTGATTTTTCTCCCTTCTTTTTCTGTTCCTCTGTGTCTTCCCAGTGTGAAAAACAAAACAAAACAAAACAACTTTGGGTCACTTAAAGATGTTAGAAATTCAAATAGGTCCTGTGGAGCATGTCACGCAGAGATGAAACTGGACCCATGTCAATGGGGAAGGACGGCTGTCCCACCAAACCTGGCACCATCTTGAGGCTGCTGCTGGAGGACTTTTGCGGTGACAGTCAGGTCCCCAAGCCGGGCTCTCCTTACTGTTACAGAAGCAAGGACACCTGTTCCCTGAAGTGCACTATGATGGTCACTGGACAGAAAGCCCGAGATTCGACCATTCCCATGGTGAACCCCACCATGTCCCCTAAAATGCTTTCGACATGGGGATTCCATTCTGAGAACAGGAAGTACAGGTCTTTTCTCATCTGCAAATGATTAAAGAATGACAGGCACCATGAGATGCTATTAATTTTTATGAAAAGAGGGAATATTAACCTGTATTAGAAATTGAGATTTCTTTTTAAATGAAGGGAAAAATGACATGCCCCCCCCCAATAAAAACATAGTCAAAATCATTTATTAACCAGCTGGTGGCAGTGTTTTCATTAAGAAAAGAGGAAGTGATATAACACACACTTTACTTCTGATCCGTTATTTTAAGTGTTTAACAGGATGGATTTCAGTTCCTTCCCATTAACACGCTTGCAATTCCAACTACATATTGGGAAGCAGAGTTTCGGATAGGTCCTGAGTCAAGTTTCTGCCACCAGAAACTATAAAATATACAAGGCAAAATAAAAATGTTTGGTGTCTTTTCTATGGCTGGCTCCTTTCTCAAGGTTTAGACTGATGAATGACAGAACTAATTGGTTAGGGTTACACTTCTGGCGAAAGGGTTTACCAGCTGACCTGAGCTGTATGCGAAGATGCCGTGTTTTTGACCAGTTAATTGTCCCTCTTTCCTGTGGTCTATCAAAGAGGAAAAGAGAGTTGCATTCTGCTTTCTCCTCTAAAATTATCCCACCAGCCCTCTTCGCATGCCCTCCCTGCAGATAGCAACACTGAGTCACACGTCACAGACAACCAGAACGCCCAACTCTTATTTCTGTAACAGAATCAGGTGACAAACTGCCGGCATCCCGGCCAACACTTAGATTCCATCATGCCAACCAGGATCGCCAATCGGCTCTGAGAATAACATTGTCCTCCCACTGAGAGGCACCAAAAATATCTCCAGCCTTGACCTCTCCATCTGGGAATACGATTCTTACTCCTTGTCTGAGGGATGGCGCCCTCCCTCCCATCTGTGCTGTGGGCGCCATCTGCCCTGCCTCCATCTGGGAATCGGATCCTAAGCTCACAGAGATGTGGTCCAAGCCAGTGCCTGGACCTGCAGACACAGTGACCCCCCGGGCCCAGTGGGAAACGCTGAGCGACACAGAGCCACTGGTCCGTCGGGATTGTCCCTCCTCATCCAGAGCCCGCGCTGCCCCACGCTCCTTGGGGTCAGAATGGGGTGACATGGGGTCCAGAGTTCTATTTCCAAGGGTATGTTGTTCTAATTAGCATTTCATTTCAGCCAATCTTTACTAATTAGAACAGCAAAGCTCCCCTGCCCTCTGCAGATGCCTGCGAGATGGAGACATTTCTCCTGTGTTGGAGGACTGGGGCCACAAGCCACAGCTGCGTAGCAAGTGACAGGAAGACGAAACCGACAGCTCTGGATTTGCGATTTCCAGTCCCAGGACACTGCTCTGTGCGAGATAAGTGCCCTTGGTCGCCTGGATCAAGCAGGAGTGCCAGCGCTGACCCAGGGGCACAGAGGGCGTGGCCACGAGCTGAGGGGCCTGGATAACTTTTCTGCGCCCTTCACACTGTTCAGCCTCACATACGTGTGCAAGGGTGACTAAGCAAGCCTTGTGCCTGTAACAAAAGCTGTCACAAAGGGCTGTGCGGCGAGGCCATCTGAGCATCCGAGAAGCCGGGATTCTCCGGGATGCAAGGAACAGCCACCAGAGGGGAGAAAGCTTCCAATGACCCAGGATGCCCATGCCCTCACAGGTGCCAGTGCCTGGACAACGTGGCATCGGGTGTGGAATTGGCAGCCATGGAGTCTCAGCCTCAAACCACTTGGGGTGAGGTGGTCATTTAAAAAATGTTCTTAGGGTCATCCCGTCAGAGAAGGCATTTATTTGACTGCCAGGAGGGACTGATTCTAGCTCAAGGCATGGAAGAGCTTTCAAACCACCCCGACGGCTCAGCAGAAATCACACACGTGAGGGCATTCCTACCTGTGGCACCGGGCGCTACCCAGGCGCCTGGCTCCAGCTCCTGATCAACGCGCTCACCAGCCGAATGACCCGGAGGGGGTTCCCGAACTCCTCCCCCTTCTCAGGATTCTCCTGCTGGTCACGGAAGAAAGCGTGTGTGTGTGTGTGTGGGGGGGGGTGTCCCCATTGAACCATACAGGGTCTTGCTGGAAGTGGTCATCATTTCAAAATTAAAAGATAAGGGTCAGCGTTACCAGGGTTAAAGATGGGGCAGCCCGTGGGGTAGCCACAGTGTCTGTGCTACGTGCTTGTTTACGTGACCCCAGCTAACTCTCCGAGGAGCCCTGAGAGAACACTGGGCTCCTCACCTCACAGGTACAGGAGCTGGCGCTTAGAGAGGGGTCACACGAATGGCAGCCCCGAAATGTGCACCCGAGTCCAGCAGGCCTCTTGGCCCCCCTCTCGTTTGGCTGCGCCCCGTCTCTCCCCCGCACCTTCTAGTCAAGGAGAAGGCTGATGGATGCCCAGTGATCCTGCCAGGGTCACTCGCAGGACAGAAGGGAGGTCAGGGCACCTTATCACATCTCCTCCCTAAAGCCTGGTAGCAGCTGGGCGGTCAGCCTCCTCTCAGCAGCCGTTTGCCCCGGACCGTCCCACAGAGCAGCCGGCCTGCCCGGGGAGAGGGCTGCGGAAGCTCGAAGGCTAGTCTTCCAAATCCGTTCTAAGTAGCTCTGCCACTCTCCTTGAACCTGCGTGTGAGTTCTGCCAACAGAGCTGTGGTCTCCTGCGTGAACCAGAAGTGTGCGAACAGCCGGACCGAGCAACACGGGTGTCGATGGACTCACCTCAGACACGTCCGTCTCCTCCGCCCGGCCGAAGCTGGAAGTTTCCTGTGACACTCACGCGGTCTGTTAACGAGTGGCTGTAGTCAGTTCAAGGGCGAGCCTGACCTTACAGCGCAGGTCATGAAGGAAGGACGGGAAATGCGCCCACAAACACGTGATGGACCACATCCTGCGTTCTGAAAATGCAGCCACCTGAGTTCCAGAGTGTCATACACATGGAGACCGGGCCAACCAGCAGGCGCTGGGTACCCAGAAAACAGAATCCGGCAGCTCCCTTTCCTTCCATTCTCCTTCCTTTTCTCTCATTCTTTCCCTCCTTCCTTCCTTCCTTCCTTCCTTCCCTCCCTCCCTCCCTCCTTCCTTCCTTCGTTCCTTCGTTCCTTCGTTCCTTCCCTTCCCTCCCTCCCTCCCTCCCTTCCTTCCTTCCTCCCTTCTTCCCTCCCTCCTTCCCTCCCTCCCTCCTTCCTTCCCTCCCTCCTTCCCTCCCTCCCTCCTCCCTCCCTCCCTCCCTCCCTCCCTCCCTCCCTCCTTCCCTTCCTCCTCCCTCCCTCCCTCCCTTCCTCCTCCCTCCCTCCCTCCCTTCCTCCTCCCTTTCTCCTCCCTCCTTCCCTCCCTCCCTTCCTCCCTCCCTCCTTTCCTCCTCCCTCCTTCCTTCCTCCCTCCCTCCCTCCCTCCCTCCTTTCCTCCCTTCCTTCCTCTGTAAGGATGTTACTGATAGGTGTTTGTTGTTTTGGGTTGTTGGTTGGCTTATTTGGGGTTTCCCTCTTCCTGCAGAGTTCTATGTCTTCCGAGTTGCTTCTTCTTAGTTGCAGGTGTTGGACGTGAGACCCGTGCTGGAGGCTCTCCCCGGCTGGCTCCTCTCTGCTGAGCACAGGGCGCCGCATGGTGACTGGGAGCTCTGACCACAGGGAGGCTACCTTCAGGGAGCCCTGCTACTGAGTAAGCTGTGCACTCAGGGGACCTCCAATGTTAGCATCTTTGGACCTGTCCTTTTGGCCAAATAGCCAAGGGAAGTGTCGCCCAGTGTCCTCAGTGGGGGGTGAGCTTCATCCTTGAAGCCGCTGATGAGAGCAGAGCATCATGGGAAGCTCTCAGCCTCCAGGGGGCTCACACTCGCCTGGCCCCAAGTTCTCAGTAGAACTCCTGGTATCCAATCGCGCCCATTTCCTCCAACTTGCCAAAGAATAAACGTCCAGACTTGGACCATGCAAGCAGGTAGGAAAGAGACGGCCACCTGTTACAGAATGGAAGAGGGAACTGGAGGTCTGAGTGCTTCTCGAACAGACATCTAAACATCACCCTCTTTCCAGAGGGACCAGCGCCACTAGGCACCAGGCCCCTTGAGGACCGTGTCGTATAAGCCAGCCGGGCTCTAAACTCGCCCAGCTACCAGCACCGGGTTGTTTTCTGGGCTCTGCATGGCCACCTAGCCTCTCTCCTCTCCACCTGCCCAGATTGGATCTCGGCCCCTGCTCTCCTTTGTTCTGGTGTTAGTGCCGATTCCGGAGGATGCAAACCTAGACGGTGCCTCCCATCTTCCGCCTTTAACTGGAGGGCCAGCCCACACTTCCCTGACAAAGGCTCCAGAGATCGGTGTCCCCAGAAGTGACTTTCTTGTGTCCGTGTCACATCGCATGCAGTCAAGTCTAACTCATTTCCTGCTGCCCCGTTTTCCACGGAGACGAGAGACAGCTAAGCCAGGTCTCCCTCGCCCGCACTGCCAGGTGCTCTGTGCAGCCCACTGCCGAACGGATGGGAGTGCCTCCCCCTTTTTGTTAAGAATCCTATTGATTTTTAATTTGTGTTTAATTGGAGTTGATGACCCATTGTGATTCCTTAGGTCATTATGTTTGTTGTTTGTTTGTTTTAGCTCTACTTACGCCTAGCCGGTCATTCCTTACAAGTCAGGCAAGGTGGAAGTAAGCAATTCATTCAGGCAGTCAGTCAGTGTTCACCATCTCCTGGTCGCTGTGTAACCCCGCGGCGGGACGTCACAGGCTCTGCCCACGGGGACTATTCTGGTGCAGCGTGGACTCCGGCGCTCACAGCCGGAAGCTGGCCGTGGAGGCGTGGTCTGGCCCGTGTCCTTCGGGCTGGCTGGCTCCCAAATGGGCTTGGGCTCGCTTCCAATCTCCCCTGAGCTTCTCCTCTGCAGTGTGATGAACCGTCCCACGACTATCTCCAACAGTTCACCCGAACAACGAGTAATCGTCGTTGAACGCCTTTGGGGGGGGGGAGCTTATAGTTGCCCTCAGCTCACAGTGGGCACATCGCTGGCCTTCTTGGCACATTCGTTACCTTTTATATGTAACATGAAAATGCCACTTCTCAAATCTTACCTCCTTCCCCCCCGCGTGCTGACGGGCACGCCGCAGAAGAAAGCAATAATGCATGTGCTTTTCTAATAGGGAATTACAATGTTTAACTTAATCAGGTAAGTAATGTATTTAAAGTTGCCATTCAAAGGCTGTTCAGCTAGGTATGCATTTGTAGGAACCAGGCCTGGGACAGCTGGCGTGCCATCTATTCGTTTCAGGATCACGACGTACAGACAGAAGATGGGATCCAGCCAAGGGACCCTCCCCTGTGGTAGTGGCTGGCAGAGCGACTGAGTCATTCGGCACGAACAACATTAAGACACAAGATGAGTGTAATAAAAGAGCTGTCTCTCTTGTCACATTGTGTTCTGACTCCCGTGGGGGGTGCTTGAGGTGTGATGGGCTCAGCACCTCGCTCCTTCAATGGGAGACGAGCAAGGTCACGGGCCGCTAGAGACCGGACACCACCTTGTGGTAGATCACAGGAAGGTGGACGACTGGGTTCCCCAAAAGAGAGACCCAACTGAGTATTTGTTTGACGATGCCGACGGTGATGGTGTCGGTGTTATGCCAAGAAGGACCCTAAAATCACAGAGTCATCGCTTGAGCGCTTAGTGGTATCCGGCCCCAGACAGAGGTTTCAGAGGTATTACCCCAGTTTCATCTTTATACCCCTAAAAAATAGTCACCGTGATTCAGGACATCTTACAGAATAAGGAACTAGATGCTAGAGGGAGAAAAACAACAACATACCCAAGGTTTCCAGCCAGGTAAGGTGAGCTGGGGTTGCCACGGGTTACAGCACAGAGCCCGGAGCCCATGGTCCTGATGGAGATGGAAGGGGCTCCCTGTATCCCGACTCCACCACATCCTGCCCATCGATCCCAAGCCGGGAGCTCAGGGGACCCGCCTGCCCACGCTCGATTTACAATGACTTTGCTGCTTCTAGTTCATCGTTAAAAAACAGTTGTACTTTGTATCATCTGGCCGATGTCTGTCCCGCCTGCCGGATACGATTTGCTGCGTCTGACAAATGAGAACTTTAAGGAGACACTGACTTTAATAATGATTTAAACCGTTCCAGAACGTCTTTTGAAACACTGAACGCAGCCTTTAAACATTAATTAGTTTTTGGAGTTACTAATGAAATCATAAAATTAACTGAGACGCTGGCCCTTTGCCAAGTGCTTAGCTTATCAATTAAAAACTTCTGGGATCCTGGACAAGCCATCCCATATCCGGTGGCCACGTTCACACCCGCTGTTTTTTTTTTTTAAATATAACACGTGAAAATACCACCTTTCCGTGGGTAAAGTGGAGAGTGCTTATCCCGGGAGCCCACAGAGGTAGGCTGTTCTGATGGATAGATGAGCGATTCGTTGTAGATCCTTGGTTTATTCCTGGGCTTCTCACGTTTCATCAGCTATAAAATGGAAATTACAATACCTTCTCTACTCCCATCAGTTCAGATGAACTGCCTCGCAGAAGTAAAGAGAAAACCCAACCCCAAGGGAAGCCATTATTTTGCTATGCTTATACCCACAAAATAAAGCAGAAGGATTTGTTTCAGCCTCCTCCTCCTCCCGGCTCCTCTGTCACCTCCCTTGTGAATGCTAGCTGACCGGCTGGCGTTGTAAGGGAAGGTGCCACTCCCTCAGTGACTCGTCACTGCTCCTGACGTACAGGTCAGGGCCCACTTGAGACAGGAGTGATTCAGAGCCTTCTCGGGCCGCTCTCAGCCTGGGAGGACGTTAGCACTTAACCTGGAAGCCGGGGGGAAGGAAGTCCCCCACTGAGGAAGAAGGTGACTTTATATTCTTTTCGCTGGTTGTAAGCTTTATGTTCCACGTCCAGTGGAACAGCCCCTTCAGGCGGGTTTCTTGGGCTAATGAAATGCTAATGGCCAAGTTATTAGAGGACATCCAAGTTATTTAGTGGGAAGCGGGCCGTGGGAGGAAGGGCTGACACCTGCCTCTGGAGGTGATCAAGGACCACGAAGCCCTTGCTTGGGCACCCGGGCCCCGGAGGTGCCGGCGGTGTATGTGAGGTGCGTATGTGTGTGAGCTGCAGGGGCCTCAGTCAGGCGGTTTCAATCAGAGGGTCTGTGTCCGCTCATGGCAAGGGACGCCTGTCCGGGCACACAGGGTCATCCCACGTCCTTGTAATACTCACCGTCATCGAAAGTCTCCCCTCTTCCTGGGAACAGGGCTGCCACCATGCAGGCACTCACAGTTCCAGGGCCATCAAAAGAAGAATTTTTCCTCTGGGCAGATCCTGCAAAGGTCTGGGCTGGGGCTATCCCTGGAACTGGGGCCACGCCCTACAGGACCCACAGTGAGAGTGTGCAGGTCCCTAAGAAACAATTCCCTGTTCCTATTACCAGAAGACACCGTAGATACTGGATGATGGCCAACAGCCAATGTCCAGTATGCAGACCTGGGGAAGGCATGAACACATCATGACTAAGTTATTTCATAATACTCCCTCGATTTCTGGAAATGAAGTCCAAGTTCTTGGCTTTGGGGTAAAAATCAGGCTTCTTCCTGTCCTTCAGGGGGAGCCCAGGTCATCGGCTCTGTTCCTACCCACATTCCCAACATCCTCAAATGTCGTCTCTTAAAGGCCAGAAGAAACTGCCAATTAAAAAGGCTTATTATCATCATTTGTTTAATGTGCAGAGATGGACACTCCCCCATAGGACAGCATGTACGTTATTGAAGAGAGCCCGTGACCTGGTCTGAAGAGTGGACCCTGGGATTTGCATTTTGCCAGGCTCGGAGGCGGTGCTGAGGACACAGAGTCGGAATGTGACCCACTTCGGTGGTTGGGACCCTTCCGAGGACAAAGAGCAAGCTGCACTGAAGCTCTGTGCCTCCCTTTGAGGTCTCAGGATCAAGACCCCTGCTTCCAATAACCAGTCATCCATTTCACTGTGCTATCCAATCAAAAATACATGTAT
Source organism: Rhynchonycteris naso (assembly GCA_037038555.1). NCBI lineage: Eukaryota > Metazoa > Chordata > Mammalia > Chiroptera > Emballonuridae > Rhynchonycteris > Rhynchonycteris naso. The sequence continues at coordinate 258,731,054 of CM072999.1, read as the reverse complement.
GTGTGTATGTGTGTGTGTGTGGGGGGGGGGGTTGAGGGGGCAGACACCTGGCATTTGTGTGTGGTTTCCTTTCTCAGCAGACAAGGAGGCAGCCTTGCTGTCTCAGTCGGGGACTAGGGACAGCCCACACAGCAAGTGCAGGTTAGGTCTCCAGAGCCAGGACGGACGAGGAGAGTGGAGACAAAAGGGCCATGGTGCACAGGGCCCGAGAGAACGCAGTGACAACTGTGTCCAGAGGGGCACGCCGGGCACAAGCGGTGTGGTCGCCTGGCCGAGGCTCTGCAGTTCATCCCGTAAGTCAACAAGGTTAAAAAGGCAACCCGCAGCCGACCTGCAAGGCATGGTGAGGACGCCTGCCCTCGCGGGCAGGTGGCGCTCAACAGTCGGCCACAGGGTTTGGAGGCCGGCTGGGCCGCTGTGCGCCTGGGTCCCTCTGCGTGTTAGTGGGGAACCTTGGGCAGTTTAATTATCCTCTGTGCCTCACTGAGGTCATACAACCACTGTCACGCTTTTGTTGTAAGAATAAGAGATAACATGTTAGGTGCTTAACAAAACGCTTGGCATAGCAAGCACTCAAAGTGCATGCTTATTCGGAAATTTTATTTTTTAAAAACGGGAGAGATAATAAGAGAGAGCAAGAGGGACAAACATACCAACGCAATTATTCTGAGAATCACATATGTCAGGGAATATCTTCACATTCTTAGGGAGTAAAAAGAACAAAAGATTAAAAACAAAAACAAAAGAAAATGGCCCTGGCTGGTTTGCTCAGTGGTAGAGCATCAGCCTGACATATGGATGTCCCAGGTTAGATTCCTGGTCAGGGCACACAGGAGAAGTACCCATCTACTTCTCCACCCCTCTCCCTCTCGCTTCTCTCTCTCTCTCTTTCCCACCCGCAGCCATGGCTTGATTGGAGCGAGTTGGCCCTGGGCACTGAGGATGCCTCCATGGCCTCCGCCTCAGGCTCTAAGAAGAGCTCAGTTGCTGAGCAATGGAACAACGCCCCAGATGGGCAGAGCATCGCCTCCTAGTGGGCTTGCCAGGTGGGTCCCAGTCGGGGCACATGCAGGAGTCTGTTTCTGCCTCCCTGCCTCTCAATGAATTAAAACAAACAAAACAAAAACAACAACAACGACAAAAAGAAAATAACAGAATGAGATTACAATAGATCTGGCAGGACTGCATCAAGATAATGAAGAGAAAAACAGCATCCCTGCAGAAATTAAAAATGTTTTAGAAGCTGCAGTTCATCTGCAGGAACGGATCCTGCAGAAACTGACTTGGTCACGTTCAGGACGAGGCTGAAACGTCACAGGCATAGGGACGCCCAGATGAAGAACCACCGGAATGACAGAGAAACTGATCCCACTGGACCCAGGCTCTGGGCTGCACGCGGGCAGGGTGGGGGAGGGGCTCCCCTGGGGGAGCCCCTGCCAGGGGCGCTGGCAGCTGGCATCAGCCAGGCTCTTAGCAGGGCAGGTGACACCCACCCCAGGCCCTGGGACACCCACCCCCCACTTCTCCTAGCACCGGCGCTGTCTGCACCGCACCTGCAGCCATCCGCATGACGCTGCGTCTCCCGTCCCTCCCATCGCTTCCAGGCTCGGGTGGAGCCTCACATGACGGGTCGGGCAGGCGGTTTCCTCAGCAGCCGCACTGTACGGTCTGACCACGCCCATCTCCATATTCAGCCTCTCAAAGCACTTCCGTCAATCTGCAGCCTCGGCCACTTGTGAAAACCATTTCTAAAAGCATAAGATGCTCTCTCCCTTGGACTCAGCCCTACGAGTCCCTAGATTCCTTTAACAACACACTGGGGATAACGTCCAAGTTATATTTCCATCATCGACAAGCAATCGATCTGCCTCCAACTCTTCACCTGAGTTCCAGACCCAATTTGCTACGCCATCTTAAACTGGGATATTCCTTACACTCCTGCAGCGGCTGGCGTGAGACCTGCCCTGCGTGACGCGCCCAAAACGTCTCGTTTCTCTTCCCTGCCACTGACTCGCCGTGTGGCGTCCGTCTGACAGAGGAGGAAACCGAGGTGTGGCGAGGTCTGGGAACGTGCCCACCATCATGGGTGGGATGCTATTTGAGCTCAGGTAGGTCTCAATCCAAAGCCTGTGCTTAGTAGAAGTCTCAAGCAACACGAGACCCCCTTGGAAATGCCTCGGCCACGTGCAGAACTGGGGCTTCCCAGAGCGCGGAGGAGCCCATGGGGGACACTGGGCACTGGCTCGGAGCTGCAGACCTTGTCTCTGAAAGGCTATACAAGAACCTCAGCCCATAACTCTCTCACACACCTGGAGGCTCTCCATCAGCGGCAGGAAGCGGCACCCCTGGGCAGTGACCATAATTCGCTTTGAGAATTACTAACCGCTGGCCCAGGGAAGCAAGAAGTCCCAGCAGGCGCAGGAGGACAAGAGGGACACACCTCCTCCAGGATGCCCGCACCAGCAGAACTTGGGCAGCTGACCGGTCACAGACGGAGACACGCTGTGTCCGCATTATTTGCAGAAGGGTTGCTTGACAGAGCCAGGCCAGAGTCGACTGGGGGCCCAGAGAGCCACTTTATGACGGCAGAGCTTTCTGTTAGAACGGAATCCAGCCTCTCTCGGATGGCTTCATTGTTCTGTCCCCTGTCACCGTGGGGATCGAAGGCTGGAAAGTTCAGGAACCTCTGCCGTTCCTTCCTGTTGGCCTTTCTGACCTTCTTATGCTCTACAAAGTCTCTCTGATGCTCCGCTAGCCAGCTCCTCACATGGAGCCCATGCGGCTCAGAAGTGCTTGCGCACTCTCGGGAGGGGTGTCTTCCTCGGGTCCGAGGGTCTTGGGTACCGAGGTGGGGGTCTACTCCATCTCTGAGCTCAGGCCCCTTGGATTCCCCGTCCTGGCTCTACTGCTTACAAGATGGGCAGCCCTGGGCAGGCTATCTAACCTCTGTGCAAACAGTGTCTGAGTGGCAAAATGGGGTGAACGGGAGCCCCCAGAGTAGAAGTGTTTCACTACAGTTAAGGTCATTATGGGAATGAATTTGTTTACACACGCCCGCTCTTCTCCAGTGCCTGGCACACAGCAGGGTTCCAATGGTGTCATTTCTGCTAACACCCGAGTCTCAGCTCCAAGGTTGGCCCGCAGGACACAGGGCAGGGGCAGGGAAGCCCCGTGGGCGGCCAAGATGCTTGCCTGATGCGCATTAACTTGCTGGTAAGGCACTTCACAGACTCTCCCTGCAAGCACGGCCCACGTGGGGGGCAGCTCATTGGCTGTGGTCCCTTCTCCTTCTTTGGGCTCACAGCCAAGGTGGGCACCCACAACTTCTGTGGTGGACAGACTCTAGAGTAGTCCCCATGATCCCCACCTCCTGGTGTTCAGGCCATGGGCAGACCCCTCCCCACGAGTGTGGACAGAACCCATGATTGGCTCTTAGCCAATGGAAGAGGACAGAGGTGATGGGGATGTCACTTTCACGATAACGTTTCGTAAGGTCGCAACGTCCATTTGCTGGAACAGTCTCCCCTCGCGGGTCTGGAGCAGGCAAGGGTGGAGGAGCCCATGCGGCAAGAACTGACGCAGGCTCGAGGGAGGAAGGGTGGGTCAGGTTTCGCCCACAGCCCCCCAGACACTGAGGCACGCAGGCCTTCAGGCACGGACAACTGAATTCTGCCAACAGTCACTGCAGGAGAGAAGCCAATCGATCCATGGCTGAGCCTCGAGATTCGGCCACAGCCCTGGGTGGCCCGTGGATTGCAGTCTCACGTGGCCCGGAGTTAGATGACCCAGTCCTGTATGGACTCCTGACATTCAGAAGATAACAAGCGTGCGGTGCTTTAAGCTACTAGGCATCTGGTCATTTGTTATGGAGCACAGGAAACTGACGCATGTGACACCCAGGCTCTTCCATAGGAGCAGCATCAGCAGGACACACATACGTACAGGCAGACAGAGAGACTATCAGCAAGGGTCTCCTGCTGTCCTGCAGGCTGAGAAGGCCCGGCCCAGGGCAGCTGATGGTACACTCTAGTTCGCGTCTGCGGGCCCGGGAGGCAGGGCCGACCGTGGGGTAAGTCACGTCCAGGTCTGAGTCAGAGCAGAGAACTCACACGCCTGTCCTCCCTCAGAAATCACATTCTCCGTGCAGGCTTTCCCTCTGCCCAGCTCCTTGAGTGCAAACCCTCCTTCAGAGGTCTTTCTCCGCTACCCCCCCACCCCCGTCCCTGAGGTTAGAAGGATGTTTCAGATCCAGAAATGGGATGTTTTCCAATTATGTCTTTGGTGTTTCATTACTCCAGCCAGGCCATACAAATGCAAACTGAAAATTAAGAAGACTCCCCTGCAATCATGACCCTCCCCCCACACACACCAGATACCCAGGCGACACCACACTGGCCACAAGCTTATTAATGCAGTAACTGTTTCCACTTTGGGAGAGTAAGAAATATCTTTTGGGTCATCTAATTAGCTTTTCTGCTGATACAATTGGGCAGATAAAGAAAAAAGAAGCCGATTTTCCCGGCAACCGTCCGACAGACTGTCCCCAGCAACCTTCTGATGGACCGTCCCCGGCGACCATCCGACAGACTGTCCCCAGTTTATTGGGAGCACTCTTCACCTCAGCCCTCGTGACTGGCATCTGAGCTCCGCTCTGAGTCTGGTCCCTCTGGAAACACAGCGAAGACATTCGTCCCTTAGTGACCTCTCCTCTCTCTGGTCACAGGCTTGGCCGCACCACGGGCTTAGTGGGCACCATGAAAAATGCTCCCCGTATACTGTGGACACTCGGACAGAACATTGTCAGGGAAACTGACGTGTGTCCACATGCACAGAGTGAAGCAGAAAACGCCATGGTTTCCTGCATGAGAATGCCCTTAGCGTGATGCAGGGTCAAACACGCACGCACTGGTTTATTAATGTTCTTCTTTTGAAAGCATCACACATCAACGAAGGTAGCATTATCTTTCTTAAAAAAAAACAAACTAGCAATGTCAGGGTTTCAGTGGGAGAGGTGTGAGGTCTTCCTGGAGGCGGAGAGAATGGGGGCGACCAGCACAGTTTGGGGAACGGGCTCCCAGAACACCCTCACCCCAACCTCCACCCACCCCCACCCACCCCCACCCACCCCCACAGGGCAACCAGCAGGCTGCCTGTTGTTGTTACCACGACTGGCCTTATTTCTGTTTTAAGATTTTCAAAAGGTGACAAATTTACAAGACAAAACAATAATCTATGTCTAAGTCTATTTGATAGGCAAGTGTCGAATGAGTTACATCAAGACGGCTGTGGTCAAGTCTGTTTCTATCAGTTGAGGAAAACGTAGGTACACCGTGGACGTTGTTAACTTTGGCTAATTTCACAAGACTCTTAGGAACGGAAACACTGCATCCCAAAAGAATTGTCCCTGCAAAGTCACTTCAGAAAGCTGTATTGAAAAGAAACAAATTAAAAGTCCCGTATCTCAATATTACAGTATTACAGGCGGGGAAAAAAAAAAAGAAAAAGAAATCATACTATAGTCATTATAGTAATACTTTTTGGCCAATTGAAGATCAGAGCAAATGTGTCCATTTCTACTCAGAAAAGTTCCTCACTGATCACATAAAGAGTTTATTCTCTGACAGTGGAAGTTTGAGACCGATTGCCATTGAAAAAAAAACCAATAAACAAAAACAACAACTCAATTTACTCGATAGCAGCTAGGAGAGCAGATAGTGAAGGGAACAGACCGATCTGGAAGGATGAGCTATAACTGAGTTTTTGCACATTCGTCACACGCTACAAAGTTTGAAATGAATTCCCAGAGTCCTTTCCACACTTATTCACGGCTTTGCTCTTCGGAAGGAAGTTTTTTTCATCCCTGTGCCGACACCATTGCGAAAGGCCCTCTTCCCGAACGCCGTCTCCAAGACGGGCTTTAGAGAGGCCAGGGCCTCACACCTGTCCATCACGAACGGGCAGCGGCTCAGCAGGAGGAGAAGGGAGCCAGGTGTTCCCGACACCTGGCGATGCAGACAGGGGAGTGGGGTGAGGGGAGGGGAAAGGAAGAGAACACAGCTTCAGAGTTAAAAGTTGATTTCAACAGTCAAAACTTTCAAAATTGTGACAGCCATAAATCCAACAGACCCAATCTTTCTCAGGAGAAAATGTTGCTAAACCGTGACACACCCTCAAAAAAACACCGTACTCCTTGAAGTGATCTAGCCTCTTGTCTAATCTGTACACGCCTCACGTCACTCCGCTTCGTCCATGGGCAGAACGGTCCTGTCACTAGCATTTTGTAATGAACCTTTCAGGTGACACTCATGCGTCCTGGGAACAAATTTTTGTGTTTTTTAAATTTCACTAAGACACACAGTCCACGACAACCAAACTCCAGGTTTCCAGGGTTGGTCCGGGGGCCCGTGCCAAGGTTCTCCCTAAGGTGTCTTGCTACGTAAACGGTGGCATCTCTCTGTCTTTTGACTTTGGTCCAGTTCTTCATTGGTGTCTCCAAGGATCATGGTGGGGGCGCCTAGCTATACAAGGAAGAAGACTAGACCCTTCAAGCCCACATTTCCATCACGCGGCTGCAGTTCAACCCCACCCTCTGGAGTGAAAGAAACCAAGTTCAAGACCAAAGGGACATGTCCCGAGAACCAGGGTTGATAAGTGCTTGGGGTGGGCACCACCCAGCAGCAGGTAAGAATTTTCAGCACTTTGTTATATGTCCTGTCCTCCTCGTGATTTCAGGGGAAGCACAACACTGCCCGGGCACAACTACACGTGTTACCAACAGCCACAGGAGGAAGATCACGGATGATCTTGGCTGGGGCTACAGGGTCTGTGTGCATCACCCTGCTCTGTGAAGCAGGGGCCACTCAAGGACCATTGGTCTTGGAATGGGGACATCAAATGGCTTGCAGGTGGAGAGGGACTGGAGTCAGGACATCTGAGTCCAAGCTCATGGTTTTCAACTCTACGAGACCGGCAAGAGAGAAAAGGGTGAATGAACGCTTTTATTATAAAGAAACATGCTACACAGTAAAAATGACATGTTTTCCTTGCCTGGTGCAGGAAGGAAAACTAGGGGGGTGTTGGGTGACGGGCCGTTGACATGGGACCAGAGAGTATACGATGCCCCCTGGCATGCTTCGCCCACGACGAGGATGCTTACTGACGAACCCCGCAGTAGGGGCTCCCAGGAAATCATGTCCACTGGCTTCCGGGGAAAAGATGGGGTTTTCTTTTTACTTTTTCCTTTTTGTAAAAAAAAAAAATCTGGGTATAGTCAGAGCTTCAGAAATACTGATCATGGGAAAGCTAGTCAGAAACTCTCCTTTGAACACCCACAATGTGTCTTCCCCTGAGTTAACAGAGTAAGTCTGAGCATGATATCATACCATCGACTTTTAATCCCCAGCAAGGAGGAGCCTATGAGTCATGTCAGGAAAGGAAGCATCACAGTTCTTTCCAGAAATACTCATCATGCCACCTTTAATGTGGCAAGAGAAATGCGTCGGTTCTTGTGATGAGGTCCCGGAAACATCCCTAAAAAGATGCTGATGCCCTTTGCGGATCCTTGGAGAGAGCCTGGCCTGAGCAGACTCATTCACGGAAGGATATGGTCCATTTGCCTGGATGACAGACACATACGACAACAGCCTCTAGCTTCTTTGTATAACCTCATGTTCACCCTCAACAGTCCAATGGATGCCATTACCACGTGACGGATGACAACGAGAACGGAACTGTCTCATGCCAAAGCAGAAACACGGGAGATGTGGCGGAAGGAAGAAACAGCTCATTTAGGGACGAGGAGATCTCGCAAGCACCTTAGAAGGAAGTGCATTCTTAATTAAAGAAATAAAACTGCACACAAGCGCCTCTCGTTCAACAGAAGTGTCAGGCACGAGCCCTCGGGGAAGGAATGGAAAGTCATTAGGCAGACAGACAGTTGAGAAAATACACCAGTTTCTGGGTGGTGAGTCAGCGTGGTCAATGCGGTGTCTTACAGAACCAATAACCCAGTCAGGGTTGCACGCGTGGTCAATGCGGTGTCTTACAGAACCAATAACCCAGTCAGGGTTGCACGCGTGGTCAATGCGGTGTCTTACAGAACCAATAACCCAGTCAGGGTTGCACGCGTGGTCAATGCGGTGTCTTACAGAACCAATAACCCAGTCAGGGTTGCACGCGTGGTCAATGCGGTGTCTTACAGAACCAATAACCCAGTCAGGGTTGCACGCGTGGTCAATGCGGTGTCTTACAGAACCAATAACCCAGTCAGGGTTGCACGCGTGGTCAATGCGGTGTCTTACAGAACCAATAACCCAGTCAGGGTTGCACGCGTGGTCAATGCGGTGTCTTACAGAACCAATAACCCAGTCAGGGTTGCACGCTCCTAGGAGTCAGACAGGAAGAAGAAACCTAGATTAAGTAAACAGGAAATGGAAAAATGACAGCTGCAAAACCAGATCAGTGAGAACACCGACAATCGAAACAGCCGGAACGTGACGTTTGGACACATTTATTATTTACCATTTAGTTGATATCTCGTTATCTGAAAGGGAGGCTCGTAAATTACATTGATGTTAGTGAGTCCAGCGTGCCAGGCTAAGTTTCAGTGAAGCAAAGTAAAAAGCACAAAACATGATCAGTGACAAAAAAAAATGTTTAAGTTGTAAATAAAGGGTTGACATAAAACAACAAATACCATGTAGAAATAGTATAAACATCCCCAAGAAGAGGCAGGTCCTTTCTGGATGCCACGAACAGTTCGATGAATAGAATTAGAATTCTTGAATACACATAGGAATTAATATTTCATGTGATGTTTTATTGAGAGCTGACATTTTATCTACCTGCCACCCTTGAACCATGTCAAGTGACCATGGTCGCACAAGGAGGACATTCGCTGTTTCTGAAAAGCGACCCGTTGGACGTTGTACAATACAGTTGGAAGGATTAGACATTCACTCGGACTATGCATGGATGAATGAGGATGAATACATTGTCAACGGGCAAAGCAATGGACATTTTCCACTGAAATATTTTCCCGTGCAGTCGCCAACTTCGCAATAATCCCAAACGAATTGTCCAGCGTGACCTATCGTCACATAAATGTTTATGTTTACTAATTTCATGACTCTCCTGATACTTTTTTATTTTCATTGGAAGCTCTAACAATAAAGAAAAAATTACTTTTCTGTCCCATCTATCTCCCTTAGGGTTATTTTGAATTCACACACTGCACAGTCCCAGGCATCCAGGCAAGAACCCCACACGGGGGCACAACGCTTACCTTGGGAGATGGAACCGGGTAGCCCCACAACACAAGCATCGCAGAAATGGACAGAACGAGAATCAGGTTGAGCTTGAATGCGCTGCACGTAGGAACAAAGAAACACCTCGGATTAGTATCATTCAGGCAAAGGATACACTCTAAAAAAAAAACAAATCATGCACAAATTCAACATTTTTCTTGGTGGAAAAATGCAGTCTTTTACCTAAACATTTTGGACTTTCCCAAATCTCGGCAGTTCGGTGGTTTTACTGGCCGATTCCTCACCTTCACTGTCCGACTGTCTTTGGGGGGGCCCTTTTATACCAGAAAAGTTTAGAAGTAAAAAACAAATGTCATCACGTCCCATCATATGTGACTAATCGGTCTGGTCGCGGCCTTTTGTTCTTGTTAAGTTTCAAAAGGACAGTAATGTGTCGGCATTGTCACTAAGCTCCCAGTGATTGACTTTATTTAGTTTGGCATTAAAAAATGCCCTTCAAAAGCACTGTCTTCTAAACGGAATCATGGTGATACCGATGGCCAGAGGTCTCAAAGGGAACCAAACGGTTCGTTTTACTTTGAGTTTAATCACTTAGAAGGATGACATCATCTCTTTAAATGTCCCAGGCATCTTGTTCCGAAGACCAACACAAAAAGGATCCTTACAAGATCAGGGAGAGTGTATCCCAATAAGAATGCCTGCCCATTATTTATATTTTCCACAACAAGTTTCCTTCCTTCAGGACTTCGGAGGTTAAAGCCGGGACACAAATGTCACTCCCCTCCCTTTGCCAATGGTCATTCAAGTAGAGGAAGGGCACTGTCTCTACCCTCTCCCATGTCCATGCCCAAATTCTCAGGGTCCTGGGAGCGCCCGCCTGCACGGCCCCTCTTTCTCTCCGGGAAGCCTCCGGGGTCCTTGCCCGTCAGTGGGCACGCCCATCAATAAAACGGCTTCAGGAGCGCCGAGCGTGAACAGATGTCGCCGAGGCTTACAACGGAGGGAGACATCAAAGGAGGTGCTTTCCGCTTAGACAACGGGTGCTTGTGAGTTGAAGCCAGCACTTTTTTGAATACAAAGCCACTGAGGAAAACCTGTGCCCCCTCACGAGGAGCACCTTCTGGGGGGCAGAGCGGCCCGATGTCTGAGACCTCGGCTGCCTCTCCATCAGCGCTGGCTCCCTTTCTTCAGGAACGGCCATGGGGGAGGCTTCTCACGTGGCTGCCAATCATTCAGTCACTGTTCACCTACCACGAGGAAGAAGAGCGGGTGACCTGGCCCCACAAGGGAGCCCAGATCACAGAATGAGGGTCACGTTGGGAGCAAGGGGCATGTGATCAAACCCTTTGATCACGGTCCTTCTGGGGACATGATATGGAGTGAGTGGCAGCTGGGAGAGACCACGGCACGGACCACGTGTGCCTTGACTTTCAGTCTCCCCTTAACCCCGGACGGGATAACACAGACGGACGGAAGAACGGCAGAGGATGACGGCATCCATGATTTGGTCAGCGACGAGCAGCAACTCAGTCTCTAGATCTGAGAAGGCGCCTACTACAACGGTCAGTAAACGGTCAGTTTAGCAACGGAGCCACAGGTGGCGCGAGAAAAAGGAGGGTCGGCTGGAAGTTGAAGAATCGGTTGAGTCCCCCGCCCCCGCCCGCCCGCCATGTCCAGACTGTCTGTTTGGGCAGAGGCCGTGGGGATATTCCAGGAAGAGGGTGGAGCCGCAGGTCTCCCGGCGGGGGGGTCAGGCAGGGGGCAGCAGCCGTTCCTCTTCTGGAAGCCAAAGCTGAGCAAGCATCAGTGCTCGGCGTTGAGACCACCATGTCTTCCCTGACACGGCCCCAGCACACGAGCCTCTCCTGGGGCACCCCCTGTCCCGGGCAGGGCAGCCTCCACCATTCCAACCAAGGCTTCTGCATTGGACCTTATTAACCACGGGACCCAGGCTGCAGGGGGGCAGACCAGGCTGCAGGGGGGCAGACCCGAGTGCAGGGGGGCAGACCCGGCTGCAGGGGGTCAGACCAGGCTGCAGGGGGGCAGACCAGGCTGCAGGGGGGCAGACCCAGCTGCAGGGGGGCAGACCAGGCTGCAGGGGGCAGACCCAGCTGCAGGGGGGCAGACCGGCTGCAGGGGGGCAGACCAGGCTGCAGGGGGGCAGACCCGGCTGCAGGGGGGCAGATCCGGAGAGAGCGCAGGCCGGGGGCCTGGGGCCTGTAAAAGGCCCTGTCCCTGGAGGCCGGGCCGAAGCTCTAGCATCTCACCTTCCTTCCCAAGCTGTTGCTTGTGGCCTGACCACCTAGAACAGGAGGAGAGCCCTCTGTTCCTCAACCGGGGTCTTGATCCGGAGGCCCCCACTCAACACCATCATCGCCACATCGCACCCGCCTTCTCCTGTAAATGTCCAGTGACCAATGGTTGTTTTTGCTTGTTTGTTTGTTTTCTGTTGTTATTTTTAGCCAGTTTTTGATTGTGGGAAGCAGACAGATATTGAGCACCGGATGCCTGCCAATGTGGCGTGGCTTCTGGGCACATCACAGAGGGGTACTGGGGTCTGGAGTCAGGACCCTCCAAAGAAGTCCAGCTGCATTGGCTTACAGGGTTCTGCCCGGGCCTGGGCCGCCTCTCTTGGTGACTGTCTCTGTAGTCACCTCTAGATGTCTATGACAAACACTTATGATGCCATGAGAACACGCCAAGACCCACTGTCAACGCAGAAAGGAGAGGTCAGCATTCCACACCGTCTTGAAATGAAATGGACTGTTCCCATGAGACGTTTACCCTCTTATTTGTCACCGTAGAACTGTCTTACGAGTCAACCGAGCCCTCTTCACATACGTCCTCGTGACATCGGTGTTGAGAGCCAGAGTGAGCGCGGACAAATTCTTTCTTGACTTTTGCTTCTCGTGGGTCACCCCGACTGTTGGGAGACACCCTCTGAATCATGCTTCAGAAGTTCAAGTGCATCATCAGACATATTTTGGATGGAAAAGATCAAAGCGGGCCTCTTGCAATTCCCAGAGCTTCCCTTTGTAAACACCAGGAGCCTTCCCGGGAGCACCCCACCTTATTGTTCTAGGCTTTAGCTCTCCCCTGCAACTCGAACTTGGAAACTGTGTTCAAACGATTTTAAGGAAACAAGTGACAAGCTGGAAAAGGTTATCAGTTCAGTATAATTTAGAATTTGGGTGCTTTTATATATATAAAAAAATTCTACATTTGATTCCATTGTTGCTAATTATGATGCACATTAAGCCCCGTGACATTCAGCAAGGAAGGAAAAATCAATTTACTTTTACTGGCTTCTTAATTCATACGGCCGCTATCCTCTGAAAGTATAATTAAAATGCAGAATGTGGCTGAGTGCATCTTCTGGTTATCATACTCGAGCCAGAGAAATGAGAGCCCGTGCAGCGCTGAGGTTAATTTATTGAAATAAATCTTTGCTTCAGTTCATGCTGACTCCTCAAAGGCGCGGTTACAGTTCCCACATCCGCACCCAGAGGCGGCCCAGCGTGTGAGATCCAGGCTCCACGGCAGCCAAAGGCAAAGGGAATCCAGACGGTGACAGCGGCGTCTAGAAGTGCGGGCAGCCTTCCCTGGTTTGCTCCGGAACGCCTTGTGAGTTCGCGATGCTGCGACTGACATTTTGGGCTGATGATTCTTGGTGGCCGGGAGCTGCCATCGGCATTGCTCAGCAGCATTCCTGGCCTCTAGATGTCCACAGTGCTGCCACCCCTGCCGTGACAACTGAAAATGGCTCTAGACACCACCAAATGTCCCCCGGGAAGAGGGGAACCAAATCACCCTCAGTTGCTAACCACCGTTCTAGAGATAAACTTTATTCTTTCTCTCTTTCTCTCTGAGATTACTACCATCACTTTACAAAAATATTGTAGTTTGTATCAAAAAAAAAATAAAATCTGGTTATTTTTAAATTTTATTTTTATTTTATTATTTTAGAGAGGAGACACAGAGTGAGAGAGAGAAAGAGAGAAAGGGGAGAGGAGCTGGAAGCATCAACTCCCATATGTGCCTTGACCAGACCAGTGCAGGGCTTTGAACTGGCGACCTCAGTGTTCCCAGGTCGACGCTTTATCTACTGCGCCACCACAGGTCAGAAAAAATCTGGTTATTTTTAAAAGAGTTCCTCAACCCATTGCAAGCTGGCACCCTCTGCCAAAACCACCTGTTGAAGTCACCAAAGTTCTTCCCCAGTGGGCGGTCACCTCTCTGCTCTTGGGTCACCTGACCTGGCAGCAGCATTGGACACAGAGAGCAGCTCCTTCTTCCTTGAAGCACTTTCCCCTCCCCCACCCACGACACACGCTCTCCTGGTTTGTCCTCCCTCGCCGAGGGCTCCTTTACTGCCTTCCAGGACCTTCTTCCTCCAGCCGACCTCGGGATGTCCCGTGCACCCCGGTCCATCTGTACCTCCATCTCATCACTGCCGGTCTCCCTCTTGCACTTTTGAGGTGGGCCCCTAACACCCCCCAATCAGCACTGCTTTCTCTGACGCATCCCAGGGTGCCATATGCAGATACCCACGTACTCTGCGCAGCCCCCAGAGGCTTGTCCCAAGTCTTATCCGGTCCTTTCTGTCTCTATAAACACGAATGGGACCCACGATTTGTTGGCGTTATCTTCGACTCGTCTCCTCAACCTTCACAACAGCGAGTCCTCCCAGATCGTCCCCCAGGACAGGGTCTGAATCCAGCCACCTCTTCCACGTGCCCATCGTCACCATCTGCTGGGACGCCGGCCGGTGAGATGACCACTGAGATGAGGATAAATGGGCAGTGCTCTTTAAGACTTGTTTCCACTGCTGGGAGGTGTCGCGTAGGTGGGAGGCCTCTGTCCGGCGGCAGCGGTAAGTTGTGGAACTTCATTTTGATCAAGTTGGCTTCAAAGATTGAAAGACTGGAAGAAAGTTGCCCACGGTCAGAGAAGACTGGGGTTAGAACTCTTGATGGGGACTCTTCTGACAGGTCCATGTTCTGTCCCAGGGTCCTACCCACCTCCCTCTGAGGCCAGGCTGAGCTCGGTGTCCAGGGAGACCCGGAGGGTGTCCACTGCAGACCCAGCTTTGGGCCTCCGTCTGCTTTTTTACTTCCCCAGGAGACAGCAGGCCCCTCCAAGACCACGTCCAAACCTGGTGCTGAATTCTGCCTCATCAGGTCACTGTGTCCCCTGCAGTGGCTGCCATGGTTTCCTGGAGCACCCCAGAGGGCACCCTGTAGGGGTCACTGCCTTGCCGGTCACTTGGTTCTTCAATGGAGAGACCTCAACCATACGGCTCACTTAAGCAATGGGTAAGAAAACCAGCCGCGGGGAGTCTGCCAATGAGGGCGGCAGGTGTCACACCTGCAGGAGGGCACAGGCTAGGGGGGCCCTCAGCCACTCCCACTGCCACTGGGCCAGGAGGCCAGGAGGGGCGGGGGTGGCTCTGAGAGACTCTCTCCTTGCAGGACTCCCCGAGATTTAGGAAGTTCTCCTGGCTGCTTGGTGCTGCGTCCACCTTTCCTGATGGCACTTGCTTCCTTCCAGGAGACGTCTCAGCCCCTAAGTCCTTTTTGTGCTTGCATATATTTTTTAGATTCCTGGGTGAATCTCAAGAAGAGGGAGGGTTAGAGAGGGGGTGGACTATATTTGGGGGGTTTCTAACTACAATGTCGAGGCAGTTCCTCAAGGAAGGGGCACAGAGAGGCAGGCAAGGTAGAGTCTCGGGGCGCAGCCAGAAAGGGCTGCCCTGTTCCCCAGGCTGCGAATCGGACTGGCCCCCTGGCATCCGGAGCTGGGAGGAGCTTCCATCAGTCAGCTTCGAGCCCAGATTTGAGCGGCACAGATGATCTGGTTTTGAGAGATTTGTAAGGACCTCTGTGTCATATTCCTTTTGAAATTATTTTACAGCGAAAGCCTGAGGACTTGCCCAACTTGGCCTACCTACAG
Organism: Rhynchonycteris naso; assembly: GCA_037038555.1. Taxonomy (NCBI): domain Eukaryota; kingdom Metazoa; phylum Chordata; class Mammalia; order Chiroptera; family Emballonuridae; genus Rhynchonycteris; species Rhynchonycteris naso. The sequence continues at coordinate 258,715,836 of CM072999.1, read as the reverse complement.
CATGGGCAGAGCTGCAGGGCAGATGAGTCATTTCCTGTAGTCCTACGTGGCGCTCCGGGGGCGGGCAGGGCTGGCAGCGGGACACAGGGCACTCTTACGTCCTCCCGCGATGACACAGGAGCCCCAGGCTGTGCCACCTCTTGTCATAGCGGGGAGAGGGCCCGAGGGCTGTGTCTGTCTGCCAGCGTGGATGACGGCTTCACAGGCTGCCCAGGCAGATGCGAACAGAAGGTGCTACTTGAGAAAGATGTCAGCGTTACAAAAGAGACACCTGTCAAAGACACACCCCCTCTTTGCTTTGGAATAAAGAGCCGCTGTGGAGTCTCGGCGGAGCTGAGCACAGAGCGTAGAATAAACACGTGCTTCCCCAGAGCGGCCGCGAGAAGGAATTTCCAGTAACACCGTGGAAGGGCAGGTCCAGGGACGTGAAGGACGTGTCCCTTGATTTTGAACTCAAGTAGCAACCGCCACCTCTCTGGGCACCTACTATGTGTCAGGTCCGCTAGCGACATTCTGTCACCACCACCCAGTGTGGCAGACCTTGTAGCCCGAGCCACAGAGGAGGACCTGAGGTCCTGCACGGGCAGGGTGCAAGGTTGTGAGAGACAGCTGTGGGCTCATTCGGCCCAGGACAGCCTGCGGGAGGGGAAGCTCAGGGAATTAAAGGAGTGGTTACACCCCTGTGCCCGGGACAGGCACCTGGCTGACCCAGCTCCTGGGCAGCAGTCGCACACGGGCGGACGAGGTGGGAGGCCACTTAGCCAGGAGGAGAGTTTCCATGAAAGGATGTCAGACTGGCCATGCAGGGTCACAAGACCTGACTCAGGTGGGTTCTTGGTGAATGAGAACCACTCCACCAGGATTGTCCAGAAAGGGTCAGGGAGGCCCCGGCCAGGAACCAAAATCAGGCAGGCTATCTGGGAACCTCAGACCTATGGTTATGCGGAGAAAATCATTGTGGGCGAGTCAGGTGTGAGCGATGAAAAGAAGAAGGCCAGGTAGAAAGAAGGAAGGCTAGATGACGACGTGCTTTATTAAGCGGGGGGCTGGTGGTGTTGGGATCACGGGGGCGTTAAGAATTCATGTCTAGGACAGCATGACCCAGAGAAGGAACAGGGAAGATAAAAGGCATAGACCATAGGAGTTAGGCACAGTTAACCGCACCCACGTCATGTTATGTTTAGCTAAGATGGCAAAACCGTTATAGAAGGTTTAAGCAATAATTGCATGAACTGTTTTTAAAAATTGTCCACTGACCACTTGTTACTACGCCATGTGACTGTGTGTAATCTTCTGCCCACCTTTAGCTAACTGCCAAGTTTGCTTCTGGATCTGATGCTTGGTTGCTCAGCTATATAAGCTATAGTCTGTAAGTGCTCAGTGTGACTCCGCGGACAGCCTTTTTGAGTGCTGTAGGAGCTCACCCCTGCGCAGGTTTGCATTTTGGCCATAAAAATTCTTGGAACTCCTGAAAGTCTCCGATATTTGTTTTGCACCCGGCGAATGCAACAGTGGCAGAAAGAGCCTCCGTGACGGTTGACGCAGATTCAATGACACTTGTGTCCCCTGATTCAGGTGAGCAATGGGGAAACGTGGAGGGCGGGTGGTAGCCTCAGGGTGTGACCTTGTCTCTGCCTTTGCTCTGTTCCTCAAGGACACTCACTCCTTCCTGCTTCTGAGCCTTTGCACATGCTGTTCCATCTTTCAGACATGCTTTTCCTCTCTCTCCATAGGCATCACTCTCTCCATTTCCCAGAGAAGCATAAATGCCCCTTGTTTGGATAGGCCTTCCCTGAACATCCCCATCGGAGGCACTCTTCAGGCCCCTGTTTGATTCCTTTACAAAGCTCATGACAGTTAGTGATTATTATATATATATTTTTCACTAACACAATTCTCATCTGACTGTTCCCACAGAATTCACAAATTCATGATGAGAAGTCACGTGTCCCTTATATGCCCTGGCATCCCCGGAGCCCATCAGCATAGCCCTCAACACACATTTGTTGAACAAGTGCATTTAGACGCCATTCATATTTACAAAATGACACATGTATTACTCAGTGTAGGCGCGGCTGAAGTAACAGATATGCCCAGCAGGTCCCTGGGTCAAATACACACAACAGACTTTGTTTATGCAATCCTGAGTAGGGTGTTCCTGGGCAGTGAGGGGACCTCGTAGATGTGGCGGTAAGGCGCCTGTCTTGTGCCCATCTCAGCTTATCAGTGACCAATGTTGTGGCTGAACCAGCCCTATGGCCCGTTGTGATCACTCAACACTCCCTTCAGCAGTAACCATCAAGGGAAAAAAAGAAAGATTTGTTACTCACGGGTCCTAGAAGACACGCTGCACGCCTGTGGCCACACAGTATGGAATGTGAAGCCCTTGAAGAGAGAAAACACGTAACCCATAGGGTGGTCAGTTATCGACCAAAGTCCACCAAGATCTCTGAAACAAAGCAACAGGGTCGGGGGAGGGGCAACCTGGCCCTTTATCTGGTCAGGGGACCGGTAGGTAGGGTATTTGTTCGGATGGTTGTCTTTGAAGTGGACGCCCCTCTGTAGTGAACGCACCATCAGAGTTTACGCCACAGGCTGAAGCTCCTTCTACCTCGAGACTCCAAAACCACCCAGGGCTTTGCCATGGGAGTCACCTGGCAGCAGAGGACAAGGACTCAGATCCTCCAACTCTGGCTCCAAAGTCGTGGTCCCTCCTGGTGGTGGCAAGGGGGCTGGAACAGGAAGGAGCCTCTGTGAGGAGACGGACTCTGATGAAGGACAGCCATGTCAGCCACAGAGTGGACGGTGAGGTTCCCTGGTCTCGGAGGAGGGACCCAAGGACGGCCTGAGCTAAGTTTGGTGGCTGTCAGAACCATGCAGAAGGGTTTAGGGAGGTGCTTCTTTTGAAAGTAGGCCTTTTGACTCTGTTGTCCTGAAATTCCTCTCTCTACTTGTCCCCTTGAAAAAAAAAATGTATTTGAAATTGTTAATGAGTAGCATTCATTTTAAAGTTCTTCTTTGTTCCTGAGTATTTAAGCTCTCACTTGATATTGCTTCCCTTTATTTTATACCCAAAAAACCATTCCCGGCTGGCATTTTAAATGTAGGTAACTGAACGTGTATCCTTCTGCTGGGTAGTAAGTGAAGATCCTGCCCATTGTTGGCAAAGCAGGTCGGTACTGTTTACCTCTCCGTTGAATCAACCTCCCGTAATTTGGGTTACAGACGGCACCATCTGTTTCCGAAATCCACTTATCTGCAGTGGAGCAAGGAGGTAAGAACCTTCTTGAGCTGGATTCAACCCACCCCTCCCTCTGACCAGCTGCCGTCCTCCCTGCCCACCTGAGAGAAAGTTTGATGATGGACGGATGGCTGGAGCCCCAGGCCAGCTCAGCCAGGACGGCCCGGCCCTCCTCCCAACCAAAGCTGCTGCACCCCGCTCCACACAAATCCCAGAGCCCAGGGAGAAGAGGCTGAGAAAGCACCCTGAACCCTGCGAATACAAAGAAGCGCCTGTTGCCTGGGCAACGACTCCCGTTGTGCCCTGGGATCAACGCAGACATAGTCTGTCAATTCCCCTCTTGATGACACTCTCATCCTGCTGATGTGCGGCATATTGAGAAAACCCTGACATGTGATACCGTCTGGACAGCCATCCGCAAAATCCGATTAACCCTTTTCAGCATTAACCGTCTCTCCCTGACACACGGAGCTGCTAAAACTGCTGAGCACGAGTGCACTTCATTTCAGGTGATAATGCATCTCCGTCCCAGGCCTCACTTGCCAACTTGTGTTGGGGGTGGCGGGTGGGGACGGCTGGATAGAACTGGGTTTAAACTACCTGCTGTATTCTTCACAAACCAGAAAGAAACTTCGGGGGAGATAAGACAGCTGGTTAGTAGCCATGCCAAAGACAGGTTTTGGGAGAATTAAACTCCATCCATTCACTTAGCTAAGTCATCTGTGAACGATGGTTAAATACAGGGGGGTCACTCAGAGAATTCCTTCATTGCCGTTTGTCTGGGAGTCGAGTCACCCTTACCAGCAACACGGTTAAGAATTGGGGAGGCTTGTTCCGCTAGAGCCAGGGCCCCTCTATCCGCACCCTCTCCCACCTGCTCGACACAAAAAAAAAAAAGGAAAGAAAATGTGTAATGAGAAACTCTATTAGTGGATACATAAATTTTCAGTGGTTGTTTCCCCAAATTGCTAACGACCCATATTTCTACCCAATTTAGAGATGTTATCCTAGGAAATTAACCCACGCACAACAATTAATGCCAGAGATAGACCGCTGCTGTTGGTGCGTTTTAAATCCCAGCGGTGGAGGATGGGGAAGGGGGGCACTTCTGACTCGTGCCGGGGGAGGGGAGAGCTCCTGAGCTCCTGGGGAATGCAGGTGGGCAGGATCAGCAGGTGACATAAACATCGGTGATGGAGGCAGGTTCATTTATGTGTGTGGGGGGGGAGGTGGGGACTCTCAGCACCAAGGTCGGTTGAATAACACGCAGTAAGGAATTCAGGTTCTAGGTCAGTCAGGGTTTCTGCTCTCAGAAGGCAACAGGATCCCATCGCCTGTAAAAGCCCTACTATGTGCCCAGCAAGGTGCCGAGGGCTGGGGACTTGAAGAAGTCTATGTCCCAGTTTCCGTCCTTCACAGATTTACAGTATGGCTGGAGAGAGGCATGCAAGAAGGAAACGGGCCGGTCAGGACTGCCTGAAAACGTCAGCGGGATGGCGCGGGAATGGGACATTCATGATGCATTTATCCCACCCCTGGTGGCCACTGCAGACACCACTAATCAATGGTGCAAACACCACTAATCAATGGTACAGGCACCACTAATCAATGGTACAGGCACCACTAATCAATGGTGCAGACACCACTAATCAATGGTGCAGGCATCACTAATCAATGGTGCAGGCATCACTAATCAATGGTGCAGGCATCACTAATCGATTGGGACACTTGTTTTTCTATATTTATTTTTTTGGTCTGAACTGAGAGGTAACCTCTGCATCTTTTCCCACGTGGCCCCCAGGCAGGCACTGATCAGTTGTAGTCGTCATGTACAAAGTCGCCCGCGTGCCAGCCACCCCCTCCCCCAGGCGGAGACAGTCTGTACTGGGGAGGGGAAGATGTCCGCATGGGTCCTTCTATCTCTGCTGATACTACAAAGGCCCATCCGCCCACCTCCTGAGAGCTGAACCGGAAGCCCCAGAGAAGGGGTAACGCCCTTTGGGACAGAAAGCCTGAGTGTGGAAGAGCCGGCAGGAACCCCACGGGCGAGCGCAGGCTCTCTGATGTTATCCTGGTGGGGTCTGGGGTGTGAAGGTTCCAGCCTAGTGAGAGAGGAGGCCACTTGTTCCAAGCCATTTAAGGAAAGGGTAGGATGAGAAGGTCTGACCTGAGTCCCCATCAATAATTCCAAAGGACGTGAAGCTAGTCTGGAAGGAGCTCTTGGCTTGGAGAGAAACAGGACCTCCAGGGGTGTGCTGAGGTGGGGGTGTTTTAACCTTGAACAATAGATAACGCCATAGAAAGTAAGACACATTTTGTAGATGCCAGAGGCCAGGAACTGTCCGCTTGAAAAGAGAATAGTCCTTGAGACCGGCAGGTGGTTATCTTTAGAGCAGAAGTTGTCTTTAATTCATTCAACAAATACCTTCAGAGTGCCTACCCTGTCAGACCACAAGAGCAAGCAAGATAGACCGGAATGCTACACACTGAGACTCACAGCCCATGAGGGGAGGTAGCGTTCTCCACCCCACCCCACCAATGGTGACAGGCACTGCCTAATATGTTGACATATTATTGCATTACTGTCTTACGGTTGCGGCACCAAATGACCACAGACAGAGCACTTATGACAATTCAAATTTATTTCCTTAGAGGTCAGAAGTCCAAAATGAGACTTACAGGACTCAACTGAAGATGGTGTGGGCAGGCCGGGAAGGAAGGAGCGCCTGCCATTTGCTACAGCATGGGTGGGTCCTGAGGACATTGCGCTCAGGAAATTAAGTCAGACTGAGAAAGACAAACACTGTATGATCTTACTCACGTGTGAAGTCTCAAAAGCTGAACTCATGAAAACAGAGTCGAATGGTGGTGAGCAGGGCCTGGCAGGAGGAGGGGAGGGGGCCTGGGGAGAGGTGACTTAAGGGCACAAACCCTCAGTCTATAGATGAACGGGTCCTGAGGATCCAGTGAATAGGAGACTAGAGCTTGATTGTTCTCACCACACACACACACAAAAACAAACCTACAAAAAAACCTCCAGAAAAGCGATAATTATATGAAGTGTTAGAGGTGTTAGCTAACACGACAGCGGCAATCCTATTGGGATATAAAAATAAATCAACACATTGAACTGACTCTGCCAATTATACCTCAATTAAAATAAATAAATACCAAACTCATCTAAAAGGAGGCTGTGTTCTGGAGGAAATCCATTTTCCCTTCCCTTTGCAGCTTCGGGAGGCTGCCTGAATTCCTTGGCTTGTGGCCCCTTCCTCCAGTCTTCCAAGCTACTCCCTGTTCCCCGTCCCTGTTCCCGTCATCATGGGTCCTTCTCTGATTCTGCCTCTGCCTCTCCCACTTCTCTTCACTAAGGACCCTTGGGATGGCATGGGGCCCACCCAGACCACCCAGGATGATAAATAATCTCCCCATCTCTAGATACTGTAACATTACCACCCCTGCCAGAAAGTCCCTTTTGCCACCTCAGGTGCTGTCACTGGCTGCCGGGATTAGGACAAGGTCATCTTGAGGTGGCTGCACTTCAGCCTTGCAATAATTACTATCTATTTTGTTTCTTTTTTAATTCCTTTTACTTTTTCCCCCTCCCCGTCACTGCTCAAGCGGCCAGAAGGGCTTTCTCTGTGAATCCCGCTGCCCACCCCCAGCCTCTGGGGTAGCAATGAGAAGATAAGGGAGCAGACGGCTGCGAGCTACAAATCTATGGTGTTAATTGCAGGAGCCAGGCTCTTGAGAGAGAAAAAGCTCATTTGAATTCCAAAAAAACCTTCGTTTGGAAAATCAAAAGCTCAAGTCTAAAGGATGAGGGTATAAAGTTAATCCATATATAACAGATTAGAAACAGAACGCGTTTGTTTCTGTCCAAAGGAGGACAGGGCGCTGCCCAGCTGGCCACGGGAGCCACCAGCCCATGGGCAACTGGAGTGAATCTAGGAACTGTGGGTCCCTGAAAAGTCGGCAGCCCTGACCTACTGCTGAGGTCAAAACTCCAGAGGAAGGGTGGGGAGCGTGAACCCCGGACAGCAGGGAACTGAGGGGCTGCCGTCGACACCCCCAGCACTTGGGGCAGACAGGTGTGGGCACCCTCCTCCCCGGGTCCTGGAGTTCTCTGCACCCCACAGGGCATCAGGAAGGTGCCTGAGATGTTCTTATCCCCTTCATATGGGTGTGGGAAGGCCTGACAAGGAGCTGAAGGCCCCAAGTTTAGGGAGAAGAGGAGCTGCAGACACACAGGACGGGATGGAAGGATGAGCCCCACCCCAGAGCAGGCCCCCAAGGACAAAGGCAGCCTCGGCCCCAGACTCCACCCCTAGTTCCAGGTGATCCAAGAGCTACTCCATGCTGATGACACGTCTGGCCAGAAACCCAAGGGAGTGGGGGATGAGGAGGAGGGGAGGAGCCTCAGCTGCTTACCTGGAAGCCCCCTTTGGACCCCAAGTAAAGCAGGAGGCACCTGGGAAGCATTACTGGGGTATAGGAAACAGGGGTGGGGCTTTGGTAACAGAGAACACGTGGACCGTCAGCAGCAGACCCCGAGTCCTGTGCAAACAGTGCTAAGGGCATCCAGGGGGAGACCGTGGTCCCGACCGGGTTCAGAGACAGTCACCCGTGGGGGGCTGTTTGAACGGAGACCGACAGACCTTTGTGCTGTGTTGCAGTAACCGGCTCTTTGATCCCCCCTTTTGGAAAGGGTAAACCCAGGGTTTCATCTGAACCATCTACTAAAACATTTTTCTCTCTAACTGTCCCTTACAATCTTGGTACCTTAGAGGCTGACTTGGAAGAATAAGGACTCGTCAACTTTACACAGCTGACCTGTCTGCAAAGTAGGCGGAAATAAGAAACAATTCTCCCGTAAGCCTCAGGACACTGAGGTGGACAGCACCCCTACAGGGTAATCAGGGACCTCGGCTTCCCGATGGGACAACGGGACATGTGTGCTCTGTAATTCCGAAGCATGGACACTCTGGACTCATTGTGGTTTAGAGTGATGACTCCCCACTGCCCAGAACTCGAGGGTTCCCATGTGCCTTCTGGGGACATATGAAACGATTTGATGTGTTCATTTCCTCCTGAGACTACCAAGAAGGAAAGAAATGCAAGAAGATGCTGCATATCCTTGGATCACCATGGTCACGGCAGGATGCCATGCGGATATTCCGATTCGTCCCTGTTTCTATCAGGGGTCTGCAAGGGGTCTGCCCGGCACAGGCGCTTGGGGGCTGGATAAAGACACGCGGGTCAGGGAAGGTCCTCGAGAGACACCAAGGTACAAAACCACAGTTCTGTGTGGCCGCGGCGTACACTCTGTGCCGTCCACCTTGTCTGCTGTCCCCAAGGACCGCGCTCTAGGCCCTTGCTCACAATCCTTCCGACAGGCGGTCCTTCCCCGAGTAACCAAGCCCGCCCCGTCGGCACTCGGATCACCACGTGGTGCGGTGCGGCTCCTACAAACGACCCCTTTTCTGGTCTTCGCTCCTGGGGGGTCTGACTCAGCACCTCCACTTGCAGGTACCTTTGGGGAGGTCCATGCTGGTCAGGCCTGTCTGGGGAACCACCCACATGCAATTTACTCAAGAGCCGGCTGCAGGGTCAGCATCCCTCGAAGGAGGATGAACTGGCTGTGAGATAGCAGTTAGGCATCTCCGATGGGAGCCGAGCAGATAGAGCATCTCTGTCCGGGGTGCACATTTGAGGGCTTTGTGGGGGAGTGGGGGGTAGGGGGAGCTTTTAAAAAACATGACGCTTGGCCTCTTTCCGGACCACACAAGTCAGGAATCCTGCGGCAAAGCCTGGGCGTGGTTACGTTATTAGCGCTTCCCCAGAGGACTTTAGGGAAGCCACATTTGAGGATGCCCGAGCTAAATAACAAACACCCTATTCAAACGCAGGTCAGTTCGGCCGCCTTGTGCTGAGGTTCGAGGTCATTCAGCCGAAAAGAGTCCTACTTGCTTGTCGAGTTCCCTTAATAGCAGCCTCGACCTGAAGGCTCAGAGTCTGTCATCAGGTGGGTTGATCTCAGCCACGCCACGTTGCAAAGGAAAAAAGCAGTGATGCTCAGGGAGGGAAACGTATCAGACGAGCTGATGTAACTGCCAGGGAGGGGCCTGGCCCACAGGCTCACCACCCACGCCAGGGCTCTGGCTGTCCTGTCCCATGTTCTGCAAAGTTTGTGGGTTTTTTTTGTTGTTGTTGTTGTTTTTAATTTTATGAAGTCAGAAGCGGGGAGGCAGAGAGACAGACTTCCCCATGCGCCTGACCGGGATCCACCCGGCATGCCCACCAGGGGGCGATGCTCTGCCCATCTGGGCTGTTGCTCCATTGCAACCAGAGCCATTCTAGCACCTGAGGTGGAGGCCATGGAGCCATCCTCAGTGCCCGGGCCAACTTTGCTCCAATGGAGCCTTGTCTGCGGGAGGGGAAGAGAGAGACAGAGAGAAAGGAGAGGGGGAAGGGTGGAGATGCAAATGGGCGCTTCTCCTGTGTGCCCTGGCTGGGAATTGAACCTGGGACATCCACATGCCAGGCCGATGCTCTACTGTTGAGCCCACCGGCCAGGGTCTGGTCTGTAAAATTTTAAAGATGTACTGCTGTGTGGTTCTCTCTCAAGTTAAAGGTAAGTTGATAATTGCATGTTTGAGACTCACGTGAATCTCTAAGCGTGACTCTGAGCAGCAGGTCGACGTCCAGGGCAGGGGTGAGAATCCACACAGCCACACCCTTTATAGCGCACACAGAGGCAAGGATAGTCTGGTTTTCTGTAATGCTCCTAAGTTCCATCTTACTAGAATACGCTACCATACGACCCAACAACCCCACTTCAGGGTTTTTATCTGAAGAAATCAAAAACACAAATTTGAAAACACGTATGCATCCCTCCTGTGGTCAGTGCAGCCTTCTTTACAGTAGCCAAGATAAGGAAGAAACATGGGTGTGTCTAAGGAAGATATGGTACGTATATATGATGAGATAGTACGCGGCCGTTAAAAAATAAGAATGAAATCTTACCATTGGCGACATCATATATGGACCTCGCGGGGGCTGTGCCGGGTGAAATACATCAGACGGAGAAAAACAAATACCCGATGATCTCACTTATATGTGGAACCTAAAGAATGAAATAAGTGAACAAAGAAGACAGAAGTAGACTCTTGGATCCGGAGAACAGACGGATGGTTGCCGGAGGCGACGGAGACTACGAGACTGAGACCGGGTCAAAAAGGGGAAGGGACTGAGACGGACTCATTGGGAGTTACAAAACCCGTCACGGGGATGCCAAGGACAGCGTAGGAAACAGACTCAGTCATGGTGTCTGGTGCCAGGTGGGTACGAGACTCATTGACAGGATCACTTCATAAGTTATACAAATGTCTAGCTCCCGTGCCGTACAGCAGAAACTAACATAATATGGTATGTCAACTGTAATTGAAAAATAAAATAATTTAAGTATGATACAAAAGGAAGAAAAAAAAAAAACTCCAACTCACCCAAGACAAGCAGTTAAGTGAATCAAAGTTTGCAAGGGAAGAAAGGAAAGAAATATATATATTTATATTTAGGACCATGCTTTCCAATTTGCTGCAATCTGTAGCACCCGGATGCTAACGACATTGGGTATAATTATTTCTGTCTCAATGTTGCCAACATACAGCATCGTAACTCAGACCGCAAATAAGAATCAACTCTGCTGTGCTCACCACACAGCAGTAATTACGTTCTTGGGTCGGTACAGCTCTTTATAGCCTGGCGCAAAGTAATTACGTTATGTTTTATTTTATTTTTATTTACTTATTTTTTTTGGGGGGGGGTGCAAGGCATGTGAACCTGTGGAAATGACAAACCGTGTAGTATAAGAAAAGTCTGTGCTCCTAATGGGAAAATAGCAAAGTTGGCCTATTAACAATTCCAATCTAAGTGAATCAGCTGGAACCGGGGGTCAGCGGGGGTGGTGGTGGTGGGGGGCTCCCTGCAGGCCAAGTAGCCTTCCATGTGGATGAGAGAAACAGCTTACTTTGTGCCCAGTAAGGACAGAAATGGACATGTGATTGTGGAGAGAGCCCTGCAATGCACACGGTCCATCCAGGCCGAGAGCTGAGGGTTGAGTTACGTCATTGTACGGCCGTCTATTCTGGTCCGTGAATGAGCCACACTTGTTTATTAAGGGCGCGGGGAGGGTTGGCATGCTGCTGGTTTGAAATGTGATTGAAGGGAGTTTCTAACACATCTGTGATGTTTTATTCCTTCAACTGTAGGGTGATTATACAATATTGGTTATAATACTCTCCATATTGTTTTTTTTCCTTATTCATTGGAAATCATTGATAATTTCTGTGATGGTTAATTTTAAGTGTCGATTTGGACTAGGCTCAGGGACGCCAAGCTAGATGGTGGAGCATTAGTTGGGGGTGTTTCCAGAAGGTACTAGTATTTAAATTGGTGAACTGAGTAAAGCTGATGGCCCTCGCAACGTGGGGTGGGGTTCCTTGAATCGGTTGAGGGTCCGAATCAAAGAAAAAGGTGGAGGAAAGGGGAGTTCACTCTCGCCCTGCTCGGCTGAGACATCTCCTGCCCTCAGAGCCCCTGGTTCTCAGAAAAGGAGGTGCTTAAAACCTTAGTCTGGTAGACCAGAAAGGTTGTTTCCTGAAGTCTGCTCTGAGACTTCCTGATTTGTAAAGTAGACTTGACACAGCAGTATGTGGTAACCTCTAGAAACTTCTGGCAGTGAGGGGAGCATGCTACTTGCTTGTTCTCCCAAATGCAATTCTCTTCCGCTCTGTGCTGGATCTGATGGCGTTAGTGATGGGGGGGAGTTGGAGGGGTCAAGGACCAGTTCTGCATGTTGGGGCTAACAAGGGCATCTCAAGTTCAGCACAGGGACCATGTGTCCCCATCCTGTCCCCCGTCAGCATGTGCCTTCCTACAGCTGTGGGCTCAGGTGGTGGGAGGTGACTTTAGTCTTCCAAGACCCGCCTGTGGTCCTCTCTCTGAACCACCCTTACCTGGAACCTGTGGAGGGAGGGCTCAGGGGAAGGCCTCTGAGTACCAAGTCCACACCTCCTCCCAAGCACCCCCTACCCAAAATAAGCAAACCCAGGCCGGTCTGTGACCAGTGACAAAATATTTCTGTCTTGACTGGTTGTATGTGTCAATTAGGGCAAAACACTACAAAGTCAGAGGATCCAAAGTTATGCAATGTAAGGACACGTTGAAAAGATTGAAACAGGAAGTTCTGCATTTGATTCCCAGTCAGAGCTCATAGGAGAAGTGACCATCTGCTTTTCCACCCCTCCACCTTCTCTCTCTCTGTCTCTCCTTCCCTCTCTCAACCCTCCTGTAGCCATGGCTCATTCCAGTAAGTTGGCCCCAGGTGCTGAGGGATGGCTCCATGGCCTCTGCCTCAGGCACTAAAATAGCTTGGTTGCTGAGCAACAGCCCAAGATGGGCAGAGCATCGCCCCCTAGTGGGCTCGCCAGGACGATCTGGTTGAGGTACATGCAGGAATCTGTCGCTCTGCCTCCTCCCTCTCACTTAATAAAAAATTAATTAATGAAAAAACAAGATTGAAACACTACAAAAAGAATTTCATAAAACAGGTTGTCTTCCTGTTCTAGACTCCCAGTCTGAACGGAAGCCCATGCTTTGAAGTTCCTTGCATGTACACTCAGAGACTGTCTGAGTGTGTACAGACGAACTCACAGTGGGCGTCGTCGTCGTTATCCTGACCTTACTGGTACCATCCCACGAGCCAAATGCTAGCTTTTAGTCTTACACGGTAGGAAGTCTTCTATCATTTCCTAGTTCACTAAGAAGATTTTATTTCGTCAAGAGGGATGTTTCCTTTTTTTTTTTAACATACAACATTTTGCCACCCACGGTGTGAAGTTCATTTGATTGTTCTTCTTTGATCAGTTACAATCTTGAACCCTAGTCACAGACCTCCCAACGCCCAGTCACCCAGGCGTTCCGGAAGCATTCCCGATCATAGGAGGGTCACATTCAGCATTCAGGGGCAAGTGTCTTCTGCCGTATCTTTGGACTATGTATTCACGCCCATCTGATAGCGTCGCTTCCCCAAGGACACCGATGTCGTACAGCTACGTCCGCTCCAGCCTTCCATCAACAGCTTCTCTTGGCTCTTCTCAGCTCTTGCTGGTTCCCACTTGACTTCCTTGCACTGCTCCTTTCGAGTCCCGCCGACCAGCGCGTTAGCAACGCCGGCATCCTTTGCTCTGATTTGAATTTGGCATATTTCCCCCCCCTTCCGACGACCTGATTTCTCTCCTCCGGTTCTTGCCTAAGCGCTTCCAGGTTCTTTCTTTCTTTCTTTTTTTTTAAACTTTGTATTTCTATTTATTTTATTTTATTTTATTCATTTTAGAGAGGAGACACAGAGTGAGAGAGAGAGAGAGAGAAAGAGAGAAAGGGGGGAGGAACTGGAAGCATCAACTCCCATATGTGCCTTGACCAGACCAGTGCGGGGTTTTGAACTGGCGACCTCAGTGTTCCCAGGTCGACGCTTTATCCACTGCGCCACCACAGGTCAGGCTCCAGGTTCTTTCTCATGACCATCTGTCATCTTCCCGTCTGCTTTCGAGTTTTGATAGCTCCTTTCCGTGTGCTTGTTTTGTGGTGACCACGCTGTCATTTATGTGTCCGTGTCGCAGAGGAACGCTGGTCCCCAGACCTCTGCTGCCCCGTGGCGTACTTCTTCCTCCGTTGTGTGTTTCAGAACCCCACTGGAAGGGATATGTTCTTCGTTTCCTTTTGCTGTGTGCCCTGACTTATGAGGCTCACGTGGACTTTGTTTTGATTGATGCTCACCTTTAAGTGAGTCTTTCCGAGGCCAGCCATTTGCTCAAGCGCAGCCCAAAGCGAGGGGATCCAGGACAGTGAGCGGGGACACAAACTGATGAGCATTGAGTTCTGTCCACTGGGCACAGTCCTCCCATAAGGCACAGCTCTGCCCGGAGCGTGGGCCAGCGCCCAGCGCAGCCGGCCAGTGACCGCCCCTTCTGGGGCTGTTTCCATCTGACCTGCGCACTTGGAACAACAGCTGTGGAGCTCGCCCCCGCCAGCTGTCTTCTTCCCGTCGTAGCGCTCAGGCGAAACTTCTCACAGAGATGCTGTGTCTGCCCGGGTGCTGCTTCTGCTCGGCCTCAGCCGGAACTCTGCAACGTCACAACACACGCCCCCACGACCCACACGTCCAGGTCACCACGCCACTTAGTCCTGAGCGTCTGGCTTTTCTGCCCAACTGGGCAGAGCCTGCACCCTTTCTTGGGACCCCCGCTGCGTCCTCCTGCTGCTGGCCTAGCGGGCACGCAGGCGTGTCTCCTCCGCCGGCAGCTGGTGTCCAGGCAACGGGAGACCCTCTCACTCCGTGGAAATGCTTTCGGCTACAGCCAAGCCAGGTGATGTTTCTGAAAGCACGGCTCGGAAGCCCAGAATGAAAGGCGAGGCGTTGAGCACTGAAACACCAAGTGGCTTCTGGGATGTTGGTCACGGATGATCAAATCTCGTCGGGGACTACAGTGTGTGTCGTTTCCTGTGAGAGTCTCCGTGAACCGGGGGAGGCGAGCAGACTTCCGAACACAACTCCCGCCGTCTGCCTGTCCTCCCATGAAACGGGAGGGCTCCGGTCGGGCTGCTCAGCCTCAAGGAGAGGAGGTGTGATTCCAGCCTCCCCAGCGTTTGTCGGGGAAATGTCCTGCCGTAGAGGTGGACGCGATGGGTGCAGGTAATGAATGCACGTCAGAGGCCCGACCAGGGATGCTTCACGTCTAGATCTGCCTCCAGCCAGCGACCGGGATGCCGGTAGGAAATTAGGAAGCGCTGGACACGGGGGTCAGGCAGCAGCACGGTGACGAGATTGATGTGGTGTGGAAAAACAGAAAACAGCTCTTGGCTGAACTGAAAGAGTGTGAGTCCAGGCAGCAGGGAGAATGATCCTGCAAAACCCACTCTCTTGGGCAGAAATTGCAGGAACGGAGAAGCCATGGCCTCTCCGACACACGGTGATTGGTTTACCCAAGTGGCGCGACGCAGTTGTGCGAAAACAAAGGGCCGATGGGAGAGACAGGTTTGCAAGACATCAAATAAATACAGAGCAACATCAAGAAATGGCTGTCTTCCCTCTTCTTGGACTTCTGGACTAAAAGGAGAACCACTTTGCCTGACCAGGCAGTGGTGCGGTGGGTGGAGTGTTGGCCTGGGACGCGGAGGACCCAGGTTTGAAACCCAGAGGTTGCTAGCTTGAGCACAGGCTCATCCAGCTGGAGTGTGGGGTTTCTGGCTTGAGCGTGGGATCATGGACATGACCCCAAGGTCACTGGCTTGAAGCCCAAGGTCGCTGGCTTGAGCAAGGGGACACTGGCTCTGCTGTAGCCCCTGACCCCCATCAAGGGACATACGAGAAAGCAATCAATAAACAACTGAGAAGCTGCAACAAATAATGGATGCTTCTTATCTTTCTCCCTGTCTTTCCCTCTCTGTCTCTCTCACTAAAATAAGAAAGAAAGAAGAGAACCACTTCAATTCTGGGACATGATTGAGGGGACTGGATTATTGACCCCCCCCCCACACACACAATGTTTGTTACAGACTCAGATGCATACCCAGCCATTGTCATGCTACTTTGCAGCAACCCCCCACCCCCCGATCCCCCAATATTGGAAGCATATTCTTTCTCAGCCTATTATTTTGAGCTTGAGCATATGACCTTGGCCGATGACTTGACATTTTGTAAGCATTTAAGACCCCAATTTTATAAAAAATGCTTAGAACTTTCAATGAGTTCTGTCTGTCGTCGCCGCACTTTTTAAAAATTGTAGTAAGATAGAGATCACATAAAGTTGACCACTGAGCGTCTTCCCAGCTCGGTGACATTCAACCTGTGCCTGTCGTACAACCGTCACCACTCACTGTCTCCAGAACTCTCTTCACTTTGCCAAACTGAACCTCAGCTCATTCCCAATCCGCTCCTCACTGCCTCTCCCCAGTTGCCGCCATCCACCCTTCTGCTCCGGCCCCGTGAACGTGACCCTGTGAACTTGACCCCGTGAACTTGACCGCTCTCGGGACCTCTGTCGCCCTCTCTGGCCCTTGCTCTCCTTCCCCCAGGCCTTCCTGACGCACTGTTCCTACGTGTCACCTTCACGGTCCAGTCTATGGTCAGTGAGGTGACCGCACCCCCAGAGTCCCCCCCCCCCGCCCCTGTCTCTCATCCACATCCTGTCCCCAGTGTCTCTTCTGAGCTCCAGGACCCTTTTGCCAGGGGCCTAACAGAGGGGCCCACACCGACGTCCCACGAGCCTTCATTCTGGTCTGTGTCCTCACCCATCTTCTCAGCCTGAGCTACTTATTGCTGAGCTACTTTCTGATCCAACCCGGAGGTCACTGTCACCTCCCTCCCTCGGATCTGCTGGTTTCCCAGACCTGTCCCACGGTGGCCTCAAGACTACCTGCTCCTTCTTGCTGAGGCTGCTGCTGCTGGGTTAGCTTACCCTGCTGCCTTTGAGTAAGGTCTCCTGCCCACTACTACTGGCGGGTGGGGGTTGGGGGGCGGTGGCCTTGACCACCATGTGGATTATGCCAACCCCCTGCTCAAATATACCCGATGGCTTTGAGTCCCCCAGCAGGGGCAACACCGAGCAGCCGGTGGCCTGGCCCCATGATGCTCAGCCCTCAGCCAGGAGCCAGCAGAAATGGGAAGAAAGTGCACTCTGGTTTCAGCCTTCACTCCAAGTGCCCCCGGGCAGAAAGCGTCCACACCCCCCAAGTCAGCCCCTTCCCCATCTTTAAAACATGTTGCTGTTTTCAGGTTTAAAAGGAGAGAGCTCTTAGCACACCCCCATCTCTCCCGGACTCTGTCCTTGTCCCACCCGCAGCCCTGAGGAGACACCTGTTGCCTTCCACACTTCCTGCCAAGCTGCTTCTGTCCTGGTTTGGACCCCAAATTCCACCCCAGGGGTGAAGAGAGGGCAAGGCTCCCTCCCTCTGAGTTGTCCTGTTCGGTCCTGCAGACGTGTCCCCGTGCACTTGGGACGCATACCCTGTCCAGCGTGGGGCTCAGCACTGTGGGCGCCCGCCCTCCTGACTCCATACCAGCTGTTGGTCTGCAGCTGCTCGGGCCCCGTGGGCACCGCAGCCGGATCATAAGAGGCTTCTGTGGGGAGACACTCGGATTAGCGAACAACAGATGGTCTCCTCTCTGGAAGCCTTTGCCATGTGCCCGGGCTCAGCAAACATGCAGAGGTCAAGTCCTGGGTTCGGCGGTCTGGGGCACGACTCGCCCGGGGCCTAAGGAAGGTACAGCGCGTCCCCTAACACTGAGGTCACCACTGTGACCCGAGAAAGCCGAGGCCTGCTCCCAGCCTCACTTGTCACTGGGTGTTGTGACTATCAAGCCTCTTCCATCAGACGGAATTAATTTTTGAGATGCAGGAGCATGAGAGAGGCAAGAAAGACCCCTGCCAGGAAATGTGGATCTCAGAGGAGCTGGTCAATCACAGGGCGCACATCCTTGGATGTGCTGTGACCACCCACGGGGCCCCCAGTCGGGCCCCTCAGACCCAAGGTACAGCGGAATGAATTTAAACTCCATCTGGGGACCCGTGGGCTAAGAGGGAATACGTATGCAGACCTCGCCCCAGCGTGCGCTTTAAGAGTAAGTCCAGGCCCAGCAGCGTAAAAACACAATTAAACTCCCTCCGCTGGAAAGAGCAGAGCAGGCGTACGCAGTTTCTCTGCCCAGAAGGGCACGGGCGGCTGGGGAGCAGCTCCCCGTCCTTGGACCTCTGAAGTGGGCGTCACTCACCCGTGACTGCGCACAGAAATCAGCTGTTCCGATTCTGCCGAGGAGACGCGGACAGACTGCTCCTCGCTCGCGGCAGGCTCCTGTGCCAGGAGTGAGCCTGGGGACCCGACCGGGGACGTGAGAGTCATGAAAATACAGGTCCATTACAGAAAGCAGCTGGTCCTCACCCTTGGACCGGATGACGAGTCTGCCGTGGCCGCCCACGGAGGAGCGGGCGAGGAATACGGTGGAACCCACAGGCTGTCAGGACGAGCCATCTAGACTCTAGAGCCAGCGGCCCCGGGGGGTGGGGGTGGGGGGATGGTGGTGGGCAGGACAGGACTGTGGGCAGATGGCAGAGAAATCGGGGTCGTGCTAGAGAAGGAAAGCTGGCCTCCAAATAATCTGGGGGCGGCATGCTACCGTCTGATACGCAGGAACCGAGGGGGACTGGAGGGGACCAGTGACCTTAGGCTCCTAAGAGGACAAAGACCCTGAGACGGGCAATCATCAGAGGACCAGACGGAACACGTACAGGCACCTGCCACAGGGCTCCTCAAAGGCGGATTCTGAAGGCAGGGAAGCTCTCTCCGCTGTCTGATAAGGGCGAACACATGACACAGGCGTTCAGCACCCACAGAACGCAGGGCACAGAGAGTAACAAGGTAAACCACGAACGTGAGTCAATAATAACGCATCAGTACTGCGTCCCGACACCAGGGCAAGACGGGAGTGCCGGGGGAACGAGCAGGAGGTGGGGGTGGGGTGAGGGGGTGAGTAAGAGAACTCTCCGTACTTTCTGCTCAGTTTTTCTGCAAACCTAAACTGCTTTAACAAAGTTTATTAATTAAAAAAAGAAAAAAAGGCAGCTGAAACCCTGAAGAATAGCCACACCTCTCTCTCCTCATTCGTGTGTGACACTGGACAACGTCCCTCGGACGTCAAGCTATATACTCCTTAGTATTATTGTGCAGTTCCAGAATAAGCCTTATTTCACCTCAGTCTTGTTGGGGAGCCTGCCCCCTATTTGAATTTTTTAAAAATTTTTTTCTTTTTATTTATTTATTTTAGAGAGGAGACAGAGAGAGAGAGAAAGGGGGAAGGAGCTAGAAGCATCAACTCCCATATGTGCCTTGACCAGACCAGTGCAGGGTTTTGAACTGGCGACCTCAGTGTTCCCAGGTCGACGCTCCATCCACTGCGCCACCACAGGTCAGGCGAGCCTGCCCCCTATTTGAAGGTATGTACTTAGTTCATAGTGAGAGGTAAGGTACGCAGTGGGGAGGGGGAACTGGCAGAGGAAGGACGGGAGAGGAAGGAGGGAAATGTCACCTGCCTCAATCGAGACAGCGTGCCCGGGACTGGACATGGTGATGCCTACGGCTCGTGTCCGTGGATGGCACCGTGGGCCTGTGCCGGCCGTGGACGCCGAGGACCCGCACCCTCGAGGAGCTCACACCCTCCTGCAGAGCACAGCCACGCTGTGGACCGACCGCAGCGCGCTGGGAACCTCACCCTCGCCGCTGCTTGTACGGAGAGGTTAAATGGGAAACCATATGGTTATTTCTAGAACTAGGAGCATCTAGAAGCACCCAGCAAACATCATGCTAATAATAAATCATTAGGTACCTCCATCAAAAGTCGGATGGCAGACTGCCCCAAATGGCCACAAAGTCACCCCATCGGTGTGTGTACACTCCTTCAAAGGGCTGCTTTGCCACGGGTCCTGTAAGTGCAGGTGTCTCTGTTCCTACCTCTTAGATATGGCTGGCCTTGTGACATGCTTTGACTTTGGAACTGGGAGGAAATACGAGTGTAGCTCTAAGCCGAGGACCCCGGAGGGGCCGTGCAGGTCCTGCTGGGGTCTCCTGGGTCACTGCCCTGCGAGCGTCACAGGAAGAGGCCTGGTTTCACCGGTAGCAGTGAGCTCCAACGTGACAGTGAGGCTATCACAGGCCACTCGGCCCTGGTTGAGATGCAGATGACCACAGACATGTGAGGCCTGGGTGAGTCCAGCAAAGGACAATCCAGCTCAGCCTTGCTGACCCACAATGCAGGGAACAAATTAGACAGTAGCTATTCCAAGCCAGGAAGTCCCTGTGATGTGTTACATGTAGCAGTTTGCCAGGGCCGCGGTTGGTAACCAAGGACCCAAGCCCAGCGGCTTCAACATAAACAACAGAAACGTACTTTCTCACAGTTTTTGAGGCCAGAAGCCCGAAACCAAGGTGTCAGCAGTCCGATTGGCTTAGTGACCACCCTAATGATCTACTTTTAATTTGGATACTTTTGTAAAGACTCTATTTCTAAATAAGGTTACATTCAAAGGTGCTAGGAGTTAAAACTTCAACATATAAATTTTTTGGGGGGGAGTGGGGAGGGGGCTCAAAATTCAACCCATAACATTATACAACAATAGGTGACTTATAATTAGGAGCAAGAATAATTGCTATTATTCAGCTTTTGTCCCGAAGGTTCTGATAAGTATCACAAGACAAGAACAAGAAGCAAAGTGTTTCAACGTTGGAAAGAAAAAGAGAAGATTATCTTACTGTTTACAGAGGAAATCAAAGAGCATTATCTGAGGATTTATTATTAAAACGAAGAAGAACATTTCTTAAAATTCCTGCAGACAACATCCCAACCTGTTTCAAAAGGTTCTTCCTTTGTGTCAGTAACAACCAATTTGAATACATAATTTTAAAGAGTATGTTCAAAAAAGACTGGTATGTGAATGTTCAAAAAACTCAAATATCACCCACAGCTGAATGTCTTAACAGTGCTGTAGTCACAGGACGGTAGTTACACTTGACAATGTAATCACGTGCGGTATTCACATTTCTATAGAAAGGCATTCAGAAGAGTATAAAACTCCAAACCTACACTTAATAGGATGCATTCGCATTATTGTTCACAAATTTCACCTCGGTAAAACAGCTTTTTGAAATTCTAATTTTGTTAAAGGGATGAAGCGACAATGAACAGAAGACATTGAATTTAGGATAAAAATCTAAACAAAAATTATTTTAGATTTTTTTTTTATAACTATAGGGTCAAAAAATAATTTAATGAGCATGACAGCAAAGCAAAAGCCAATCATGAAGAGATTTAGAAACCATCTAAATAGTGTGCAGATCAAAAAAGACATCATCAAAAAAAAAATAATAATAAGGTTCATAAACAAGACACCAGCTTGGAAAATTCCAGGATATTTGGCGAGTTATGGAACCCGATGAAAATCGTGGCAGAGGGTGTGACGTGAGCAGAGGAAAATGCTGCCGAACTGTTGGAACTCTGGACACTCAGAGAGCTACATGGATCTTTCAAAAGACAGGAGAAACCTGACCTGTGGTGGCGCAGTGGATAAAGCATCAACCTGGGAACACTGAGGTCGCCAGTTCAAAACCCTGCACTGGTCTGGTCAAGGCACATATGGGAGTTGATGCTTCCAGCTCCTCCCCCCTTTCTCTCTTTCTCTCTCTATCTCTCTCTCTCACTCTGTGTCTCTCTCTAAAATGAATAAATAAATATAAAAAAAAGAAGACAGGAGAAGGGCGGGCGGAGAGCTCGTGCGCGAGGCGTCCTTGTGTCTGTCCCACGTGGGGACAGGGGCGGAAGAGAGAACGATGACCTGCCTTTATAGTCAACATACCTACCTCTGTCACCTCCTCCTTGTAGGGAAGTGAGGGAATGATGAGGAAAGGGTACTTTGGGAGCAGCTCCCAAACCTGCTGGTTTCGGGAGGTTTCTCCACCCTCTCCAGTTTTAAGAATGGCTGAGGCCCTCCCGTAGCTCTTGTCTGTAGGGGCTCTCTCTGCCAAGCCATAGGCATGCACCCCGTTAGAAACGCAAACCACGACTCTTCCTAAATGGGTATGACTACATGTAATAATAATAATAATAATAATGAGGCCATCATGAGTTAGCATGAGCACATTATTTTATAAAACTAGCTACAGTTCTTTAAAACAAAAAGAAGTCACGAGGAGACGAGCCTGTTTGCACCTCTCTTTAGAGAGGTCTGCTCAGCAGAAGACAGAGGGGTCCCATCTGTTTCTACATCGATTGTGGTTAGGGCGGAAGGCTGTGAATAAAATCGGAGCTCACACAGACACGTCCGTGGAAAGGACAGCCGGCGTTGAATGGCCTTTAGAGATAATTGCGGACAGTCTTCTCGCATTCTATACTGGAAGCCAACAAGTTACAGGTTCTTAAAGTTTACCCTCCCCCTACCCCCCATCGAAGCAGAAACCCCACCCCTGAACCTCGCCTACTTCACGCTGTCAAACGCTGTTGGTTCCTCTGATAAGCAGAATGGATTTTTTTTTTTTTTTTTTTTTTTACCCACACACGATTTTGTTCCATCGTGAAGCAGTCATTTGGAAAAATGTTGGTTCACTGATCTTCCAAAGGTTGACACATTTCATTAAAATCCTATCTGTTAAAAGCACCGCCGTTGGGTCTCGTCGGTGACAGCTTTCAGTCCAGGGACGCTGTCTAGCTCGTGGTGGCTGATACAGGACTCCCAAACTCCAATTTTCACTTGAAAGCTCAAATTTTATTGCTGGTAAAAAAACAAAAAAAAAAAACCCTGTCCGTTGCTTTCCTTGAAGTGACAGGCTCCCTCCACACATGTTTGGGACAATGTCTAGCTAATACGCAGCCCGGAGAGCCACAGCGGGTGCGGGTCACGTCTGAGGTCCCATGTTACCCCCGGGAAGCAGCAACTCATTCAGCAGTGAGGCGCTGCCCGTGCCAGGGTGAGGGGGCGGAAATGCTCTACACACATTTCTCAGGATACAAAAGAGCCATGGGAACAGGGGGTGAGATTGAATCAAGTCACTGGTTTTTGCCGCGCCGTGAAGGACATTCCTGGGCGAACCTGGCTTTATGTCGTAACTGTGAGTGATGACAAGGACCAGGACTGCCGAGTGCGGCCCCGGCTTTGACCCCTGCTCAGGCATCGGCCGCTCTCTCCACCACTGCCTTCGCAGCCCCAAGTGCAAAGGTCGACACAGCTAGGGCGACAAATAGCCACCCTAGGGTTATTCTGAAGAGCGCTCTGACCTATCGGACCTCTTGAAAGAGTCTCGGGGATCTGCATGGTCTCCACGCTCACCCACGCTGCACAATGCTACCCCCACGGCACAATCTGAAGGTGGGTCCAAGGTGCACGCCCACGGGCGTCCATTCCAGCACTGTTCTAGACAATGGAAAACGGAAGGTAATCCGAATGTTTCTAAGGCGGACACAACTGTTCAACTACATGTCGGTTCTTCCATCCTGACAAGGTCAGGTGTCCGGGCAGTGAGACCAGGCGCAGAGCCCTGCCCCCCAGAGGTGCGTGTGGGACGGCGCTCGGGAAGAATGCCGGAAGGAGACGTGGGGTTGGGCAGGTGCAGCTGCAGGAGGAGCCTCAGCTCATCACACCTGGCAGAGGTACCCAGCGGGCAAGGGCACCAGGCCCCGGTACCCCTGCTCCAAGCAGTCACTGGGCAGGCAGCTGCCTCCTCCCACGTCCCTGCCTGTGCTTCGTTGTGACGGTGACAGGGAGCTGTGTCTGCTGAGAGCAGCCAAAATCCTCCACTGCAAGCCATGACAAAGACGAGGTGGTCCTACAGCTTTCTGTAGGAAAGATGCCCGGTGGAGGGCCTGTGACGTTTGAACTGGTGGGGACTCCGGACTGGCCTTTGAAGCAGGGGATGGCGTTCCAGAAGAGGTTGGGAGGCAGTCACACAGGGAGAAGGTGCATGGAGCCAGAAGTTGACCCGTTTTCCTGTGCAGGTGAGTATGGAGCAGGTAGGGGCCGGGCTGGCCCGGTGGCCCGGGCAGAACTGTGCAGCCTCGAGGACCTCTCATAGAAACGAGCAGGCAGTTAGCTGGTCACAGGAGGCACCAGAAGTGTTTGAGCAAGTGACCTTATCATTCTGGGGGGTGGAAATCGCACTGGAGGAATATTCATCTGGCTGCTCAACTGTCCAAGGCGACAGGGTGGAAGCAGAAAGGCCAGTAAGGGAAGGAGATGCAAAAATCACTTAATGGATTCCGAGAAAAAGAGCTGAGCCCTGAGTGGTGGAGACCTCAGAAGTGTTCAGGGCGAGAAGCCAGGTGAGGAGAGACTCAGGAGAGTGTGCCTTCCCAAGGACCTAGCGATTTCCACGGCTTCCGTGGGCTTGGGCCCACGCGAACCCCCAGGGATCTTAAAGAAAGGGCAGTTGAATATCTCACCTAATTCTTTTTATCCATGCTGAAGGGGTCTGCAGATAACAAGGGACCACGCCACAAAGCAGGTAGAGAGTGAGGAGGAGGTGGTGGGCTCAGCCTGGTAGGGCACAGCAGGACACTGGCTACACACACACACACACACACACACACGCACACACACACACACACGCGAGCTGCGAGCCACTGAGAGGTAACACGACCTTGGGACAATTCCTCGGCCCCACCGGGTCCCACCCCTGACTTCATCCACTAACCGAAGGTCACAGTACCTCGTTCACAGTGTGATGGGGACAGTTAATGGGCAGGGCCTGGCACCGGCCGCTGCCCAACACATGCTAACTGCTTCTCTCTGCTCCTGCGTGTGACCAGAAACGTTCATCTTGCCTCTTCCATCAACAGAGAAGACTTCAAACCCACAAACTCCCAGGAGAGGACTGGAGCACCCCAACAGAGAACCGAGGTCAGAAAAGAGCTCACCCTACTAACCGAAGGGCACAGCCAGGGGTCTCCTGCGGAGAGGCGTGTTGTCATCTGACCGTGGACATCATTGTGCAGGACGCAGAGCAGCACAAGGGAAAGCGCCGCCTCAGAGGGCATTCCACCTGCATTTAACATCAGAGCGGAATGAACCCTGCGTCAGGTCATTCGATCCTTATTTAGTGTTGGTTTCAATTAGTTTGCGTTCCGGCACTCTCAAGTAGGTCGGCGTTAAGAGGTACAAAAAGCCCGCTAAATCAGTGTCTAGCCCAGCGGTTCTTAACCCGGGTTCTATGGAACCCTAGGGGTTCGAGGAGTGGGTCTCAGGGGTTCGGAGAAGCCTCTGCCGCGGAGGCCAGAATAAAGGAATACCGTCATTTGTTGTGAGTTCATGCACTTTGTTGGTTTTGTTCTTTGAGCAAGGTGATGTTCATGCACAGCTCATTTTGTGCACCAGTAAAAAAAACAAACAACCATATACCTATGTCTTGAATTTGGAAAAATAAATCATATTTTATTTATCACTAAAGAAGGGTTTGGTGAATGCGCCTATGAACCTGGTGGGTTCGGTACCTCAGAAAAGGCTAAGAACCACTGGTCTAGCCACTAGCCCACAACGTAAGAGGGCTCACGTGAAGAGAGCACGCCATTTGTTTAGCGCCTCCTCACAGTTCTTGTCGGACAGGAGTTATTTTATGGTCAACAGATTTGTTGTAAATTTATGAAGCATTTTAACTTCTTCCTGCGGCGTGGGGAACATTTTCTGGTGAAAGAACGTGAGGAAATTGTCCAAGGCAGACCCCCATCCTCCCTGGAGAGTTCCTTGGCAGGGGTGGGGGGGCAGTGTGGGGGCGGAAACACACGACTTCACGGGAATGGGCGCCCATGTGGTCTGTGGATGGGACTGCAGTATTTAGGACGTTTAGAAGTCATCTTCATAATATACCATAAACAGAATAAAGCATATTCATGGCCATTGACCTATGAAAGTGAAAGACGTGGTGTGACCACATTAAAAAAAGAAGAAGAAGAAATATAGTTCCCTTTATGGAAAGACTTATTAAAAAAATACATTACAGCCCATCACTGGTCCAAACCACTCAGAATTATCCTTGCCTAATCTCCGTGTCTTTACCACCATTCGCCACCGACATTCCGTAGAGGGCACAGCTCCGTCCGGTATAGGAAGTGCGAGGATTTCAACTGCTGAGTGTCCGACAAGGCGATCACATCGTACGCGTTGTCAGCAAGCTGGAGGACGAGAGGAGAGGGCCACACGTCCCTCCCACTCCTGCTCTTTATTGCACAACGAGGTGGACGGGAGCACTCTCTTTCACGCACGAATGTCACCGGCTCGCAGAGCAGCCTAGAGGAGGGACGTTAGGTAGAACACGACTGTTTAGGCAGAGAGCTGCCCTTTCTCCTCTGCAGAACGCAAGCTCTCAAGTTGATGCGTCCAGCAACGATTAGGCACTTTCTGTGTGCACTGCCCCTAAGGAGGCCTTTCCGTCCACGGCACAGGGGGACTCAGCGAGCGTCTCCAGGACTCAGGTTGACGGCATCCCGTCCATGTCATTATTATTATTATTATTTTTACAGGGACAGAGAGAGTCAGAGAGAGGGATTTAGATAGGGACAGACAGACAGGAACGGAGAGAGATGAGAAGCATCAATCATCAGTTTTTCATTGTAACACCTTAGTTGTTCATTGATTGCTTTCTCACATGTGCCTTGACCACGGGCCTTCAGCAGACCGAGCCACCCCTTGCTGGAGCCAGCGACCTTGGGTCCAAGCTGGTGAGCTTTTGCTCAAGCCAGAGGGGCCCGCGCTCAAGCTGACGAGCTTTTGCTCAAGCCAGATGGGCCCGCGCTCAAGCTGGTGACCTCAGGGTCTCGAACCTGGGTCTTCCGCATCCCAGTCTGACGCTCTATCCACTGCGCCACCGCCTGGTCAGGCCTGTCTGTGTTTTGATTCATGGACACGTTTGCAAAATAAAAAAGAATTCAAAATAAGTGTCTACATTTTCAAAATCCTTGAGAATGAGTAGCGTAAAGAAGTTACAACCTAAGCTTTTGCTATGGAAATAATAATATAACACTGTGCAAAGAACTGTTGTCATGTAACATTCAGTAAGGGGCAAATACTCTTTCTTAGAGAACATGGGGCATATACACCACGTAGGATTTGGTGTGTGTCACGTGGAATAGCGGTCAGTTCTCCTGGGCAAGCTACAGAGTGCCCCTGACAATGTGATATCTACAGTGCCCACAGGAACACCACGGTCAGCAGCAATCCGCTTGGCCGGCTACCTGCAGGAACCAGGGGATTTGGCCAAGGCAGTGGGTATCTCTTTAACCAGCCACTGCCAGACGGGATCGAGTCGACAAGACTAACGTTATAAAAGGTTCGCAGCCACAGATAGGCCGCGAGGGCTGGGTTTTAACACAAAGGGGATATTGGGCTTTGATCCAAGGGTCAGCTACACCTGAGTGTTTTTCGATAAAACACAGCACTTCACAGAGAAAAGCGTGTGCCCTCACCCGTACCAGTCGCTGGCTTTGGAAATACATTATCCAATAAGCATTTGAATATACATTCAAATCGCGGATGTAGATACTAGAATAATATATTATATATATAAAAAACACTCCACAAAAAACAAAAATAACTCCTCTGTTCTAAGCACAGCGCTAAACCCTGGGGGCGTAACATGAAGAGGAGGGACGTGACGCTTGACCTTGCGGGTGGGGGCTGGGAAAGACAGGTGCTCAAAGCAGATGGGCTCGCTCCAATCAGATTATGTAACTCAGGGCCAGGGACCCGCCACAGAGGAGACAACGTTTGACTCTATCTCTGGAGGAAGACAGAGAATGACAGGTTAGGTAGGAGGGGAGATATTTTAGGCAGAAGGGACAGGGTGGTGTGTGTGTGTGTGTGTGTGTGTGTGTGTGTGTGTGTGTGTGTGTGTGTGTATATATATGTAAAGTTTATTACTATTTTTACATATTTATTTTTATACACACATGTGTATTAATATATAAGCGAACACACAGACACAACTTTATACTCCCTAGATAGCATATATTATTTCAAACCACCCATGGGATATGGGCAAAAATTTTAAATAATCTAAATATAAAGACTGCTGAGGTCACCTTCCCAGACCACAGTGTCATAAAATTATAGCAGTATGATTAAAAAATAAATAAATCAAGTGCTTAGAAGCACAACGTCCGGGTCCTCTGGCTGACCCTGGAGATAGAGGGAGTGAGAACCGTGTGCAGCTTCGGGATGTTTATATAACGATCACGACAGCAACTCTGAAGGTAGAAACCTCTGTCATACCCGCCTGTGCTTTTTGTTAAGTCAAAAAAATGTAATCTTTATCGTTCAATTAGAGAGGGGAGAGAGGCAAAAGCCCGAGGAAAACACGATGAAAAAGATTAATCAAGATTTAAAAATAAAAATAACAAGGTAATTGGAATGTATACAAAAGCTTAACACCCCGGCAGAGCTGAACAATGTTTCTATAAAAAACCACCAAACAGACCAGGCTTTGGAGAATCTCATCGGGGAAAACGACCAGACGGAGCATCATTGGGGAGGAGGGGTGGGGGGGGGGAGGGGAGGACACAGCACAGACACAGTCACCTCCCAGGTACAGAATAAGCAACTCGGTGATAAGGCATTTTCAAGTCTTCCATGGAATGAGTTTTCCTTATGTGTATAAGGAGACCCACATCCCTTTACAGAAGAAGCTGAAAAGAAACAAACACAGATCATTTGTGGCTCCCTCAACGAGCTATCAGGGAAGCCAAAAACCCGAATCGGCCCAAGAGAGAAACACTCCACATCTCTCCAGAATCTTCTTGCAAACCAACAAGACCTGCTGTTTCAGATGGATTTGTGTGAAGTCTCTCCAGTCCCCACGACAGAGATTTCCATGTGCCTTTCATCCTCCCAGAGCATAAGGAAATATGAAAGAAAAATGGCCCAATTGCTAGTAGCAGAGTCCTATCAGCCACTGCTGTAAATATATTCCCCCTGAAGACGTAGGGCCTTACACAACCTGCGTGGCCACGGTTTCTGTGAGTCAGAAATACAAAAGCAGGCCGCCTAGGTGGAGAGTTCTGACTCACCATCTCTCACGCGGCTGCAGGCAAGACCCCGGCTGGGCTGTGGTCATCAGAAGGCTTGACAGGGGCAGGAGGACCAGTGTTCAAGATGGTTCAATCTTACGACTATTGGGAGACACTGTGATTCTTTTCTGGATCTTGGCAGGCGACCTCTCACCTCCTGACCATGGAAAGCCCTCCATGGGGCTGCTTGAGTATCCTCATAACATGGCTGGTGCCTTCTTCTAGACCAGCAGTTCTTAACCTGGGTTCTATGCAACCCTAGGGGTTCGATGAGTCGGTCTCAGGGGTTTGGAGAAGCCTCTGCCGCGGAGGCCAGAATAAAGTAATACCGTCATTTGTTGTGAGTTCATGTACTTTGTTGGTTTTGTTCTTTGAGCAAGGGGATGTTCATGCACGGCTCATTCTGTGCACCAGTAAAAAAACATATACCTATGTCTTGAATTTGGAAAAATAAATCATATTTTATTTATCACTAAAGAAGGGTTCGGTGAATGTGCATATGAAACTGGTGGGTTCAGTACCTCAGAAAAGGTTAAGAACCACTGCCCTAGAATGAGTGACCTGAGAGAGAGAGAGAGAGAACAAGGGGAAAGTGGCAATGGCTTTTACGACATAGCTCAGAACTCACATCCGGCTTTCTTCTGTTCATTAAGCAGGAGCCGCGCAGCCCCGCCCCGCCCCCACTGAAGGGAGAGGGGATTAAGCCGCCCGTCTTTAAGGGAGGTATATTAAAACACTTGTCGTCATATTGTAAAACCAACACGGCGTGCCATCGGGCTACAAATGATTTCCATGTCTCCCACATGCAAAATACACGTGTCCTGTCTCAGGACGACTTCCAACTGTTTGTTGTCTCACAGCGTTCTCTCTCGATCCGGGAGTCCCCAGATGGACGTCCTTAGTCACACAGCGCCCCAAGCTTATCTCCCGTCGCGGAGGGTCTGGGGGCTGCACGGAGCCGTTACCCAGCAACGGCTGGACGGACATGGGATCACTGGCCACGGACACCTGCTCAACAGGGGAAAATGAAGACAGGGAGGGGTCAGCATTCCATTTCTGAAATCCAGCCAGGAAGACGCTGCGAGCTTTTCTTCTTCCTACTTCTGTGTAAGCTCTTCGCTGGGTCCTCTGGACCCTTGGCCCTGCTTTCTGATCCAGCCTTTCTTTTCCTATAAAAAGGCAAGCATATTGCTTCCTGCTGGCAAGACTAGGGGGTGGCGGGGTGTCCCATGACCTCTTTTCACTTTGTCCTTTTGGCCTTTCAGTCCAAGTGGGTGTTAACTCACGCCAATACACTTCTTTTAAAAGCTTGTGGGTCTCCCCCAAAGCTTCTGAAACTCCAGTAGAATTTTACTGGAGTTTCATTCTACTGGACAAAAGCCATCGTCCCAACTCTCTTTGAGATCAAGCTCTTTCTAACTTGAGCTTCTCCTAGAGGGGAAAAATTCTAACGATAACATTAGCCAGTGGAACCTTGTACGTTTATTAAATACACATAAATAGTACTCCATGACCAAGTCAGGTGTTTGCAGACATGAAAGAATAATTCGATGTTAGAAAATGAACAAACACCTTCTTTCCTCCCAACAAACTGATCCAATGATCTCAAAGCTGATTTTGAAAAATAGATGAGTGAAAATATATTTCAATGACTAAGTAAGCTGTAGTCGCCAAGGAGACAGGTGCGGAGAAGAGGAAGGGGAGGCGCTTGCTCTGAGAACTCTCTGAAAAGACAGTTTGGTGTTTTACTTCGAACACTGCGTGGCCATTGGGCATGCCTTGGGCCAGACGGATATAGCCCCATGCCCCTGTAATCAACATGGAGAAAGCAGCCAAGGTTGGAGGCTCTCCAGAACCCCAGGAACAGTCTTTGAAGCCATCACCATCTACCAAGAATAATGGTGTCTCCACTTGTATCACTCCCTCATCTCCACCTCTGCCCCTCCGTTGTTAGCTTCTAATTCATTCTGTTTTAGCCCAACTCTCTCCCAAAAGCAGAGCCTTACACAGGGCACTTATTTGGGGAAGTGACCGGTGCACACAAGACGATGCTGGAGCTGGCCTTCCTTCCCCCGTCTAGCCACGCAGCTGTCAGGCAATCAAGTCATTCCCACCACACCAGGAGGCGGCGTCTCTCTCCGTGGTGAACTGCTCCACATGGGATTGAAGACCCTTTTCTGTGACACTGTGTGTTGGGGCCGGGCCCTGGAAGGAGGGGCAAAGCAGAACTCCCCACTGGGTCCCAGTTGGGTTAGCACCTCTGTACCACTTCCTGGAAACCCTTGGGGCGGGGGGAATGCCTGGCTGGACTCATCATGGGCACATGGGAAGTCACCCGGGGGGAGGGGTCTGCCACAAGCACATGTCACTCAAGCCTGGCAGGTCTCAGCTCCTCTGTCAGATGGGGAGGGAAATGTTACTCCTCTTATCTATTAAGAAGGCAATGTTGAGGAACCAGTGAGATAATAAGTGTGAAAGCATTTTGGAACGTCTGGAGATGAACAACGAAAAAGGAGTTATTCTATTTGATGAACAATAATAACTAACCGGCGCTCTACTTTTCCTGGCCCACCCTGAAGTGCGTCTCGGACGCTGGCCGCGGTCATTGGGTCTGGCGGAGACGTTTTGCTTCCTGTTCCCCAGGCTGCAGGTGGAGTCCCCCACGTCCCCCGGGGATTGACGGGAGGACCCAGGATGAACGGGCGGGGATGCGCCTGGTCGGAGGAGGCAAGCCTGGGCGTCTGCCGGGCACGAACTGGCGCCGGCTGGGTGTGTGTCTTCCCTGGGCTGCTCATTCTGAGAGGCTGTGGGATCCATGGAAGGTCCCCCGGTGTGTGCAGATCAGGGAGAGATGTCGCCGTGCCGCTGGGCCAGCCGTTCTTTCTTCTGTTTCTCCTCTCCTCTTCTGTCTCCTCTGTCCTTGCCTCTTCTGACATTTCTGCCGGTCCACTTCTCCCTCTGGGGACTGGTATGTGAGGACTAGAACACTCCAAGCCGCCAGCACCACAACACTGCCGCTCCGACTCCAAGCGCAGGGCTCTGACCATGCCTGCTCCCACACCGGAGCTGCTGTGAACACCCCTCTGACCTGCCTGAGCCCCGGCCCGGGCGGTGTTCCTGGCTGTCCCCCACTGCCCCCTTTTGAGGGAAACCACTGCCTCTCACAGCACACACCCTCAGGGCCAGTGGGTGGTGGATGGGCACTGGTCCTCCTGACCATTCCTCCCCCACCTGCCTTCTGGAACTCACCCCAGCAGTGCTTACCACCTGAGACCCCTTACCTCTCTCTCCTCTGCTGACATCCACTCTCCCTCCAAGGCCAGCAGCTCTGGGCCCTGCCATGTGGTCGTTCCTGCCTCCGGAGAGCCTGTCCTTATTCTCAGGGATGTGGAGCCACATTCTTTACTCTGCATGAGGCTCCAGTGCACACGGATGGGTCCTCTCTGCATCCAGTCTGCCACGTCCCCGGGCACGGAGCAGATGGGTATGAGGGAGAAGGCAGGGGAGCAAGGAGCAGGGAGCTGGCCAGCCTCATCTCGGGCAGGACCTTGAGGACCCGCTGAGGGTCCTGTGGATGCTTCCCCTAGTGGACAGGACGGGTGCCCAAGCCGGGAAGTGGAGGTGGCTGGCAGGAGGGAAGAGCAGGACCCCCTAGTCCTCACTCAGAGGCATCATGCCTTCCTCTCTGTCCCCATGCGTGTGCCCACGTACAGGAGCCATGGCAGGGAGTGTATGGCCCTTCCGGAGTCCCCACCCCCAACTGGGAAGTCTCTCTGATCACCGTACCGCCTCTGTGGTCCTCGGGGAGGCTGAGGGGACCCTGAGAATAAGGAGGAGACCTTCCCAAGGAGGAGAAGGACAAGAGGGAAGGCTCATAGACAATGTAAATGTCTGGAATAGGAAGGGGTGCGCTTTCCGAGGGGGTGGACAGTGCTAGGGGCGTGGCTGCCATGCAGGTTGAGGACAGAGAGTGACGGGTGGGGAGAACGTATTTCGGAGCTGTTCTGTAGGGCTTTCATAAACATACCCCCTGCTCCTCACTCTTCCTTAACTGCAGTGACGTCTGCAAGATCGTTGGTTCCAGTTATATTGTTCTAAGGGCCCCGGGCTCCGTTTACAATAGAATTCTCAGAGGCAGGCTGTTTGCTTTATGAGCTCTGGGTCTCTTCCCCGCCTGCAGTGGCCAGTGTAAAGACCAGGTCTGGACATGCCCCTCTGCCAGCAGAGGTGAGCGTGGTCCAGCCCGGGAAGAACGGCGGACACAAAGCACTCCTCTCTCTCTCTCAACGCAGCCATCCATCAGAGGTGACGGGAGGTGACCTCCCCCGCAGTACAGGCGGACAGCTACCTGGAGGCATTAACACAGGCCCACTCGGTTAGGGTGCTGGGGTGTGAACAGTCATCTCTGGGGACAGCAGCTTGGGCTCATCACAGTGCCATGGTCAGGGAAGTGGCCAAAGCCCGCAGGATACTTTGTCACAGTTGTAGAGAGAGAGAGAGAAAAAAAAATAAGGCCACCCAATTCGCTGCTGCTTTTAGGACTGGCTGGTGGGCTGTTCCTAGCCCCCTGTGTGGGGTCTTCAGAGAAGCAAGACTCTGCCCTGGCCGACCGCGTTGGGGAGTTGTGCACCCGAAATCCGTGTGCTTTGTGAACCAATGCCACCCCAGTAAGCCCAATATAAATATTATAAAGTGTTAAAACGAGCAAGAAAAGGAGTCGCCTTATCCAGCTGTGTGACAGTGGTCATGGGCATGGCCGCTCTGCGTCTCGGTCCAGCGCCGGGCTGCCGGGCTCACGGTCAGTCCTCTGATGGGAGAGGAACCCCAAACGGAGGCCCCGAGCCACGTGACCTCTGGGGTCTTTGCTGAGACAGCAGCCTGGGACTCCTCTCCCGCTTTTTCCGAACGTGAGCCCCTGATTGTGGACGTTCTCCCCCCACCCCACCCCCCGACCCCCGTTTCCTTTCTTCCAGCGGGGTGGCAAAGCCAGCCAGGGGTGGGCCATGATGGGTGCGTCTGGGGACAGTCCCCATCATCGCTGCACGTCCTAAAACCTCAGGAGCTGGCGGGGGAAGGGGTAATAACTCCCAAACCAACCAGCGCGCTCTTGAATTCCAGGCAAACTGCCCTTCTCAGCCAGGAGGACGACGTAGCTGGGGACAGCCCAGGTTTGCTGGCCTTCCTCACATTCCTCCCCTGGGGTGGCCTTACCCAAAGCAAGCTCAAAGCTCCAGCCACGGCCCCCTGCTGCTCACGGAGCCCCGAGAGGCTGTCCCCCGAGGAGGCAGCAGGCCCTTTACCCCAAAGCAAAATGACTGGGTTTCCCTCCTGCAGGTGGACGAGCCCTCCTTCCACTGAAGTTCCCGCAGAGCTGGGGAGGATTCTAACAGTGCTTCCCCGTCACCGTCGCCTGGACGCCCACGTTCACGGCTTGCGTGGAAAAGCTTCCCCGATGATGCGAGAGCCTCGGATGTCCCCTGTGTCCCCTGCAGAGACTCCTAGATTCTGTCGGAGCTTAGAAACGCCCCGGCCTTTTGCAGGGTGCTCCTCATTCCATCTTAAGTGCCCTCCCTCCCCCGCACGTGTTCACGACGCTAAGTCACCTGCTAACGGGTGTTTGAAAAGAGCATAACACAATTTATGCTACTTCAGAAATATTCTCATTTCCAGGATGATGATGATGATTAATATTATTACTATTATTATTATTATTACTATTATTTTTACCTTGGAAACTGCTGCCGTCTTCATCAGCGGTGTTGGCGGGGCTCAGCTATCAGGCAGCCCGTTGGGGCAGCTGTGTTCCGGGCACTGCCAGGGGTGGTCATCACGGGTGGTCATCATGGGTGGTCGCGCAGCCTGTGTGCCAAGTGCTGGCACTGACCTGGGCAGTGTGCGTCACCTCTCTAGGTCAGGGCACCAGGGGGAAAAGCCCACCTGCTCTTGCCCGAGCAGGCATCGTGGGTGTGGAGCGGATTAGGCTGGCTTCTTTGGGACGTCTTGGGGGCCTCCCTCGCTCTCCCTGCCTCCCCCCCCCCCCGTGAGAATATCAAGGACTCTGATGAGGAGGACAACAACCCAAAGCCCCCTTCATCTAACGGGGACCCGGTGCCTCCCTTCTGCTACAGACCTTCGTGGGGAGCGTGCCCCCCAACCTGGGTGTGACGGGTCCTCTCTCCTGCTGCATTCGGCTAGAACGCCCATGGTGCCCCGACCCCCTTCCCCAGCGGCCGTGTTTACCTTGCTGTCCCGGATGATGACCTTACGACCACGTTGTTCAGGAAGGAAGGGAGGAAAAGGAGAAGGGGGGCTGACCGTTACCTCCTGGACCGTGAAATCCACAGGGGGTCCTATAGGAATCAAATGCACCCAAGCTGCCTGTGATGAGGAGCAAGTCCACCCGGTGACCTCTCAGAGGGCAAGGTGGCCCTCCTGCCCGTCTGCCTCTGCTGCCAGGCTCATCAAAGCCGACGAGAGCTTCGCCGCTGCCCAAAGGCCCGACCCTGGAAGTGCTGCTCACGCTCATGAGGAAACCACGGGCAAGGGGAATTCCGGCCTGAGGTGCCTTCCAGGCAGATGCCCCAGAGGCACAGGGTCCGCAACACGCCTGGGCCATCACAATCTAGGGCAGGCTCGGGAGTGGTCGGCAGGTCCAGTCGGATACACGGTAGCCTCACACCATCCACGCGGGCCTCCCTGTACCCCAGGGAGCCGCAGACACGATGCTCAGAAGCAGAGTGTGAAGGGGATGCCTCCCCCCATGGGCCGGGCAGCCTGGCTGCCGTAGGACCGTGGGCTGAGCCTGCTGAGGTCCCATTCCCTTTCTAGTGGCCCCTGCCTTTCCTTTCCAGCCTGAGCTACTGCACTGAGGGGCTCCCAAGGCTTGAATGGATGCAGGTGCTGCTTTGTGTTGGGCAGAGACAAACGGGGAGCACAGGTTTTAGCTTATTTGGGAGCGAAGATCTACAGGCCCAGCAGCTTCCCTGTTTTCTAACCCCGTGATGGCGAGCCTACGACACACATGTCAGCACTGACACGTGTAGCCATTTTCGATGACACGCTGCATACCAGAGAAGTCTGGGGCCGCATGCCGAGAAGGACGTTTCATCCCCGGCTCCCGCACGGCCAGGTGCAGTAGCCGAGGATAAAACATTTGCTGTAGTGTAGACACTCTGTGCCGGAGGTCTGGAGGCCAGAACAATAGAACTCCAGCACAGAGCGTCTAGTTCTGGGACTTCCGGTTAGGCCGTTTTACTCGAAGTGACACACCACCCGAGTGATGCTCGGTTTTTTGGTGAATTTTGACACACCAAGCTCAAAAGATCGCCCATCACTGGACTAAGGCATCATCAACTAAACCGATATTGAAATAATTCAAAAAAGGGCAGACTAGAAAACAACGGCAGCAGCAACAAAAGGTAAAAGTCACCAAACACACTGTGAGAAGCAAGCCCATCGCTATAAAGTGATTAAGAGATGAAACCAAGAAGCAAGAGCTGAGTCCATCCCACCAGTGAAGGCTGTGGTGAGCGTGAAAGCCAGGCTCGATTCCGCGAAAGAACCCAGACCCAAAGACAAGGGGAAAGAACAAACCTCCGTGTCAATGGCCAGACTTTTAACATCGATGGACGAGTAACTTCTTCAAACACCAGGAAGCGATCTTCAAGCACCGAGGGTGGTTTTTAAGTAAGAAAAAGATACGTCTACTTGTCAGTTCTAGCTCGTGTCCTCTCTCCTTCTAATAGAGACGTGAGGAAGGCACATATTAATTAGACTGTATTGTTAAAGTAAAGATGAATTTGTGACACATCATAAAGCACTTTGGAAGGCAGCAAGACAAAGCCAGAATTGGAATGTGTGAGAGCTACATTTGGCTTTGAGCTTCCAGGCAGGAAAAGCAAAAAGAAACATAAGCCTCTCCCCATTCCTGCTTTATAGAGTATGTACCTTGTCAGCGAGGGCATGTCACCTCCAGGCAGGGGGTGGGGGGTGGGGGACATGGGTTCTTGGAGGACAAAAAAAATAATCTTAATTTGTTTATGGAAGAAGCCTAGAGATATATCAAATGCAAAAATAGATACTTGCTATATCCATATTATCCAAATTTCACGATAAGGAACAGTTAGGAAAAAAAATGCCTCAAGAGGCTCTTTGAGAGAAAAGAATGAGCAGAGGTCGGGAAACAGTGTTTCTGATGAAAAGGAACATATCCTGGCAACTAGAGAGGCGAGCTGTGCCCTGGAACCTCATTCCAGAAGGAGCGTCTTCAGAAGCCGCTTAGACGACACGGAGGTCAGTTTGGTCTTGATTATACAGTTTTGCAGTCCAACCAACCCTGATTTAAAAGGTGAAGAAATTTTGCCTCTGCACCCTGTGAAGTTTCCTCTTTTGTGAACATATTTGTATCTTTGTAGTTTACATCAGGGAATTTCTGTAACATGCAAAAGGTGTCCAGTGTTCCCTTGCTGTTGGGTTCACCGTGCACATTCCAGCTCTGGACATGTGGCAGCTGTTGGGGGGGGGTGAGGGTGGTGGGAGGTGGGGGATTATCTAGGGGGACTTCCTGGAGGAGGCCGTGGGAAAGAGGCAGAGGCGAACGACACCCCAAATACCATTCTATAATAGAAATGACCACCTTCCATAGGGCCAGGAACTACAATTCCTGTTTACAATTTCTGTTCTCAGCTCATGCAACATAAAATGCATGTCATCCAAAAATTATCTGCCACCTGGGGCTGGCCTCTCCTGTACTGTCCCAGGTTGCCAGGAGAAGGCTGCTATTTTAGGATCATGGATGATATCCAATTTCTAACATACTCAGCAGAGGATGAATATTTATCTTGGTCAGAGAGTAAGGATTCACACACACACACACACACACACACACACACACACACACACACACACACATTCCACGTTCATACGCGTCCAACATGCCCCAGGGGTGTACTGGGTATTCACAACCAGCG
This sequence comes from Rhynchonycteris naso, assembly GCA_037038555.1. Taxonomy (NCBI): domain Eukaryota; kingdom Metazoa; phylum Chordata; class Mammalia; order Chiroptera; family Emballonuridae; genus Rhynchonycteris; species Rhynchonycteris naso. Next base: position 258,677,972 of record CM072999.1, on the reverse strand, counting down.
CGCATAAACTGGGGGCATCCCCTCAAGGGGAGACGAATTATCCTAGTATCCCGGGTTCCGCGGCGGCCACCCCGAGGCCTGGCTGTGGGAGGCAGAGAGGCACAACCTGGTTTTCTTTTTCATGTTCTCAAAAATATATTTTTATGTGCCCCCAGGTATGAAACAGCTCTGGCCCCCGACGCAGGCATCAAGCTGGGATGAACGACGGCTGCCCGCCTGCTTCGCCCTGACCGGTAGCAGCGCAACACCAGCGATCAGTGGTCTCCTTGCCCCCTGCCAGGGGGTCAAGATACTTAATGCTCCAGACCTTCACGGTAAGTGGACCGACAAACCATTCATCCAGCAGGACAACGATTGCGTAAAGGAAAGCACAGGCAGCTTAGAAAGGACACCCGAGGAGACGGCCTCCCAGCCCGTGGTGACGATCCCGGTGGCCGTGGGCTGCGGGGTCGTTCCCAGTGCGTGAACTGCTCACACAGGTTTAACAGCGGCAAGCGGAGATGCAGGGGGCTCCTAGAAACGGGCAACCCACGGACCCTCCTGGGGCTCTGTAGCCGGACAGTCGGCAGGAAGAAGGGTCAGAAGGGACACAGGGGAACACGTGTTTTTTTTACGTGGTCAAGAGGACCCCCCCCCCCGGGCCTTGTGTGTCTCTCTCCACGCAAGACCCCGAGAAAACCCTGGAGTCTGACGCAGCTCAAGTTACGGGACAGAGCCCACTAAACAGAGGCACCTCTTGGTGCTCGGAGGGAGAGGCCCGTGCAGGTAGCACGGACGCGCAGACATACAGAGGGACGTGGGGGCTTGATCAGGGCCCCAGGTCGGAGACACAATGAACCTGAGATGACGAAGGCCGGAACCGAGGAGGGTGCGCACATACCTCAGGGTGGGCCACAGAGCTCTCTCTCTCTCTCTCTCTCTCTCTCTCAGACGGCGGGCTGCAAAGGGTGACGTTCGCGCGTCACATCGGGGACAGAAATGGGGCACGCCTGACGCTGTGCGTCCTTTTAAATAACATTTTATTTTTCGTTGTCAATGATTAACGTCTGAGCTTATTAGAAGGGCATCATGATTATACCGAATACAAAAATATAGATGATAGAATACAAATATTGGGTTATACAAAGTTAGTTGTTTTTTTAAAAATATCATCGCTCACCGACATTTTCAGGACTTCGGAGCTTTGGGAAAAAGAAATAAAACAACAGAACTTAATTTGGATTTTTGTTTTCTTACATTTCCAGCAGTTAAAAATGAACACATATTGAGAAACATGTGTGGACACCTATTACAATCAACAGAAGGACCACAGAAATTAAAACGAGTGCTAAGAACCATCATATATACACACTTCTGTACAGAGGACAAAAAAGAATTCACCCGACGAAAACCTGTCTCTCCTGGTCCGCGTGACCTTTATTTAAAAAGAGAGAAGGCTGATCTTCTGAGACTCATGGTTATTTTTTTCCACTGGATCCAGTATTTCTTAATGGTGTTTCCATTCCCATAAATTAGTAACTGTTCAGTAGCTGAGAAATACCCTATTTTAAATTATACCACAGGGGACCAGGAACTTGCTGGAAAGGGCTGACCTAAATGGTCTGATGCAGGTTGAAGAGACCTTCAGCCAACAAGAAGTCCCACCGTGAGCTGCAGCGAGGAGGGGTGGACACAACGTCCAGCACGTGGATGCTGGGGCCCTGGCCACCCAGAAGGAGAGGTTTGGAAGCGCGGGCGGCCGTGCTGTTCTGGAGGGCGACCGCCTAGCTTCTCCCACCGCGCTCCACTCGGCTCAACCTGGCTCTTGGCGAATGTGTCATTTGGCACAAAAAGAAAGGACTTTGGGGCAAGACTTAGGCTCTCTCGGGAGGGGGGGACACAATCAGAAGTCCTCTATGTTGATAAACTCCCCAGGATGCCCCAGACCCACGTCCATCCGCCTCGCTCCCCAATACTAAAGGCCACGCGCTGCCACGCTGAGAACGAGCCCCTCGTAAGGAAGGGCGGTGGCCCTAAATGTCCGACGTCGCGGTCCGACGAGGTAGACGCCAGAGACGGGCGAGGAAAGGGGCCGCCGGGTCTCCGCAGCGCGCCCGCCTGCTCACTGCACGATCCCGGAGTCCACCGAGGTCTGCTTGCGCGTGGTCTTTGGAGGGGGCGGAGGCGGGGTTTTGCTGGGCAGCGGGGGCGGCAGGTGCTGGAAGACAGGAATGCGTGGGAGACGGCACGTTACTGAGGCTCTGGTCAGCGGGAGCACGGTGTCCAGGCGGGGTCTGTCCTGGCAGCACAGCAGGGAGCCACAGGTGACCTTTCTCTGGGTGGGACCTGCCTTCTCCGTGGGGCCTGGGGCTGGCAGGGTGGCTATACTCAGGACTGGGCTGCTGGTATCTCTGATTAACCACTTTTCATAAAGCAGTCCAGTGGTCTGCGCAGCCCCCGACACGTACAGCCACTGCTCTCCGCCTGGTGGCTTTAAATCCAGGCAGGTGCCTTGATCTAGGGCCTCTGGAAAAGGGCTGATTTCAGAACTGGTTCAGAGCCAGTGACTATGGACAAAGCAGGACCCGGGGCCACCAGGCTGCCTGATGGTGTCACCGCACAGCCTTCCTCGATAAGCACTCTCCGGGGCCCTTCCCTCGGCCCCTGCGGATGCCAGTAAACTGGTCAGGGGCGGACCAGTCTCAGAGATGCTCTCGGGGGTGGAAGAGACGCGCCCCTCCCCCGCCCCCCAGCTCTGCAACGGGAAAGGCCACAGAAGGGAGTGCGGGCAGAGCTGCGACAGCACCTGCGGCCACTCCCAGGGGCCCATGTACAAGGTAGTGCTTCATCCACAGTCTCTTCTGAAACTGCAGCTGGAGGGCATGAACCTGGTTAGGGAGCTAGCTGTTTAAGCTCTTCCAGAGGAAGGCACAGCCTATAAAGAAAGTGTGCAGCTGTGTCCCCATAAACCGTTATTCACAGAAACAGGTGGGCAGGCTGGTTTTGGCCCAAGAACCAGAGTTTCCCTGAGAATGAACTTAGAAGCATAAAAGTGAATAACTGGGTTCTATAAGGAGAACATCAGGACCCTTAAATAACTGGGTGGCGGGGGGGCTGTTCCCGATTGCTTCAGAACCCTTCCCCACGCAGGCAGCTGACGCACAGAAGCTGTATACCTATGAGGTGGCCAAGGAGATAAATGAGTGAGTCAGTGAATCACTGAATGGGTAGGTAGGTGGGTGGGTGGGTAGATGGATGGATGGACAAATGGACAGAGGGATGGGTGGGTGGATGGAGGGATGGGTGGATGAGTGAATGGATGGATGAATGGATAAATGGACGGATGGATAGGTGGGTGGATGGATAGGTGGGTGGGTGGGTGGATGGATGGACAGATGGAAAGATGGATGGATGAATCGATGGGTGGGTGGGTGTGTAGGTGGGTGGATGGATGGATGAACAAACAGATGAGCTGACCACATAGGTGGGCGTACAACATCAGTAGAACAAGCCGGATGAGATCACGGAGTGCCACCATCTAATTAAGGGTGACAGTGGATTTAACAGCCTCTCAGTGGATGGCTACGTTTGGCTCCATGTGTGGAGTTTCCAGGACAGAACGGTGACACTACTATCTCCTGCTCATTGCCCAAACTCGCACCCCATTTGCAGTCAAGGGCACACTAACCTAGTGTTTCACACGGAGGAGAGGGAGGGCGGGGAAACGGAGCTGGTGTGGTGATATTCAGACCATATAAAAAGGGAAGTGAAAAGAATAGATTTTTAAATCGGTAAGATCAAAGAAGCACCTCCCTCGAGGTCTGACAGACGACTGTTTGTTTGCAGGGTGAGGTGCAGCCCAGACAGTGTTTGCTTCGTCTTGTACCGTATCCTGCAACGCAAACACCAGAGTGAAGCTTCGAGCACTGAGGCAGCGCTTCCGAGCCAGCTTTCTGGACGAACACGAGGCCAGCGCCACAGCCTCCAGAGCCAGGTGGCCCCCACTGAAGCCCCTTGGAGTTAGGGATCTTGGTTGATTTTCATAACAGACCCTTTGGCCAACTTGCGTTTTCTCTTCCATGGTTAAATTCCCATTCTTCTCTTTTAAATTGACGCACAAAGAGTGAGTCCACTGAAACCCTAGTCCCCACGCGGGACCCTAGTAGAAAGGAGATACCCAGGTCCCTGTCTGTGGTCCACACTCCCTCTCTCTCCCCGCGACCTTCCGCTGTGGCCTCCCGTGTGCTGTCATCGCCAGGTCAGGCAAGTCACAAATCTTTATTTTATTATTTTCTCCAAAGGCTCTGGAATTCTATGCCCCCATAGGTGTCGAGAGGCTGAGATGGGCACAAAACACAAGGAACAGGTCAATGGCACGCCGTCGAGGGCCAGGCTCTTGCTACCGGGGATGGCACAGAAGCCTTCCTGCCCGGTGCGAGCCTGGTGGCTTTGTCACCGATAAGCACCGTGACGGCACCTGTTGCTGGGTGTGAGAGACATCTTGCAAGAGATGACAGCTTCAAGTGGCAACAACTAGAGATGGAGTGGACGGCAAGCCCCTGGCCGAGCTCTGAGCGTGGTGGGCTATGAGCTGATCACCCCGTGGCAGAGGAACGACCCTACCACAGCCTGCAGGCAAAGGGAGCCCTCCCACCCTGCTCCCGGGAACACAACTGGCTTCCAACTAATCCCGACACATGCACCCACGGCCATGTCACCTGAACGTGTGTCACACGGCAGGTAAATCCAACAAGAGACCAAGAGCAAAGAGCCTCGGGAAATCAACTTATACTTAGTTCCATTTCCATGGTAGCAACCAACAATTCCAGCTTCCAAAAAGCCATCGTTAGGTAGCCAAGGCCTGTTCCCCATCGCGGCATCGCTAGGGACAGAGGGACACTGAAAGCCACTGTGGCCGCAGGATAACTGCCCCTCTAGCATCAGAGATGAAGCCCGCGCTTGGGGTTGCTGTTCTTCCCCAGCAGCAAGTGGTCAACCACCAAGACGGCAAATAAACCCCCTCTCTCACAGGGGGAGTGTCAGACAGTCCTGCGGAACACTCCGTGAAAATGTCCCCATAAAAAACAACAACAAAACATCCCCCCAAAACAAGAAAGTAAAAGCTTGTAGAAGAAAAGATACTGCTTTTTAACGGGGGAAAAGCACGTCTCCTGTTACAAAAAGCTCGTGGCCACGTTAAGGACCTCAGGTCTCCTACGTCCCCCGGGAGTTCTGTGGTCACGCTGCATTGCCTGGAGTTGGGGCAGACACACAGATGTAAGTGGGGTGTTTCCCGCTCCAGACGGGGCTGATCTCCCTGTATCAGGAAGAGCCTGGATGGGGCTCTCCCGGCTGTTTGGTCATTCCCCGCACACCCCTCGACGGCATGCTGGCCTCCACACGCAGCCGGGCCGCTGACCCACCGAGAGCCACATGCGACAGCATCACAGAGAACCAGAAGAGAAGCGTGGTGGACCTCAAAAGAATGTTCCTGGGGCGCCAGTTTAAGTGACGTGGGAAGACTTTCAGCTCACATTTGCCTTAGTGGGCAGGCGCTATGCCACTGAGCACATCAGAGAAGATCCATGATGAGTATAAGAGTGTTGAGAGGGTGTCCGCCTTGGGGACCCAACACTGATGAGGGCTCCAGCTTGAGGTAGTCAGCACCCCAAGTCTACCTGGGGAGTGAGGGGGTTCCAGGGAGGCACGGCCACCTTGGGGTGGGTGGTCTCAGGGATCTGGTCTTTGTCCAAATTAGAGCCAGCTCCTGCTTTCTCTGCGTGGTGACTGCCTGCCCCACCCGGGGGTGGCCAGTAAAAAGGTGACACATAACAGCCAGACAGAGCTCGTCATGGAACAGCTACTTTTCACAATCAAACTTTCACAAGCACTGCACCTGGAGTGAGCGGCCCTCCAAGGTCCTGGGGTTGGTTCCTCGCTCCACTGCCAGGAACGTCGCTCCCCCTTGACTGTCCCTCTGCCGCCATAACCACCAAACCACTGACCACCAAGACCTCCTGCTCCCCCCAAGTCACCGTAACCCAAAGTCACCATGCTACCGCCAGGAAGGAGAGAGCGGGGTTCCGTGGAGTCAGAGCGATGACAGAGGCACGTTTCGGGCTCCCGACTTACCCTCTGGTGAGGCGGGGGCGGTGGGGGTGGCGGAGAGCCCGCCGGGTCCTGGTGTTCCATCAGGTTCCCGTAGTCGGCCGTGCTGCCCTTGAGAGGCAGGGGTGGCGGGACCTCGGCCACATCCATCCCGGCCACAGTCATGCCGTTCAGCTCCAAACCTGGAACACCGGACGGACTTAGCGTCAGACCCACGTCCCCACTGGGCGCGCCTGGGCGGCAGAGAAGCTTGTCAGCGGGGCAGAGACAAGAGCAGGGGGCGTGGGGTCCTGTCCCACGGGCGTGTTCTAGAAAAGGCACATCAGGTACCTTAAGGCACCTAAACCCAGAGCCTGAATCCTCTGTAGAAACAGCCAGGTCACGCCAGGGCCACTTCTGGTCCCTCTCCGGGTCCCTCTCATCTCCGGGGCATGTAAACAGCTGGGTGTCACGAGGACTACCTCCCCCTGCCATTCTCAAAGGACAGCCAGGGCTCTCTCTGCCCAGCCCTCGCAGTGCCGACCTGGGGAGCACCCCTAAGCCAGATCGAGTAATCCGATCCCGCCGCCACCGTGCTGGGTCTCTCTCTGGACAGGAAAAGCCACGATTGTACGAAATGAAGTTATGAGCAGGGGCAGGCTTTCAACAAGCCACGAAGAGGCACAATCGACCTTCTCACAAGTGGACAGAAAAAGTGGCCGTGTCCAGACGGAGCAGTCGTGAAGGCCTTCAGCCCTTGTCGAAACTCTTAGCAAGAACTCTGTTTTCCTTTCAAAGGGAGGGAAACGGACATGCTGGCTGACGGGTCCCTTTTTCTCAGAGTTCTCCATGTGACCCATCAGACGAGAACATCCTTCCTGAAGAACCAACCTGTCCCCAGGAAGAACCGGGTCAGCACACAGGACGGCCTTGCGGGTGCCCCGAGGGGACCGACAGGGGGGCCTCTGATTGAAGGCCGGCCCCTGGGAACGGCTGGCTGGTCATTTCAACTGCGGCAGAATGTATATAACATACAGTTTGCCATCTTTGTCCATGTTAAGTGTACACATCAGTGGCATTTATTACATTTGTAACGTTCGCCACCATCACCACTGTTCCCATAACTTCCTCACTGCTCCCAGCACAAAGTCTCCCCACAGAAGGCCACCTGCCCCTTCTCTCTCGCCAGCACACAGGAGGATTTGAAAGCCCTGGCAGGGAACTCAGGGAGCCCAGGGCAGAGCTCTGGCCCAATGGCTGATGTCCTGAGAGGGACACTGGAGGAAGAAAGGTGGTTGTCCATGGACACCGTCTGTCTGCTGCCTGGGGAGGAAGCGGGTCTAACTCTAGATGCTCTGACCAAGGGGGAGAGGCCCAGGACGTGCCCAGGAGAGCGCCCACTCACTGGACTGCAGGCTGAAGCTGAGCTTGGCCCGCGGCATGACCGGAGGGGGTGTCTGCTGGGCGGGCGGCGATGAGGGGGACACCGAGAAGCGCCTCTCAGTCCCGATGATGTTGATCACCTGGCTCTTTGGCCTCTGGGGCCGCAGGGGACTTATCTGCATTGGAGGGACAGAAAGAGCACAGTTAGGGTCTGTCTTGGGCTGAGGTGTGACACCTCAAACTTCCTATGTTGAAGTCCTGACCCCCACGCCCCACGTGCCCATCTACGTGGCCTGACCGGGAAAAGGTGATCAAGTTAAGATGAGGTCATTCGGATGAGCCCTAGTTCAATACGACTCATGTCCTTACCAGAAGGGGGACTCTGACATAGACACGCACACACCAAGGGGACAACGTGTGACCAAGAAGGCGGAAGTCGGGGGGAGATACTTCTACAAGCCAAGGAACCCCAAGGTTGCCAGCGACCCCAGAAGCTGCAGGGAGGCCCTGTTCCCACTGTGCCTCACAGAGCTCAGAAGGAACCATGGGGCGACACCCTGATCAGGGACTGCCCACCTTCTGCCCGGGAGACACTGCGCTCCTGCTGTCTGAGCCCCAGGCCGGGCGCTCTGTCTCAGCAGTCCCAAGAGACACGTCTGTGACATCGGGGAATTTTATTCATGTTTCCTACACCTCAGTTTCAGACTGTTAGGCCTTGAGGGTCACAAGCATTTCAAGCTACTCTGAGGCAGGAGAGACTCGATATGTCATTAACTAGCAGAAAAGTGGGGGCAGGGGTTGAGACCCCTCCCCTAGGAAGGGCAGGGGGTGTGAACATGCCCTCGAAGGGGCCTGTGAGGCCGGGGCCCTTCAGGGGGCTCCTGAGGCTGGCAGGAGGGAGGAAGGGTTAAGCTGTTTGGGAAATGGGCCGGTTGAGGGGACACAGACCACAGGCCGACGTCCAGATCACATGTCACCCTCCTGGGCAGAAACCGCTGTAGTGTGCGTGGGAGGGGTGTCTGGGAAGGTCTGGAGAAGCTCTGTGCCCTCCTGGGTAACTGTGACAGTGGCCGGGCTGCAGGGATGCCGGGACTTCTCCCATCTGCCCTGTCCCATCCAGGACGAGCTCATTCTGCTGACTCTGGGGACACAGGCTGCTCCAGGGGTCAGGTGCCAACTGCACCCTGAGGGTTCACCCGCCCGCCCGCCCGGGTTCTGAGAAGCAAAGGGCCGCTGCTCCTGCTCCAGGAAACCTCCCGGGTGCAGGGTTCCGGGGGCATCGGACTGCCGGCTCAGCCCTGCGGCATGTGGCCCATCCAAGGCACACTGAGGCTGGACTCCAGGTGCCTAACGACTCACTGACCTTGCCGGCAGCTGTCACCTGCAGGCGGAGGCTGCCCTGTGCACAGACAGACAGCTGGGCTGGACCGAGGACAGCCTGTCCCCAGTGAGAGCTCAGAAGTCCTGGCTCCGAGCTGTAGCTGTGGTCATTGTGAGGCTCGTCAGAGGCCGTAGGAGGCTCCAGGTTCTGTGCTGTGACCCTGGAGCCTTCTGTGGACATGCCGAGGGTACTCTGGGCAAGTTGGGGGAGGCCCACCCTGTGCTGACCGCAGCCTGTCTTTGATAGTGTCCTTGCAGGCCAGCAGGGCCACGTGGGGAGGAACAGAGCCAGCACAGTGATGGCCCCGTGCCTAGCATGTCCCTAGAGCTCTTTCCACACAACTTAATTGTGATCAACTCTGCTGCCTGGCTCAACTTCCGAGGCCCCGGTTCTGACAACTTCAGAGGGAGCTTAAATAAAAATACACGAAAGACACACAGTGTCTGGCACTTAGTAACTATTCAAAATATGTTTCTGTTAATCCCCCTCCTCGTTATGAGGCCTTGAGATGTGAGAACTTTATCCCAAGCTGAGAGAAGGGGATGTGGACCTGCCCCCGTGGGGTCACTGGCACCCCACTTTCTAGAACAATGGACAGAGAATGTGGGCACATTCATTCAGCCAAAGCTTCTCAGTCCCCTGCGGAGACCAAGTCTGGGCACTGAACGCTGGCCTCCGCCGGTCCCTCCTCTGGGCCTGGACACCCCGTGAACCATCACGGCTCTGCCTTGCAGAAAGGCCTCCGAAGGGCAGTGCCCACTTGATGGCCCCCTGCGGCTCCCGGGTCTGCTGCCTTCGGGCTCTAGACAGCCAAGCACAGGCAAGCGCTGTCCTGAGCAGCACGCCGTGTGGCTGAAACGTACCCTTTGCTACTCATGACACCAAGAGCCAATGAAGTATGTCTTATTAAAGGTGGTCCCTCCGAGCCCTTCAATCACAGCCAGCGCAGGTCACAGGCCCCTGCCCAGGGCTGGCGCAGTCTTGGCCACCTATAGCCACCGGATGGACAGAGCCCTGCTGTTGCTAGAGGGAGGTGGCTCCAGGCCTGACTTAACCTTCGAAGCCTGGGAGGGCCCCTCCTCTGCTGTGTGTCCAGTCTGCAAACAGCGCTTTCTGAATAGGGTTCAGCCCAGGGGCTGCCCCGCGCCTCGGTTTTGTTCTCATGCTGAAAACGCAAATGGAAGCTTCTGGGAGCTTCTGGAAGCTTCCGGGAGCAGCCGCCCACCTGCCCACCAGGCTCAGCCCTCGTGTAGTGCAGGCTTCACTGCAGCCACATGGCAGGGACTCTGGAGGGAATGGGATTCCCTGGGATCTGTTTTCAACACCCACTAACTAGCACGTGTCATGCTAAGTCCCCGAAAATCCTTCTGAAAGATGGTGACGACATGTGAGCGTGGAGCAGGGGAGTCCGGGGAGACAACAGGGGACCCCGTGTAGCTGGAGGAGCCCAGCATGAAGGACTCCTGCTGGGCAGCTCGGAGTGACCAGGGGGTCGCTGAGGCCATGTGGCTTCCGGGCAGGAAGGGGCCAGGGAAAAGGCAAATGGGGTACTGTTTTCCCACAACACAGCTTTGCTGTTCATCTCTGGAGACATCAGGGTGCCCAAGACCACGTGGGTGCCGCTCGAGCCCCTGGGGAGGGAGGGTGGCGCAGAGCAGGGTGGCGCAGAGCTGGGGAAACGCGTCCCTCTGCCCTTTGGTCGCCCTACAGCACTGGGTTCTGTGAGGGGCAGGTGGAGGGAGACCCCCAATTTTTAAGTGACTATTCTGCAGCCAAGTCAGTAAGCCACAGTGGACAACCCCTCCGGCTAACTGTGGAGCAGAGGCGAGTGCCCAGCGGCGCCCCAGTGACGCAGGGAGCCCCCGGAAGTTACCGTTTCCGAGAGGATGACCGCCTCAGTTGGCTGCGGGGTCAGGTCAGCAGGCTTGAAGTCCTTCTCGAATATCTCCTGGTGCTTGCTGTTCCTCTTCTCCTTCTTCTTCTCCTTCTTCTCCTTCTCCCCGTCGTCCTTGTCCAGCTTGTCCTGGGACCGGGAGTGCATCTTCTTCGGCAGGAGAGGCTCCAGGGCAAACCTAGGGGAAACGGCGGTGTGAGTCGTGGGCCTCGTCCCCAGAGGGGGGCTGCCTCCCCACCCCCGCGGACATGCGCACAGTCACGCCCAGGAAGCCTCAGCGCTGCCTGGAGACCACCAGCCTTCACAGGAAAGGGTGGTTTTAGTTTTTACTTATTCTATTTTTTCTTTTCCAAGTGAGAGGAGGGGAGAAAGAGAGACAGGCTCCCACATGTGCCCTGACCAGGATCCACCCTGCAACCCCCCTCTAGGGTTGATGCTCTGCCCATCTGGGGCCATGCTGGCAACTGAGCTAATTTTAGCACCTGAGCGGAGACTCCATGGAGCCCTTCTCAGTGCCTGGGACCGATGTGCTTGAACCAATCAAGCCATGACTGATGGATGGGGAGAGAGAAAAAGAGAAAGAGAGAGAGACAAAGTAGAAAATGGAAGGGTGAAGAAACAGTTGCTTTTCCTGTGTGACCTGACCAGGAATTGAACCTGGGACATCCACATGCCGGGCCGATGCTCTGCCACTGAGCCTGGAGAGGATGACTTTAAGGGAGAGCGAGGGAGACTTGAGATACACATTAATCAACTGCAATGGCTCGGCTGTGCTTGCACCTCAGAAACAAAGGGGAGGAGAAACCCACAGTTACGGGACGACAGGGCACAAGGGAGGTCTGATACTGTCCAGGGATTTCTGTGGACGGCAAGGGCAGGGTGGTACTTGCAGGGGGTCTGCTTCAAAGGGGAGCCTTCCCCTTGCAGCGATCCGTACTGAGATATTCACAAACTCAACGGGAAGTTGGCGGATGCCATGGGATTTCTGGCACTGTCATTCCAACCAGGTTTCTGTGGCTGGATAGGAAGGTTCTAGATAGGAAGGTTGCTTTAAGTTCAAAGTCCTGTGGGCGGCCCAGCTGCAGGTTTCAGGAGATGCCCCTGGGTTTTCACAACGGAGCTAGAGACCGAGGACCTGGGTTCGAGCTCTGCCCCCTGCTGGTGATGCTGACCGTGGGCTGAAGGGCCCAGACACAAGATGGAGGGAGCATGCCGCAAACTGTCTGCTCAGTGACACAAACCAGGTGGTGCAAAAACACGTGAACGGCCAGCCTACCCAGCGAATGATCTGGGAACAGAGCGTAAGGCATGCGTCAAGGCTGTGTGCGTACACACATCTACACACACCTGCAACCTGCTAGCTTCACATCAGACAAGGGTGAGCGGGGTTCCCGGTTCTAACAAGTCACCTCAGGAAGGGGAGAAAATGGGTCCAGTTCCGGGACGGACATTTCATTCTCTGCAGCAGGAAGGCGGCAGGAGACGGGACCAACGTGGATCATGGTACGAAAGCAGCTTTAACCCCTTAAAGCACTAACTCACACACAGGCTATTGTCATTAGTAGGGTCTTCTATATATATATTTTTAAAAAACATAGCACACAAACATTTTTTAAAAAAGAAATATATATGTATTTCATAAGAGATGTGGTCTGTGAGAAGGAGGTATAGTCATGCAGTCGGAGGAGAAATCGCCTACATTGTGATTTCTGATCAGTGTCTTTCCAGCTATGGGCTACACATCACTTCTCTATGATCAAAAGACACACAGCAGGAAGCCAGGAGCCGCCACAGAGCTCCCTGCTCTCTAGCAGCCCAGTGCCCACTGTCCCCAAAGCCTGGTGGCAGGGCTGACCCCAGTCCCCATCATTCCTGCACTTGGGACCTCACTGTCCTCACAGTGACCTTCCGAGCCGGACTTCCTGGACCACCTGGGGAATAAATGTGCCTCCTTCGGGGACGACCGACAGCAAGACAGGGAGACTTAGAAAGGCAGTCGTATTTCCATCCTGGCTGTGGCTTCTTCTAAACCAGTGGTTCTTAACCTTTTCTGAGGTACCGAACCCACCAGTTTCCTATGCGCATTCACCGAACCCTTCTTTAGTGATAAATAAAATACGATTTTTTCCCCCAAATTCAAGACATAGGTATATGTTTTTTTACTGGTGCACACAATGAGCCGTGCATGAACATCCCCTTGCTCAAAGAACAAAACCAACAAAGTGCATGAACTCACAACAAATGACGGTATTACTTTATTCTGGCCTCCGCGGCAGAGGCTTCTCCGAACCCCTGAGACCGACTCAACAAACCCATAGGGTTCGATAGAACCCAGGTTAAGAACCACTGGTCTAAACTTACTCATGAAGGGAGCAGTGATTGAGAACCCACCCTGAAGGTCATCCCAACAACCTGTCGACACAGGAGAGGTTAACGTGGAGCTCACAAAACCACACCACGGTCCATTGATGACACAGATAGCCCAGAACAAGAGCCCATCTCCCACTTCCGATTCTCCCCAGGGAAGCTGGGTGTGCGCCCCAGAAGGGCTGTCCTTTAAGGCATGTTCCCTGTAAACTGAACGTCGGCGTCCATCACCTACAGCCGCTAACATCCCTGAAACACACAGGCAGACACGGAGTCTGTCCCTCTGAATGGGAGTGCCTAGGAAGGCGTCCTGTCCCCAAACCAAACCTGGATCTCATCAAGCCCCTGGACGCAGCCACCAATCTGCTGGGAGTGTGCAGGACAGGGACCCAGGTCAGACCGCACCACAGGAAACGCTGGCGACAGGGTAAGCCCCCGGGGTTTGGCAAGAAAGAAACGACACGGAAAAGAAAAACGTGGAAAGAGAAATTGGATGACAAAGTGAGAATTAAAAAGATGCGCCAGCCCTTTGCCAGGCGAGAATCTGACCTGGATCACATTCAAATGAACTTAAACACACAGTATCTGTGGCATGCTCAGAGATGAACACCGGTGTTTGACGACGATGATCTAAAATACTGTTAATTATTTATGTGCGATAAATGGTTGGTTTTTTTCATTGTTTTAAAACTTCTTTCACCTTTTAGAAATTTGCCCTGAAATATTCATGGATGAAAAGACGTGACGTTTGAGATCTGCTTTGAAACGGTGGGAGAGAGACAGCAGGGGACAGATGAAAATAAGTCGGGCGTGCAGTCGATCACTATCGAGGCTGGTTCCAGGGCTCCGGGCCTCATAACCATATTCTGTCCACTTTGTCTACGACTGCGAGTTTTCCATAACAAAACATTTTAAAAACGACTGATGAAAGACACCACAGTGGACTGAGACCAGCAAAGCATTGGGGGTTGCCTGGACTTCTGTGAGAGACACATGAAACCATACATCCACATCCATTGTGTGTTAGATGTTCTGTCTGCCCTGGACGGATAGCTCCGTTAGCTGGAGCATCGCCCCGAAGCTCAGAGGTTGCTGGTTTGATCCCCGGTCAGGGCACATACAGGAACAGATTGATGTTCCTCTCTCTCTCTGTCTCTCTCTCTCCCTTCCTCTCTGGCTAAAATCAATAAAAAAAAGGGGGGTGTTATGTCTATTATATTATATGCTCTACTCAAACATATTAATATTCTTTTTTTTTTAAATTTCTTTTTATTTATTCATTTTAGAGAGGAAACACACACACACACACACACACACACACAGACAGAGAGAGAGAGAGAGAAAGGGGGGAGGAGCTGGAAGCATCAACTCCCATATGTGCCTTGACCAGACCAGTGCAGGGTTTTGAACTGGCGACCTCAGTGTTCCCAGGTCGATGCTTTATCCACTGCGCCACCACAGGTAAGGCAACATATTAATATTCTTATTCTGCGCTTTGCAGGATTTGAGACAATGCAGAAAATAAGGATTAGGGGACGTCGTCCGGCTCAGGGAAGACACGTGTTGGGAGCTGCAGACTTGTGTGCAAAGGACCAAGTGACCGGACAGGTTGCGTTTTGAAATGTTCACTCACAAAAAGCCACTGCTGCTGAGACAGACTTCACTCTGCAGGTAGCCAGGGCTGTTCGAGACCAAAGCCTCATTTCCGCCCCGCTGGTCACACAGCAGAGGACGGATACCCTGAGAATGAACAGCATCCTGGACTCTATCAAAGATGCCTCTAGTTCGAGGGGTAACACAGGCCTCCCGGGAAGGAGGCAGCGATGGTCCGTGCTCAGGAATCCACAGGTGCGACTCACCCCCTCTTCCAATCAAAACCTCCAGGTCGATTCTGATTCTCGTCCCTGCATCCTTAGAAACATAAAACCTTTTTCATCACTAGCCCAGGGAATGCTCTTGGGAAGGAGCTGTCTTGTGCTAAGTGACAAGCACACAGGATTTAAATACCGCTACGTGAAAGATTTCCATACGGGCTCGTCTTTACCAAGAGCAGACACTGGCAAACATCACGGTGAAGAAAAAAAAAGTGGGTGTCGTTTCCTGTTCTCCATTGGGCACGTCAGCCGTTGACAAAAAAAAAGTGGGGGCACTTAGAGTTGAGCGTCCCTGGGGCGCCCTGGGAGTCTTGTGTGTGCACGTTGCTGGGGCCGGAGCCCCTGGGTTGAGGGGGGCTGCCCTGTCACACGGGGTTGGATAAGCACACACGTGTGCAAACTCAACAGTAAAACCACGACAAGTCCTTCTCTGATGTCTAAATTGCATGCAATGTTTTTTCCCCCTTTTTGTATAGGAACAAACTATATGCTTCCTACTCCAAAGCGCACACACAAAAAATATCCACATGGAGGTTATTTCTGAATAATGCTGAGAATGCGGGACAGTCCGCGAGGGCTCAGATGTTCACCCGTCTCTTAGGTTCCTGTTCCCGTCTTGGGGGCCTTCCGCTTTCTGGTGCTCAGGAGCAAAAAGGGCTCTCCAAGGAGGTCCAGCAGATAAGGCAGTTCTCAAGGAAGCCTGGCTGACTGTGACATCTGGCCCCGTGTGACCCCGGCCGGTGCGTCAGAGATGGACAGAGCAGGCACCGCACCACACACTCCTGGCTGGGACCCCACTGCCCTTCCTCCTGGACATACGAAAGACGACCAAACACCCCCTGGGAGGTGTTCCAATTCGATGGAAACCTTACCCAAAGTGAGCTTCTCTTTCTCAAAAACTCACAAGACCCTGAGAATCCTCTGGGGCACTACGTTCATAAAGTCTTGGAGGGTCTCCATTTCAATGACAGTTTTGATTTTTAAAAAATCCTCCATTGCGTCTGACCAGGCGGTGGTGCAGTGGATAGAGCGTCGGACTGGGATGCGGAAGACCCAGGTTCGAGACCCCGAGCTCGCCAGCTTGAGTGCGGGCCCATCTGGACCCAAGGTCGCTGGCTCCAGCAAGGGGTGGCTCGGTCTGCTGAAGGCCCACGGTCAAAGCACATGTGAGAAAGCAATCAATGAACAACTAAGGTGTCGCATCGGCAACGAAAAACTAATGATTGATGCTTCTCACCTCTCTCCATTCCTGTCTGTCTGTCCCTATCTATCCCCCTCTCTGTCTCTCTGTCCTTGTAAAAACAAAACCCTCCGTTGCGATAAAACCCACCCAGGGTCCCCTCTCGGGCCTTCCAAAGCTCTTTCCCTGCTGCTGAGTCCCACTCACCCATCAGAGCCTGGCCTGGAAGGGGTGCTGTCTGAGGACAGGGAGGAGACGGAGGCCACCGACAGAGGCCGGGATGAGGACGGCATCGTGAAGGATCGCACCATGGACCGGGGGCGGCTGCCTCGTCTGTCGTCCAGGCTTGAGGGCTGCAGGGGAGAGAGAGAGAGAGAGAGAGAGAGAGAGAGGCAGGCTTGTTGGATGTTTGTACCAACAGACTTCCCGTCTGGTGCGGTCAGACTCTTGGGACCGCGTGGTGTTGACAGCATGGAGTCTGGATTACAATTGTCAACACTTTTATGAGCAGTGCCGTGTTCCTGTTTGGACTCAAAGATGAACATGATATTTGGGGGTAGTTGGGTTGAAACCTGACCCTCGATTGTGAAAAACATCAGGAAAAAAAAAAAAACAACCAACAACAAACCCAAACTTTCTTTTGGCTCTATACCCTTTTAGATGCAGTTTTCTTTAGCATGACCACCACGCCAGCCTCTTCCCAAGTCCTAGCCGGAAGTGCCACCCGGAAGGTTTCCTTTGCAGTCACGTCCGCAATGAGACTGCAAAACCTGGAGAGTTCGCTGAGCTTCGGGCAACCCCGTGTGTTCACGCACCGGGCTCGCCGTATGCGTGCGCTGACGGGACGCCAGCAGACTGAAACGTGATGTCCCCGCTCTTAACAAAGGGTGCCTTTCCTCCCCGTGTGGGGACAGTGGGAGGGGTGTCAGGTGAAGCCACGCCTGGAGCTGCTGCTCCAGCTCCTCCCCGCCAGCTGGTGGACCAGAGGGGCATGTTCCAGGAAAAACGATCTCTGGGTGCAGTGTTCCACCCTCTCTCTGACACAGTATTGGACATTACCAAAACAACGTGTCCCTGAAATGTATCAGGGGTCAGCCTCTAAGTAGGAGCTAGAGAGTGCTAGCTGCACCCCCGCCAGATGGGGGCGCCTCAGTGACCTCAGCGGCTGCAGAAGGACGCAGTGGCCAGGTTCCCACGGGGCACGTTCTTTCCGTGTGGCTCTGGCCTTCGCCCTTCATGCCCACGCCAGCAAAGCGGGTGTCCCATTCGGCCGCTCACCTACAAGAAGATCTGCTTGGGATCCCGGCTGATTACAGATGGTAGAAAGTGGGCCCGTTTCTCAAACACGTGCTTTGCACGTGAAATACATACATTTGATTTGCACACTACCACTTTAATAATAAGAAAAGGGCTCAGGATTGCACAGGAGCAGTAGAATGCAGGAGTTATACGGCTTCTTCTCCAAAGGGCCAGACAGATAAGCAGGCGTTTCAGGCCCACGGGCCGTGAGGTCTCTGCTCCTCCCTCCAGCTCCACGGCAGCGGCAGGAAAACAGTCCCGGACCACCCAGGCGCAGATGTGCCAGTACAACTTTATTTACAGAGACGGGTGGAAACCACTGCCACAGGCTGCCAGCCTCTGGTGCAGAGCCACATGCCGTGGGCTCTGGCCGCAGGAGGGGTCTGCTCAGTCTTGGGTTTAGAGACAAAGGACGCGGTTATTTGCAGATGAGTCCAACTTGTGCAAAGGCTCCTTCTACAAAACCCAGAGACTCAACGTCTGCAGCGCCCTCTTCCGGCCTCCCTGAAACACTCCCAAGGGCGGGGCCAGGCCCGCTCTGGGACGCCTCTGCTCCCGCGGCCCCGCGGCCGGGCCCCTGGAGCCTGTTCTGGGTCCTGCTGGTCCTGACCTTTCTCCCAGGCCCCCACCTGCCCCTCCAGGCCTTGCTCTTCTCTCTGGCATCTCTGAGGACCTCTGAGCCTCTTGACATGCTGAATGCACCTGTGGGCAGCCTCTGTCTTTCCCCAGTCCGGGTAACCTCCATCATTCCTTCCACAGTAGCAGCTTCTGAGGACGGCGCCGTGGAGGGTGGGGATCAGCTCAGCAGGAACCAGGGGTCTGTGTTCCTGAACACCCTACGCCCCACTCAACTGTCCCCTACCATCCCAGAGGGGCGGCCTGGCCTCCTCTCCCTGCAACCGCCTCGGCCTGGACTTCAGCCTCGTCTCTCCCGGGTCCAGCCAAAGGGCGGAGGGAGGAGAGCCAGCACCTGTGCTTTGGGGCTTCTGTGGGTTGGAGGAGGCTGCCATCGGCCATCACCGGCGTGGCATGTGGGGACAAAGCTGTTCAAGGGGAAGGCGGCAGAGCACACCTTGGAGTGATGTGATCCGTCCCGCGTTGGGTGCTGCGAGCCCCATGCCTGAGAGCCCAGCGTAATGGTTTCTGCTTCTTCGATGAAGTCGCCTTCCCAGCGTCTGGGGGACGTGAGCGTCACCTGAGTGCCGCCCAGGATGGATTCAGTCATGGGCCAGGAGGTGGAGCTGGTCAATGAGGACAGCCTCCCTCCGGCACCCTGGAAGGCTGCCGAGCAGCCCTGAATGTCCACTCCTGACGACAAAGGGCTGGAGCTGTCCTTGCCATCTTGCTTGGAGTGGACGACTATGGATTGGGACAAATAAACCAAGGGGAGACAGGAGCAGGGCTCCGGCTGAGGAGGGACAAAGCCCCTCCGGGGTCCCACACTCGCAGGGCACTCACTGGGTGTGGCCGTGGCCGCCACTGGCCTCACAGTCCGTCTGGCTTGAGCACAGCCTCTGGACACTGAGGAATCAGACGTTTTCTTCACCTTGCGTGGACGGATGTCCCTGTTCCGTGGCAGGGCTGCCGTGGGGCGGTCAGAATGAGGTGAGAGTCCTGGCTATAGCGAGGAGGATGTGCCTTCGCATAAAATGGGGACTGACACTGAGCTCACTTCTTCTCGAGCACGCTGGGAGTCATCACCTGGCTGCACTAAGGTGAAAATGAATGATGCCCGCAGCCTGTGATGTGGCAGCCTCCATGGCCCTCGCTGCATTGCCAGTACACCTGCAGCTGCAGCTCCCCTCGGCTCTCCCACCAGGAGCCCTGCATTGCCAGTACACCTGCAGCTGCAGCTCCCCTCGGCTCTCCCACCAGGAGCGCTGCATTGCCAGTACACCTGCAGCTGCAGCTCCCCTCGGCTCTCAGCAGGAGCGCTGCATTGCCAGTACACCTGCAGCTGCAGCTCCCCTCAGCTCTCCCACCAGGAGCGCTGCATTGCCAGTACACCTGCAGCTGCAGCTCCCCTCGGCTCTCCCACCAGCAGCGCTGCATTGCCAGTACACCTGCAGCTGCAGCTCCCCTCGGGTCTCCCACCAGGAGCGCTGCATTGCCAGTACACCTGCAGCTGCAGCTCCCCTCGGCTCTCCCACCAGGAGCACGCCTGGCCCTCCCGACGCCGCTGGCACACTGTGCACCGCCACACTCTAGGCTACACTGCCACGCCGGGGTGCCCACTGCCCACGGAGGGAGGGAAGGGCGGGCGGGAAGGGAGTGCAGCCAGCAGCCAGCGTTTTACGTGGCACAAGAAGCAGGCATGTTTCTGAGCTTTCTGGAAATAATGCTGCCCCTGTGCCAACTATGGGTGGGAAATCCGCAGGGGGTGACGTGCTGGCCCCTACGCGGGGGTAGGCTTGCGGTGGGGGAGGTGGACTCGGGGGTCCTGAAGGACCTGCAGTCACACGGTCAGCCCTGTGTCAGCTCTGTCTCCTCAGAGTGCTCCCAAACCTTGTCAGCCAACTCCTCTCCCTGGCGACATTCTGCTGAATTCCCGCAGAGAGAACAGGTGAAGCGGGACTTCTCCGCTGAGGTGGGGACTGTCCATCAACACCCCTCCCAGCCGCCTGTGCCTCTGAGGACCCCCAGGGTTCCACAGGACCCCCACTGGGCAGCGCTCAGGGAGGTCTGGAGAGGTATCCCCTGGAGGCAGGAGCCCACCGAGATGGCAGAAGAGGACAGGTGAACCATAGCAACCCCAGGGAGACCGTGGCAAAAGCTGGTGTGACAGACAACGGGCGAGTCTTGGGATCTCGTCCGGTGACCCGCGGGGAGTGGGCAGTGAGGCCAGCCGGGGAGAGCGGAAGGGAGGACAGAGCACTCTGTGTGTGCACGCAGGGGTGGGGGCAGGAAGCGCCCGCAGTGCCCGGGAGGCAGGCGTGAAGGAAGCGGGTCCACAGGGAGACCTGGGCCGGGTGGCGGGTACAGTGACGAGGGCAGAGAGGGCGGAGCCAGGCAAGGCTGCCCTGTTCTTGCAGGAAGAGGGGGGCGAAGGCCTGGATGAGAAACACAAAGTCTTCACAGAGCAACACTTCTTAGGTGCCAGGCCCAGCCAGCCCGGGACGAGCCGGGGGGTGTCCATGGATTAACAAGTCTGAAGGCATCTGAATTCCCATTGTATGGCTCAGGCCCGCTCAGAAAAATTGTCAGAATGGTTTATGCCCTTTCTCTGTGGTTATTTTTAAATCCATTAAATATAACAACGACAGGATGATACTCTGTTGCTTTTCAAAGCATCCTGAGGTGTTTGCAAGTTTTCAAGGTAGGTGAGAGAGGAGAAGGCGTGTTCCAGACTGCGTCTGTCACACTTCTCAGAACAACAGGAGCTTCTACCTGTCCCTTCGCCAGCTTAGGGGTGGCTGGTGCCCAACCTGCTCTTGGGGTCCCGGGATGGGGGACTGAGGAAGGCAGCTGCAGGGGACAAGCACCCTAGGTGGAGAAGTGGACCCTTGACTCTGTTTCTGGGCCGCGCTCTCAGTAAACCTGCCCCGCCCACAGCTGGGGGGGGGGTGTCAGGGTGCCCCCACGGAGAAGGTGGGGCACACTGGAGATGGTGTCTCCTCTGAGTGTGGAGGAGACTGCTCGTCGCCAGCCAAGGACAGGGACCTGGGACCCGGAGAAATCTGCCCTTGAGCAGGGAAGACCTCGGCACCGGCCCCTCCCCTGCCTCTCGGCCCCCTCTCCTCCACCCCCGTGCCCAGCAGCAGGCTGGCACAGACCACCCACTCCCTGCGGACACAGGGAGACCGAGGGTGTTTGGTGAGCAGGTCAGGTTTCTGTCATTTTGAAACAGACATTAAATGATGGATGGAAGAGGAGGCTCTTCACGCCGTGAGGACCCTTTAGAGAGCTCCCAAGTGTTGATTTCTTAGAAGGAATTAAAGGCGGCGTCTGACTTCAGAGGAGACATGTGATGCTCTCAGAAACCCTTCCTGCCACTTGACTCCTCCGACGGTCACGGCGGCGAGCCCGGCACCAATCAGCCCACTCATGGCGTCCTTCCCTGAGGGTGCTCCCTGGTGGCCCGGCAGGGGGCACCCTGATTCACCTGGGCGGGCAGTCTGGCTCCCGCCTACCTGCTAAGCTTTCAGACCAGAGTCTCAGCTGGGTCAGGCTCACCCCCAGCTCTGCCCGGAGCCCAACCGTGGCGGCCAGCAGGGTGGAGAGGGCGGTGGGACAGCACAGAGTGAGGTAGCAGCCAATCAGTCCAGCTCAGGGGGAGGCCTGCTCTCTGTCTCCCACCACGTAGGCAAGAGGACAGCTGTGCAGCGTCAGGGAAGGAGTCCTCATTGAAAGCCGGCAGTGGAGGTGCCCTGAGGGGCTCCAACCTCTGGGTCTGCCGCCTGCTGACCTGCAACCACCATGTCCTTCGTCTCCGTTTCCCCCTCTGTAAAGTGGGGATGACCACAGTGCCCTTTCACGGAGTTACATGGGTTAAGCAAGTTCATATTTGCCAAGGCACGAAACGTAGTCTTTACCACGTGGGACAAAGGTGTCAAACAGAAGAGAGCAGTGGATGGGACGGTGCTGGGTCAAAGAAAGACACCTCGAACGGCCCACCCCACCCCACGGGGCGCAGAGCCCTTTAGGGAGCGGAGAAAAGAGTCGTGTGTCCTGAAAGGCGCGGTCACTTCCGCGGCAGACCTGCCCTTCTCAGGGTGACAGGAGGCTGTGCACCCACACCTCCAGGCCTCAGGCACAGGCCTCTAGGAAACATCCCAGCGGCTCATCTCGAACCAGGGCTGTGTGGACGTCTCTGGTCCACGGCAGTGCAGGTTAGGACCCTTGGGCCCCCAGAGACGGGGGCCTGGCCCCGCCCCCAGAGCCGCTTAGGCTGGCTTGCAAAGACTATCTCGAGCCTGCCGTAGGTTTAGACTATAAGGTGTTTGCATCGCGGAAAGTCCCACGCTATCTTCTGTCTCCTGACCACAGCTGCTGCTCTGAAATTGTCCACAGACTCTCAGCCAAGGCTCAGGCCTGCGCTCCACCCCATTGCAGAGCCCCCTGACCCAGACTGGAGTTCGAGGTTCCTGGTGGTCGGGCACCTCTCAGCTCCTTGGTCTGAGTCCTCTGCCCGAGGCATGTCTGGGGTGTGTGCACGGGCCTCCAGCCTGCCCCTCACCCTCCCTCCCGGCCTCTGCAGAGTGGGTCTTCCCCGGTGGCACCCTCAAACCTCCTGCCCGACCACCGCCAACCCACCCTTCCAGGCCTGGATCGCTGACCCCTCCCTCTAAGAGGTAACAGTTTCAGACCTCAGCAATCAGCCACTCCTCCCTCCCTCGGTGACCCTGACCTTGGGCTGGGCACAGGTGCCCTGCTAACTTGGGACACTGGGAGAGTCGCCGCCCAGTGTGCTGTTGAGCCAATCCTTTGTCTGCGTGGCGTGGGGTTTCTCGGCGGGCAGGCGGTGACCGAGCCGATTCGTGGACGTTCCCTGACCCTGACATTTCCAGCTACCGACAGAAGGCCGCTCAGTTGGTCGGCAGAGGGACTGGCAAAGGGGACCGAGGTCCCGGACACCTGCGCTTCCTAAGCAGGCGACCTGCACACGTCGTAGTCACTCCACCCTGGGGGCCTGTCACTGTTGGACACCGTGACACCCCTCCCCGCCCCTCCTTCCCCCCACGCCCGCGATGGGGCCACTCACCATGGTCCGGACGCCGTACTGCTTCTCCACTTTCTCCTTCAGCTGCCTGAAGCACGCCTCCATTCTCTCGTGGAACGGACGCAGCGCTTCCGTGACTTTCTCTCCGTGGATCCGGATCCCCTCGGCCAAGAACGGGATCTGGAAGACAGAGAGGGCGGCCCCCCTCATGTCCTGGCTCATGGTCTAGGGGGGGGGGGCACGCCAGCCAGGCTGCGAAGGGGCTGTCGTGTTGGACAGATGGACGGGCAGGCTGGTCGTCCCCGGAGACCCAGGTGTGCAGATGAAAACCATTTGTGTTTTACGTTGGACACGGGGCGGTGCTCTGCGCATGAGGCCCGCAGGGCGGCTGTGTCCGATTCGCCTCTGCCCCTGCCCATCAATCCAGAACACACTCATCTGGGCTTTGTGCCCCTTGAGTTCGGGAAGAGCTGAATTTTTAACTTGTTGAGATGTAACCTGATCTATTAGCTACGGGCCGGGGCATAGTGCAAAGATTTTTTTTTCTTTTTTAAATGAAGACGATTGCCATCACAGGTTAATTGAGAACCCGACTCCAAAACACAAAATTCTAATTTTATGGGATTGATGGCCCTGACAGGTCGTCTTCCTGGAAAAGAAACACCAGATTTATTCTTCCTGAAAACTAAAAATAACCTATCTCCCCTCCGCCAGCACACGCTGTCACAGAACCTCCCCGCCAACACTCCCCTCCCGAGCGTGGAGATGTAGCTGACCTTTAAAAGCGTCACTCAGGGACAGAGACATTTCATTCCCCAGCAGCTGGGACCCTTGGGGTCACCGCAGTCAGGGGCGGGTGCCGGAGAGGTCCCTCACTCTCCCAGATTCTGCTTCCCACCCCGTCCCACCCCTCCCGCTCGGACTCTTTAATGCTGTCAAGCTCAGAGGCTTCCTCTTAATAACTCGTAACGAAATCAACATACGGGTTAAAAATAGATTTTTCCCGGACACCACGAAACACACATCTCCACGAGCAGGTTTACGAGGAGGAAGGATGAGAAATACACAATTGAGCGGCATGTGAACAGGTTCAAGAAATCTTAACAAGATGTGGCCAGGCCTAAGTTGCACTCAGCCGCCTGGTCCAGTGCGCGGCCAGCCGCGGCCCCGCCGGTGCACCAGGAAGGGTGGATGGAGCGTGAGCTCTCTGCGTCTGTGGCCCACGGCTGACTCTGCAGCTACTGGGACACAGTATTGTTTTCCTGACAGCCAGGCTTGTATCCAAGGTGCACGCCAGGTACCCCCCTCCCGCCAGTGACTGCCGGAAGGACAGCATGCAGGTGACATTTCAGAAGACCCAGGACGTCTTCATCCTCCGTAGGAACCACTCTGGCCGACGGCAGCTTCCCCGCGGGCTGGATGGGGTTCGCTCAGGTTCCAGGTTCAACAGCAGAAAATGCTCAGTTACCCTTTTCCTGCCCAAGTTCCAGCTTGGGGCGGGGGGACAACCAAGGCTGGGGACCAGCCTGGGTGGGAGGGTGAATGTGACGTGTCTGTCTGGGTGCACCGGTAAGGGCGGGGTGGTGGCCACCCCAGGATGCTGAAAGCATTTTGGTGGAGAACGGACCTTTCTCCAGCATGCAAAATGCAACCTGGCCTTTCTGCTGTGTGTTGTTGGCTTGATCAAATGCTGAAGTGGGCAGATTCCTGATGCCAAGATGCTCTTTGCTGGACTGTGAAGTTCAGACCGCTGGGTTCAGACGCCGGTATTGAGTGCACTGCTGTTTGGAGTGAGGCTGACCCCTAGAGAAGTCCCTGGCATTGGTTGCCCAGAATCTCCTCTGAGGATGGAAGCTGGCCCCTGATCTAGCTGAAGTGCAGATAGGAATAAAAATACATTCCAACTTACCAGGTGCTGAGTGACCATATAAACAGAGGTCACAAAGCAAGGCCAGAGATGGCCTTTGGAGACCTGTTGTTCAGTGGGTTCCAGCCTGGCTAAGCACCAGTCTCTGGGGCAGACTGGTGAACCCCACCCTAAGCCCTGATTTACTCTAGGACAGGGCCCAGGAATCTGCATTTCTAAAGAACTTCCCAGAACCCAGAGAAGGGAGGGGGCACGCCGCGGGGTTCTTCGCACTGAGCACAAAGCCAGCTCTCAGAAGACGCCCTTCTACCTGGTAGTGGTGGCCTTGAAGTTGGCCACTGTGGGTACCCCGCAGACGCCTGGCCTGCCAGCAGCACAGAGCATCTGGAAGTGAGGCTCCGTGCTCCCGGAGCGCCGCCCAAGGCAACGAGGGCCGTGCTCGTCATCACCTGGGACGACGGATGAGTGAGTCCGGGCTTTCAGTTAGAAGGGAAATGTGTGCGCATCGCAGTGGGTCCCTATGGCCTGTGTGGGTTCACCTTCGGACGCTTGGCGGGGACGCTCAACAAGGCAGATGCTTTGGGGAACGACCGACCTGTGCCTTTGAGGACGGAGCTGGCTGGTGCTCACTCATGAGCATGGCGACACCCAGAAGAGCCCCGCGCAGAGCCTGCCCCTGACTCCGGCCCCCACGAGGGAGGAAGCAGGTCGGCACCATCCTGGTCCAGCCGCGGCAAAGCGGAGCGGGGAGCCGCCTGGCAATCACTCACCAGCCCTCACAAACGACGTCAGGAACCAAGACGTGCTTCCTGCACCCCGGGCACGGAGACTCTGCCAGCGAGTCCCGGGGACCCCCAAGGGGAAAGCCTCAGTCCATCCACGCGGACGGAGCTTCACAGAAAACCCAAGCCTCACAAACCAACAAGAACCGGAGAAGGCAGGCCGGCAACCCCGAACCCCTTGCTTTCATGATGCCGGGCATGACTTGAGGACTGATGCGAAAATATGGGTTTTCCAAACATTCGCAGATGAAAGCAAAGACCACAGGTAACCTGTGAACTTGTATTTTCCGGCACTTCGGATCGAACCAAATTGCCGGAAGACAGATCTCCTCCTTTCAGCCTTCCCGTGTGCCGCTTTAAAATTCATCCTTTAACATAGTTATACGGGGCAATGACATACTGCTGACACGAAGCTCTCCCTGGGGAACAAATTATTTTCCTCTGTAGGACTCGAAACTCTTAAAATCCAATTTGCTGTAAAGCTTACAGGGGAAAAGGAGAAATCAATAGGCCTCCGCAGACCAGACGAGTTTCCATCCGGCCTTGGTTTTATCGCCTTCAGTTTTGAATTCTGTATCCTTTGGTTTCTGCAACATCTAAATTGAAATCATTCAGATGTCTAAACTCCCTTCCTCTCTCTCTCTCTTTTTTTTTTTAGCCACAGGGAGCCCGCCTACACTAGGCTTCCAGTCCAGGCAATGTGGCCATCGAGGTCCTTAGGAACCTGTCCCTTCCGCCTCCCCAACAATGTGTCTCATCGCAGAATAATTCCAAACCGAAGAGATGCATACAGATTGGTGGCAAAGTGGCACCCACTGGGAAGGCTATTGCAACACACACACACACACACACACACCCCAGAAACGGAACAGGGCAAGAATGGGTGAAGACGTGGAGAAGTCGGCAGCCTCGTGTGTTCTTGCTGGAGAGACCAGAGGAGAGCGCAGCTGCCTGGAAAACAGGCTGGCGGGTCCTCAAACAGCTAAAAATAGAGTCAGCGTGTCCCCCAGCGAGGCCACGTCTGGGTCTAAACCCACAAAAAATGAAGGCGGGGTGTCAGACAGAGACCTGTCCACCCCTGTTCACAGCCCCATTGCTGACAAGAGCCAAAAGGGGGGGACAGCCCAAGTGCCCACTGGTGAACAGAGGGACAAATAGAAACAGGGTTTATACACACAGGAGAATACTGTTCAGCCTTAAAGAAGATTCTGACTTGTAACTTGGCTAGGAAACCCAAGCTTTGCCCCCCACCCCTCAGAGTCGCACTGGCTGATGCGCTGAGGGTGGAGGAGCCACCCAGGTGAGGCTCCAGATGGCCGGGAGGAAGGGTCCCCACAGAGAGGTCTCCTCAGGAGCAGCCTACCCTGTCAAGGACCCCTGGCTTAGCAAGGTGGGCTGGAGTACAACGCCCAGCCGGGTGTAAGGGGGCCCCAGCCTCCCCCTTCCTGGGCTGTCTTCACTCAGTCAGGCGTGTGGGGTTCACATAGACAGCACCTTCCACGCCTCCCACACAGGAAAATGAACCTGGGAGAAGTGAGCTGCCCAGGGCACCGAGCGAGTGGGCAGAGTCCCCACAGGAACCGGCCCGATGCCCCCTCTACCACCAGGCTTGCAAAGGCTTCACGATGCACAGATGCGTGAACAGGTAGGTCACCTCCCAGTGAACATAAGACACCCTCCAGAGTCACCCACCCTTTTAAGACCAAGTCCCTCTGAGGAAAAACTCAGAGTTTGTCTCAGGAATATGAGCAGAAAAACAAAATATCAGCACTGCAGCTCAGAAAACACAACTGAGGACCCCCCCACCAAGCGAGCACAGGCAGAAAGAATACAGGGGTGGGCGCCCTGCGGGTTCCCATCTACACACACACACACACTCACACACACACACACACACACACACTCACACACACACTCACACTCATGACATCACTGTACCCGGGGTGGGCGCCTTTCCTAGGGCAGGCTGGAGCCAGGCTAGTTCCCATTTACACCACACACACACACACTCACACACACACACACACACACTCACACTCACGACATCGCTGTACCTGGGCAGGCCCTTCCTGGGGCAGGCTGGAGCCGGGCTCTAGGACCCAGCCTCTGCTGCCCCATTGGTCAATACCAGACGGTTCCCAGCAGCTGATAAGCTAACCAAGGGGAGGAATCAGACCAGGTGCATGTGCAAGAGAGAACTGTCTGGGTCTTCCCATTCCTGGCTACAGCCCAGCGTTGAGTTATTGGGGCAGGGAGGGGGTTTATGTGGGACAAGCATCGCTACGTGCACACCGGCTGATGTCCACAGGCCTCGGGGCCAAGGACATGTGTGGGGAGGAGGCCCAGGGGGCCGGGGCCCGGACGTGGCTGTCCTCCCCACCCAGCCCTGGGCGGTGGCTGCGTGTGGACACGTACCTGCCATGCGATCAGGTCCTTGAGCTTCTCGATCTGCTCGTGGGCCTCCGGGTGCTCCTGCAGGTACCGCTCCGTGAAGAAGGCCTGGAGGGGACAGGGCGGCGGAGGGAGGGGCACTCAGTACAACTGCTCACCCCACATGCGCCTCCAGTGCACCAGGCCTTGTGGAGGAAGAGAGCGGTGGGTAAAACAGACCCATGCCCTGCCCCCAGGGAGCTCGCTCCCCCGGCTGGACCCTCCCAGCACCAGGGCAAAGCACCCAGTAAGGTCAGTCAGTGGAGAGAACGGGTAGCCAGCAGGGGCGTTTGGGGTAGCACCCCCAGGCCCGGGAGCCCAGCAAAGCCACCGCTAACCTGACAGCCCAATCGGCTGGGCGGCAGCTCCCCGGGGGCTCCCAGGCCTGTCGTCCACCCTACACCTAACAGCAGCTCCAACAGTGTCCCCTGTTTGTCCAGGATGATAACATCCTGGTGCCCGCTCTTGGGCAATGACCCTTTGCCTCCGTCTCCGTCTAGACCAGGAGTCAGCAAACCTGTCTGGACAGGGGCCTCAGTACTGCTGTGGCATCAGGACAGCCACAGAGGGGACGTAAGGAATGGCCGTGACCCCGTGCCAAACCGACCGACAGGAACAGGGAGTGGACTGTTGTGTGAACACCTGGTCCGGAGCCCGTCAAGTCTGCCCATTCCTAGTGAGACACTGCCCAGGGAGACCAGCTGGCTCTCCACTGTGCCAACTCTGACAGAACTGTCATCTTGTGGCTTTGATGATCCCAGGTCACTTGAAAGACACCAGACGGTCACTCTTCAGAGCCAACCGGGGTGGACAGTGCCCAGGCCAGGCATGCCTGTGGTGGCCGCTTGACTTGTCTGCAGCCCTGACTCAGGCTTGTCCCTGCTGAGACCCGGGTAGTTTCTGGGCTCAGAGACAGGGTTGGGAGATGGTCAGCCCCAGGACAGGGCTATAGAGAGCAGGCACGTCACCTGCCTTTTCGTAATTGGCGAAGCCGCCCATGACGGCAGGGTCCACGATGCCGTTGAGGAGCATGGACAGGGGGTTGATGGGGAGGCTGGGGTCCTCCAGGTGCTGCTGCACCATGCTGTTCAGCTTGTCGTTGGTCAGCTGCATGGTCTCGATGGCGTTCTCCAGCGGGCTGATCTCCACCTGCAGGAAGAGAAGACGGAACGACCTCAGGCCGCTGCCTCCACGCCCGGCGCTGCGTCCCAGCGGACGCTCTGGCCCGCGGGACCTCGCCGGAGGGGACACATTTCTGAGAGAGGACGAGCTTCCCACTCCCCATGCACCTTTCTTCCCAGTGGATATTTGGGGTGTGATCCCCGATTACCCAAAAGGACAGCTGGGCATATCAGTGCCACGTGCGTTCACAGGTGTGGTCCCCACGTGCCAACCCCAAAGGAACAGTGTCAGGCCACCCAGCTCTGGTGTGTGTGCGCATGTGCATACGTGTGTGCATGCATGTATGTGTGCGTGGATGTGCGTGTGTGTGCGCATGTGCTCATTGCAGGAAAACACAGCCTGAGTGGCACTTGAGCACAATCTATCTGCTTCACAAATGAGGCCTTTTAACCATGGTCTTGTCTGCTGCTTGTTCTAAAGAAGGTGAAGATGTCAGGGACTCTGGAGCCATCGGTCCCTGTCCGGGAGGCAGGCCCGGGCACTCTGCGAGCCCCCTGCACCTGTTTGCTCAGGAAGGCGAGGGGCCCTGGCAGGGTCTCCAAGTAAGACCACAGACCCTCCAGTGAAGGAAGAGCTCTCACCTCCCCAGGACGGGGAGGGAGCCTGTCACCACGTTGGACTGGACTTCATAGGCCCCATCCTGCAAACTGACCACTGCTCAGCGAACTGACCATATGTCCTCCTCGGCCTCCCTTCCTCGGTCTCTTGCGCCTCTGCCCCACTGTCCTCAAGAAGGGAGTTTCCTATCTTTACCAAACCAGCAGCGTCCCCACGATGGGCTGTTCCGGGAGGCACGCAGGAGGGGAGGGGACGGGTGTGGCTGAGGCTCTCTGTCACGCCGACCCCTGCAGCCCTCGCTGTCTGCTGACAGTGGCAGAGGCACGTCCGCAGAGTCGGCTCAGCGCTCCCCACCTCCAGCTGCTAAGCTCCTTCCTCGGGCCTCCTGGCCCGCGCACAGCGCACAGCATCCCCGATTACACAGGGCTTACAGGAAGAGGTTCGTTAAGAGGCTTAGCGCCTGTTGAGGCGAAGGGCCTCCTCCCCCTCGCTGCGTCTGGCACACGAACATCGCCAGCTCAGTGGAGCCGGCGAGGCTGGCGTTCTGCGGCATGCCTCCCTCAGGGCCTGCCGGGGTGCTCCGGGACCGGGGTGGGGTGGGCATGGGGCGTCTCCAGAACAGAACGTGAAGCGGCCCTAGGTGGGGACAGGCACAGAGCCCTGAGGCTTGCTAAGGGACAAAAGACACCCTGATAACATGCAGTCCTTCCAACCTGATCTCCTGTACTGGCGTCCCCATGCCCTGGTGCTGCTGTGGCTTCAGTGAGGACCTGCTGCCTGACCCTGCTCGCGCCCGTGAGCGACCCCTGAGCTCCCCGCCGAGGCAGAGAGTGGTTTAGTACATGACGTGCGAGTAGTCACTTCTTCAAAAAGTGCCAGGGAGGGAGGGGGCCTGACCGGTGGTAGTGTGTAGAGAGCATCGACCTGGGATGCTGAGGACCCAGGTTTAAAACCCTGAGGTCACTGGCTTGAGCCCAAAGGTCACTGGCTTAAAGCCCAAGGCCGCTGGCTTGAGCAAGGGGTCACTGGCTCAGCTGGAGCCCCCCCAGTCAAGGCACTCATGAGAAAGCAATCAATGAACAACTCAGGTGATACAACTGGGAGTTGATGCTTCTCATCTCTCTCCCTTCTTGTCTCTCTCTGGCTAAAAAAAAAAAAAAAGGTTCCAGGGAGGTGTAGCTTAAGCTATTTTATTATTTGAAACGAGCAAGTGCTATTAATCAAGGTGTTTGTCATGTAAACGGCAATAAAATTATTGGGAAGAAAGATCTGGAAAATTACACGCAAATTGGTCCTTGTCTTAAACTTTCCACTCAGTTAAGGGGAAGGAGCTGTCAGGACAGCACAGGATGACCAGACGGCGTGCAGTATTCTGTGGGACGGAATGGGATCTCAGCTCTGGTTCTCTCATCGGCGAGAGGGGCGGGGTCACGCAGCACCTCACTATGGTGTGGGTATCAGAGGGGCCGCGCCTCATCCGATGTGGGGTCTGCGGTGTGCTTTGGGCCACCCACTGCGACCACGTGGCCCTCGGGGGGGGGGGAAGAGGGCGGGTCAGAGGCATGAGGGACAGATCAAGGGTAATTCCTCCTGGGGGTGGGGTGTGCTTACCATGAAAACAGATTTGACCTCAAACCATCGTAAAATCCCGGGTAACTTATAGGCCGTTGTGAAGATGGTTCTCTCGATCCACATGTTCTGTAAAGGGCACACACACGGCACGTATCAGGGGTCAGCAGGGGGACGGCTTCCGCCCCAGTGGGAATGGACACCCGCCAACAGGCCCACCCTCGTCTAGACAGGGCTCCTCCCGGGAGCCATGACACACGGCCCTTCAGTGCTCCGGCGGGGGGAGGTCTGCGCTGAGGTGACACGTGGCAGGCCATGCTCTGTCTGACAGCCCGGCACAGCAGGGACCCCTGCCAGCCTGGCCATGGGTGCCCACCTCCCTGCTCATTGGCAAAACATTACAGACATCGTCACAGAGTCGGGGAGAATCAGATACGTGGAAACGAGGGGGGCTCCCTCTGCAGCCTCACATAGCGGCTGAGAGAGCCTTGGGGTACAGTTAGAGTAAAATCAGGTTTCAGGCTTTAGTTTGTTTCTCTGATGCTTACATTACAGAACAAAGCACGGGAACGGGAGAAAGGTCACCCACTTCTCAGACACAATCACTTTCACATTTTAAGGTCTATGGTTTGAGACTTCTTAGTAAGCACTAAGATGTGTGTCTGTTTCCCATAAAAGATACCATTTGATCATCTGTCTGTGTTGTGAACACGGTGCATTCTATGTGACAGGGAATTGTTTCAGGGCGATGATCTAACTTGACACTTCCCGTTAGACGGCTGCAGGGGTAGCCCTTCATCGCACCTGTGGGGAACCCCAAGCCCCTGCGCTGGATGCCCGCTGAGCAGGCTGAGTCTGTCCGCCAGGGTCCTGATACAGACACAGGGCCTAATGGAACGTCCACACTTCCAGGAACCTGGACTGATCCCCAAACCTCTGAGCTGGCAGGGCGGGGGAAACGTGGCTGAAGCCTCTGGGACGCGGGATACTGGCCAAGGCTGCCTTGTCCCCGGGGGCCGGTGGTCCCCGTGCCTCGTGAGGCGGCCCCCGGTGGTTCTTGCAGGCCCAGATCACACCGGATGCCCACACACCTCGGGAGGGCCCTCTGGGTTGCACCGTGGCCCGAGGGCCAGCCCCTGCTGTCCTGCTGACTCAGGCCCTGCCTCTCCTTCACCTCCTCACTGGCCCTGGGGTCCCAGACCTTCCCCCTTGCTGTGCTGAGGTGAGGACACGATGCCCGAGTGGCCACCCTGTGCCCCCACCCCGGCAGGACAGCTGGCCTGGTCCCGTCTGTGAGTCAGGCTCCCTGCAGCTGCCTGAGCCTGGCTTCCCCGGACTGCAAGGACCCCTGTGCTTATCTGGGAGCCCCAAGCTCTGACAGCCACCCTAAGTCTCATGGCTTCCGAAAGCCTCATCTCTGTGCTGGGACCGGACGGGGCCGTTAGGGGATTTCAGGGCCACTTAGGAAAATCACAGCCTCGAAGGGAGGCCTGTGCAGTTCCACCTGCTGGGGGGGGGGGGGTCTGTGTCGTTCTGCGCACTGCCCCGCTTGGTGGTGAGCTTGACCTCCGGTGTCTCCTTCTCTACAGGGAACACGGAGTTCCCAGACGGGAGTGTGCGGGAAGCTCGAGAAGGGGCGACAAGCCTGCAGCTGGGAGACCCTACCGTTACAAGTCATTAATGCAGTAAGGGCCAAGACAGACGGACCGCGCAGACAGCCACCACCCTCCGGGTTGCTGTCCAGGTCGGGGAGGGCGGGGGAGGCGGGGCTTGTCTCATCAAATCGGTCACCAAGTATGTCCAGGATGTCCCCTTCACCAAGAAACAGTGGCTTAGTTTGGAAACAGCCAGTGTCAGAACTGGGGACAACTTCAGAATTCATGACCCCACGCTCCTAGCTGACGCACAGGACCCCGGGGCTGGGGAGGATGGGCCCTGAAGAGCTGGGCCCGAAGATGTGCAGGCCTGGCCCGAACAACGGGGAATCTGGGGGGACTTATCGAGTTTCCAGGGGTGGGGGTGGCGGAGGCAAGTCCCCTGGAAGTATCCCCAGCTTCCTTGTATGTCAGCAGCAAGGTGCCAATTCACCTCCGGCCTGTGCCCCTGGCCATCTCGCCTGCAGGTGGCGGGCAGCCGTTCCCAGCCACGCTGGTCTCCTCGGGGGTCCCCGGGACTCGCCCTCCCTGAAATACGTGTTAATCTAGAATTTCCGGAGGAGGCGTCCGAGACAGGAGGACGCAGAAATGTTCCCATTTTGAAAAGCCCTGTACGTGACCGCATCCTTGCAAGCAGGGTTCCATTAAACCAGTCCTATGGACGTTTTCCAACAGGTGACAGAATCTGTGTTAATATTTCCATGACTCTAATGCAGCGGCTTCTGCGGGCATGGGGCAGGGTGCGGTAACAGTGCCGACTGGCTGTCACAACTGCGGCCGTGCCCCTGGCATCAAGGGGGTGGAGGTCAGGGGCGCTGCTCACCCTCCCCGATGGCTGGGACGGCCCCACCACGGAGAATTCTCCCGCCTGTCACTCAGTGATGCCTGGTGCAAACCCCTGGCCCAGTGCCCACGGGGTCCCTCCAGGCAGGTGAGGCCCAGTCCACCTCCTGATGGCCTGTCACCTGCAGAGAGCCACATGAGGCACCCAGCACCTCTGCGTGCCCTCTGGCAACGCGGGCCCAGTTCCCACGCCAGGGCCCGAGCCCAGGCAGAGATGAGCTCAGACACCCCAGGAGCGAGGCGCATGCGTGCCAGGAGCCCGGAAGCACCTTTGCAGCACCAGCCACCTGCTGTGACATTACAAGTACTTGGCGCTGTCATCTGTGACACGGTCAACCGCTCACTACACTCGACGGGGCGCTAGGTGAGGATTCCAGCTCATACTAGGCTGCAATGGCTTCTGAGGACCCCTTCTTCCACAGGCCATTTGTTCTGTTGGGGGGAGTGAGCTCTGGGAGTGTTCTGTTTATTTTTGTATACGTGTATATATATATATATATATATGTTTTTACCGCAAATTCGTTGTCTGGGTTTTTCTCTCCCTTGCGGATCGGCCGGGAATATTCAAACCGCTGAACCTCGTTTACCCTGTAAAAACTGTAGAGGGCAGAGAACTCAGTAAGCGTCCAACCTCAAAGCAGCAGCTGATGTCATAGAGGTGAGGTCCTGCCTCCCAATAGGTCATCCACACCTTAGAATATCCCTAGCCTGGACCCCGAGGGGATAGCTGTGGCTTCCTGTCCCCGTCAGCTTCCACACGGAGATGCTGACAGGTGGACAAGGGACCTTGAGTTCTGCCCTCCTCCCTCGGCAACGCGGGCCCAGTGCCCGCGCCAGGGCCCGAGCCCAGGTGGAGATGAGCTCGGACACCCCAGGAGCGAGGCGCATGCGTGCCAGGAGCCCGGAAGCACCTTTGCAGCACCAGCCACCCGCTGTGACATCACAGGGACTCTGCCAACCCTCCAGGAAGAAGAGATGCCGAGAGCCAGGGAAACTGGCGTAAACAGAGAAGAGGACTTGGAGGAGAGAGGCAAGGGCTGCATCCCCCAGGTATGCGTTTCTAATAGAGAACATGCAACTAACAATCTATTAGTATAGACCCTGGCTGGGTAGCTCAGTTGGTTAGGGTGTCATCCGGATATGCCAAGGTTGTGGGTTTATCCCCGGTCAGGGCACGTACAGGAATCAAGCGGTAAGTGCGTGAATACGTGGAACAAATCGATGTTTCTTCCTCTTTCTCTCTCTCTCTCTCTTTCTCTCTCTCTCTCAAATCAATAAACAACAACACCAAAAATAACTTACTGCTTATTGGTTTAATTTACTAACTCAGCAACTAATTCATTAAAATAATTTAATAATTTATCATGTTAAAAATAAGAAAAAAATCATGTCTGTATTATTTTCAAAGAGGTCTTGCATACTTTAGTGTGAAGGTTACCAAAGGCAGATCTGCAGCCACCAGAGTGGCAGGGATGGAAGGAACCAGCCCTCGTCCTCACGCGGGGTGGGGGTGGGAGTCACGCGTGTGCCCGACGGTGCAGGCTGCAGAGACTGACACACCCCTGTCCTGAAACACAGGCGGGATCCCACCTCAAAGGGAAACATCTACATATAACAGATGGCTTCCTGGCTCTCCAAGAAAAAAAGAAGTGGCAAAACTTAAAATGCGTGCCGTTGTTCATCAATAAACAGAATCTGGGTCTGTTTGTCACTGTTGCTGATAACAGGTTAACTAAGAGGTCCTGAGTCTTGCAGAAGGACACAGCCAACCCACCCAGCAGGAGGCCATGCAGCAAGTGGACCCTGAGCCTCGTTAGATCATCAAACAGATGAATGTCTTTCATCAGAGCATGGGTCAAATAGAAAATTTCACATCAAAGAAACATCTATAACAGGATGTTTCTACAGCACTGCTAATCAGGTACAAGTCAACGGAGATGCGACAAGTCTCCCTCAGATTCGGAGAGCTGACCCGTGAGTTTTAAAACCTGCCTGTAATAATCCCATGTCATGTCATCGCTGTTCTGTAGGGGTGAGGGGCTTCTCCTCGCCCCAGGTCTCCACCAGTAGCTGACTTCGGGATCCCTCTCCCTGCCTCACAGAATGCGGACCCCCGTCGGGCCGCACCCCGGGCACTGAACTCAGAGCTGCTGCGTGTAGCCAGGCCTGTGCACTGCTGGGACCCTACAGGGTCTCTCTCCCAGGTGGGTCCTGAGAAGACCAGGGTCCCGCGTCTCCTTCCTGAGTCTGCCCGGTCTCCTGGCCTCCAGAAAGGAATAATGCCTGCATGCCTGCACGCCTAGAGCCCGAGTATTCCCTTCTTCCTTCCCTTCCTTCACTCCGGACCCGGGAACAACATGGGCTGGAACAGCACAGGGGCACCTGTCCACTACTACGCAGGCTTTTCTCGGTGACTACCTGTAACTGGGTTCGAGCCACGGTTGGGAGTTGGTGGATTTGGAGGGCCGACTGTATGCACTGGTCTAGGCCATTTCATAAAGGGGACTTGAAGGGGAGGGGGTCCTGGATTCATTCAATCTCCCCCAGATGCTGAGGGACAAGTCCATTTGGAGGAGCCCAAAGTAAAACACAAATTTTGGGGTGGGTGCGGTGCCCCCAACCCATGTGTTGTTCAAGGGTCACGTGGGCTGCCTTCACGGGGTGCGCCTCCCTTCCCGAGGCTGAAGATAATTCGCTTCCCTTTTCCTAAGTGAACAGAAAGCTGTATCTGAACCCAGCTAAGCAATGACCAAAACCCATCCCTTCCAAGGTCGACTGGTCAGGAGGAGACGTCGGTCCACAGCCAGCCTTACGCCACCTCTGGCCGGGCAAGAAAAACGGGCTGATTACCTTACAATCTGCTCGGAGACGGGCCTGTGAAACTTCGGGGGCAAATCCAGCTTGGGCTTCACCGTGAAGCACTGAATATCTGAAGGCGTCTGGGTCAAGGATTACAGGCGGTGGGGGGCAGACAGGGAGCAGCCAGGGAGGCCCTGAGGACTCCCGGCCCCGCCCGCCCCCAGGGGTCGGTGACCACCTCCTCCGCCCTACTTCCTTGTCTTAAAAGGATACACTGGCCGGGGGAGTTTTTAATCTCCTCGCCGGGTGGAGACGTGGTCTTCATTTTCTCTGCGTTTGGAAACTGCGTTAACAGCCGAGCCTCGAAATCTTCCCGGCGCTCGTACTCTTTCCCCCGGTAAATGAAAACTTTCCCCTGGAAACGATGACGCAACACGCGTTAGATGCCACCGCCGGGCAGGGCCGGCCGCTGTCCAGCTGAGAGAGAAAGTCCCTGGACGGAGGACAACACGCCATTGCACCCGTCTCACGCATCACGGACACGGGACCGCGAGCCGCACTCGGCGATGGCCTGCCGTCAGCATCCCTGGACAGGACTGAACGCAGTGACGTGCTGTGGTCCTAACAGGAACAGCCAGTCTACACAGTGTTAATTAAAAGCCACGTGTGTGACCACAGCCCAGCCTCCAGAGGGCGAGACACGGTGAGAAAGAGGGGCTCCAGGCACCAGGACAAAGGGACCCCAGTATCATATACACAGGCTGGGGCGAGCGAGCGAGCGCCTGCAGTGGTGAGTGTGTGAAACAGAGCTTCTTGTATCACTCATGATTGTATTCTCTACACTAGCCACTGCACACCCGCTTTGCCCACCCTTTATATAGATAAGTGCACGTACATTTTTGTTTCCTGGTAGGACTTAATTTGTTTTCATCCCGCCCAAGGGCATTTAAGAGAGCATCAGGTGACAGGGGGTCCCTCCAAGCCTGCGCAAGACATTCCGGTGTTCCAAGCAGATGTCGGCAGGGTCTCGGCTTCCGCAGAACCAGAGGGAAAGGAGGCAAGACCAACAGGGAGGAAGGGAGCTCTGGGCCGCCCCTGGAGGGGACGGCACGGAGGAGGCCGGCTGGAATTCCCTCCTCTCAGAGTCACAGCTACTACCCACCACCCCAACAAGGCAGAGCGGTCAACTCCCCTTCTAAAGGCTGGCTTTGTCCATCTCAAATGACACTGTGGTCACCTCCATAAATTCCAAGTTGGGGAGCCCCTTTGGGGGCTGTTCATGGATGCCTGAGCCGGGTGACCTTGGGCGTGCGTACTAAGGAGGTCAGCACCCTTCCTTACACCGGGTGTCCTGCTGAGGCTAGTTTTGTCCTGGTGAGACATGGAGACTCTGTAGATATATCTGTAAGGACAGTTCTGATTCTAAGGTGTCACGGACTCGACAAGTGTGTCCTGAGTGGCAACTGAGTGACAAAGTGATGGCAGCAGGTCGGCAGTGTGAAGCCACCGCTGGCTCCTGAAGCCTCCTGCCTCCCCTCACCCACCCTGCCCCCTCTCAGGGCTCTGTGAAGCCTGAGGAAAGGGACATGGGAAAAGACCCGAGCGGAAGCCACGGGACCTGGGAAACGGGAGGCTTAGGGAGGGAGGGTGCTGATGTCCTTCCTTACAGGACTGGGGTATGTGGGCATATCTGTCGTTTTAATTTGGGGTCACT
This sequence comes from Rhynchonycteris naso, assembly GCA_037038555.1. NCBI lineage: Eukaryota > Metazoa > Chordata > Mammalia > Chiroptera > Emballonuridae > Rhynchonycteris > Rhynchonycteris naso. The sequence goes on along the minus strand of CM072999.1, from coordinate 258,639,470 downwards.
GGGCGAGGCTCCCGACTGGCTGGTCACAAGTCAGCTGCAGCCCCTGTTACCTGCCATGACCCTGGACAGATGCCAGAGATGGGGAGGACAGAGACAGACAGACAGACAGAGGGATCGGTATCGCACGGAATAACTTGTACATTTAGCTCCTGGAGACTCAGCTCAAAGTCAAATTACACTTTTGTCTAATGAACAGGTTTTCAGAAGATAAAGAGAGATCTTCTGGTATTCAATTTATCTCCTTCCCAAGAGTCAACCTATTCTGAGTTCCTGTAAATCATTAAAGAAGGAATAGTTTAAGAATTAAATATTTTATTCACTTTGTGCGTAGGTATGTCTTAAGGTACCCATTATAGAAGAAAAATGTTCTTCCTCAAAAAAAAAATAATAATGTCAAGCAGAAAGCAAAGTGAAATGTAGTCTTAATCAGACATATAAATATACAACGTGGGCATCTCGGAAGGCTATATATATAGAGCCAAACTTTTCAGAAATTCAGGAAGATTTAACGTACGTCAGGTACCATAAAAGGAGCATGAATTTATTACGCTCTACACTAGAAGAAAGCCTTCATAGTAGAAATGCGTGTAAAGGCTTTTTCATAGAAAAAGAGTCATTGAGTTATAGGCGAGCATGCTGATAGCACCTCCTAGAAGTGTCAATTCCTGTGCCCCTGAAGGGGTCCCCTCAAACGGTGAAGACGGAGAACGCACATCTAGTCAAAAGCATGCCTTCCTTGTAAGGAACATAAATATTAATAGGATTGCAAAAAAAGAAATAAGTAAGTAAGTGAATCGATTTGTAAAGTAAAACAAAGCGAAAGGGACGGCTAGCTGATTCTCAGAGGCAGCCATCCCAGCCCTGCGGTCAGCAGCCAAACACTTCGCCCACTTTCTGTGCCTGCAAATGTCCTTGTCAGACTGACCCCTGACAGGTGCTCTGTGAAGAGGAAGAAACATATTGCTATAGCCCCGTAACATGATTGCCATTTGCCCTTTGCAACTTGTCCTTTTGATGGTGTGTGTGTGTGTGTGTGTGTGTGTGTGTGTGGGGTGACCCAGTGTGGTCCCTGGAGCTTGCACCATGGGAACCCTCCCAGAACATCCCTGTCACCAGTTAACTCGGGGACAATGCCCCCTCTCCCTCGCTGGCATGTGGGGGTACCAGGACAGAGCCACAGTTAGCGGCCTGAAGTCATAGCACTGTCCACGGAGGGCCACACCCACGATTACACCCAGCACAGCACGGGTCAGCCGTGATTTAGGGTCTGCCTTTCCCTCTCTTTCCCAGACACACACATTAATTAAAGCCTGAGCAACATCAGGTGACTGCAACTCCGAGCTCGTGTGATGGGGCCCTTCGATTTGTTTATTGAAAATAAAGGTAATGTCAAAACCCTCCCTAATTTTGGTCTTCTAACCAAACATCCTCTATTTATTTTTTTCTTTGGAAGGTAAGGGTTTCTGATCAACCCCTATCTTGGATGGACACCACCTTTAGCTATGCCATGAAGGCTACGGTGTCAAGGGCAGACTGACCTGGCCAAACAACCAGGCCCCTGATTGACAGGTCGCCTTCTGGAGCAGGGCAGCCCCGCGAGGGTCACCTGTTGATGTTCCTCTTAACAATGACAGGTCCTCCCCGACTACGTCCTTCCCGCTGACGACGGCATGCAGGGATGACGTAGACTATCAGGGACCCCTGTGGAATCAGAAACCGGGGGGGCCGAAGGAACGCAGCCTTGGGACAAGGACCGTCTCTGCCGGCCCTAACGTTCCTGGACAGCTGTGCTCCGGACACATGGCTCCTGTCTCCCTAAAACCAGAGGGGTCACGCGCCATCTCCCAGGAGAAGAGAAAACCAAATGTCGTTAAAAAATGCCCTAAGAAATGACAGGAAGTCACGCCTCCATGGCATCCAAGTGTAAGGTTTCGAGAAACCCGAAACATTTCTCCCAGGAGGCCAGGCGGCCTTTATTCACACAGCATCTTCTCTGGCCTCGTGGGCGTTCGGTTCCTGACCGCGCTATTTCTTTAACCACGCGTCCAACAGCGCATGCCTGGCCGGGGGACGGAGTGGGATTCCGGGTTCCCAGCCCTGGAAATCCATTTCCAGCTTCTCACGGGATTACAAACGCCCGTGTTCATCGCAGTGCTATTCCTAATCGCCAAAACGGCCCACACGTCCGTCCGAGGACGAGTGTTGGGTAAACAATAGGGGGTCTGTCCACGGAACAGAACACTATGCAGCCCTAGAAAGGAATGAAGTTCTGTCGCCCGCTGTAACACGGCTGGGGCTCGAGGCGAAGAGAAAGAAGCCAGACACAGGAGGATACACCCTGTGTGATCCCACTCGCACGAGGCCCCAGAATAGGAACTCACGGAGACGGAGATGAGAGGGGGGTTCCAGGGAGGGCGGGGGTGGGGCAAGGGGAGGTTCTCCTTTACTAGGGACAGAGTTCCAGAATGGGAAGATGAGAAAGATGGGAAGATCGGGAGGTGGATGGTGGTGGTGGTTGTACAACATGGTGACTGTACGTGAGGCCACTGAACTGCACACTTAAAAACAGCTAAAACGGTACGTTTTATGTTACATATATCTCACCACAGGTTTAGAGTATACTCATAAATCTCTGAAGAAGAGGTCTATTTAGACAAAAATGATCAGGTGGAAAGCTCATATGCAATCAGATAAAATATTATCCGCCCCCACCCCCCAGCCCAGCCCCCACCGGCACCCTATAGCCTGCACGGAGCCACTCGGACAGGAAGAGTCAGACGTGACCCCGTGGAGGCAAAGTCCAACTCCTTCCTCAGAACGGGAAGGGGAGCTCAGCCTGGGGAGCCGTCTGGGCTCAGGTGAAACGGAAGGAAAACTTACCCGAAGGAACGTGGGAAATCCTTGTCCGTAGTAGCCGACCGCAAAGTAGTCAGGCTTGGGTCGAATCACTTTGACGATGTTTTCGTAAAACTGAGCTTGTTTTTTCTGAAAAGAAGGAAGAAGACGCGTTTCAGCGTTCAGTAGCGCGCTCAGGGAATCCGTTCCTTTGGATTCCTGCAGTGGGCGTGTCAGGCTGTGGCTCTTGGTGGTCGTGGGGGATCTAGGGGGTGCGGAAGCCTGCCTCTGAATTAAACCTCGCCATGCAGCGAGGACCCTCCGGCACTCCACGGGGAAATCTGACCAAAAAGAAGCCAAATTCAGGAACCAGCTGGGATTTATAGGTGTTCTCAATAACCAAAAAGGCACCCCCCAAAAAGCTTTTCTTCTGATTAAATGGCTGGTCTATAATATTTTTTTAAACAATGGTGTTGATCAGATACTGGGATTTACTAAATAAACAACTTAAAAGGGCAGAACTGTGCTCTCAAGTAATGCTACAAACATCACGACGTCATGAAGTCAGGGACATGGTGAGAAGGCAGGAAGCAGACACGGACAGCCTCCGTGTCAGGAGACGGACAGCGGCTGCCCCCAGCCCACCCCTCCGGGAGACGGGGTCACAGGGGCCTCTCGGGCTATCGGGACTCTCGTGCCTGCAGGGTCAGCCGTGGTCCACATTTCAATCCTTCAGGAAAGTCCTAGAGTGTGGTCACCAAAGCTCAGAGGGCAAGAAAAAGGGAATGCCCGTGGGCCAGAACCAACCAGCGGGTAAATCAAGACTCGTCCTCCCGACAAAGCGCAGGGCGGCGTCCGAGACCACAGGGGAAGTCCCCGTGGGAAGGGGGGCAGGGGAACTATGGAAGGACAAGTGCAGCCGTGGGGGCCCACCTCACTCCCGCAGGAAGGAAGAAGGACCTACCAGCAGTTCACTGAGCTGCTCGTAATCGAACATCTCGTTCTCGTACTGCTCCGCCAGCTCCTTGCCCAGCGCAATGGCCTCTTCCCACATCTGCGGGGAAGAGGAGGAAGGGAGAGAGGAGGAAACCCACACCTGAATCGTGGGATCGGAGCCTAAGACGAAACATGGCCATTCATCACGGAACCATTTGGAGATAAGTTTGCTTCAATCAAAAATACAATGGACACGAATGTTGGAAAAGACTGACAGTCACTAGAAGCTCATGGCCTTTGGCTCGTGACCGTCATCCAATGTGTAATCCGGTCACCTCCTGGCTCATCTGTCACGCAGCCTCTCTGCCCAGGGTCCTGCTGGCATGCACGGTCACTGAAGCCCATCTGCATGGCCAGCGAGGAGCCAGGAGAAGGGAGCACAGGGTGATGAGAGGTTGCGACGAGCCTGATTTTGAACCTTCCTGTACTGTCACATTTAATAAATGCTCTGTTTCCACGGTCAGAAAGACCAGGATATATGTCGGCCCTAAAGAAGGCTTGCAAGAAGTTCGCTTTACGGGCGCCACCAACGTCAGGAAGGAAAGGCCACCACCATCATGGTACGAAGGGGGACATGAGTTATTCCTGTGGCTATAGCTTTATTAAAAGGCTGACGGACTTCTGACACCTGTGGGGAAATTTATTGAAACCTACAGGAGGCCTGGATTTCCCTTCTAGTTCTTGGGAAAAATAAAATAAATTTGGTTTAGTCGAGAAGAACATGGAAAATGCGGAGAAAACACCTCTTCCAGAAGCCTTCCTGGTGCCACCCACTCTCCTGTGTTTTCCCACAAGGACCCAGGATTCCCCTGTCAAATCTTTTGGTAAGGCACTGATATCAGACAGGAAAGGGTCACACCATTCGACGTACTGTGCCCTCACTCACCCACTTCTCCAATCCGCTATTGGCACCAACGGGGCACTAATCGTTAGGGTGAGTGATTTCGAGCTTGGTCCCTGTCCAGCAACACGACACCTGCATTCTCTTGTGTAAGTCCTGCCCTCCGCCAGGGGGTTGTCTTTTTATACCCATTTTGCAGATAGGAACGTTGGATACTGATACATGAGTTACTTGCCCCAGCGCGCACGGTGGGGTATATACGGCCTAGTGTCAGTGCAGTGTGGGGGTGCCGTGAGGGAGAGCCTCCCCCAGTCCCCTTAGGACGGGGGAGGGGGGTTGGAGTCCCAGGGAAGGACACGCATTATGAGAAAAGGCTGACGGTGACTCAGGGCTGAGGGCCGGTGACAAGCTCCCCACCAGACAGACTTCTCTGCTGCTCGGCAAAGGGGCCGTCTTCAGGAGCCCTCGTCTTTCCGGGCCTGGGCCCCCTCTTTGGAACCCCTGCTCCTCCGAGCCCTCGCCTGGCAAAATTGATCTCATTCATCAAGAAGCAGTTTATCGTCTGTCACCTTCTCTGCAGGGGAAGTCCTCCCTTTCCCGTGCAGGCCTGTCAGACGGGGACCCAGCACCCACCAGGGGGACCCACCGGGGAGCGCTGGGCTGTTTCTCTGACTGCGGGTGGCCCCGGAGCCGGCCTTGCGGGCCCTGAGCCAGGCCTGTACCCTCCCCTCCCTCTAAGTCGCGGGAGCAGGGCGGCACCTGCTACACAGCAGGCTTGTGAGTGATAAAGCGCTTTAGATCCCGCGGCGTGTGGGAGCAGCCATGTTAACTGACTCCGAAAAATCAATTTTCTCATGCTTCGGTAGCAAACGATTCTTTCTTCCCGGGAGCAGGTCATGACGGACACTCAGGCCACGTCCTGGTTAACGGACCCGCCTCTGGAGAACCTGAGGATGCTTAGACATTCCGGAAACAACGAGCGAAAGAGGGTGTCATTGTGCTTACAGCTGCACGCAGGCCTTACTAGCAAACGACCACGGTCTTCAAGGACGAAACTCATAGGACACGAGACCTTCTCCCCTCCCCCAACAGTTAGGGAAGAAGTCCAGTCATGTCAACGAAAACAGAAACCCCTAGTTCCAGCTCACGGGAGGACGCAAGGCAGAATGCGAACCCTGAAGAGGCGAGGCTACATTAGGAGGCGAGAAGGAGAGCTGTGGTGGAAAGGGACATGGCGCCACACGTCACGCGGGCTGTCGGTCCATCCGGCGCCCCCCACCCCCTCTGTGGCCGCCACCGGGCGGCCCGTCTCGGGGTTGGCTCCCGGTAGGTGACCACTGGTGCCCTCACTAGCACGGGGTCTTCCTCCAGGCTGGCCTATTCTCGACTCATCCTCCACAGCGAGACCCGGCACTTGTCAGTGAAGTGCTTGGATTAAAGGCTTTATTGGGAATTACGAGTCCTCCGCCAAACAGAGGAAGACAGACAGCTTGGCGCCTCTTCAGGGAGGGAGGTGTGCCTGCTGTCATGGAGCCCGACGGAAGGCTGGTGGTAGGGGGGTGGGGGGATGCTCACAGGGCGGCTGCCATGGAGCCCGACGGAAGGCTGGTGGGGGCCGCGGGGGGTGGGGGGATGCTCACAGGGCGGCTGTCATGGAGCCCGACGGAAGGCTGGTGGGGGCCGCGGGGGGGTAGGGGGATGCTCACAGGGCGGCTGTCATGGAGCCCGACGGAAGGCTTGTGGGGGCCGGCGCGTGGGGGGGGGGATGCTCACAGGGCGGCTGCCATGGAGCCCGACGGAAGGCTTGTGGGGGCCGCGGGGGGTGGGGGGATGCTCACAGGGCGGCTGCCATGGAGCCCAACGGAAGGCTTGTGGTGGGGGGGTGGGGGATGCTCACAGGGCGGCTGCCATGGAGCCCGACGGAAGGCTTGTGGGGGCCGCGGGGGGTGGGGGGATGCTCACAGGGCGGCTGCCATGGAGCCCGACGGAAGGCTGGTGGGGGCCGCGGGGGGTGGTAGGATGCTCACAGGGCGGTCACCTCACAGAGGAGCAGGGCCGCACGTAAATACTGGCCCTGGAAGGAAGGACAGGAAAAGAAGAAAAAGGGACCCAGACGGTAGTGACGTTTTACAGATTAGAAGAAAAAGATAAAAAAGACCAGGGGACAAGACAGGTTGAAAGGCATCCAAAACTTTTTTTAAAATGGGGGGAAAAAATAAATAAAAGAAAGATTTTTGTGGGAAAGAAACAGAGACAGGTCACAACATGATTCCAAAGCTGGCGTGTCCAATGTGAAGACACAGAACATCCGGCCCTGGGCGGGTGGCTCAGTCGCTCAGAGCACTGTCCCGATACACCAAGGTTGCGGGTTTGATCTCCGCTCAGGGCACATACAGGATCGACCAGTCAATGCATAAAAGTGGAGCAAGAAACTGATGTTTCTGTCTCTCTCTTTCCCATTCTCCCTTCCTTTCTCTCTAAAATTATTTGATTAAAATAATAATAATAATAATAAAATTTTGACGTTGCTGCTTTCAGAGCGCCAGGGAGGGACACTTTTACCGGTTTCCGACCCCAGCCTCCCACTAGAACTGGGGGTGTCCCTGCAGCCGGGGCACGGCCGCCGGCCGCCGGAGCGGTCTGCTCATGGCTTCACAAGGCAGAGTGGCCCGGATTCTGCGAGTCCCCATTTCCCCAGGAAGCTGTCTAAATTAAAACCGGCGAGAACCAGCTCTGGCATGTGTCAGGGCCCTGCACAGTGAGGCTGTAACGAAGATTTCCTGAATTACACAAGGTGACAGCCTGCACCGACGGAGCCATCCCTGGGTCACCCTCTTGCCCCATTAATGTCGAGTTTAGAATTTTATGATCCTCACTAAGTGGTGGTCTTCAAGGTCAACAGTGGTGCTAAGTCCCCTGGACCCGGAGAGAGGGTTTGAAAGCAGACCTGCAACTCTTTCCCCCAGAAGTCAAATAAGCGTCACATCGAGCCCAACTCTTGTGACTTAAACCCTCCTGCGCTGGAGGATGACCCTCGGAACACAGGGGTGGAACCGTGTCAGCAGTTAATGTCAGAGGCTGTCCCCGGCGCTGGAAGGCCCTGTCCCTGCCCGCTCACCCCGGGAACCGCTGCGACCGTTCTGAATGCAGACTGTTATTTCTCACTGAAGTGCAGGAGCCAAGGCAGGAGAAGCGGCCGTGTCCCTGCGAGAATGTGTGTGTGTGCTGGCCCTACGCCCCGCGCAGTGACCGTGAGAGAAGGAGGGACGTGTGGGACCTGCCCCAGGGGAGACACTGGGGACGGGGGACACGCTGCAGACCTCTCAGAGGCCCAGAGCTCGGGCAGGTGGCCGGACCGTACTAAGGAGACAAACAGACCCGCGCTAAGGAACGTGCTGGAAGGCCCTTGCTAGGGCACTGGCCGGAATGTGCTCAATTCCGTGAGACGTGCATCAAAATGACAACGGCAGACGTGGACAGGGAGACACGGGAACTCTCTGAACCTTCCTCTCCTGTTGCTGTGAACCCAAAACTGCCCTAAAAATATCAACTTTATCTTAAGAAGTGACTAAGTGCCCGGTCTGTGTGCTGCCCAGGGACCCCTCAGGGGGGCAGAGACGCATGGACACACAGCCTGCCCAGCCCTCAGGTGGCTTCAGCCACAGCAGGGCCTGGAGACCCAGGGGGGGTCCCTCCTCCAGCCGCATGGTCATTCCTGGGAGCGGCTTAGAAATGCAGGACCTGGAACCCCACCGGAGACCCACGGAATCAGAATCTGCTCTTTAAAAAGATCCCCGGGGGACTCGGGGGGCCATGAAGTGTGAGGTACTGAAAGCAGGGGACACAGGATCCAGGTAGTGCGTCCCAAGGCAGGGCCAACAGAGGCCGCTCTCGGGACGCAGGGGGCAGGATGGCTTCCAGGTGGATGGAGCACGGAGATACAGCCCGAAGCAGGGAAGGACTCCTCGCAGGGAGACAGCGGGCAAGAGGCCCAGGGGGTCGGGATCAGAGGGCACATGCAGGGAGATACTGGGTCAAAGAGCAGGTACCCAGGATAAAGCCCTCCTGCTGGGGGCTTCACCTGTCAGGTGAGAAGCCTGGGTCTGCTGGTGGAGGAGGCAGGGTCCCGAGTCTGGGCATCCTTGGGGCGATTCAAGCTGACACCATGGCCTCTTTGTTAGAGCCCAGAGGGGTGGCCCAGGGAGCAGAGCGGCAGGGATGGGTGTGGGGACCCCTGGGAAGCTCAGTGGGTGATGCTTCTCAAACTGGGGACCCACCAGGAAGTGATATCATTGTAGGAACAGAAGGTCTTCCACCCAGATGTGGCCAGGGGAGGCCTGGCCACAAGGAGAGCCCAAGATGGCCATCAGCAGAGTCCCACATTGCTTCAGCCATGACGAGCTCTGCTCCTTGGGCTTCCCAGCCTCCCCACCTCTGGCTCTGCCCACTCCAGAGCACTGGTCCCCCTTCCTCTAGGTCCCAACAGGACAAGAAACGGCTGGATTGGCTCTGTTCCTTTGGCCCTTTGCTGAGAAACAGGGTTTCAGTGACGGGCATCCGTCACGAGAGTGTCCCATTCTTACGGAGAGATATTCTGCCGCCCACGGGACATGTCTCATCTTTATCCACGTGGCCTCCGGCCAACCCGCTCGCTGCTCTACCTCTCTGTCGTCCTGTGTCCTGTGTCAAGGACGGCAGCGGATGAATGAAACAGGTATTATCTTTTCAGTAGGGCTTGGTTACTGTCGACGGCCACAAAAAGGGGCTCCCGTCATGCTGTACTGATACAGGTGCTATTTGGAGTAGAATTGTGTCTACCCCCCCCACCCCCCCGCAAAAAAAAAGGTATGTTGAAGTCCTTACTCATGGTAGCTATGAATGTCATCTTATTTAGCAATAGGGTCTTTGGATGGAGTCAAGTTAACATGAGGTCACTCTGGGTTCAGTGGGTCCTAAATCCCATGACTGGTGTCCTTAGAAGAAAGGAGTTCCAATAGGCAGACACACACACGCACACACACACGGAAAACCCACGTGACAAACAGAACTAGGGTCTGCTTGCTGTGGAAGGCCATGGACGGCCAGCTACGCGGGACACTGAGGGGCAGCTGCTCCCCTTCACGCTCCGGGGGGACAGCACGACCCTGTGGGCACGGCCAGGGCAGGCTTCGGCCCCCAGAACTGAGAGAGTAACTTCTGTCGTTTGAAGCCACCCAGACTGTGGTCATTTCTGACAGCAGTCCCCGGGAAACTCAGTCAGGGACCTTTGTGGGACTCTCGGGTCACAATTCTCAAAAACAAACAAACAAAGAAAAACAACAAACAAAACTACAAACAGAAAAAAAGCAAGACACCGAGATGAATCCTGGTAAAGCCACGGAAGGGGCTCTGAAGGCACCATGGTGGCAGATTTTAAAAACATCTGGAGCAGAAGCAGCCCCTCTGCTGTCCGGCTCTCGCCAACCCCACCACATGTGGAGACGCGTCTCTGGCAGACACAGTGGCCAGAACCAGTCGCTTTGTTTCGGCCAATTCATCGAGATGCCACCACACGGTTAATTTTTCAGTGACATTAAAAAAAAAAAATGTCAAAGGGCTGTCCTAGCTCTAAGTGCAGCCACTCCTCCGAGGTGGTGGCTTTCTGGAGGGACCATCAAGATACTTGTGTTTCGGGTCCTCGCTTCCTGCTGGGCGTCTCTACAAGGATGGTTTGTCTTTCTAAAAAAAGGCGTCCACTCAGAAGCGCGCTTCAAGCTCTCCAACCCACAACCCACGACCGGTGTCCACTTCCGCGTGCAGGCACCACGGGCCAGGCCGGCTGTGTCCTTACCTTGCCTTTGTCGAAGTAGTGGATGCTCTCCTGGTAGAGCTGCTCCTTCAGCTGCCCCTGCGTCGTCGCCTGGTACCCGTCCCGCTGCGTGAGGTGCGCCGCACACACGTCCTCCGACCACTGAGGCAGAAGCAGGGGTGAGTCGTGCCACAGGGGCCAGGCATGTCCAGTGCTGCCCGCCGCCCACCCTCGGGGCTGAGTGCCTGCAGAGCACGCGGGGCCGCACTTCGGGGGCAGCAGCTGCCATCCGGCTGCTGCTGGGCCTGGACACGAGGGCAGAGCCCTGTGCAGAGGCCGCAGAGGAGGGAAGGACGAGAGGGAGGCAGCGCTAGGTCTGGACTCCCACAGAAGGGAAACCCGGAACATTCTGGGCGGCACAGACCTGCCGGCTTGCTGACCACACCTGGTCACACCTGGGAGGGGCTGCAAGCCTGGTGATTGATGTGTGGCCGTCCCCCTGGGTACCCCGGTGCTGCCCTAGGTCCTGTGCCGCTCGGCAGTGTGATCGAGAGCAAAGAAGGCACATGGACTCCATTTCCAAGGCTTGAAAACAGGGACCTGGTAGGGGACGCAGCTCCTTCCGGACGGGGCGCGTCCCCTACACCCTTAGCCCCAGGCACCCCGCCTGGCACGGAGTGGGGGGGCTCCGGCAGTGTGTGTGCTAGTGCAGGACGTATAGCACGCAGGGGAAGACACAGAGTTCTCGGCAAGCTGCGGGGACACACCAAAGCGGAGGGGAGCTCATCTGATAGGTAAACCCTTGAACTTGGGCTCAGCAGACCAATGACATCGCGTGCGGGAGTCCCCTCGACTCAATATTCAGTGAGGACTCGCCATGGGCAAGGAACTAAGTCAGAGGAGAGTCAGACGGGGCTGTGGCCAATCAGAGCATAATGACCAACAGTAGCCTGCAGGGGGGTGGGTGGGAGGCACGGCTGTCCATGGGGCTGTGGCCAATCAGAGCATAATGACAAACAGTAGCCTGCAGCGGGGTGGGTGGGAGGCACGGCTGCCCGCGGGGCTCTGGGGAGACTCCTTGGAGGAAATCATCAGAATGGGCTGGCTTCTCCGCGGGCCGGGAGGGCTCACAGCACTGTTTCCCAAGGGACAGTGACGGTGTTGCAATGAAAGCTACACGCCCCCAGGCTGCCCCGCCCAAAGGGGGGTGAGGGGCCCTCGGGACTCAGGATCGGTCAGGCCTCACCTGGAGCAGTGGGACCTGCTGTGACCCACACTTTAGGGGGACGTGACAAATGAGAGGAGCTGGCTGGGCAGAACAAATGATACTGGGCACAGGGACAAAGAGACCGGCCAGCTCAAACGGGGAACCAGACCTGAGGAGCTGGGGAGGGTCCCCAAGAGGCTCACTGTCACAGCACACACCCCTCCCCATGCTCCTGCAGCCTGACAGGCCTGGGGTACCTTGGGCTGGAACCCTGGGCTCCAAGGAATGCGGGCAGAGCTGGGGCCAGAATGGTCTCCCGACTTTAATAACGTCAGGCGAGCGTGGGACCCCGATCAGGGGTCTGCAAACCTTTTCACCACAGACTCAGACTTGCATAACATGACCCCATTTGGAAGTTACAAACTCATCAGTTAATGGAATTGTCACAACAGGGCTAGATGTCTACTTTTCTGGGTGAATAAAAGGCACCCTTTAGAGGATTCTGAAATGTGACGACCATAAATCAGTAAGAATAAGAAAATTCAGGTTTCCAGTGACTTCTTTGGATCTTAAAATCACTTAAGAAAATGGGATAGGCAAATATCCTCTTATAACAGCGTTTTTCAACAGCTGGCATGCGGTCTGCTGGTGGTCTGGCAGGAATTTCGAGCTGGTCTGTGGAAGAGTTAACCATCCTGCTACTGTATGCAGATCATAGACCCTAAGCAGTGGCTGGAAATCACTGTCTACAGCTTCCACGTAAACAGGGAGAGGCAGGGGCCTGATTGCCAGGCTAAAGGCTAATTAATGCCTTTATAGTCCTTGGTTGTTGACAAAAATCTCCTCAACAAAGAAAGAGAAGACTCCATTTGAAGATTTTTCATTAAGGACCAAGATTGCATTTGCCACTGTTATACGGAGAAGAATTTTGTTAGATTGTATTTGTATGTAATGAGCAGAATATTGTTATGTTGTTTTTGTACAACAATACAAATGATCTTCTCCGGCGTGTTGATTAAGCAGCAGGAATTCCCATTTCCAGCAAGATCAAACCCCATTTAGGAAAAACTGCAAAACGTAACGATGTACAAGACACGGGGAGACAGAAAGCGGCATTCGCCACGGACCTGGGAAACTCAGAGACCCCCGTCGAAAAGACGGGGCCCTAGGGTGTACTGATCCGGGTTGTGAAACACACCCGAGGTGATGCAAATCCAAGAATTCAACAAGTGATACGTAACGCCCACACACAGCTACTGTACAGGTGCACGCAAGAATCGGGGTTCACGCCTGACGAGCAAGTGGGATGACGGGAGTGCAGGTTTGTCAGCCTTATTTTGATTTCCCAGGGTGCAGAAGAAATTCATTCCCATTTGCCAAAACGTCTATTACGGATACTTGGGTTCCTAAGGTGTGCAGGCTGTCAGAACGCCCAGTGGACGGCTGGTGTCCAGGGCCCCAAAATCACTGTCGTCACAAACGACGCTACTTGGGGGGGTTCTCTGTTGTGAAGTCACAGGGGCGATTGGTGACTATTGACTATTGACAGGCATCCACACCGAGCCCCCGTCTCAAGCCTTGCCATGTTTGCTTCTGAGAAAACCCTGTGGATTTCAGAGCAAGGTGACTCTCCCCACTCGAGCGTCCCCACGGCAGCCTGTGCAGATCCCGCGTCCCAGCAGCTACTGAAGATTTCAGGACTGGGCCAAGGGCTGGAAGGTTCTCGTCTCACAGGATCCCTCCTCACTGCCCGCCCTCGTGCCGTGGGCACTGCCGAGCGCCCGTTGTCATGGACCCTTATCTGGTTTCCTTTCATCCAGCTTCTGGGGGTGGGGGGGCGGATCTGACTTTGGAAACAGAACTCCTCCAAGGAGCAGTGTTCACGCAGGGCCGCCTATTAACTTCTAGTTCTCAACTGTTCTTGTTTATTATCCATTTCCAATTTTTCTTCTTTAAGAAAATAAGGCTATAATTAGAAAGATGCTCTCAGGACGTGCTCACATTTTCAACATACGTAAACCTTGAGCCGGGGTAGGAATTCCCTCATCACGACCCGGTCCCCGTGCCCTGCTAGGAGAAGGCAGGGCGCGTGTCGTCCTCTCTCCCTGCCGTCCCAGAGCAGATGCTCCTCGCTGATGCAGCCTCCACCGTTCACTGAGTCCCGCTGGCGCAAACAAGGAACGCCGGCGGGATCCCTAACCCCTCGCCGCCTGACAGCCCCGTGATGGGTGCTTGCGTGATGACGCTGCTTAGTGACAACCTGTCGTGACAATCGTGCTACGTCTGCATTCCATGGGGCCGAACCTGTCATTAGCATATCCCCTCCATCTTGCTGCTGATGTCACCGCACGTGGTCAACACCCACAAACGCGTGAGTGAGAGGTTTACGAAAACGTCACAGAAGAAAAGAAAGAAACGGTTTTAAGTCATGTTCGCGTGCCCGACGGCCGGGTGGGTTACCTTCAGGAGCTTGGCGTGGAGAAGCAGCGTGTACGCAGCCTCGGTGTAGTTGTCACACTCCTTGTGCAGGTCGCAGAGCTTGTACAGGTACCTGGGGCGACAAAGCATCAGGGCACTCTTAACACGCCCCCCAGGAACTTGCGCTGACGACGGCGAGAGCGGAACTCTAGCCTCGCCAGGAAATCGGACCCACGCGCTCTTTATGACAATGTTCACAATTCACAGCGCCCGGGAAACGTGCTGCAGGGCGCAACGCAAAACCAACGAGAGGGGCACGCAGTGTGTGTGCGCGTGTGTGTATGTGCGTGTGTGTGCACGTGTGTGTGTGCGCGCGCGTGTGTGAGTGTGTATGTGCGTGTGTGTGCGCACGCGCGCGTGTGAGTGTGCGCGCGTGTGTGTGAGTGTGTGTGCGCGCGTGCGCGTGAGTGTGTGCGTGTGCGTGCATGTGAGTGTGCGTGCGTGTGAGTGTGTGTGCGCGTGTGTGTGTGCGCGTGTGAGTGTGTGTGCGTGTGAGTGTGTGTGCGTGTGAGTGTGTGTGCGTGCATGTGAGTGTGTGTGCGTGTGAGTGTGTGTGCGTGTGAGTGTGTGCGTGCGTGTGTGCGTGTGTGTGTGTGCGTGTGCGTGTATAATTTAAGTCCTCTCTCTTTGGGACAAAACTGAGGATGGGACAAGGTCGGACGGAGGGCACATCAAGGTTTCTCATTCCCTCCCCTTTTCCAGAGTGTTCTCCGTACATTTAAAATGAGATCACACGACGCTTGACTGTGATTTCCGACATGGCTATTGATTCCAAATGCACAACTAATCCGGACGTGTACAAAGCCATAGGAAAGAACTCCAGGGGTCACCGTGAATACGTGCCGAGGCTGTCTGTGCCGTAAAGAAACGAGGGTTGCTTTTTCACGTAAAGCAACCTCTATTTCTGGATTAAAAATAAAAATGAAAAAACTGGACTGTCTTCCCAAAAGTTTATTATTATTATCCTATGGTACTATTTTGTAAAGGAGAAAGTAAAAAATAATGATGATAAAAAATAGAAGGTTAGCCTGACATGTGGTAGCGCAGTGGATAAAGCGTCGACCTGGGAACACTGAGGTCGCCAGTTCAAAACCCTGCACTGGTCTGGTCAAGGCACATATGGGAGTTGATGCTTCTAGCTCCTCCCCCCTTTCTCTCTCTCTCTCTCTCACTCACTCTGTGTCTCCTCTCTAAAATGAATAAAGAAAAAATAAAAATAAAATAAATAAAAATAGAAGGTTAGAAGACCATGCGATTAAACCCACCATTGTACACTAAGGCCACGTGGGTGGGCTGTCTCCTTCTCTAGAGGGTCTTCCGAGGGGACTGTTGCTGCAGGTTTGACCCTGGCCCCTCACATGACCGAGGGAAGGGATCAGTCACCCCCCACCACACTCGGGAAAAAGGCAGTGATGGGCCCAAACCCAGCAGACAATACAAAACAGGAGACCACGATGGCAGAAGGAGAGACAAACATTTTCATGGCGTCTATTTCCAATCAAATTAAAACAAGGTTTCTCATCAGATTCCACGGTTTCCTGCGAAACATTACAGTTTGTGCTGATGCCTTTTTTCAAAAGGGCCCGATGAGTTGGTCAAGAGCTACAAAAACCCTGTGAAATCATCATTTATGTCTTTTGCTTCTGAGCCGGCTACGTTTGAACCCCCGCACCCTGATCTCCGCCTTGGCCCGGACAGACGACAGCACACAGGCTCTGAATACCTCGGGGTGCACCTCCCGCTTCAGTCTCCAGGCATCAAGTTTCCCACAGAATCAACCCCGGTGGTTCTAAAACACGTCTTAGTGTGGCCCTGACAAGGGGCAATGATGAGACTCACAGGGAGTACAGACGCGTGTGATGCCTACCTACCTTATGTACATTTCTTCTCTTTCGATTTCCTTGTAGAAATTCTGAAAAGAATCAAACCACAATCATTTCAGGAAAGCTATTCTAGAGAAGGGGTGAGGTGCCATGAAATCATCACACAGTTCTTCAACCCGTGTCCAACCCAGCCGAGTGGACCCAGCTCTCTGGACTAACACCACAAAGTCACATATGATGTAACAATGAACTTACATGTTTCTTCAGGTCTCTTTCTTTTTTTGGGGGGGGGGGAGGAAGCAATTCTAATGATTGTATTTCCTGCACTGGAAATAAAATTCTATCCAAAGATTTGACATCTCAACCACGCTTAACCATTGTCATCTCAATATGTGTGTGTATAAATAAATAAAGATCCCAAATTTGGGACTAAGCATGATTGGATAATTCAAAGCCTGCTGGGCTAAGCCTGACCAAGCGTCACAAGAAGCTGACAGGGTATCCAATGGAGGAGCCACTTGCCACATGGGTGCAACTATAAAGTAAGTTCAATTAAAATTAAATGATGTTAAAAATTCACTTCCTCCGTGGTACCTGCCACACTTTGAGAGCTGGGGCTTGTGGTCCTCGATTGAACGGTGCTGACCCAGAACACGGCCATCACCACAGAAATCCCTATTGGACGGCACTACTCTAGACAGACAGACCTTCCCAGTGGCAGCCAGAAGACAGGCGGCTACTTGGGAACAGCTGGTGTGTAACACGGAATGGAGAGAGCTTAGTTTACATACAGGTCATTTATTCCCACACGGTGTAAACTATCTTCTGGCTGAGCAGACACGTGTCTATCAAACTTTCTATTTCTTAACGTGGCCATCTCTGTAAGCACTTTCACACACGGGTCTCAGACAGACGGTGCAGAAAGCATCAGCGGCCACTTCCCCTGTGACAGTTAGCACCTGACCTGAAGTCAGCGCCGTGGCCTGGGGCATGAAATAACGGGGGAGGAACACCATGAAGGCGCGTGCGGTCCAGTAAGATGAAACAGCCTGCTCAGTTCCATTAGCAGAGAAAGACATTTCTTGCAAAATTGAGCTCCCTGAAAAGAAACGGTAAGTGAGGGAAGCTTAGAAAATGCGCGCTTAGAAAAATGCGTCGAGATCTTCACGTTTTGCTGCCTGGGAGATGTTTATGTCCTTTGGTTCACGGGCCGCGGCTGGGGCAAAGAGGGTATTCTCAGCCGATGACCCGGAGAGAAGTCTCAAAGGCATGCGAGAAGCCCCCCTTCACCTCCAAGGCTGTCTTGCTTGTATTTACAAAGCCGCCATTTCATGCCACCCTCTCTGGCTCTTGTAGTTCTGATCCTTTCCTAAGCGTTTGATCATTCCCCTTCAGGCCGTTACGGAGGATGGCGTTCGACCTTCCTGCCTTGCCCCCGAGCGAGCGAGCGAGGGAAATGTCTTCTGTTTCCTGCCGGCCCGAGTTCTCTTTTCTTCCGAGGTCTTCAAAAACCTCTCCAGGTTGTGAGGACGCTCATCTCAAACCCAGGTTTCTACACAAAACCTGTGCGTCTCTGTGTGAACGCGTGGAGGCTCCAGCCCTGAACTCGTGGGCTCTGCGGGCGGCATCCTGACCCACACACCCCTCTCTCTCAAGTCCCCTCCACACCAGGGCTGAGGTCCAGGCCTGGCTCTGAGCCCAGCGGCTCCTGGAGCCAACCCCACTGGTACCAGGTCCTCAGCTCCACCCACCACCGTGCCCTGAGCCTTCAGAACGCACAGTTGGCCTTGAATTTCAGTGGCGTCCTCCTCCACGGCTCAGACAGGTGCCAAGATGCTTAGAATTCCGGCGGCAACCGCCTTCACCGGCCGTGCAGGGGAACTCCTCTCGGTAAAATAACGAGTCGACCAGCTGCAGAGATGGGCGGGCCGACGGTCCACTTTGTAGAATGACCAGACAACACAACAGAATTACTGACCAGCAAGGAAAGACCGTGTGATGATCAGGTGCCCAGCGCACGTCGACAGAATCCCTGACGTGTCTTGTGTCGGCTGGGAACCGCGGCTGACACACAGGCAGGGGGGGACGTCCAGAGGACTTGGCCCGCCACACAGTGACCGACTGCTCACGCCTTTTCTTTTTCTTTTTCCTTTTTTTTTTTACAGGTACAAGGGAGACTAGGGCATGAATGGCCCACAGAACGCAGAATGTACCGCTCATCCCATTTGTCAAGAAGCCACAGCGTGGGTACTACAGGACACTTGACAAGGGGCCTACATGGCAGGGATTCAGCCTCTGTTCTTTGATTTCCCAGCACTAGGAATCCTGCTGAGTGATGCATGGAGGCCACGTTACCTACTGCTAACACCCGCTTATACGTCTGCTTTCATCTGGAGGGACACAGTCGTCTCTGCGAAGCTCTTAGTTTCATGAAAAAAGAAAAGGGTAAAAATAGACCGGGAAATTAAAAATACACTTGTGTTTTTTATTTTTCATGCGTAAACATGAGCTGGGCAGTGAATATGAAGGCCACAGTTTTCCTGTTTGTCTTTAATCCATAATGTTTTTATTTTTGTTTTTGTGCCTGGGGGTGGGGTGGGGCTGACGTGGGAAATCCAGAGATGTGAATCACGTAGAACAAAGCAGGAGTGATTCCTTGCTTTGCAGCTTTGGGATGGGCAGGGGTGTCAGAACTCCTCCCGGGGTTGGGAGCTGGCTTCTCCGGCTCCTGTGGAAGCAGGAGAGGCAGAAAGGAAGGTACAGGGGGCTCTGACCCCAGACGTGGGGTCCTGCGGCTCCCGAGAGCCATGAGCTGGGTCAGGAACCCCTGCATCTGAGCGTGTCCTACAGTTTCCTAAACATTCAACGCCTGGAGGCATGTCCTGACGTACCACCAGGATGCCACGGCGAGTGTGTCCACAGAACTCGGCCACGCCGCTGTGACGTGGCAGCCCTGTGGACAGTGGGGGCCGTGTCTACCCGAGCCATTCCTGTGGTCACACATCGGTTTCCTGTGGCTACCATAGCAACTGATCACACCTGTCAGGTTCTGGAGAGCCAAGCCTGAAATCAAGCTGTCGGCAGGCCCACGTCCCCTCCAAGGACTCTGGGGACGAGTGCTTGTCCCTTCCAGCCTCAGGCTCTCGGCTGTCCCTTTGGTGAGGGTGTCCCAGCACCCTCACCTCTGCCTCCATGTCCATGAGGGCACCGCTGTGTCACTTATAAGGACCCTTGTCACTGGATTTTGGAACCTCCTGGGTAATCCAGGACAGCATCCTCTCAAAATCCTTAACTGAATCACCTCTGCAAAGAGTTTTGTTCTCCCGAATAAGCTCACATTCCCCGGGTTCTGAGGATTAGGACCCGGCACCATCTAGCTCACGCGGGACACGTGGACCATCTCTGAACAAGGCAGCCCTCAGACCTGTCGCCGACCAGGAAGCCCCCTGGCGACCACCTGGGACAGATCAGCACTCGCTCCCACAGGAACCATCCGGAAGGGAGCCGGCCGGCTTGGCAGACTTACCTAGAGCAGACCCGCACACCGTCCTTCCACAGACGACGCTGTGAGCAAAGGAAGCCCGTCCTGCCCCCGGGAAGCGCCCGGGCCGGACGTCTTGGGTCTCTGACCCTCTGGGCGCGCAGTGGGGGCCACAGGGGGTGGGGACCACGCACGGCGCACTCACCAGCACGTTGACGGTGCAGCTCATGCGGTTCTCCTTGTTCTCGTCGTGCATGATGGTCCTGTAGTCCAGCAGCCGCTCCATCAGGCGCACGACGAGCTTCACGAAGGTCTCCCCCGTCTTGGCGAGGTACTTGTGCTTCCGGCAGTGCTCCAGGAGTCTGCGCGGGAGGGAGCCCAGGCGCCCCGTGAGCCCCGCGCCCCGGGCCGTTTCCCCGCCGCTAGCACCTTGGCAGCATCTCGGGGCTACAGAGTTCATCGGCCTCTGTCTAGGGGCGGCCTGCCTGTCTCCGCGCAGACGGACGGACGCGAGCCCCGCCCTCGATCCACACTTACATTTTGTCAAACAGCACTTTGTACTGCTCGTCCCCCCGGCCACCTTCCACTTCGTGGTCCAGCTTGGTGATGATCTCGTTTTCGAACTGAAATGAAAGCAGAGGAAGCGTCAGGAATCAGAGCGGCAGAGAGTGAGTTCCCTTCAGGAGTGGAGCGTCCACGGCACACACCCCGGCGAGGGAGCACCGGCTGATCACTCCCCTACGCCTCGGAAGCCCGATTCCACGTCACAGTCACTGTCCCCGAGCCCTGGCCGGGTTAGCTCGGCTGGTCAGAGCATTGTCCCGAAATGTCGAGGTTGCAGGTTCAAGGCCCGGTCAGGGCACATACACGAATCCCCCGACGAAGGCATACATAAGTGGAACAACAAGTCAATACTTCTCTCTCTTTCCTTTCCTGTCTCTTTCTCAAATCAGTTAAATAATAATAATAATAATAGTAATAAATAGTTGCTGTCCCCGAGCCCCTGGCGACAGCGGAAGGTCCCCCGTCACGGGGAAAATCCTGCTTTTCCTTCCCCTGGTGAAGAGATGGAAGCATGCCGACTGTGACAGTTGAAACACGAGTCAGAGAAAGAATGAGAAGGAAACGGGAGGGGAGATGAGGGTGCAGAGTGACAACTTGTCTCACACGTGGCTCTCCATACGAACAAGCAGCATCTACAGCAGCTGTGGATTCCGGGGAAATGGGAGGGGAGATGAGGGTGCAGAGTGACAACTTGTCTCACACGTGGCTCTCCATACGAACAAGCAGCATCTACAGCAGCTTGGGGATTCCGGGGAGAGAGCAGATGGAACTCGCTTCCCAGCGATCTGAAAACATCCGGACGCCCCTTCCCTGCCGCGCCTCAAGGGGGCCCAGGCAGACCCTCCCTCGGGCTGAAAGGACGTTGTAAGAGAGGAGAGAGCAGAGCTGTCTCCAAAGACACACCAGCACGTCCCCACAGCTCCCCAACTCCCCACAGCTCCCCAACTCCTCACAGCTCCCCTACGGGCTTCCTGAGCATCGTGCGATGGGCGGGGACCGCCAGAGCTGGCTGGCTGTCTCTCTGACCCACGCTTTCCGGAACACTCTAAATTCTGCGTGCACCCCGTGGATGATCGGGCTGGAAATAACGAACTACCCTGATAATGACGTATACCGCGTCCACATCCTTGCTGCTCAGTCCCCCGTCCCTGGCAGAATCCTGAGCCGCCTCAATGCTGGGATTCTAGCCAGGTGACTGCCATTTGCTGTCGGCTGCCCTGAGGTCACCCACAGACACCTGGGCCAGGTAGGGAGGCGGGGCAGGGAGAGACTCAGTTCCCACGGAGAGGAACCAGCGGAGGACAGGCAGGAGGACGGGCAGGAAACGACAGCCGAGTTTCGGGCGCAGGAAGCACGTCCAGCACAGATGCGGAGCCTCTGGGACCGTTCTAACACACATGCCCAGACACTGTGCCCAGGCTGCCACCCCAACCCCCCTGCTGTTGTTAGGACCCCGTAAGAGTTTCAGCCGCCTGAGAGCAAGGATTCCCTTCTCCGTCGGTCGCTGCTGTGTCCCCAACGCCCAAGCAGGCCCAGGGATGCACGGATGACGTCCACGTACACTACTGGGTAGACTCCGTGCTGAACTGGAGCTGGGGTGGATGGGTGGGGATTAATGTGTCCGCAGAGGAGTGGGCCCGCCGGTTGCTGAGACACGTGCTCTTGGGGCCACGCCAGCCAAGCAGTGAACACGCTCCTCGGAGCGCCTGCCGCAGAGATGGCAGACACCACCCCTGCCCTTGCGAACTCAGGGCATGGCTGCCACGGTAGCAGCTGATTGTGGCCCCCTATGAAGCAGAAGGTCAGAGGTCCTGGGAGGCCCAGGGAGGAGCCCGAAAGCAAGTCCAGGCCTGTCCGACCTTGCCTGGGCCACGCGTCTGAGCCCAGCAGGATCCTGCAGCGGATGAGAGAAGCGGCAGTCAGGCCTGCGGAGAAGTATCGATTCTTGCTGGACATCAAGGACCCGGCCGCCTGGCAGAAAACCAGACCTCGGAGAAGCCCCGCGACCCCTCCCTGATCTTCCCCTCCGTCTCCTCCCCTAACAGACACACCCCCTACGTTTCATTCTATTTAGCCTCAGAACAGCAGGGATTTCAGGAACAGAGAAAAAGAGATGGTTTCAGGGAAGAAGAAAGGACAACCTGGGTTTTTTTTCTTCTTTCTTCTTTTATTTTCCCAACAGAAGTCTGATGATGATGACTTCTATTGTGAAAGAGCAACCTTTTGATACTAACCCACTGTTACTCTGCTCTGTACAAGAACGGGTTCGACCCAAGGCAGTTCTTCTCCGGAACCCAGCGCAGGTCTGACCGACGGCTGGCCGCAAGCCCGCCGCTGGCGTTTCCGGACAGCCCTGTCTCCCCCACGTCCCCACGTTGGCGCCACCATGGGGACCACCAGAGGCTCAGCGCTGGGCGAGGGCGGATTCTTCAGAACACACAGCTGAGACACCAAACGAGGCTAAATGTAATTAACACCCACGATTCAACTCCACACCTGTCTCCTGAGCACCCAGGAAGGAAGGCAGCAGGAACGCAGAAAAGCACACCGCACCCTCCCCTCAGCGAAGGCGCACGGGCATTCCCTGGGGGGCTCGCCCTAGGTAATCAGAAGACACTTGAACTTGTCGGGGGGGGGGCAACGGGGGGCTGCCTCCTGGAAAGGGCAGGTTCCCTCTGTGTCCACGTAAACCTCGCTGTCACAGACGACAGTGACGGGGGAGCCTTCCGCCCAGCAAGCAGACTGCCTGTCCCATTCGGACGGACGAACTTAACGTGTTCTGAAAAGACCGAGTGAGAAGCAAGTCAGAAGGACACAGCTGATTCTCATCTTACCCACCTTGCGTCCACACGTAGCAACTTGCCCGGACACCTGGCAAGCCTGCTCTGCCTCCCAGCGTAGGACTCGACGACACCCCAATCTGCGGCGAGCTCCCACACCTTCCCAGGGTCCCCGCGAATTCTTAGCAGGACGGACGGAAACCACCGGCTAGGGCTGCATGCACGGGTGGTCGCCGTCATCAGGGTGAAATGATTCTGTCCAAGCAGATCGGAGGCCGCGCATTTGTGGACGGAGAAGGGCTGGTCTGATAAAAATCTCATCGATCACCTTCGTCAGCGCCTGCTGTTGGGTCATTTGCTGCCGGGCTCTCTGCTGGCCAGGACGAAATTTGGCGAGGGTTTACACGATGGCTCAAAAGGTGGCAGAAGCCCGCTTGTGTGATAGGAGGGGATCACGACACCGTGCTCTCCTCCCGTCTGAGCGACCAGGACGGCCACGAGAACACCCCCACAGGGTGTCCCACTGAAAATACGGAGCAGAGCATCTGTGGGTGCCTCTGACACAGGCAGCCCTCCGAGAACAGGGAACAGAAGAGGCCGTCTCTGAATACAGGGTTTTCTTGGAAGGCTGCTGTTCACGTGGAGGAGCTGGGGGGGTGTGGGGGGTCTGTGCTCGCAGGGGTACTGACACGGCTGTTAGTTCCACTGACGCAGAAAGGAAGAAGGCTCGGCACTCCGTCCTCCCATGAGCCTCGGGTTCCCAGCTCCAATGTAAAGGATCACGGGGCGCAGGACTCCACACCGGATAATCCAAAGGCCAGTTCTCTCCACGGGGCAGAGTGCGCGTCTTCGTTCTGGGTTCGGTTTACCGTTCTGACTACCGCTGTACGGAGTGTACGAAATGTAAACACGCCCTTATAAAACAGAGGAATCCCGGCCAGCGTTTTGCGGACATCCGTCCATCCGGAGTATGTGGGGACCACGTTGGGAAACGGAAGGGCTTGCCCAGGAGCTCGCCACACCAAGACCACGCTTGGTGTGTGTCTGGAACTGTGTGGGCTGTGGCGGAACCCGCGTGGACGGTTGGCACTTTGCCCTGCAAGCTCCGCTTTCTCCTGCTCGTCAGCACGGCTCGCCAGCTACCGGACACGGGACCATGGTCCGAGGCCACCAGCCCCTGGGAGCAGAGACCCCCAAGGAATCAGAGCGTCTGCTTCTGTACATGCGGGCGGAGCTGAGCCCGTCGCCCAAAAGGGCAGAGCCATGTCCCTTGTCTTTGGCAGTGACAGGAGGGGTGGGCCAGAGAGCATCTCGGGACTGTAATTGCACAGAGAACAGGAAATGTGGCCAAGAGCAAGAGCTGGCACGGCCGGGCAGGGAGCAGCCGCCTGGTGCTTTGGCAGCCCTGGACCGCGGGGCTTGCACACTGACATCCAACAGGTGGCTGAGTCCCTGCGCCCTGTGGCTCGGCGCAGACATGCGGGTGTTTTATGTACTGCATTCCTCCTTCTTAACCACTCTGTAAACTTAATTACACACTTAATTAATCTTTGGCACTCCGCACCCCGCATGCTAAAATCCCCACATTCTTCTTTGTCCGACAAACAGGCGGCTGGCTGACCCGGAAGCTTTTGTGAAGTGCTCGGAAGCCCAGAGGCTCCAAGGCCCCACATCTGGGCTGCCTGGCCACGCCCCCGACAGGTGTGTGACCCATACCAAGATCCAGGAGGGACTTTGGGGTGTGCGTGCAGTGACAGGGCACTCCAGGAGCACCCCTCGGAGGGCGGCCCTGTAATTCAGTGAAGGGAGATTGTGGGAGTGGGGGCATCTCTTTTCTGGAGGCCTTTATTTTTTTTGTAGCAGAGACAGAGAGGCAGAGAGAGGGATAGACAGACAGGAAGGGAGAGAGATGAGAAGCATCAATCCTTTGTTGCAGCTCCTTAGTTGTTATCGATTGCTTTCTCATATGTGCCTTGACCGGGGGGGCTACAGCAGACCGAGTGACCCCTTTCTCAAGCCAGCGACCTCGGGCTCAAGCTGACAACCTCAGGGATTTTGAACCTGGGTCCTCACATCCCAGTCCGATGCTCTATCCACTGTGCCAGCACCTGGTCAGGCTGCTGGAGGCTTTTTAAGGCCAGAACTCAACATAATCAGGTCTCCTGGAGTCGAGGGCATTAGTATCCACGATCTCCCCACGTGCTTTGGGTCTGCAGTCCCATGAAATACAAGAAGCCCGACTCTTGTTCGTGTTTCCCGGTTAAGCATCCAAAACCACGGGCCCAAGTGTGACCCTGAAATGGGAATCAAAATAAGCCAACCCACCCAACCCCCCATCCCAGTGAACTGAAGAATCAACAAGCTGAAACGGCCACCAGACTCACTCCCACTCACGTGACAGTGACAATGTACTGGCTTCCCCATCGAGTGGCGCAAATGGCCGACACCCACTGCGGTCACTCGGTGGTTTGCTTAAGGTCCCCGGCTGGGGCGGCAGGCAGAGGCCACTGGGACAGGGAATCAGAAACAGCGCGGGCTCAAAGCCTGTTCACGTTCCGAGACCGTTACAGCTACCTGGGGCTTTCTGCAGCATTTGACGGCCCCTCCCCGAGATGAGGGGAAGACAGCGCCCCTGTCATCTCAAGATTAAACTGCATCAGACCACTGTTTCCACTGGCGGAAAAGATGAGTCTGCTGTGGGCCTGTTCCATCCCCTTTTTATGAATGGTCTGGAGACCGCATGGTCGTTCCTGCCACCTCGTAGTTGTGAGTTCTGTATTTTCCAAAGACGTAACAAATGGAGTTCTTTAAAAAGGTGCCGGAAGAGAATTAAGGTATGCTTTATTTATTTATTGTTAACGAAGCCAAGTCCAGTGAGGCTGAGGTTGGCAATTTACTCCCTTGGGGGCGGGGGATGCTGTAAGGTTGGAGAGAGGTGGGTTTCAGGGCAGGTGGAAGACCATGGGGTCACATGGGGCAGCCGGTCTACGTGAATAGTATATAGAGCACTAAGACACTGATGTCTGAAGCTCTCATGCTGGTTTGGCGGACGCTGAAATCTTTCATGGAGAAAACCCACCTTTGGGGAAAGAAATAACCACCATCACAATTTCCCCAAGTTCTAGTGTAAGTGGTAACAGCCCCTCCTCTAGGGTGGGCACAGGGGACAGCAGACACTATTGGTTGAGGAATGGACACATTGCAAAGACAGAGACCAGAGAACGAGTCCCCGCTACCCACGAGGACCTGCCCAGGACAAATGGCATCAAACTGACCGAAGGCACAGCCTGCAGAGCCGGGAACTGTGTCCCAGGCCACCACGACAGGCACATGAATGAACAGCACGCACGTGCTTCCACCAGGCCCGTGCACTCACTGCACACAGATCGGACAGGCAGGGCCAGTGACACCCAAGGCAAGGACAAGGACACCTATTCTGGAAGAAGACTCGTGCTCCTTCCAGCCGCAGTGGCACCCAGGAAGCAGACTCTCGGGGAGTGCCAAAGAAATGTGAACCAGGGCGGCCGGGGCACCTCCATGGAGCCCTGGGCACGCCCACCCGTGACACAGGCTTCTGAAGTCACAGCAGTGGTCTGATGCAGTTTAATCTTGAGTGAAATGGCAGGGTTTTCTTCTGAATCTACAGGGAGGTCCTCTCCCTGCTCCATCCGCAAGAGGGGACGCATTGTTTCACCAAGGGAGCCTGTTCGCCGCCCCGTGCCAACAGGCACGGCACAGAAGGGAGATAGATCCCAGGTTCCGAGTGCAGAAGTTCTGTAGACATAAAAACCTTCGGGTCCCCTTCACCCCGTGACGTGTGCCCACATCTGCAGTAAAAGGGGGGACGATGTAACAAGCCCTTGACGTGGCTGACGCGGTTCGCTACATGGACTGGGGGAGGATGAGTGAGACTCCAGCCGGCCAGCCCATCCGATCAGCACCCTGAGCAGGAGGCAGGGACGTGACCGCCCTGCATACTCACCGACACCTCCTACAAGGAACAGGGGGGTGGGCCTCGTGCTACATCAGGGAGAGCAGCTGATGAAAGACAAGCGTGAATCCATGGACAGAGAGCAGTGAGAAAAGACACAGCAAGTCCAGGGACCGACGTGGAGGTCGGGGTGGGGCCCTGCGCTAGGAACCGGGAGACGCCGACAGAGGGGAACTGGCACGTCACTGCCACGCACGTGGAGGCCGAGCGAGGACAGGCCGGATCCCCTGGGCCCATACGCCAATGACTAGGGGCCGTGCAGCAACGGGACAGCGGGGAAGCAGCGGGCCCAGGAAGAATGACCTTCCCCCGTGGCATTCCACCCAGAGAGGCAGAGAGCGGCCCACGGAGAAAATAAAGCATCCGGACAGAAGAGGAAATGCATCTCCCCCCAATTCACAAAGACCGGCAATACAGCCGAGCGATTATTCCCCCCACGAATTTCAGTTTTTCTGCTTCTATTTGAGAAACCTTTGCTGTGTCCAACCCGCTTGCCTGCAAAGGTACCGCCAGAGGACAAGCGCACACACGGCCAGCGATCACCGACTGGGCCACTGCGGGGGCTGACCACGCGTAGCCCGGCCGTGGGTCCAGCGGGCTGGCGCCTTCACGCGTGCGCTTTCACGGCACACGTCCGAGCCAGGCGTGTTGAACGAAATGTGCGTGACTACCTCACGGTGTTGGTTTCCTGGAAAGACTTCCCCCGAGTGGGAGAAAACGAAGCCTGTTCCCAGAAGTCTGCGCGAGGTGTTCTGAAGCCGCAGAGAGGACGGAAGGGAGGAGGGACCGTTCAGAACCAGACTCTCATTCCCGGCTCTCTCCCCGCTGCCCCGACCTCATTTCAGCCCAAGGACGGCTTAGAAGAATGGCAAAGGCCGTAACACTTCCAAGGCCTTTGTTCACCTTTCCTGGGTTGGGCTGGGGACATCTGTCTACCCCCGTTTTCCTCCTGCCCTGGTTTCTTCATTCCAGAGCATTTTTCACCATGTCTTCCTTAGAGCCGGATTCACAGAACGTTCGGAAAGTCAGATGCATTTTTTTTTTTCAGCGCAGGGAAAAGCATTTAAAACGACAATTCCTGGTTCTGGTGAGTTGGCAGTGAGATTGGACCATGCTTTGGTGCCAGAGGCAGTAGAGATGGGTCAAATCTTACAGCAATAATATATAATTTGGTCATAATGTCAAAAGTCACAAACACAGTTTGAATCGGCAATCCCATTTTTTTGAGAAGGTATAGATACCGGGAGAACTTAGAAACAAAGCCAAGCTCTATGCATGCACACGGTCCACGCACACCGATTCCGAGTAGTGGGAAACCTTCACACCATCTAAATGCCCAGTGAGAGGGGATGAATCAGAGAAGATTCGCCAAGACACCGATGAGGCATTGTGCCAGCCCTCACATCGCGGTGAGCTGCTGGGCGGTAATCAGGAAAGCTGTTCTTGCTGTACTGTCCAGCAGAAAGAACAAGAGGGGTTGGACAATGTTTACCCTACAATTACACGTGGACAGTGACGGAGCGTGGCCCCGAGGGACAAACACAGCTGTTCTTTGACAACAGACTCTTTATTTTGAGAAACAAATAAATGTAAGGAAATCTTCCTCATCCATAAGAAAGAAATGAAAGAAGGGAGGGAGGGAAGGAGGAAGGGAGGGAGGGAAGGAAGGAAGGAAGGAAGGAAGGAAGGAAGGAAGGAGGGAGGGGGGAGGGAGGGAGGGAGGGAGGGAGGGAGAGAGGGAAGGAAGGAAGGAAGGAAGGAAGGAAGGAAGGAAGGAAGGAAGAAGGGAGAGAGGGAGGGAGAGAGGGAAGGAAGGAAGGAAGGAAGGAAGGAAGGAAGGAAGGAAGGAAGAAGGGAGAGAGGGAAGGAGGGGAGGAAGGAAGGAAGGAAGGAAGGAGGGAAGAAGGAAGGAAGGAAGGAAGGAAGGAAGGAAGAAGGAAGGAGGAAGGAAGAAGGAAGGAAGGGAGAAGGAAAGTGGGCTTGCCCTGATTCACCTCTCACAGCATTCCTTTTGAGTACAATCTGTTTTTATACTCATGTGAGAGCTCTGAATTGGAAACTTAAAGATGTTCGGTGACTCGCTCAAGACCCAGGTTGTCCCAGGATCACAGCGCCCCCGACTCCTACTAAAGTCAACTCCGCCTCACCGAGTGCAGGCTCCTCTGGAGTGTCCCCCTTGTCCTTCGTCCTAGGAAACAGCACAACTGCTCCCCCCAGGCAATGAGGACGGAGAGTGACCAGTGAGCGTCTGCAGGCTACACCAAGCCTCCTGCAGCCGGACAGTGCCGGGTGGGCACGGAACACCCGCTGGAGATTAGACCCCACGCAAGTCACGCTGCCTCGAGCAAGACAGTTTTGTTCTCCTTTCTGCTTGGGGGTTTTTCTCAAAATCCCTCAAACATGTATGGAAAATAAGTATTCACTTCCTTGAACTCCTGTAATATTTGAACAAAGGTTGCTTTCAACATAGAGGACACCCGGCCACTGGGATTCCTGTCCCGGCTCCTGCGAAAGCATCACGGCCGGACCCTCCGTCCGCTAGAGAGAGCCGGTTGTGTGTTTGGGCACGTGGGTGTGCGAGCCGGCCTGTGAAGGCGTAAACACCGCCCTGTGTCCCTGGACTCCAGGGAAGGAGGCTGCGTGGCTTCTCAAAGACAAATCACTGCGATTTGTTCCTTCCCGTTGATACAGTGTGTTTGGAGTTTACACACACTTCCTTGGAGGGCACCCCTCGGCCCCAGGGCACAGGCCAACGGCCGGGACACACACTCTTAGGAGACTCCAAGCCAGGCCTTCAGGCTCTTAAATCACCTAAGCTGGCCAGGAGCAGCCGGCCTGCGAGAGAACACGGCCACACCTGACTGGGCGTCCTGCGAGTGCCCAGACCGAGCAGGGTCAGAAAGAGGCCACGGCCCAGGTGTCCTGCGAATGTGGCTTCAGACAAAAACAAACAGGCGAAAGCTCAAAATTGAGAACATTTTCTTCCTAGAGAGAAGTGCAAAAAGAACACAGGCTTCTTCAAAAGGGAAAGTCCGAAGACCTTCCTCCCATAAGCTGTCAGGAACTGTGTTTTCCAGGGTCAACACCTGGAACTCCAGAATCACCTATAAATCTTTATCAAGATACTGGGGGAAGGGAGGGTTCCTCGGGTTATGATTCCCGAATTTTGATGTAAGTCGAAACACACCCTAGCCTAAGTCACTTATCCTACAACAGTTGTAGAACCATCATCTAGCACATAAAGACCCAGAGAAGCCACAGAAAAAGGACATAAATACACTGTACTGTGGGAACAGAAAAACAAGTGACAAAAATAAGTGCAAAAAACTGTACCATGCTCACGGTGTAAGTCGAAACACTCACACCTCAAATTTTTTTTTTAGTTTTTATAGGAGTGAGCGTCATCAACTCGAAACGTCGCATATTGAGACTGCTGTAACCCGAGGACCCCCTGTACTGACACCCCCAGCGCCTCCTTACCATCTGGAAGCTCCGGGTGGAGTGGAATTCACACTGCATCATGTCGAAGAAGATGGGGATGGTGGCCTTGCGCAGCTCTGTCTCGGGAACGAGTGTCATTTCCAACATCGGGCCGACCATTTCCGGAATAAACTTTATCTTGTGCTGACCTTGAACAGAGAGATGCGTTATTCAGACAACTTTATAAGAAAGATGATTCTAGGAGGGGCTGCCATGGACAAAACAGAACAGCCCAGACAGATCACTGGGATGCTGACCGTGGGGACAGGCGTCCGTTTCTTGTCTGCGGGCAGAGCAAACATGCCCAGCCACCCGTCTAAAAGGCGGACGGCATTGTAAGGGTCGTAAACGCAGCTGTGAAAACATCCGTCCCACGTCCAGTCTGTCGGCATGACTTCGCTGTTACAGAAGATGGACATCAGCTCAGTGACAGACCATTGGACACACGCATCCAGGTCATGAGCAGCTGATGGGTGCCCCGCCTTGGACAGAGCAGAGTGAGGAAGGGGGACAGGACACTCAGTATCTCTCTGTCCCTGTGGACGATGAATACAGGTCGCTGCAGCGAGGGAGTTAGAGCCGGCGGTCCCGCGGGTCCCCTCTAGCTCCAGCACCTGATAAAGAGGACGTGTCCACTTGGCACCTCTGTTAACAGTACAGGGACCTGTGTTACATTCCCGACGACTCCAATCAGAGACGTCCAAGCACACAGGCCTCGGCACGGGGAGCCGTGGAAACAGAAACAACTCTGCCTTCTCTGGCTACTGTTGTCTGACTGGGAAGATGCTTACGTAAATAACGGCTTTATTCGTCTTAATGCACCTGTCCTATCCAGACACGACTTTCAAGGAATCACGGAAAAGGTTTCTCAAAAGCTGTTTTTAGACAAA
The DNA here is from genome assembly GCA_037038555.1 of Rhynchonycteris naso. Lineage (NCBI taxonomy): Eukaryota > Metazoa > Chordata > Mammalia > Chiroptera > Emballonuridae > Rhynchonycteris > Rhynchonycteris naso. Next base: position 258,608,316 of record CM072999.1, on the reverse strand, counting down.
TACTATTTATTGCCTTTGTGAAGAGTCCTGATCACGAGACTGGCTAACGTTTACGAAGCACCCCAGACAAACCTGGTGGAGAACGCCCCATTAAATTCTCACGATCACCTCGTGAGATGGCGACCATCCCTCATACTTCAATCCACTTTATTTTGTACCGCACAGCTGAGCAGTGGGTAGAGGTCTCCCCATGTGGGCACAGCCTTCCTCTTGTCCACATCCTCCTGCAGACTGGGCACCACTTCCTAACTCCACGTCACAGCGGAGGACACGGGCCATTCCTAAGGGCAGCGCCCTGTGTGGACGCGATGGAGAAGCAGGATCGGAAGTCTGTGGTGCGTGGTTCTGAAGCGTCACCCTGTCCCTCGTTCCCTCGTTCTCCGCCTGCTTGTCACAGACCTCGGGGGGGTGGGGGTGGAGCATGAGGACTCTCCACTTCCCTGGAATAGAAGTGCTCCCAACTGGCCCCCCCACGCCCTTGTCTGTCGCTGTTTAAGAGCCGTGCAGAGGTGGAGGATGGAGACCTGTCATTTTATCGAGCACGGCCAGGGTATCACTGTTCCAAATGGAGTCTCCTCGCCCATCCGGAAAGTGAAGACTGTCTTCTCGTCGGCACCAAACCTGGCTTTTTTCTAGTTCAATGACTTTTGTTGGAAATCCTTGTATCACATTTTCCCCAAGCCTCTGCATTCCACTCGGATGCTGCGAACTCAGTCTCCGTCGGAAGACCCCGCAGTGCAGAGACCGACATGCTGGGCTTGGCTCTGTGGTCAGGACCGCCCGCCCGTGAGTTGTGGGTTTTGCTGCCGTTGCGCCCACTCCAGCAGTGCCACCCCCCCTATGAGATTACAGAGACCTTGAAACAAACCAAGACATGTCTGAGGAAAGGCAGAGGGACGTAGCAACCACCACCCTCTCTCCCTGCCTAGAAGAAAGCTGCAGGGAAACCCATTCCTAGAAAAAAGAAAGCAGGGGGCTGACTTTATTTAGGGTGACACAAATTCAATTTCGAGGCAGGTCTGAGCGAGAAAGTGGTCTTCTGAAAGACCTCCCCTCTCGTCGTCAGTGTCAAAAATCTTGATGTATTTTCATTTCACCCGGTTATAATTTAGATCATTTCACTCCCCACATCTGCTGGAAGAAGGCACAGGCATTACACGCTCGAACGAATGACTTGTGACATTCGTGTTATTAACAGCGCCAATTTACCCAGAGTTAACCAACCTCAGTGATATTTTTTCCGCCATCAAGGAATAGAACGGATCGTCTAAAAAGAGTTTGGCTTTCTTGATAACTCAGCTAGTGCGGGTTTCTGTAAAGAGAGCCATTCAACAAATTCGGCTCTTATATATAACGACGCTACACAGAATGCATGATCCTCGTATCAGCCTCAGTTAATTATGTTTCTAAAATTTCTGTACCGGGTGGACACATTAAAAAACTCTACCCGTTCAATAAGGAACCCGAATATAATTTACATCTTATATATTCGGCTTTTCTCTCCGGTGACACCTTTCTTGTCTGATGCCTAAAAACGTCAGAGCCGATGTTTTGGAAACAGTTGACGGCGATAGCGAGTTATTGATCAGCCACAACTTGGTGCCACGGAGAACTCTGTGGGTCACGGTCAAGGCAGCTTTTGCAGCTCTGAGTGGGGAGGGACACACCCCGCAGTAACAAGTAGCCCACGATGCCAGATGGGAAAATAGGTCAGTTCCAGAACTGGGTTCCTAAGCTCGGCCTGCAGCCCTTCCCGCGAACACACGAAACACTGGCTGGGGGTGCTAAGCTCCTCTCCAGTGAGCGCCCTGGGGAATTAACCTGTAGAGGAATGGTCTTCAAGGTGAGCAAGGGCGGGGTGATATACCCCAGGACCTTTGCACGCTGCATTTCCCCCAGAGCATCTCTGGCTCAAATTTAATCATGGATACAGATTCCAAATCAATGAGGATCAAGGTGACTCCTGCAGTGCAGACGCCAAGAAAAAAAAAAAGGATGCCTTTCTTCTTTTTAATCCTTTCAAGACAAAAGAAGAACAAGCTAATTATCAGATCAGAGTGGAGACTATGTCACCTCCTGTCACCTTGCCAGTCTCCTAGGTACCACTCACTCCCAAATTCCCGTAATAACCACCTGGCTGCTTTCTTCCAGTTACAGAATGCGGACGGCACTCGCTCAGGGGCGCCGGGCTCACACCCATCAGCAGCCGCCCCCGGGCGGAGGTGAGCGGGATGGAGGGTCGCCCTTACAATCCCAAGTATTCAGAAACCCAGATATCACACACCTCAGCTTAATCTCAGGGCAGACAGAGTAAATAACTCCACTGCCTAGTCAAACTGATTAGACCTCATTGTCTCTGGGTTTAATGAAGAGTACACATTTGTCCAGTTCCCAGAAATACCCCTGGAGGAAATCCCTGCCTGAAAATCGTCCCTGACTGAACCAGCTGATGAAGATCTTGCTGGGAGCACATTCACTGCGGCCGGCCGAACCGGGCCCACCGTGCGCTGTATGTAATCAACCACACATAAATCCCGGCAGCCAAGGCCAAAGCGGGAGCGGGGGTCCCCCAGGCTGCCTCTCGGAGCATGCTCTGATAAATAACTGAACAGCTGGGTACCCGAGCACCATATTCCCCCACTTTATTTACTTATTTATTTAGAGAGAGGCTGCTTTTGATTTCCCCTTCCTGGCTCAAAATCCGATGGGTGTGGGAGTAAAGAAAGGCGTGAGGCTGCCCCGGGGGCGGGGGGGTCGTATTAAACAGAGCAAGACAGACCCGTTCCCGCGGGCGGCGCCTGCGTGGAGTTGCGTGCCAAGACAGGTGTCTCAACGTGCCCCCGTGCTGCTGGACAGACTCACGGAAGACGTGGGCGCTGGGAGCATTCGACAAACGGTGAGATGATAAACACGTCTGACTTTTAGGTCTGGTTTCCTGGCAGAGCTGCTTGGATGGTCTTGCCAATCCTTCCCTCCAGCGAGGCCCCGTGCAAATGAAGCCGTGAGGAAAGCAGGTTGCGTCCACCTTGGGGAACGGACGTGCTGTCATACACTTCCGGCGCGGTGGCCTCGGCACCGACACACGCAGGCAGGCGCTCACATCTGCGATTTACGGCAGCCAAGAGCCAGGGTGCCCGAGGTGACCCAAGGAGCTACTCTTTCGTCATTTGGGGGGACTGCTTTGGGCAGATCCTGTTGGTAGCCAATACTTTAAAACTTTCAAAAAGAATCTAATTGTTTTACGAGCAAGAAACCCAATCATGTTGGCCGATGGCTACTTCCTGCTGGTACCAAATCCCCAGTTCATTGACCTTGGTCAGGGTTTACATTTGACCTCTGGCCGCTTCTCAGGCCACAGCGGATGGACCCCTCTGAGAAGCTGCAAAACACAGATGCTGGCCATGAGTCCAGATATTCAAATCACAACCGACAGGATGGTACACGGGTCATCTGCTCTGTCTGCCGCATCCTCTCCGTAGCAACCCCAAAGCCTGCCATCCCTGGGCTCAGCCTATTTGAAGCACAGTGACAGAGGATGTCAAGGGAACCGGCCACTCCCAAAGGACTTTAAAGGTCCAGTTGACAACAGAGGTGCGTCCTCAGAAGGTCCAGCCCTCACAGGGGGTGGGAGGTGACATCACAGAGCAGCTGGCACATCCCTTGGCTCATCTCTCCTTTCCTCACTGCAATTGTGGAAGTGGAAAAAATGAAAGGGAACCAGTTTCAAATGGCGGTCAAGCTCAGGGACTCCGAGGGCTCCAGAGATGACCTTGAAAAGGAAAGAAAGTAAAAAAAGAAAGAAAGAGAAAAGAGAGAGAGGAAGGAAGGAAGGAAGAAAAAGAAAACTGAAAAGGCAAGAGCACCCTAGTTCTGGAGGCTCCCTGTGTGTCGGGCAGTGGCCCTGCTGGGCAGGGGCCACACAGAGGAGGGGACGGGGCTGGGTAGCATAAGGGACCACGGTGGCCTGAGCTGGGGCAGCAGCTATTCACTAAGACACAAGGACACATTTTAATATATGTTAATGATCAGTAAAAATAAGTAAGGTCATGTCATCTGCAGATAGATATATTATTATTTCTTCCTTTCTGGTGCGGGTGCCTTGATTTCTTTTTCTTGTCGTATTGCTCTGGCTCACACTTCTAGCACAAGATGGAACGGGAGTGGTGAGAGCGGGCATCCTTGTCTTGTTCCTGGTCTTCAAGGAAAAGCTTTCAGTTTTCCACCACCGAGTATGATACTTATTATGGTGAATCAGTCATATGGCCTTTAAGAAACGTGAAGGCAAAATCCTTCCCTACCTAGCTTGTTGAGAGCTTTTCATCATAAAAAAGGTGTTGCATTTTGTTAAAGGCTTTTTCTGCATCTGATGACATAGTCACGAATTTCATCCTTCATTCTGTTTAAATAGACTAGATTGTTTTTATGAATTTGAGGATGTGGAGCCATCCTTGCAGCCCAGGGATAAGTCCCAGCTGATCACAGGTGTGTCCGAGCCTTTTTGTGTGCCGTTGAACTCAGTGGGCATCTATGTTCATCAGAGAGAGTGGCCTACAGTGTTCTCTCTTTTCTCATAGTGTCTTTGTCTGGCTTTGGTAAGAGGATAACGCATGCATCATAACATGAATTTGAAAGTGTCCTCGACTCTTCATTTTGTTTTTTTTTGGAAGAGTTTGAGAAGGACTGGCATTCGTTAACTCTTCATTAAATGTTGGGTGCAATTCAACATGGAAGCCATCTCCCTATCAGTCTGTTCAGATGTTCTAGCTCTTCACCATCCAGTCGTGGTAGGTTGTATGTGTTTAGAAATGTATCCATTTCTTCTAGGCGATCGGATTTGTGGATGTGTAATTGTTTACAGTCATCTCTTAGAAGAGACTTTTATTTCTGTGGTATCAGTTATAATGTCTTTTTCATTTCTGATTTTATTTATTTAAATATTTCTCCTTTTTAAAATAAATCTAGTTAAAGGTTTGTCAACTTTAGTTATCTTTTAAAAAAAAAATAAACCCTCAAGTCTTAGTTTCACTGCATTTCCTATTTCATTTGTTTCTGCTCTAATCTTTATCACTTCCTTCCGTCTGCTCACTTTGGGCTTAGTCTGCTCTTCTTCTTCTAGTTCCTTGAGGTATAAAGTTAGGTTGTTTTCTGAGATCTTTCTTCACTAATAAAACCAGCAGTATAGAGCAAAGGATCTATCAGACATAAAACGGACCATTCCACTTAACAGCAGAATACACCCCCCCTCCGTGTCCATGTAGAACATCCTTCAGGATCCATCACACACTACGTTACAGCACAATTCTTCATGGGTTTAAGGATGTGACAATCAAACCAAGTATCTTTCCTGGCTCTAATGAGCTAATCCTAGAAATCAGTAACAGATGAGAAATGAAAACATTCACAAAGAGTGAAAATTAAAAACAAACTCTTGAACTACCAATGGGTCAAATAAATTAAGAAAATATCAAGAGACCACACCCACACGTGTATGATGCAGCAGAAGCCATCCTCAGAGCGCCGTGTGTGTGTAGTGGTAACTGCCTACCTCAGTTTCTTATCTTAAACACACACGTCCCTGTTGCTTTAATTACACAAGCATGCTGGTGGCGGGGAGGGCAGAGTGTATGAAATTGAGTACAATCTAACAGAGCGTGAGCTGTCTGTTTGAGGAGCGGGAAACTGAGGAAATGCTATTACCCCCGCGAGCAAAGGGGACCCAAGGCTGAGCTGCTGTGTTCACCAGACACAACAGGGCTCCACCAATTTTTCCACTGGCCCTGCCCGTCGGATTCGGATTTTCTTTGTTTCACTCGGTCTCCTGTCTCTTACTGACTGAAAATAATCATTGAAAAGAACAGCAATTTTTCTCCAAGGAACAGAGGCGATTAAAAGTTGTCAGGGGAGGCCCTGGCTGGTTGGCTCAGTGGTCGAGTGTCAGCCCGGTGTGTGGAAGTCCTGGGTTCTATTCCCAGTCAGGGCACACAGGAGAAGTGCCCATCTGCTTCTCCACCTTTCCCTCTCCTTTCTCTCTCTCTCTCTTCCCCTCCCGCATCCAAGGCTCCACTAGAGCAAAGTTGGCCCAGGCACAGAGGATGCTCCATGGCCTCCACCTCAGTCAGGCACTAGAATGGATCCGGCCACAACAGAGCAATGCCACAGAAGGGCAGAGCATTGCCTCCTGGTGGGCATGCCGGGTGGGTCCTGGTCAGGTGCATGTGGGAGTCTGTTTCTCTGCCTCTCCACTTCTCACTTCGGAAAAGAAAAAGTTGTCAGGCGCCCGATGCACGCTGATGAGCAGGGTGAAGGTCAACACCCCCCCTCTGCCCCCCCCCCCCCCCCCCCGGTGGATTCAAAACCTCGACCGGGGTCACCTGAGATAGCAGTTGGTTACTCACCAAGGTTGTACCACATGTCTCTGATTTCGAAGCCAATCTGCCTCCTCATATCGCCGTACCTGAAAACCAGGAATAGGGGGAAAATGCTGAGTCACTCCGTAGAGCGCTGGAAAATCAGACTTGGATTCTTTTTTAAATGCAATTCCCGTCTCCTGTCCCTGAAACAAATAAAGACAGAGCCAAGCCTCATTCATTTATCCCCCCTCGCCACCAAAGGGAACTCGGGAAGAAGGGGAAATCCCTCTGGGGAATCTCCCACAAAGGGGTGGGGGGGAATAGAAACAATGTTGCCTCCTTATGTCTAAAGGCAAGCCACAGAGAACCTGGCTCCTTGGCCTAAGGGGGTGTTTGTTTTCCCTGCAGAGTGTTAGGATCCAGACCCAAGATATCCCAGGCCCTGCTCACAATAAGCAGCTTCCCGTGGGAACTAAGCCCTGGTGTCTCCTCCCACCAGAACAGTATCTCCCGTTCTTGTTCTTCTTTATCCTGTTCAATGGAAGGAAGGGCTTCACACCTAAACATGTCAACAAACAGTACCCACACCCACATTTTTTTTTGTTTACCCAGGAAAACAATGCCAATTTTACTCCCCAGTCCGCAGAGGAGGTGTGAGCTTCCCAGTAAACAGAATTTGATGCTTCAGAAGATAAACCTTTATTAGTTTGGGAGCAATTTAACTCTTCCCTTGATTGCCTAAGGAAAAGGCTGATTATATTAAACATAATAACTGGCGAAATTATAATGCAGGGTTACAGTTTCCGCAGCTGCTTCCTGAAGTGGGTCCCTCCTCTTTTCAGCTGGTGGGAAGAGGTTGTCTGAGTCCAGACAATGGAGGTGTGGCTTCGAAGGCCACCATTCTGGCTGGTAAATCCAAACCCCAGCCCGCAGCGACCTTTATGCTTGAAGCCTCAGTGCCCTGAATACCTGTCTGTTCGTTATAGCAGGAGAGGGTGACAGACAGCAGGGCAATTTCACCCAGGGACAGGAAGCCCACCTACCTGGCAGCTCCCTCACAGAAGTCAACCTTGGTGGCTCCAGGCCACTATAGATGGAGAAAGTGACCGGGAAGCTGATGCCCCTCCCTCGAAGGACAAGCTGGTCCTCTGAGGAAGAAGACATTAGCTTCTAGCTCAGCCAAACAGCCCCCAGGAGAGCACGTGACCTCGGCGAGGGAGAGGGAAGAGTCTCTGCCAGGGAACGTGCCCATCACCAACACCACAGTGAGGAGAGGCACGCCCACTGCTGCTGGGAAGTCCCCCACTGCAAAGTGACTGGATGCAAATGTGTGGGTGACAGGAGAGCACCCTTGCATGTCTAAATGGCGGAGAGCACCCTTCCGTGTCTAAATGGCACCTCAAATCACCCAGGGGGGTCGGAGCTGGGCAGCGTCAACCTGTGCATCCCGTCGAGGCTTGTGGGCCAGCTTCTGCAATTCCCACCTGGCTCCTGTGCAGAGATGGAGGGGTCCCAGCAGCTGCCACGGCCCGACTGCCGAGGGCGCTGCCGCTGCACACGACCTGGGAGAACGGCACCCTTCCAGTGTTCGCCAGGGCGGGGGGACACGAAAAGGAAACTGTGCACACAGCCAGGGCTGATGTCCCCACCCCCAGGCTGGCGGGGTTCTCCCTGTCCGAGTCACCTCTCAGGGAAGTGGGCATCTGGCGAGGCAGGGACAGCGGCATGGAGGTGGGGGCTGGAGAACAGAACTATTACCTGCCCGCCATGTGCTCAGACTTCAGAACACTGAGGAGACCAGAGGCCCCGCGGTGAGATCGCGAGCCCGTGTGGACTATCTCAAGCTTTAAGTACCCTTCTAACAGCCAGGCTTCTCATCCTGGGGTAACATCTCAAAACATGGGAACAGCTAGCACTGGGCTGGTCCTCATCTGTGTCTGTGCCCTCCTGGCTCCGGTCTTCCCGGACCTCTCTCAGGTCTTACAGTGACTCCCCACTCCAAGGGAACCCTGCAGTCCGGAAGATCAAGTCCGGGGACCGCGGTAGCGGCGGGTTGGATGGGTGTGGTGTGGGTGGGGGACAGAGCCTGAGAGCACAGGGTGTTCATATGTGTGCGCACACGTGTGACGTGTGGTGCATGACACGTGTGTGCACATGTGTGGTCGAGTACATGTGCACATGTGTGGTATGCATGGTGCGTGAGTGTGTACACAAGCCCGTGTGTGGTGTTTGCACGTGTGTGCGTGACTGCATATGTGAATGAGCCCATGTGCACACGTGTGTGCGTGTGCTGTGTGCAAGCACACACATATATATGTAATGCTGTGAGCAGAAACTGCAGAGGCAGAGTTTAAGTTTTCTTTAACTTCAAAAATTTCTGAAATACTTTTTAGTAACCACCACACATATAAATATATGTATATGAAAGTTTTATGAAATAACACTTAACCTTACTAACTGCAATGAACTCTGATGCTTTCTCTCATACTCTGTCACTAAAAAAGAAAAGTATGTCATCTTGTGAGTTGAGCTGTACTTGGACCTGTGGCATCCTGCGTACTGCCGTCACCAAGGTGGCCGCTCATCACAGTCGCGTCCTCTGCCCCCCGCCCTGGGTCCCTGAGCCCCCAGCCTGGGAGGAAGGCACTGAGGTCTGGCTTAGCATTCCGCTGACATCTCTGTTGGGAGTCACTTGCACCAAGGATGTCTGAAGGTTGAGCCAGTTAAATTTTCTTTTTTATGGACTTTGATTCCTGGAGGTTTATTTATTTTTGTGTTTTATTGGCTAATCTTGTATTCAATTTCGGTTTGACATGATCCGTTCTCGGTGTGGTCTGGTCCATTCTCCTTCGTTACCCCCGTGAGCTTTGGGGGATGAATATCCTAACCCCCCCCCCCACACACACACACTAACCTAGGGCAGCAGGGGGACAAAGAGCTTAACAAGAGGGAATGAAGGGCAGATCTGATTCTGACATTGTCTAATGCTCTGAGCCGCACTGCTGCCAGCCCGGCAGATGTGAGCAGCTGCAGGGTTCGTGGGGGGATGCGAAGGGGGTGCAGTGAGGAGGGGCTCTCACAGTGAAGCCCTTGCTTGGATGCCCTTGGTGGATTCACAAACCAAACCTAGATGGAGACACCCAGAGGCACCGCCCCACTGCCAGACCCCATGGGCTGTCCCTCTAGAAAAACATAAGCACGTGGTTAATGATGTCCTACTGTGCTTTGTGTCAGACCCAGTGAGGTGGGGTCAGCTGCAGTATCCCTGGACCTCACACCCTGTCCCAAGCCCAGCCCCCTCCAGGCCATACCACTCAACTTCCACAACTCAAAGGGCGGACCATGCCCTTCGGGACCCAACGTCCCCTTTCGGGATTCGCCGTTTGCTAACTGTTGGCTCTGGTTTAGTGAACCTGGTAAACTTCTCAGCCTGGAAGCGTCAATACAAGGAAAAAGGTTTTTCTAACTTTGGGCACAGATGTTAAACAGACTCATTGTGGTGACCCTTCTGCCGGTCGTAAACACTGCATTGCCACAGCCCTGCCGGCTCAGGAGAGGGTGACCCTGCTCGCTGTGGTCACTTCTCGTTGGCTTTAAGCCTCTGAGTGCACAGGGCTTGGCGGGATGCCGACGTTTCCCCTGGTGGCCACAGCCCTGCGTGGTTAATGCAGTCACTGACGTTGCTGTGGCTTAGACTGTTAGTGCTCACACCCAGAGACTGCGGGCAGGGAACCGCAGCCCCGCCCTGGCCTGGAAAATGCCCGCAATCGAGGTGTCTGATCCTACCTCTCACCCACCCAAGCAGTGCCAGGTTCTTTTAAGGGCAGATTTCTGGATGAAACTCACTTCTCTCCAGGCCTAGGGAAGGGCTGGACGTGCTGCAGGCTTGAGAAAGAGTGAGCCCTGCCATCGGTGGGGACTGGGTGTGGGTCCCGACCTCAGCCCACAGTGAGCCCTGTGTGCGCGTGCGCACACGCATACACACAACATACACATAGAGGTGAGGCCACCTGCAGTGGCCAAGCTTTCCTTCTGCGGGATGGACGGCCCGGGCTGGGCTCGGGGAGACTGTGAATGAGCTGCTTATGCTGTGTGCTTCTCAGCGTGGGAGGTGAGTACTGTTTCTACCACAAACGACTTTCACCAGGACGGTGTCTGAACAAGGACAGCAGCCATGTCCAGCAGCACCCCTCACTCTGTAGGAGCCCCCAGGGCGTGTATGTTTGGCAGAGTGGAAGCACTGTGGTGGGCCGGTGCCCAGAAGGTGCCGCCTGGAAGTCTGTCTCGTGAGAGAAGCCAGCGAGGAAAGCCCGCGGCTCCCAGGAAGAGGCGGCTGCTCTGCGCACCTTCCCAGCAGTCACAGTCACGGGATGCCCGTCGGGCTGCGCCTCTCGGGTCCATTTCCCTCCTCTGAACAGCGAACACTGTCTACATCAGTGGCCAACGGACCGGAGGCACCCAACTGAGGCCGCTAGAGGGAAGATGCCAGGGGGAGGCTGACCTTTCACCTGTGACGGGCACAGACGGAAGGAGTTAAGGTTCTAAGAGCAGCATAAGCAAATACCCCGGGCTCCAAACTGCCCGGATCAGAGGGACGACGTGTCACCCTGGCCATGTGACTTCCTCATCTGGAAAATAAGGCTGATACAATACCCTGCATGAAGAGTTGTGAACTCTGTCTTAAGGATTATATATGTCAAACACACACGTGAAGTGCTCAGACTATCACCAGCATGTAATACACGCTCAATAGAATTTATTTTATTTTTATACCGGGACAGAGAGAGAGTCAGAGAGAGGGATAGAGAGGGACAGACAGACAGGAACGGGGAGAGGTGAGAAGCATCAATCATTAGTTTTTCGTTGCCATTGCGACACCATAGTTGTTCATTGATTGCTTTCTCACATGTGCCTTGACCGCGGGCCTTCAGCAGACCGAGCAACCCCTTGCTGGAGCCAGCGACCTTGGGTCCAAGCTGGCGAGCTTTTGCTCAATCAAGCCAGATGGGCCTGCGCTCAAGCCGGCGAGCTCGGGGTCTCGAACCTGGGTCCTCCGCATTCCACTCCAACGCTCTATCCACTGCACCACTGCCTGGTCAGGCTCAATAAAAATTTGCTGAAATAATTTAGTATTCCCCGGGGACAACGTGCTTTCTATGCTTTGCCTGCAAGTAAGAGACACGCTCACGGAACATGAGAAAGGCTGAGCCGCTGTCACCTGCCGAGACTCCCTCTGGAATCTCTAGCCTCTGTGAGCGGCACAGGGGCTGGCAAAGCCTGCTTACAGTGGGGACACTGCAGAGGTGTCATGCGGGGACCGACAGAGACCAATGACAGGACAGTGAGGGAGCAATTCGTCCCAAGCGTCCTCAGGAAAGGGGCACTCGGAGAAATGGGAACTGAGTGTAGGCAAGGGGGAGAGAGGCAAGACCCTCAGGGCACCCGCGGGTGGAAAGAAACCCACACATCTGCCTTCTTTATACTGGACCCAGAGCCATGCCTCAGCCTCCTTGGGGCTTCTGATGGGTTTGCTAGGCTGATCCAAGGGCTGCTTCAGCCCCTCAGATCTCCCCGCTGGAAGAGGACAGGGTAGTCGCTGTGGAGATGGAGCCCCAGCTGGCTCCAAATCCACAGTGAGTTCTCCAACAACCCCACCGACACCAAGAGCTTTGAGCAGAAGCTCCCCTTCTCGAAGCAGCATTGAATTCAGGAGTAACACAGACCATGCGTGCAATAAGCAGTCACATGGGCTACACGTGGACTAAGCAGTCACGTAGGCCACACGTGGAATAAGCAGTCACGTAGGCCATGTGTGCAATAAGCAGTCACGTGGACTACACGTGCAATAAGCAGTCACGTGGACTACACGTGGAATAAGCAGTCACGTGGGCCACACGTGGAATAATCAGCCACGTGGGCCACACGTGGAATAATCAGTCACGTGGGCCACATGTGAAATAAGCAGTCACGTGGGCCACGCGTGGAACAAGCAGTCACGTGGGTCACACGTGGAACAAGCAGTCACATAGACCACGTGGGGAATGGCATTGGACAGTGCACAGCAAAAGCAATCATTTCCCCAAAGCCCATTCTGTGCATTGCTAACAGAGTCGAATTGCGCTGACTGTGAGCCTGCCAGAGTGAATCCTGCAGCGTGTACATCTTGATTCGTGGGTGAGAAAACACAATAGCCCACGCGTAATTGGAAACCACCCTCTGATTGCACTGTGATTACATCTCACTTTGTACCAAGTGGGTTTGGAGGCTTCATGAAACTGGTGCTAAGAGGGTGAGAGGCCCCTACCCCTGCCCAGGGATTGGGGGGCTGCACAGAGGACTTACTTGTTGAGGATTTTGGCTCTCTTGGCACTTGAAAAGTTCTCCAGTTGCAAGGATTCCTGAGTGAGGAAGGCGACCGCCAGGTGGAAGTAGTTGTTCCAGAGCTGAAAACGGGAGTGGGAGAGGGGGAGGCGGTGAGCGGCCCCCCGTTGGGTCTCGGCCTCGTGGGCGCACTCCGCATTGGCTCAGCACGCTCACTTCCGGAACGTTTAAAAACCACAGGCCCTACACGCAAGTCACCAACCAGCCACCCAGGGTGTGGCTTGGGGCTGAGCACGGGCTCTGGGGTCCGTGGCACGTGGCATACGGCACGGGCTCCTATCCCAACACACCCCCCTCCTTGTGCCCTGGTCCCCTGACAGGTAAAACAGGAATCCCATAGTACCTGCCTTGTTGCGATGCTGGAGGGTCAAAGGGCAAAGAAATGCAGAACGTTCCTGGGGGTGCTGAGCAGCCCTCATCGTGTTAGGAATGTTAGCTCGAGAGGGCCCCTTACTGTACAGAGCACACGCTGCGGTAACTTAGGACATTTCTCACACTGAATACATACAAACACTAGGCACGGAAGGCAGATGTAAAGAAGCAAACGTCTTGTATTAATAGGACTGTGCAGACTGCGCATGGCTGGAAGACCGTTTACTATGAACCACAGTCTTCATAGAGCTCTACACTGTGGACCACCGCGTACCTGGACGCGGCAACCGAGACCCGTCACTACAAAAGCGTTGTTCCACAAGAGACATTGTTGCAGACAGGTTCCGGAAGCCATGAGACTAATGCCCCCATGATGCCAACGTTTACGCCCGGGCCGGGCAACCACAATGAAGGACAAGCTGCTGGACCACACCGGGGGATGCTTTTGTTTGCTTGCTCGGGTTCCATGCAAGTACTGCTGTCCACCTCGCTGCCGGGGGATGCAGCCTCAGCTCACTCAGCAAGTCCACTGGCTCTCGCCTCACGAATAGCTCCCCAACTCAGCACTGTGCGCCAGTCCTGGGCGGCTGTACAGGCGGCTCAGCACCTCCCAACAGAGCAGAGCGGTGGTGGCCTGTTCCCTACCTCTGGCCTCATCCCTCACAAACCCCCTGTCCACACTGCAGCCAGAGGGGACTGACTCTGATCCCAGGGCCTACTGTCTGACTTGAACCCCTCTGAGAACTTCTCACACCTGACAGATCGGAACGCAGCCCAAGCATAAGTGGCTGCCTCCCCCCTGCTCCCATCCTGTCCACGCACATTCCGCACCCCCCCCACCTCCCGGGACTGACCTTCTCACTGCCCTGGCCTCTGCAGACACGGGGCCCACCCTTCTCTCCTCTCTTGGGGGTCTTGCACACCCGGGTCAGGTGCGACCTGCCCTGTGATGAGTCTCAGTTCTCCCTCACATGGCGGGTATCAGTCCTGCCTCAGTGGTCCCCCCTCTGTACCCCAGAGTGTGTGGGCCAGGGGCAGGATCCCACGCCTGCCTTCCAGTAAGCGACCCAGCAGTAATAACCATTCGCCGAGGGACGAACCCGTGAGGAGTTCGCAAGTGCACCATTAAAGCTGCCTGGACTTTTTCTCCAGATTGCTCTCAACTGCTCCCTCTCAGAGGGCAGCACCCCTGGCTGGGAGGTGCAGGGAGAGGGTACTAGCCAAACGGGAAGCCCCCAACCCCCAGGGGCGGCAGCAGGGGACTCAGAGAGTCTGGACACCACAGGCACTGCTCGACTCTGGAGCTTAGCTTCCCGGTTGAGGAGGGGGCCACTCTTACAGCAGGGGATGCTTCGGGGGACCTTTCACCCCCACCAGTGGGAAAAGCCTGGACCTTTGGGCTTACCAGTACACATCCAAGCTTGAACATACCCCCAAAGAAACTGGGGCGTGTCGGTGTTCTCTATTCCAACACGGGATCATATTTATTATACGGATGAGACAGCTGTGAATAGCTATACAAAAACAAGGTGCTAATGGTTTCGATTCTATTTCTAGTCAGCTGGGAAGAAAGTGAAAAAGTTAAAGGACGAATATAAGAAAGAAGGTGTCGGGCTTGCGTTTACCCCAAAGCCACAGAGTCTTGAGTGGAATCACCCCAAACCTGGCAGCCCACAACACGCTCTCGCTGAGCCCCTTTTACAATGAGAGGGGACGCTTGGGTCAGTCCCTACATGTGCACCTCCCACCTATGGCCGTCTGTCTCCTGAGGCCACGGCCAGGTGCATCCCGAGAATGACAGCCAGGGACACAGCTCGAACGGGACCCCCGGATGCACAGGCCCAGAGGGATTTAACTTACACCCGCTGCCTGTGGGAACGTCAGGGGCACAGGACACTTCCCTGTAAACTGCAGCTTCCCTGACTCCCCTCCCCTCCCCCGTCTGCTGAGCCCGACATCTCAACACCTGCCCCAGAGATGTGTGTGGGAACAGTACAGTCGGGGCCCTGAACACAGAGGGTGGCCCTGTTCTGCACACGGGGCGACTGGGCACTTCTGCCTGTGAAGCAGGACGGGACGACTGGGAGATTTTTCTGTCCTCAAGACGGGAGGCTGTGTGCTGTCGGCACCACAAAATCCCTAGGCCGCTGGCCCCCAGGGTTGGGATCATACGGCACGAGGGGCCACCGCTTCTAAGACATCCCTGCTAAAGGAATATATGTTCTAACCATGAGGGAGTATGACACAGCCCACACCAGGGCCTTTCGCAAATAACAAGCCTGTGCTCTTCGAAAATGTCCACGGCAGGGTGAGGAGCTGTTCCAGCTTGAAGGACAGAAAGGGGACACAGGAACTGGGTGCGTAGTGGGGAGGGGTGACGGCACGGAGCTCGAAGGGTGTCAGGGCAGTGGACACACCCTGCCTGGGACCAGAGTGGTAGACACGAGGATACACGTACCCAAACCCACAGGAACCCTACTGTACACTACGGACTGTGGGTGACGACGTGTCAACATGGGTTCATTGGTTGTAACAAACATACTACCCGGTGGGCAGGCCGTGCCGGGGGAGGGCGGGTATGAGAACTCTTTGCACCTTCCTCTCAACTATTCTGTGAATTCTAAGAAAATTAAGTCTTTAAAAAATTACTTAAAATACAAGCATTAGAAGAAAACAACACTGTGAGTGATGCCGATGACAGCAAACAGGTGACACTGACTTCTGAGCAGCATGACGGGGACAGGTGAATGTGAACGGTGTCTGCAGTGCCAGGTGGCAGCACTGACCATGCCAGTTTCCCGACACGGGTGGCTTCCACGTAGTGACGGAGGAGAAAGACTCTGTTTCGAGGAAGGACACCTCACTGTGTCGGGACCGTGGTGGTAGGGTTTCAGGATGTCAGCTCACTATCAGGAGGCTAAGCAAACATTCTTTGCCCTGCACCTGCTGGAAATGAGGGGCGGGCTGAGGGGAGCAGTGGGGAAGGGGCAGCCCACAGGCCTGATTAGTTCAAGGATGAAAATGCGTCAGGAGAGACATCTGTGCAGCCCACCTGAGGCTGTAAGAGCACATAAACTCACCTTGTCACAGCGCCAGAGGCCTGGAGCTTCCACTGAAGGCTCCCTCTGCCACATGGCAGCCAAACACCCCCACTGGGGGTGGAGGGTGGGCACCCTTCGGGATAAACAACAATCCCTCTGGACTTCACACCTGCCAAGGACAAGGTGCTCTGTGGGGTGGCAAGAGCACATTGCTGCTGTGCGCATTTGGTGGGACGGGGACGTGCCGAGGACCCCCCTCATGAAACGTGAACAAGGGCGGCAATGACTGACACACCGGGAGCCCACACTCAGAGCACAAAGCATCCTACCCAGCAGGTAACGGACACGAGGAGAAACCTAATGAAGGAAACACACACACAAAGACCGAAATAATCCTGTCTGTGCTGGGACAATAAATATTGCAACATATTCCCCCAAACACTGTACCATTCCTCCACACCTCATTAGAACTTCAGAGGAACCCCAAGTAAAATACAACCAGCATTTTCAAAAAAGGTGAACAAGCTGGCTTTGAATTTCACATGGGAATAGAAAACAAAACAAAAACAGTGCAGCTAATTTTACAAAAGCAAATGAACGGGAAGCCTGGGCTCTGCTAGCTGGGTATAAAACTAGTAGGTAATCACAGACAAGAGAACTGTCACACACAGCTGTAATTATGGTAACAGTAGCAATTCACATCACTGGGGTGAGTAGAAATTATTCATCAAAGCAATGCAGAGAAAAGTTAAGTTACACATCTACCCCTAACACGAACTAGAGAAATCCCAGATAGATTAGTCATTGAAAAGTAAAAAACAAAAACAAAAAAGCAGAACTATAAAGGTATTAGCAGATACAAACTACACAAAAATAGTTATATTTATAACACGGAGGCAAAGAAGGACTAGCCAAGCAAAACAAAACACAAGAGTCATGAAAGAAATGACAGGTCTGACCGCAGAACAGTGAAATCTTTCTATCTGGTAACACTAAACCCATGACTAGGCTATATCAAGAATTTCAATTTACAAAAAAAAAAAAAAGTACAGAAGTCCAATAGAAATAAAATAAGGCACAGGAAACGATCACAAAGTTCAGGAGAGAAATCCTCCTCATTGTCAGGAAGTCTTCGCAGCCCAATTAGCAATTAGAGAAATGCCAACAAAAACGAGAATCAACAATTTTAAAGAAATCCATGCTGGAGAAGATTCCAGGGAATGTCTTATCTCCAAAGAAGGGCTGGTGGAATTGCAAATGGAGGAAGCGTGTCCACCAAAATTCTTTCTGCTGCCTGGCAGTTATGCCCCCGGGCATCTTTTCTACAGAGATGTGGCCCTGAGATGCTTGTGGCAGACTGATTACTGTTCACGCAGCACTGCGGATGGGGGCGGGGGGGGGGGTATGGAGACTCCCGGCCAGCAGGGCACCAGCGCAGGAACACGGGCATGGGTATTGGTGTGGTTATAGTGCGGAATACCACAGAACTGAAACACACGTAGGGCGAGGCCCAATTCATGTTAACGGCCAAAAACAACCATGCGTAGGTCCCTCTAAATGTGGGAAGAAGCGTCAGGAGGCCCGAACAACAGTGCGGTACATGTTGAATGGTGGGGTGTCAAAGACTTTTGGAAAAGGAGTCTTTCCTACTTTACTCGGTATGCTGATTTTGGCTTCATGGTGAGTATTTTATGAGGAGACTTTATCCGCATACGAGGACACGGGAAAGCAACCATGAAGCGGAGGAAATAATAAAAAATAAAAAAAATTGGGAAAAATAAGAGTTCTAGATCTATCTATATCTATATCTCTAGATAGCGCCTGATGTATTTTATATTTCTATTCTGCAATGCTGAGAAGACACTGAAAATTTTAAAAATAGTAATAAAAAGGGCACAGGCACTTTAGGACTTAATCTAATAACCTAAGCACGGCATTGGCTCCGAATTTTCGGGAAAAGTCCGTGGGGGTCTGACTCTGTCCTCTGTCTCACGGGGTTGATCTGGACCACCCACTGGGCATGAAGAACTTCTTTAGCTTCCTCCTCAGGGAAGCTTCCCGCCAGGGGAAACTCACATGCCATTTACACCGGGAATTTGCAAACTGAGTGAATGAAACTAAGTAACAACAACGACAAAATCATTGGGAGCAGATACACACCCCCGTTCAATGGACTGAGAGCCTGGGGTATCAGGGGCATAGTGATTCCTGCTTGGCAAGACCCACCCTTGTCACACACACGCTGGCACGCATGAGCGTGCACACACACACGCGCGCGTGCGCACCGTGAACACTGAAGGCCGTAGGGCTGCAACTGGTGGACCTGCCGACCCAAAAACCCAGGGGAATGATGGTGCAGCCTCTTCTCTGGCAAAGGCCACTGTGGGCGGGACAAAGCCCAGAGAGAATCTATCTGGGGAAACTGAGTTCTAAAAGCAAGCTGAGCCCCCGCGATGGGAACCCGCCTCACCGCCTCTGCCGACCCCCCCCCCCCCCCGCCGTAGGAGGGTCTGGGAAACTCCTGGCAGCCACGGTAACTGAGACAAAGTGGTCTCAGTTGCTCCCAACCCCTACTTGTCACTGATTCTGGGCTTTCTCTTTGAAACAGCTCCATCCCCTTCCCTGTTAAATCGAGCAAATACCCCGCAGGCACGATTTTCAATCCTCTGGTTCCAAATAGTACAAATTGTCAAGGCCATTTCTACACCTCTGGAGGGGAGGCCAATTAGGCTTGCGGATTAGGGATGAAAAAGCATCGGCTCAGGCTCAGATGAGCTATTTGCTTGAACATGATTTCCCAACCAAGGTCACGTCTACCTCTCCCCTTACCTGTAGCTCAAAGTTGGCTTGATCCAGAAATTTTTTGTTCAGCATATCTGCATACTGATTAATCGCTCGCAGGAAGACTCTGCAAGATCAAGAGAAAATTACATAATTACACACTCAGGCTCCGGCACCTCTTATAGGCTTACATCTCAATGAGGTAGCACCCCCAGACTGTCAGGGAAGTGAACACCCAGGTCCTGTAGAAAGAGGTTTCGCCCATAAAGAAACCCTGACAGGTATATATGCAGATGGTCTCGGAGTTAATCAGCACACGAAAAATACAAGGAATAGACAAAAAAAAAAAGGATGTCTGAAAGTAACATAGGAAACCAATCAGCAGAACCCCTCATGTTAAAAAGGTGAAAATTACATCCTTTTCTCAAGTTACAATGTCTCAATGCTCTGTTGTTAAATCCCTCTCTGCTTACTTATCTGGTTCCTTAAAGGTAAGTGTTTGAAAGAGCTGTTACCACATCAGCCAGCTTGGCGGTCTGTCTTATTTCAGTATCCTCTGTCTTAGACTTCAAATGCTCATTTTGGTCACAGTTGACTTGTTTAAATAAAATAAAATAAAAACAGCTTTTATAGCTATAAAAGTGACTGAACAAGAACTTCAGCAGGAATACGGACAGGTTCAGTAACAATGTACAGTTTTCAGCACCCAGAGCCAAACCGCACAGACTCCCTCCCTTATCTGGACTTTGGCTTTCCGATCATGAAGTAAATATGCTGTGTGCACGGTGACGAATGAGTGATTTCAGTGCACCAAGCCTTTCATGTGCTTAGTATTCATTTAGATTTGTTTTTGTCACTCTTGAGAGGGATGGTGATCCCCACCCAAGCTTAGTTCAGATAGTTCTCCGTAAACGATCTCTCTCTCTCTCTCTCTCTCTCTCTCTCTCGGCAAGTTCAGGATGCAAGAGGAACAAGCATGAGGTCACCGATGATCAAGGTCATCACACTCTTCTGTTCAGGCAGCAGGAGGCAGCCAGAGAGCGGGAGAGAAACCTGGGTTCTCACTAGGAAGTGTGCTCTCTGAGCACATGACCTCCTTAGTTACTCACGCCTCAGGAGCTCCCTGTCCCTGGCCGTCCCAGGGCTACTAACGGCCAGCTAACCTGGAAGGAGGGAGAAAGGGGGTCTCTAGCTGGAGCTTTAAGGTCTCCATCAGCACCTCCCACCACGACCGGCCACCGCCCAGCCACGGTGAGTGTGGTCTCTCTCGTACTCAGAACACGGAGAGCTCTGACACAGGGGGTCTGCAGACATCGTGTCATTACGACACCTCGCCGTGGGGTCGAGGCCCAGAGCGGGTGTGACAAATGGCTTGTGATGGAGTCTGCTGTCTCTGTTGCTGAAGAAACTAGACAGAGTTATCCAAATTCCTCCCCAGGGATATAAAATACAACCATAAAGGAGGAATTAGTGTTTGAAAAGTGACAATTAATCGAAGGACAGGGGGACCCTGGCCAGACCGAAGTGCGCCATTCAGGGCGTGTTGTGTACTCAAAGGACACCTGGCCACCCTCGTCCGCCTCCCAGCCCTGGGCTGGGGTCACCCTGCCACGTCCAGCCCTCATAATCCCAACATGCACGGCTAAGGAGAAGTCTGCCCTGCCCAGCCACCCCTTGGCAACTGCATTCAGTCCCTGTGCCTTACACCCAGCCCTCAGGGGACACTACCCCCCGTGACAGTGGACAGACAGCACACCTTCCTGTCATGCCAAGACTGGGTTCCGGCGCAGCACAGAAACACCAGGCTGCTGGCTGCAGCACACTATTTTTGTGCTCAATTTCCCCCTCAGTGTTAGCGGGACCCCCGGGGTCCCCATGAGCTTTAAGGAAGACCCCGCCCCCGCCCCCTACGGGAAGCACGCACGCTCCCTAGAATATGCATTGTTGCTACAGGGCCATTATTTGGCCTCCAGATAGCAACCAAACAGCTGTAATATGCTCCTTCCAATTAAGCACTGGAACAATTTCAGCTAGTTAAATAAAGATATTTCTCACGTGCCTTTAAAAAAAAAAAATAGATGTTGCGCTGGATACCACGAAGGCTGAACGAACACGCTTTAATGAACTGACCGCAAGGCAGGAGTTGTGCCGGACGGAGAATGCTGTAATTTAGATCCGGTATAAATGTTTTTTTTTTTTTTTAAAAAAAAGCCAGGGCAAAACTCAAATAACACAGACTGGGTGCGTAACCAGGAGAACTGGAGGGGAGACAAACTGAACACCATAATCGGCGCAGGGAGCAAAGGCAGGGGCGGCACAGGCTCGATGCATCGGGGTCCCGTCACCAATTGCCCAGGACACGGAACCACGCCCCACGCTCCCCCCGGACGGGTTACACACTTAGCAATGCCTCCAAGTCCACTGGACCGTAAGTCGATTACCCCACTCGGCAAAAGGAACCCAGACAAAGCTTTCTTTCGGTAAGAACGTCCGTTATCAGCTGTCACTCATGCGTTAATTCTAACACATGCCCGATGAGGGAGGGAACAGCCTCAGCAGCTACTGTATGCCATCTGCGTTCATCGCAGAGGGACGTGGAAGTGACCACCCGCTCGGCCAGGGGATGGGCAGCAGGATGCCCTGTGTCATGAGGTTCTGCTCTTTTGAGGTTCTTGTTAACCTCATTCCTCATTAAGCACCTGGCATTTATGGCTGGGCACTGTCCCCTCATTCTCCTCCCCACCCCCAGAGCCAGCCCGCACATTCTCCAATCCCTTTCTGGGGCTGGTTCCCTGCCGACAGAAACCCTGCCTGTCTATTGTCTACAAGAATCCCTCAAAGCACCCAAGAACCCCCTTGACACAGGGCATGTTCTGAAATGTTCTGGTCTAGAGCATCTTTGGTTGCTAACCGCAGTCACAGATCTCTCGGGATCAGTGGTCCAGGCCCTCCCGCTTGCCAAACAAAATAAAAAGTCAACAGGCGAGCCCGCCCTGAGCCTGCTCTACTGCAGAGACAGTTCTCCTTCAGTCTCTGTGCTCAGCGCCGCTGGGAGTCGGCATCCGGGCACAAAGGACAGAACACGGTGCATCGCGTCCCGACAGCCCAAGACAAGGGAAACAAGGTGCTCGAGGAGACGCAGAAGGTGGGCGGCAGAGAGCGGGGAGCCGGACAGAGAGCTGCTCTCGTACCCAGCCAGGAAAGCCAGCGACTTGTGGAAAAAGATCAATTGCTCTGGGAACCGAGCCACTTACGTCTTATTTCCAGCCAGGAGAACACCGAGCGATTTCTAAAATAACAAGCGGACCGGTGGGAGAATTCAATGCTTTCGGGGATGCTGTCCCAGCATGGTCAAAACGGGTAAGAAAAACGCTAAACAGAGTCCTTTTCCGTCATTTTAATCAACAAAAATAAATTTACTTACAAAACTAAAAAAAAAAAAACTTCAGAAGATAAAACCAAACACAACTAAATGATGTAGAGAGAAGCGCGGGCAACTGATCTCATCTAAAAAGACTTAAAAGCCGTAAGGCCTAGAGCCCTGTCTCTAAGACACTCTCATTATTCAAGGCAGGTGACTGACTGCAAATGTATTTTTAACGGCTTCATGGAAAAGGCTTCCTCTGCCTGATTTTGGTAACTGACTCCTGTTCCCCAGGATCTCAGGATATCGTCTCCATCAGTTCTAGGTGACCGATTTAATAATTCGGGTCCACTGCGAGATAAAAGCTCATTCCCAAAGCTCTTACAATCAAAAACAAACCAAACAACTGGACATCTTCCCTACTGTGTGCACGGTTACCATGGTGAACACACTACAGTGCGTAATTTCCATTGGTTTCAAGTAGGAGTTGAATTGTGGTCATAGGACTACAGTCATAACCCTGGGGAACAAAATGTTTGTTGCGTCCACAAAAACACTTGCTCTTACCTAATCCAGTGTGCTGATCTCAAATCTGACATTAGTTTTTCTCTGTAAGTTACAGGTTTTATTTTTGAAATTCAAGACTTTAGGTTTTCATCTCATTGTAAAATTTTCAACATTTAGTTTAACATAATGAAGTAGAATGTCTTCTTGGGCATCATCTTGGTGAAAATATAATAATTTATGTAATGCAGTAAATACACTAATACACTAAAAGATTTGATTGCATCAGAATTTTTCTACAATTTCAAAATAGAACATATTAAAACACTTACGTTAATCATAAAATTTGTGCAAAACTTATTTAAATTCTATTCAGGCAAAAATTTGTGGCTGTAGCTCTCGCATTTGTGTACTTGTTGAGGACAATCTAGTTTGATGCTCCAGCAGTGGTCTGCTCATCACTAACAGCTCCAAGATTTTCGGGAAACTTATCAAGGTGACTGTTCAGGAAGTGAATCTTAACACTCATGTTGCATCCAATGTCACGGAAAGCCAACAGCATCATTTGAACCAGAAGTTCATAGTTTTCTGCTTTTTTGTTGCCAAGGAAGTTCTTTGTAACTGCCACAAAAGACTGCCATGCTGCTTTCTCCTCCTTATTCATCTTCCTGGCAAATTCTTTGTCATGTATGAGGGTTTGAATTTGAGGTCCATCAAATACACCTGTTTTTATCTCCTCAAAAGACAAGGCAGGAAAAGCAGAAATAATACGTTGAAAGCTTTCACTTTCTCTGTTCAAAGCCTGAACAAACTGCTTCATTAATTCAAGTTTAATGTGAAGTGGGGGAAAATGATCCTGTCTCGATTAACTACAGGTTCATTCACAATAGTTTGTATTCCTACTTCCAGAGCTTCACGTTTCTGCCACTCCTTCTGTGTCCAGTGTTTCTCCCGAGCTCAGCTGTCCCACAAACACAGAAAGCAAGGATACTTTGTGAAACCTCTCTGTTGTCCTAGCAGGAAATTTACCATTTTAAGATCCAAACAAATGATCCAGTTGTGCTCTGCATACTTCAGAAAGTTGAAGCCAATTTTTATGTCATTATAATCTTCTCACAGATGAGTTGAATAACCAATAGCAACCGCTGCATAAACATTACCATTGTGTAGGAGAACACATTTCAGATCCCATTTAGAGCTGTCAAGAAGTAGCCGCCATTCTGTTGGACTGTAAGTGGTAACACATAGCTGGCTGAGAAGACTACTGATATCATGACAGTAAACAAAGTGTTTGTCTTCGGACAAAAAGTCCACAAAAATTTGTTCACGCTTCCTGAAATGGAATACGTTAGCTGGCTGGTGAAGTGCATTCTTTTCTTGAAGCCTGGAGGGTAATAACTCAGCTGCTTTCTTTGATAGGCCCAAATCTCTTACTAAGTCATTCAATTCGGGTTGGCTAAACTGCTTAGGGGTTAATTACTGCTTGGCATCAGAAAAAGACCCTTCAGATTCTACAACCATTTCCTCATGCATCTTATCAAAATACACTTGATCACCATGTTCACTTTTTTTGTCCTTAGAAGAAATAAAACCATTGAAAACTGGAACCAGGAGTGTCTCAGAGTGTGGGATGGGTCGTATTGCTGAAGGAATATTAGGATATGTGATCACAGGCTGTTTTTTCTTGCCAATGCCCTTTGTATGGATCAGACAGAAATAACAGTCACTGCTCTGGTCCTTAGGTTCACACCAAACCATGGGAATACCAAAAGGCATTCCTTTGTGTTTTCCTTTTGTCCAGTCACGAAGCATTTCCTCACCATTATGACACACAATATAAGGAGCCCAATTCTCGTCTTGATCACCAAGGGGAATTTGAAAATAGGCAATATATGCACATGTCACAAATGATGAAATATTGCGCCTTTGATGATGAAGTGTGTAACAGCCACATATATAACAGAAGATGTCAGGACCATTCTTATATTACATCTACTCGAAGAAGCCATGATTCAATCTTAAAACAAAATAGGAGGGTGTTTTTTATCAGATAATAATGTTTTACATTTAAAAACAACTACAATTATGTAAAAGTGATGTTTGTAAAACATTAATTGCCTTGTGGTTTTCTTCAATCCAAGAGTCGTTGCCCTTTAACTCCAATTTAAAAACCAATGCATGCCATTAACTGTAACAAAAAGAAATTAAAATTGCATAAAAACTGGAGCATCCATCAAAAAACGAATTTCAGATTTGGAATCAGCGATGCAGAGATATAAAGAGTCCTAAAACCTCAAGCAACAGAAAATGAAAAAAAAATTGTTCCCCAGTATAATCCAATTTTCCTGTTATCTATTATCTATCTTCTATCAATGCTCTTTTATCTATTATTTATTTGTCATCCATCTACCTACCTATATATCTATCTATCCATCCGTTATCTATCTATCTATTTATATCTATCATCGATCTATCTACAGACATTCCCCGGGTTACAAACGAGATAGGTTCTGCAGGTTTGAAAACACTTAAGTATTTATACGCACAGAAAGGTAAAAATAAATAGTATGTTAAAACAAATATCTAAGTTGCACGTAATAGGTAAATTCACGTGTTCGAGCTTACATCCAAGTTAAACGTACAGAACCTCCCTTGTGTGCTATCCGGAACTTGCCTGGGTCTAATATCTATCTGTCTCTTTACATACAGGGAATCATTTGGCTACATGCCCTGCAGAAAGTTGCTCAAGGTGTTGATTGAGATTTTTATATTTTCAACCAAGAAATGGAAGCACTAAACTAGGGAGCCCCTCCATCCCTTGAACTGTGAATCTAAGGGTTTTTGGTGTTTTGTTCTTTTGTTTAAATGTTGAAACTAAAAGAAAGAGTTCACGCCACGTAATACAAAGTCATTTTAACTATGACCTCGGCTGTCCCTTTACAAAATGTGAGGCAGCATCTTGCAGAAAGGGCGGACAGCCCGATGGATTCAGTGTGCGTCTTCAGGAGAACGGCTGAGTGCGGGCAGTGGGGGGAGGCTCTGTCCGCGGGGGGCAGCGAGCCCTTCACCCAGAGCACTTTATAGGGGAGGTCTTGCAGCCTTGCTTCTCGGCCACAACCCCACTGTCTCCCTCAAAAAGGACCCGTGATTGCCACGAGGGGGACCCTCCTTCAAATCTGCCTATTGGAAAGCAAGCGTGTGCAGAGAGCAATAAACATAGTGTCGTCCTAAATAATTCTCTGTTAATTGAGCAGAGGGGAACTTAGCGAGTGGAAGGTAATCAGGAACCAATTTAACGACTGGAAGCTCCTGGCACGGTTCCAATCGGTAAAATGACTGGATCGGTATGGAGCCTCGGGGACCCCAGTACCTCGATGATGTGGCACTTGCAGCGGATTGTCCAGGTCGATGACGCGCCTCATTGCTAGCGGGGGAAGGGTGAGGGATGCCTTGAACTTCGGTGGAGTACACAGCCCCCCTTCTCAAGGGGGGAAGCTGGATTTTTCCCCTTTTTCCTCTTCTTTTTTTAAAATTTATTACCTAAACTTAACTTTAAGTTACATAATTTGGTAGCACAGTTCTCCATGAGGGCATTTAAATACCTCTGGCATTAACACAAAAGTCTCTTTAGGGGGGAAAAATGCATCTTTTAATAAAAGGTTTTGCCCAAAGTGGGTCGAACAAAGAAAAACAAATTAAAAGTGACAAATTCTTTCCCTGCAAAAGAACGAGTCCAGGAATAGCCCCTGGTACTACGCCTTCTAATGCTCTCTGCATAATTCAGGAAGGCCGGAGAGGAGGAGCCAAGGTGGACCGACAGGAGAGAGGCGGGGAGTGTCCAATGGCAGGGGAGGCTGAAAGTCTCCCTGCCCACCCCACACTGGACCCAGTGGCTCTCTGTCACGTCTGTGACCAAACAGGATCAGCCACTTCCTGTCGTGGACCCGTGGGTGGGAAATGACCACAAAGAAGTGGCTTGAATGGAAGACCGTGGTGGAGGAGACATGGGGTGGAGACAGGAGAAGGGGGTCTGGGTGGGACCTGCCTCTTGTCTTTGTGACTTAGGACTGAGGGGGAGGACCAAATCACTGGAACTTTCTGGGATTGAGGCTAGAAGAGTCGGCTGGAGCCCGCCAGGTGGTGAGAGGTCCGAAATGGCAGGTGTGGAGTCTGCGCCTTGGACGGTGGGCAGAGAGGAGAGAGGGCTGGGGGGGCCCTGAGACTAAAGCAGGGAAGGGACGGAGCACCAACAGCTCCTCGTGCCGTTCTTCCCGAGGCACACGCATTGCAGGTGCCCCCTTTCCCCAGATCTCCTATCTTTCTCAGACCAATAAGGCGTCAACATCCAGCAAACGCCTAACTAAGACCCAACGTGCTCTGAACCGCTCCGCCGGCTAGCCAGCCTGGCAGCAGCGGGCTCGGCGGTGACGGCCACGGACACGCAGAATTCCCAGGGAGCGTCTGCTCCGGCTCAGATCCCATCATCCTGGCTGCGAGGTCTCCCGAGCAGAGAGCCCCGGGTCCTGGTCGACTTGTCTGACTCCTGCTGGACGCTGGACGCTGGTCTCAGATTCCCACCCAGACAGTGCTTGTGGCCAGTGCCCCCTCCTGAGGGAAGGACTCCTGAGAGTGGGCAGGGCGTGACCAGAGTTCTCCTCTCTCCTCCCCCACGTGACCAGCCCTGCCTCTGCTGCTTTGCTCCTGAGCATGTACTGAGCGCCTCGTAGGTTCCGCGTGCTGGGGTTACGTCACAGAACTCAGGCTACTTAATGCTCACGAGCTTGCGGGCTTAAGCATGGCCTACTATTTTTACAAATGAGGAAACAAGCCCAGAGATGCAGAAACTCACGTCCCTAGAAGGCCAGAGCCAACTGAGACAAAGACCACTGCCTTCCGCAGGAACCCCGTCCTGTGGGGTCAGCTCGATACAAGTAAATCCCTGCACATGGTTGGTTTTACATTGTATCAGAGAGAATGCCCCAACATATGCAACAGTAGCCAGCCGGAGACCCACGTACCTTCACTCAGCATCAGTGATTACTACCCACGGCTGCTTCCTCTCTCCCCCATCATCAAGATTATCAACAGACCTTATTTTCAAAGCAGTTTGTGGTTTGCAGCAGAATTAAGTGGAGAGCTCCACACAGCCCCGCCCCCACATGTGCACAGCGGGCCCCAGTGGAGCGCTCCATTTGCTACAACCCCCGAGGCCACGTTGATTGACACATCACGGTCTCCCCGTTTACAGTAAGGCTTGCTCTTGGAGCAGTGCGCTCTCCGGGTTTGGACAGATGTCTAAGGACGCGTGCCCCCCGTTTCAGCATCGCACGGAGTCGCTTCCCTTGCACTACAAATCCTCTGCGCTCTGCCCACGCATCCCTCCTGCCCGCCGAGCCCCTGGCAACCACGGATCCCCGCACTGTCTCCGCGGATTTGCCTTTTCCAGGACGTCAGATGGTTGGACCTCTGCAGCGTGTGGCCTTTGCAGATTGGCCCAGCTTGTTTCCTGTTTTCTCCGTCCACGGTTGCCAGGTCTAAGACTGAACGTGGAGGGCGCGTGACAGCAAAGACTTCAAACACACTCTCCCTCCGCAGGCTCTCTTCTGACATGTGCCGGCCTGCCTTTCACGCATGCGCGGGTCACACGCACGGCACCAGGGCCCAGACTGCCCCGCAGAGCTCGCTAACGCCCGGAACACACCTCCGCCACCAAGGAGCTGCCTGGGCTCGGGTGGGTCAGTCTGTGCGGAGGGCCTCCGGCTTCGCCCATGTAAAATGGGCCACTAGTACCAACCACACCCCCTCAACTCATACATGGACTATCTCCGACATTGTAAGTGTGCAGTCCAGTGGCAATTAGCACATCCACGGTGCAGGGCAACATTCTACCTGCAGGAGGTGACGGCGTTCACATCTCTACGTGTAAGTGTCGGGCTGGGTTACCCTTTAGGAGCCTTGGGGCTCTAGTGTGGGACAAGCTGGTGACCTCCGGCGCACCCGGAATTTGTGAAACAGACTGTGACAGGTACAAGGGGGCACCCAGGGGAGACCCAGACAAGCAGCTCTGCCACGAAGGGTTGTCTCTGCTCAGCAGAGGGTCCCGGGGGACCAGCTCTGTGGGGAGGACCCTGGTGAAGAGCCAGAGGAGGGCGGGAAACCCAGCCCCCGCTCGCAGCTCTCCAGACTGACTCATCCCACTCATCTGAAGTGCTAAGCAGCGTCACACATTTGCAACAGCAATGAGTCTGATGACTGTTTTCCACCGAGATATAGAAATCTCTTGTGACGCTGCCATTTAGAACAAATCCACAGATGCTAGCGTAAATCAAGGGGACGCAGCAATCCTTAGTGCCCATTTCTTCCCAAGGCCACAGGCAGACACCAGGGGAATCGGCCCCTGCCTGGCCCAGGGGTGGGGGCGACAGGGGAGAAAGCCGAGGACAGGAAAGTCAGGTCCCCGGGGGACGGACAGAGGTGAGACCATAGGGGGACCCCAGCATTTCTGTAAGCGGGAAATCGATTCAATGCGTGTGAATAACATGTGCGCCATCCATCTGGCACCTTCCACACTGGGTGGTTCGGTCCAGGGATCAGAAGGTTTTCTCTGTAAAGGGCCAGATAGTGGGTCGGGCTGTGCAGGCCACTGGGTCTCTGTGGCAACTGTCCAACTCTGCTGTTGTAGCAAAAGCAGCCAAAAGGGAAAAATCCAGCCGAGTGGGCGTGGCTGCGTGCCCATCAAATGTCCTCTACGGGCACTGAAATCTGAATTTCATAGAAATTGTGCGTGTCATAAAATATTCTTGTTTTGACTTTCTGTTTTCAACGCTTACAGTCTGCCAACCTCTGGTTTAAAAAATTATGTTCGTGCCAACCTCCCATTGCCTGGCATTCGTGCTCAGGGCTATTTTAATGCGACTAAGCACCCCCTATGGGCCGGGGACTGTGTTGCTCAGGAACGGGGGATGGGCTGAACCTGGGAGAGGGGCGAGGGGTGGGGATGGTGAGGGTGACGCCCGTGCAGCTGGGCAGAAGGCCACACTGGGATATTTACAGGTGGGTGTGCACTCAGAGCGCCTCCTTTGGGGAGTAAGACCCTGGGGTCAGCCTGGCTCAGGGACCCGAGTGACAGCCAGGTCAGGGATCAGGGGAAGGGTCGAGGGTGGGAGGTACATTTGGCACGGGATCTGAGTTCATATATAAACATCCTCGCGGATGGATGAGAGACCATGGAGGTGAGATTTTTAGAGTAAGGAAGAAAAAAAAGGAAGGAAGGACAAGAACAGATCTAAAGGAATTCTAGGTTCCTTCTGGGCAGAGTAAGAGGGACCTGGGAGGCAGGGGAATAGGGGGACAGGAGGGAGGGGCGGGCAGAGGAAGGGGGGAGAGGGGGAATAAGAGGGCTTCCTGTGGGCTGGGCCGGGGTTGGGGGGCTGACTCTCTGCACAGCTGCCACTCTGAGTGCGCAGTGAATGTATCCAGAACAAACAAACGCCCAAACTCACTGAATGAAACAGATTTTTAGATACAGACCTGCCTACGTGCCATCCCTGCCCTGCGCTGCCCACGTCATATGTCGGGCTCATCGCCCTCCTGGCACACCCGCCCGCTGCCCACCCCATCTGCCTTGGACCCATTTCTCAGGTTGCTGCTCTGGAGTGCAGCCCCCGTCCGTCCCCACCCTACTCCCAGCCCTGACCTCCTTTTGGGTCTCTCCTCCGGCCCCCAGTGTTCCAGCTGATGCTATCGAACCTGACGTGCTCCCAGCCACGCGGCCGCGCAGGAGGGAGCCCTGGGCGTCTCGTCCCACTTACGCAACTGCTCTCTGTCTGCGCCGGCCCCTGCGTGCCGGCCGCCCCAGCCGCCCCAGCTGCCCCAGCCAGCCTGCTGGAAAGGCTCAAAATAGATTTTTTTTTTTTTTTAACGAACTCCACATCTGCCTCTGCTCTCCCTGCCAGATTCCTCCTATTTTTTTTATGACCCCTTTATTTCTTTTGTGCCCGTCTCCCAATCCTGTGTTGTTGCTAAAGAGGGGACTTGGTGAGTGTCCCCCGCAAAGCCAGGCCCCAGAACCTTCTGCCCAGTAGGTGGCTCGTCGGAGGTGGAGAAAGAGTGGATGCGGCCAGGAGTCGTGAGCAGGGACAAGGTGCAGAGGGCGCTGAGCCCCTCCTGGACAAGACGCCCGAGAGGTGATTCTCTTGCCTGCAAGACGTGAATGCAGTTGGGTCCCACCCACCTCATGAGCTGATGTAAAATGAAATCAGAGCAAGACTAATGCCCCAGGGCCAGTGCCCTGACTCCCTGTCACCTAGGTGCCCACGGCCGTGAGAAGCCCTGAGGACGTACGGATGGTTGACCACGGAGCCAAGCAGACCGAAGTCTGTCTGCTTCCTGGCCCACGTTCCCGAGATGCAGCTTGGACATACGGCCGTGCTGTACTCTGCATCTGGTGGCCTGCCAGGGCCGATCCAAGGGCCACCTCTCATCTGACCGCGACGTGAGGAAACCAGGCACGGCTTGCGCTCGAAGGGGAAGGGATGTGGGATTTCCCTGTCCTCTCAGGAATCCACCACCGCTGTTCCCTTCTCCGCGGTCCTCCGCTGTGACCATCCAAAGGAGGCCTGCGCGCGACAGGACGCATCGACTCTGCTATTAAGCACAATTGGGTGATCATGGGCTAATGATTGTCTATCTTCGTAACGCTAAGCGACTTATTACCCATGAACGCACGCGAACAGTGCTCGGGGAAGCTCCCGCCAGACGAACACAAGGCAAAGTGAAGAAGCTTCTTAATTGAAAATATAATCTGTATCGCAGAGATTAAAATATATTGGATTCATTTTGGCTCTATTCTTCCCCACTGTCCCACCTACGTTTTCTTTATGCTACACAATCAAATTAGTTCCCCTGCGACGGAAATTATTTCCACGCAATAAAACAGTTTTATGGGGATGCGATGACGGAATGTCCTATTTCAAGGGAAGGGGAATTGGGGATGGAAACAGTTTTCCTCGCCGATGCGATCGCTGTGCGCCACGCACGCCTGGCCACCTCTGTGGGTCTCCTCTCCTGCGGCGTCTCAGGATCCTCTTCTTCCCCTTGGTCACCCTTGGGGAGGGCGCACGGCTGCTCAGTGGAGACAGGGCTGCGTCAGCACCCCAATCCCTGGCCTAGAACAACCTGTGCCCGTCCTCCGGGGAAGTCAACCGGCCACCCTGCCAAGAGCAACACAGCACTCTGGGCACTCTTTAGCCCCTTGTCTCATTTTTTTAAAAATTTCATAACACGTATCAGTCGCTGACATTATACGCTTGAGTTCTAAGGTTTGCTGGATTATGGTGGGCGCCCCCCCCCCCCCCAAGCTGAGGACAAAGAACTCCATGAGGACAGATCATCATCCGTCTCACTCAGCATCTACAACAGGGAGGGCCTGGCCCAGAGGTGGTGACGCTGTGCACACCAGGGAATAGTGCGTCCCCAAGGCCAACGCAGGGGAGCTTTGTTCTTGCTGGAGGGGGCGGGAAAGGGAACGGTTTCTGCAAGGTGGCCCCGGGGGCCCCTAGCCTGTGAACCTGGCCGCCTGTCAGCGCTCCCCACGGGCAGGGCCTTGGACTAGCTGTTTCCTCTCCCCTCAGGGCTGGCCTTCCCGCCTAGACACGTCTGCTTGGCTCCTCCCGGGAGGCCGTGTCCAGCCACCCCTTCCCACTCGTCCCTCAAACACACTCCCCTAGAGCCCACTCACCCCATCGTGCCTGGGTGCTCGGGGCACCTTTGCCACTATTGTTCACTCCTCTGGCAGTCTGGGTGACCTCCCATAACCATCCCCCCCCCAAGCCCTGAAGACTCTCAGCTCTCTGACAGCAGGGTCCCCATCTGCTCGGGCTCGCATCTGTCCCAAGCACCCAGCGCTCCGTGGGACCCTTAGGAGGCATGCCACAAACACCTGACTAGAGAAGCAGACAACCGTCCCCAAGCACGTGATGCGGAAGCTTGTTAATCCCTTTCAATGTGGTCACCGTGGAATTCAGCAAATCTGTATCCAGCTGTGTCCTTAGGTCCAGCCCTGCTTTAAGTTGGCAAAGAGTAAAGTAAATAATTGCTGGGCATGGGCTGTGCCCAAGGCCC
Source organism: Rhynchonycteris naso (assembly GCA_037038555.1). Taxonomy (NCBI): domain Eukaryota; kingdom Metazoa; phylum Chordata; class Mammalia; order Chiroptera; family Emballonuridae; genus Rhynchonycteris; species Rhynchonycteris naso. The sequence continues at coordinate 258,575,401 of CM072999.1, read as the reverse complement.
TGCCCGACTTCCGGGGGAGGGTGCCACGGTCCCCTAGGCCACGGTCTTCCTCACCCTCAGCCAAGCTAAGGCAGAGCCCGCAGGAGCTGGGACAGTGGCTGCAGTTCACAGGCGGCAAGGACTGAGACCCTCACGGCCTGGTGGCCACGGTTGTTTAGACACCACGGAGGGTCGCGCACAGACTATGTCAGCGGGCTCAGAAGTTTGGAAGGTTTAAACCATAAGCTTTTTAAAGCCTACCAAGTCCGTCATCTCAACTGACGGAACCTGAGGGAATGGTGCCATGACCTGCTGCTGGGTCCTAGCCCCGAGTGGGCCGCCATGCCTGCTGGTTTTGATGTGTGGCTGTCTCCCTGTCACCAGTGAACAACTAGAACCCAGAGCTCCCAACTCCAGGCACCCGTGCACTCTCGCCGCCTCACGGTCAGTTTTGCAACTACAACTTCCGTCGGGGGCTTGGAGAAGCAGTGTCGAGCACGAGGAGCAAGACGCCGGGTCTGGGCCATTCATCCATTCATCCACCCACCCATCATCCATCCATCCACCCATCATCCATCCATCCATCCACCCATCATCCATCCATCATCCATCCATCCTTCCATCCATCATCCATCCATCCATCCACCCATCATCCATCCATCCATCCATCCATCAATCCACCCACCATCCATCCATCCACCCATCATCCATCCATCCGTCCATCCATCATCCATCCATCCATCCATCCATCATCCACCCATCCATCTATCCATCTACCCGTCCATCCATTCATCCACCCACCCATCCATCTATCCATCCACCTGTCCATGCATGCATGCATCCATCCATCCGTCCATCCATCCATCCATCAATCCACCCACCATCCATCCATCCACCCATCATCCATCCATCCTTCCATCCATCATCCATCCATCCATCCATCCATCATCCACCCATCCACCCATCCATCTATCCATCCACCTGTCCATGCATGCATCCATCCGTCCGTCCGTCCATCCCTCCGAGAACCACCTGTACAGACGTGGCCACAGGCAGTGAAGAGAGAAAACTCTGTATGACTTGGACCTATCCTGGGCTCCCTGTACTGCGGTGCTGAGGTTTAGACAACACGGCATCTCAGCACTGGTTTGGAAAAGCAGGCTGTGGACCCCAGCCCTCCTCGCCCGGGCCAAAGTCAGATGCGCAGGGCGGGCACGAGAGGGGCGGCGCTGTCCCCCTCGGGGCACTTGAGTAAGAACCCAGCAGTGCATGCTGCTGCACCAGGACCCACAGGCCTTTCTACAAAAATACCCATTTAATGAGGTCACCGAGTACAGTGGGAAACAGCTGAAACACAGAATGTGGGCCCAGAAAAACTGTCAGCGCTGCCTCAAAATAGCTTTACTAAGGTCTGTCAGATTGGGGGAAATAGTCCAGGAACAGGACCCAGAGTGCACGCACACAGGCCTGAGCTCATCTGAGCTCAGGACAGCCAGGTGGACAAGGTCCCGGGAGCACCCCCTGAACACGAAGGGGAACTGCCACTCTCCGCGCTCACACTGGCCACAGCCTCAGGACGGGGGCCGAGGGTTTGCTGTTGGTTGTGGGGGGCGCTATGTCCAAGTCCATCCAAGGTGGGCAGAGGTGGGAGCTGCCATGGAAACGTGGGCCCTCACTGTCTCGGGTCCCCCGTCCCCAGCTTTGCACTTCGGCTTTCTCACTGGGTCATCTGGTCAACACCCTCCTTTGCAGGCAGATGTCATACATCTTTGCCTAAGTAAAAAAAAATCAACCCATGCTGTCACCTAACTCGCAACCCGAACGCAGCCCTTCTGCGCACGGCAGCCGAGAGGAGACGCAGCCCTTCTGCGCACGGCCGCGAGAGGAGACGCAGCCCTTCTGCGCACGGCAGCCGAGAGGACACGCAGCCCTTCTGCGCACGGCAGCCGAGAGGAGACGCAGCCCTTCTGCGCATGGCCGCCGAGAGGAGACGCAGCCCTTCTGCGCACGGCAGCCGAGAGGAGACGCAGCCCTTCTGCGCACGGCCGCCGAGAGGAGACGCAGCCCTTCTGCGCACGGCAGCCGAGAGGACACGCAGCCCTTCTGCGCACGGCAGCCGAGAGGAGACGCAGCCCTTCTGCGCACGGCAGCCGAGAGGAGACGCAGCCCTTCTGCGCACGGCAGCCGAGAGGAGACGCAGCCCTTCTGCGCACGGCAGCCGAGAGGAGACGCAGCCCTTCTGCGCACGGCAGCCGAGAGGAGACGCAGCCCTTCTGCGCACGGCCGCGAGAGGACACGCAGCCCTTCTGCGCACGGCAGCCGAGAGGACACGCAGCCCTTCTGCGCATGGCCGCGAGAGGAGACGCAGCCCTTCTGCGCACGGCAGCCGAGAGGAGACTAAGCAAAGCCTTCACTGTGCGACGCTTGACTCAGAATGGGCCCGGCACTCCAGAACACATACGGCCTTTTCTAACCTTTCCTCAACGTGGTTTCTGATGTCTATAACAAAAACAATCAGCATTACCTCTGACCTTCGAACCAATAGCGTGTTAACATGGGATGTATAATGCCCGCCCGCCTCCCTGCTCCCCAACCAATTCTAAATAAGAGTAAGGACTCCAATGCTTGTCCCCAGCTGGTTGGGAAGGATACCTGGAACTCAGTTCACTGAGGTGACTTCAAGGGCAGCCTTCAAAAGCAGTGAAGATGACAGGGCGCGGTGCTGGTGCACTGGGCTGCCATAGACCACGTACCGCAGACCAGGGGGCTTTACAACACAAGTCTGGTCCAGAGGCTAGAAGCCCAAGACCAAGGTGTGGGCAGGGTCGGTTTCTCCTGAGGCCTCTCTGCGTGGCTTGTAGCGGGTCACCTCCCCGCTGTGTCCCCGGACAGTCTTCCCTCTGTATGTGTCTGTGCCCAAATCTCCTCTTTTTAAAAGGGTACCCCTGGACAGGGTTAGGGTTTACCCTAACAATCTCACTGTAATTTTATTTCTGTAAAAGCCCTATCTGCAAATACATGGCCACATCACGAGGTCCTGGGGATTAAGGACTTCGACACGAGTTTGGGGGTCAAGTCCATCATTCAGCCCGTAACACGCTCATTCTCATGTATGTGTAACAGGTCCCTAGGGCAGGCTTCCCGGGACGCACCTGTCTGCATAGCTGGTGTGAACTAGTTTTCTCTGCCCACACCCCATGCTGCCATGTCCCCATCCTCCCCCATGGAGGACGGGACTGCTTTCCATGGTGCCAGTTGGAAAATTCCATTGGTACGAGGAAGAAGAAGCTGGTCTGGCCCAAGCCAGGGAACCCCAGGGCCTAGCACCCACTGCTCAGGAACAGGGACGCACTGCCCCTCCATTGGCACAACCACTGGCTGACGGCTACATGGGTGACACGTGTCTCTGCACGTCTGTACAGGAGGTGTCTGGAAGGCAGCCGGACTCCTTCACTTCTGCGGACCACCCCCCTGCACAGAGTGCAGACCCAGCGTGTGCTTTCTGAACGTAACAATCACCTGCAGTGTCCGTGCTCACAAATGCTGGTGCCCACGAGCCCCCCGGGCCAGCTCTGCAGCTGCGAGCCAAGCCCGGGTTCACCACGTAAAAGAACCTCTGTGTGAGACATACCAGGCTCCTGCCTCCTCAGCCCCTCCCAGAGGAACCTGGGGACACCCTGGACACCAGCCTCCCTCAGAAGTGCATCTATGGCCCTTCGGGCCCCTCTTCATGGGAGGGCAGGGGCTCTGTCATCTCGTGACTCCCAGCTTCCCACAGAAACCTAACGCTGGAGACAGAAGCCCCGGGTGTGGCCTGCAGACACACTGACATGCAGCATGATGGGCAGAGGCCACGCAGAATAATTCAGGACGGAACCACACCCAGGACTAATGGAAGTTGCTGCAGTTGTGTCGGACTTCACCCAAGACCAGTGTGGTGCCCACCTGGGAGTCAGCGGGCGCGGGTCAGCCATGCAGACCCTCCTCCAGGTGCCGCCCGCCCTTTGTGTCCACGTGGCGGCGGCTTTGGCCTTTGTTGTTCCTTTCTCCTTTCCTCAGCGTGCAGTTGGGGAAATAATCTGCCGGATCATTTAAACACACACACACACACACACTACATACCCACCACACATCCACCACACACACACACACACCACATACCAGCCACACATCCAACACACACACACAAACAAACATTACACACACACCACTCACACATGACACACACCACACACACATCCACCACACACACACCACATACCCACCACACACACCACACAATCACACACCACACACCACACATCCACCACACACACACACAAACATTACACACACACCACTCACACATGACACACACATTACACACACCACACAACCACACACCACACATCCACCACACACACAGGACACACACACACACCACATACCCACCACACACACACACACACACACACAGGACACACACACACACCACATACCCACCACACACACACACACACACACACACCCCTGACTCTGAACACCCCACTCCAACGGGAAGCGTACGCAGGCCTGCCCTTCCCTGCACTAAAAATGGCATCATCTCGATAACCCAGGTCCCGGGGGAGCTGCATGTCAGGAGCAGGCTCATCAGCAAAGTGCAAAAACAGGTGCGTGCACGGGGCTTTTAAGCAAAGAGACATCTCTCCAGCCTCAGCATCCGTGGGCACGGACAGCCGTTTCTGTGGATGGCATAGAGCTCCGGAAATGACCACATAATAACACCGGTCCCTCTCACAACCTCTTCACAGGGACAAAGCCATTGTATATATCAGAGAGAGTGCGACACAGAGATCACACACACACACAATCAGATGCAACACGCACACACTCGCAGCCACACTGGACAGGAGCCAATGTGCACCAGGAATCTCCGCTGTCACCAGAGTCCCTGGCAGAGGTCTGAGCTCTAGCTCAAGTCCCTCTGCCTCTCTCTGAAATCCGTCCTAGAAATGGACACTTGGCATATGAAAACGGAGAAGAGACCACGTGGTCGGAAAGGAAACACAGGAGGGAGAAGGAGCAGGTGGGCGGGCAAGGGAGGCGGGACAGGACTGTGACAGGTGCAGACCATGTGGAGGACGGTGTGGCTGGAGAACGAGGAACCCAAAGCCCAGACTGTATCCTTCCCAAACTGTCACTCGTCGGTGAACCTCTGCATGGTCCTGGTTAGGTTCCGAGCCAACCCACCACGGTACCAGAGAGTGAGAATGAGCTCCCTGACTCCGGGAGGAAACACTGCACTTGACCGAGTCTGTGAGCAGGCACGTGGACTTGGCAACCTCATGAGTCATTGTCTTAGTGTCAAAACACTCCAACGTTTCAGCCCGCCGCATGTCCCCTATGCTCACCTGGTCGTGGGCTCCCCAGGGAAAGAGACAGGCCGGCCAGTGGCTGCGCTCAGACCCACCCTGCCCTCCGGCTCCCATCACCCGGACAAGCTCCTCAGGGCCAGAGACCCCGCACCTGTGCACGAGTGTGTGCCGATCAGCGAGGGAAGCCAATGTATTTTAAGCAAAACAACAAAACAAAACACACCTCAGACCGACAAGGATGGCTACGAAAACAAAAGGAAACGAGCCCGTGTTGGAAAGGCTGGGGTCGCGCTGGAACCTGTGCGGTGCGCAGGGGAAGGCAAAACGGAACAGAATGTGTGCAAACCCAGCAGCAGCCTCTCGAAAAAGGGAGCCTAGAATTACTGCGCGACCCAGCCACCCCACATGTGGGTGGACGGCCAGAAGAACAGGGGTGTGCACAGATCTTGGTCCTCTCATCATGTAGACGCATCATTGACAGGAACCCAAAGGTAGAAACACGAGCCCCCGAGGAAGGGTTAAAACGGAACGCGGCCCCATCCACACAGAACGGGAATAGTACTAGCCTCCAACAAGCAAGGGACTTCTCACCCAGGCTACGTCATAGATGTGGCCGGAGGACACCACCATGCTCTGTGAAATAAGTCCCCCCAGAAGACCAACGCTGGGGGACAGCAGTCGCACCAGCTCTCTGCCGTTGTCATACCCAGGGAGACATAGAGGTAGGGTGGGGGCTGCCGGCGGCGGCGGGGCCAGGGGAGACACAACGGAGGGTTAGGGTTTGACCGGCTCGGAGTTCGGTTTTGCAAGAGGAAAAATTTCTGGCACGACGGATGAAAATCCACTTAGCCCCAGTGAACTAGCTGTGCGCGCAAACATGTCTCAGATGATACGTTCTACCTCGTGGGTCTCTAACCACAGTTAAACGTGTTTAATTAAACTAAACATAACCAGCAGCATGCTGGGACACAGCGGGGGCTCCTGCCTTGTTCTGTGAGTATCAGCAGGTGGGTTTTTTGCTCCCCCCACCCCCCCAAGTAAAGAATGCCTGTAACTGGTTTGTGTTCAGCAGGGATGGGTCAGAACCTCACTCCTTGAATCTGCACTCCAGGACACAGCTTGGTAAGCATGGGGGTGGGGGGTGTCCCCTGGCCCACAGTCACTCGTATTCATCATAGTCAAACATCTGAGTACTAGAGGAATTAAGTCAAAGGAAGGAGCGTCAAGGCCGCGCTTGACCTGAACCTGACCACACGGGCAGCCGCCTCCCATCCGTTCCAGATGCTCCCCTGCCCCCGCTGTGGCTGTCTGCTCCCTGCCCTTCCTCGGACTGCCCTCCAGTGAGACACAAGAGGAGAGCCCTCAGCCCCCACGGCTGGGACATTCGGAGACTAGTGGTGCGTTCCAGCAGCCACTGGGGTTCATGTCCTTACCCTTCATGACAACAGAGGTACACACAGCCTTCCATCACCGGGCTGTCCCTTGCCTACGTTGCGGCCACTCTTTTGGCTTTGAACATCCAATAAGAGAAATCTTTCTTCACAGCAACCGCCATAGCCACCAGCAAAAGCAATCCGGGGAATGCTTTCACCGGCCCGGTGTCCCCGTCCACTGCTTCTGTTACAAATGACTGTTACCTGGCGGACAGCACCGACAAAGAAAGCTTCCGCTTTAAGTGATATACATGGGGTATCAAATTCCCACGGCATCAGCAGGCAGGAAGGTTGCTCCTTCTCAGCAAGCCCACAGTGACGCAGGGCGGGGGCTCCCCTCGCCCTTTGCCTCCCGGTCCTCCCAGCCGCCGGAGGGGAGCTGTAGACCCCTTTCTCTTCTTTCCCGGGGTGACCGCTCAGTGCAGGATGGGCCGCTCGCTCCACAGCCTCTCGCGTTAGGAAGGCTGGGGAGGGGGCGGGGGGTGGGATCCACCCTGCAACAAGCTCCCACTCATAGACAGTCCCAGGGTCTAGCTCTCAGTCCTCACTACCACCAGGCCCTCCAAAAAACATGCAGCACGCGCTGTTGCCCCGACCTCGCGCGTAGGATGGGAAGGAAACGTGTTCAGGTTGTGAGTCATCTCACGGATGAAAGACCATCCACGGTGGACTGTAAGGAAGCCCTCCATGAGGCCGGCCCCACTGGGCCCGGGAAACAGAGCAGCATGGCGGGCGCTGTGCGGTTAGGACTATGCGGATAACCCTGGATGGAGACGAAACGGAGTGTGGGCCCAGCATCACAAGCGATGTCCCCCAGGAATGATGAACGGGAGGCAGGATCTCACGGAGGGGCAGCTGGCCAGCCGCCTGGCACAGCCACCAGGATTTCCCCCATGCTCATGAGGGTTAACAAAGGAAAATGCAAGCCCCCACGCGGCCAGGGCATTTGTGATGTGCCACAAACCACAAAGACAACAGGACTGGACTGAGCAATGGACTGAGACTCACCTTATGATGCGACTGGAACGGAGACACCTAGGCCACCAGAAAGGAGACAAGACACCCCACCCACTTCCCCAGGGATGTCCTCCTGGCTCGGAAGGAGTCTCCAGTGGAACCAGCCTAGCAGGCAGCTGCTTGGCCCGCTCTCCCCCGCACAGAGCCCCGCCTTCTGGGCGGTGACAACTCCAGGGAGGTAGGCCGCAGAAGAGACAAGGGACCCCTGGGAGAGGAGGAGCTCCCAGGAGAAGGCGAGAGGCGTCAAGAGACAAAAGAGATGGAGAGAGGCCGTGCAGTACAATGTCCCAGGGATGGTGGCAGACACTCGGAGTGGCACTGGGGACTGCAGCATGCAAACGTAGGCCTGGGAGAACCAGGATGTGGGTCAGGAGCTCTGCAGTGACAGGGACCCAGGCTTAGAGACCCACGCCTGTGGAAGGGTCACCACCACGCATGCCACCCGGCTGGGCACGGGCTGCTGCGGCGGACATGCACGGGATGTTGACAATTTCCCCCGAGGAGTCAGCGTCCACTCTGAGAGACCCAGTGAAGGCGGAAATCACGGCAGAGGAGACGCAGCCCGGCGGGGAGGGCGGGTGGTCCTGCAGAGAGAGTGCAGGACCGGGAAAGTAAGACAGAAAACTTGGCAACGTCACGCTTGTGCAACGATGCCACCCCATGCTGGGGACCTCATTGCCCAGATGTGGGCCAAGCAAGGGAGGATTTTCACCTGTCTTTCATAAAGTGGCAAAGCTGTCAACACAGAAGACTTAGAAAACTCAAAGTGAAGAGAGGCCGGAAAAATAACAGAGACCAATAAACGTCATTTGCCCCGTTCCTGTGGGTTGGCTGAGAGCTCTCTCCACCCCCTTTGAAAGTAATACAGCGGTACCTCGAGATACGAACAGACCCACATGGAAATGTTTTAAGATACGAGCTGCGACTCAGTCCGTATTTTTGTTCAAGACCCGAGTGAAATTCCGAGATACGGGTCGTGATTCGGGAAGCTGCCGCTGGTTGGCACGCGGGTCCGGTGTCGGCAGTTTGATAGACGAGTTGGCTGACTGACGAGCCCGGTTACAGAAAGAATTAAATTCGTATCTCAAGGTACCACTGTATATTGAAAAACAGTGTAACGCAGTTATCAACTTAACATTATGAAAGCTCTCGTGAACAACATTCTCTTAGAAAAGAATCTTACTTTTAATTCTAAAATGGTTCCCAAATTATCGTCAGTGCATTGCATCATTTCATTATGGCTCATTTAACTGTTACACTTTGCACATAAAACACATAAAAATTTTTTTTAAATTCTTATCCAGAGAGAGTAGGGTAGAATTCCTTTTTTAAAAAAATCAAGGCGTTCAGATTCACACACTTCAATTTTAATACCCAACCCCATTGCTTTGCTTTTGGTTTTAATTCCATCACAGCTGAAAACCTAGCACACAGAGATCAATTTAAGAGCCCCCCAAACAGTTATTGAAACTTCTCAAGTTAGTATAGTTAAAACATTTATCCCCGATAAGTTCCTACTAATATAAAATGCCAAATTCGGGGAGAGTAGGCATAATTTTGAACTTAGGACAAACTTCTGCGTGAAAGGAAGAACAACGGTCATTCCCATCAACACAAAGATGATTTGGGGTCGGCAATCTCCAGAATCTCCTGAGAGCTCCGATGACACCACAGCTGTGGTCCCGCCTGCCATGATGGACCTGGATTTAAAACGAACACCCACATTCACCATCCTAAGTGTGCAAGCCAGAGGCGCCACCCAGCATAGCCCATGGACAGGGCAATTTGGCCAATGACTGCGAACACGCAGAAGCGCCCATAAGAAGTATAGTGTTTCTGACGAGCCACTCCCGAGGTCTGCAAGGTCCTTCACCAACTCAAAATCAAGTATGGATCTAAAATGTACCTGAGCTAACCACATGAAAAATATGCAATCTCTAACTACCTTACTAAGTTACACAGATGCCATGATCCCACGCTCAAGCCATCTGGTCAACCCAGCAGAGCCGCGCTGTGAGACCTGCTCGCTCTAAGCCGTGAGCAGAGGAACAGAACCCTGCTCAGAAGACAACCCCTCTGAAACCAAGTAGGAGAAACAAGGCAATGCCCGCTGAGAAGCCACAGCGAGAGGGCAGGCCAGTTCTACCTCTCAGAGGCCGTCCCCTCTGGATGCTTTTTCTGACCACAAACACATTGCCAATGGAGCAAAAGGTTTTATTCCTGAGGGTCCGTTTCTGAGGCTGGACAGAATGGTCAGTGCGGCTCCCTGCGTGCTTCTCTCAGCTTTTGCACTGTGCCCGGACTGCCATCCTCTCTTCTAAACTGTATAATGCCCTTCGGGTTGGACCAGCTCACACATCGCAGGGTTCCCCTCCAGACGTGGCACAGGGCTAGGCATGTGACGGGCACTCTAGTACAGCGGGAATCCCCTTAATGCTCCCGAGTTTGCTGACGTTTTCCAGAGCCCGGTGAAACCCCGCCAGCGCCCAGGGCATGCTGGCCACTGGCGCCTTTCTTGACATCGGGGTGCTTTTGACCACACACACTGGTCACGCACAATCCCGAGGCCAGTGGAGCAATTAAATACAGTGGGAAACGATGGATTACGAGTGCCAACAAGGACGAGCCGTTTTTCAAAAACCAAATGAAATGCTTTAGGAAGGTGAGAGGGATAAGTAGCTTACAAATTCTGCAAAATCGGGCATGGGTGGGACACCTGGAGGGACAGGACAACGGGAACACTGCCTGACGCCACGTTAGAGAAACCGTGGAGGGAATTCATTGACCATACACTGTGAAGGTTGGTCAGTCGGTAGAAGAACATTGCACAGGCTGACCTCAGCGGCTGTCTGGTCGGCTCAGCGATGCTCAACGGCTCTCATACCTCCTTCTCAACCGGCCTTCCTGCCTCCCTCACAAGTGGTCCTGGAGGGTCAGGCACCCTGGAGCTCCCGCTGGCCAAGCCCAGCAGTCAGGTCCGGCTGGAATTCCTCCTGGGCTGACAGAGTGAGGAACCCCGGCTGTGGCCCAGAGCTGGGGCAGACAGGGACCTGGTCAGCATTCCAGGTTCTCACCATAAGCAGGAGGGACCCGGGACTCTGAGGCCTGCCAGTGAGGACACCCCTGTGCCAGACCACAGGGCCGCCGGAAGGACACGGGCCCACGAGACCATCGCTAAGCAAACACGCAAAGGTCTGGTGGCAGCAGCCTCCCTGCGAGCACACCGTGTTCACAGACCCTGGAGGACTGGGCTCTGTGTAAATAAACCCTTACCCACACACACTTGACTGTGTGTGTCTTTCACATACCAAAACTTCAGTGTCCATGTTCACAGGTGACGGCAACACCTCGAGGCATTATGATCCTCCACCGATGACAGCAGAGTGAAGCGGTGTTCAAACACCCATCTCTACTCCCACCCCCCCCGCCGGCACAAAAAAAGGTTGTTAGGACAGGACTCATTAAACCTAGTTCTACAAACTCCTATCGGGAAAATTAACCGAATATTTGAGGCGCTTTCATACACATGGCTAGGGACTCAATGGAAGCAAAATTTACTTTTAAAAGTTCTTGTGGAATCGCGCTGGCACCTGTAACAGTCTCAGAGAGACACAATCGTAACCCCCCCAGCCCCTCCCCGATCTGGAGGGAAGCACACTTTGACCCCAGCATCCAAGCAACAGAGAAACCCAGAACCCAGGCCCGGCATCCACGCAGAAAGGCACGCCAGCCTTGCACCCTCGGGGGAACCAGCTTCCAAGCCCGCCCTTTTGTTGATCTGGGCTCCTTTGATAGATTCCATCACACAGATGAGTGCCGTCTCCGCTCAGACAAGAAACATCGGCTGCTCTTCCCAGGGGAGACGCAGCCTGACACCTCTCCAACAGTCGGAGTATCTGAACAAGCCAGGGCGTCAGAAAGAGCTGCTGTGTCTTCTGCAGACGGCGGCGCTGGCCTGGCTCCATGGGGGACCAGAGAGTGCCTGTCATCACCTTCACAATGGCCAGGACCAAAGGATCAGACAGATTTCAAACCAAACAGAAAGCAAAGACAGTGTGGTGGGGCCCTCGGGCGTGGGGGACAGGCTGGCCAGCCTGGAATAGCCACACGGCCAGTGGCAGGTGGGCAGCCCCAAGGCCAAAAACAAGAACCATCAGAAAGAATTCAAGGACAGGTATCTGAGAAACCCCAGGGCCTGAAACAGGAAAAAAGAATTGGAATCTAAGACCATTGTGACCAGGAAAGTTCACGCTGGAAAGAGGAGGGACATCTCTTTGCTATTTTGTGTCCAAGCACAACTTCCTGGGTGGGGGGGGGGGTCCCCCATGGACGGCCATCCAGGCATTTTGATGGGTCCCTGCTCTCCTCTCTGGGGGCCCCCATTCTAGAAGGCAAGGGGTCTACTTCGCATGTTTTTGTCCAAACCCCATCGATGGGTGGCTCATTTGCTGTTTGGCGTTTCCCAGGTAGCTGGGAAAAGAATGAGAGTTACGAGGAGACCACAGGAGTCTGGGGACAGCGACGGGCAGAGGCGGAGGAATGGACGGTGTGGGAGAAGCCTTCCTGCTTCGCCCTCTGTTTCCCCCTCACATGTGGTCTTCCCTGGCAGCTCCCAAGAGCTCAGATGGGGGCAGGGGTTCCCCGTGCCACAGCCTGCCAGTGTCTGCTGTTAGGGGGGGATGCCAGCTTCCACTGGTGGCAGAACATCTCTAAGAGGAAAGCCAGAGCTTGCTAAGCCCATGCAGCTGAGGCCCCTGGTCACCTTCCCTGCTGTGGTTCTCCTGGTCTGCCTGGGTCACCTCCCTCGGCACGTGACTCACGTGGGGGACCTGCCTTTGGAGAAACGGTCAGTGACCAAGGGCTGGATGCTTCCAGAAGGGACACGGAGTCTGAGATAAATGACACCACATTGGCTCTCTTCTTTTCCAAAATCCCACATCCAGGAAGACAGGAGAAAATACAGAACGCAAGGTTTGTTTCTTCTGGTTGAGGTGAGTACGGGGTCCAAGAACATAAACTTAACTGACCATGTCCTGCCTACCCCTGACCACAGGATGGTGACATTTCAAAGTAGCCAGAACGGGCCTGGGAGGTGACAGCAGGACGCAATGAGACCCACCGAGAGATGAGACATGAGGGACCAGGGCCGCTGTAACAAAGACTGCACGCTGGTGGTATACACTCCCAGCTCTGGAGGCCGGAAGTCCAAAACCCAGGGGTCAGCAGGGTGATGCTCCCTGGGACACCTGAGCGGGAGGCTGCTCTAGGCCTTTCTCTGGGTTTCCAGAGTTGCTGGCAGTCTGCTGTGTGTCTGTGCCCGAGTCTCTGTTTTCTCTTCCTCTAAGGACTCTAGCCATGGGATCAGGGCCACCCGACTTCAGGATGACCGCATCTAAACTCCGCTACATTTGCAAAGACCTTGTTCCCAAACAAGGTCGTATTCACAGGGAAAGGTGCTAGGAAGTCACCACAGCTTTGGAGGCCATAACCCACCCCGCGACAGACGGATGTCTGGGCTGGCTGTCGGACCCGTCCCCTGAGCCCCACTCTAGATCATCCAAGTTCCATTAGGAGTGAAACAATCACCAGGCCTTCGGTCACTGGGGTGTAGCTTCACCCCTCTCTCATGAGCAGGGTCACCACCTCCCTTCCACAAAGTGCAGGCAATTTCCAAACGATGTGCCTGGCTGATTTTCAAAAGGGATCTTCTGTTGCTTCCTGCAGGCCCTGGGCTTTGTGGTTCCGACTCAGAGGCGTGTGCTAGGTGTGTTCCTCTTGAACCCCACCCTCAGCAGCGCTCACGGTTCTTCAGGGAGAGGTTTAACCAGGCCCAGCTCCGGCAAGGCCACCGGCCCCCGCCTCCCCCAGAGGCGGACAGCAGACCTGGTTCTGAGACGGGGGATGGCCCGGCTGGGCAGGAGCGGAATGCCGAGAGGAACCGCTTCCCACTTCCCGGTCAACAAGGGTCAAAGCAATCGCTTGGTTCGCTCCAGGAGAAATGAGGGCTGCACTGGGGAATTTAAAAAAGACGGGAAAACTCCCTATTAACTCAACCACGAGAAGGCAGTTAACGAAAAGATTGGATTTCCATCAGTGAACGATTGACCGAGAATGCAAACAAAAAAAATTCAGCCCCTCTGCTCCTGTCCTCGCTCTGGTATCAAAATTCGGAACTCGCTCTCTAACGGGTCACAGGTTCAGTCTCCCCCCACGCAAAGGCATCCATCTGTGGGACACGTCAGGAGCTGACCTGGGGCTTTTGACACGAATGACCATACAGAGATGATCTATACGGGCATCAAGGTCTTAAGGTCCCAGAACATGGCGCCATCAAGCACGCGTGAGCAAACACCCACAGCAGGGCACTCAGAACGAGGAACCCACCCGGTCCCAACAGTATGTAAATTCACGTGGGCTCCCACTTAGTGGATTCGTCTGCCTGCAGACGGGGGGCTACACGGGGTGGGAATAACTGCTTTTCCGATGTCATGTTTGATGGGACAAACTGGGCAGTGTTTGTCCCCTCAAGAAAACATAAACACAGCCCTGAAATGAATAGTGCCCGGATCGGGAAGCCACGGAGAAGTCGCCGGCACAGGTGATGGGAGGCAGAACTGGGGACTCTCGCTTTGCCCTCAGAATGCTTCTCTTGGTTCCGTTCTCACTGAATCTGATTCTCACGGCACGGGCTCCCCACACGTGTGCCGGGAGAGTTCGGTTTGTGTTTTCTATACTCCGAGATGCTGGCGTGTAACTACGAGGTCACAGGAAGTCATCGCTGTAACATTGGGAGGGTCTATGTCATGGGGAGACGCTCCCTGCTCCTCAGGAATGCTGTTCTGCGGCTCAATCGCAACCCCTGACGAGGATACTTCCTCGGCTCCCGGCGGTCCTTCCCTTTTCCTGCACGGCCTCTCTTCTCCACCCCTATCCCTGACAATGGCCCCGGGACAGTGCCCACTTCTCTGTCGCTCTTCCCTCCATCCAGAGTGAGGGCCCCTCATGCTCGTGACCCACGGCCTCTGCTGTCCAGCAGTGAAAGCCAGTCCTCCAGAGTGTCGGAGCTGCAGACACGCACGTCCACTGCCCTGCAGGCCAGCTCATCCTGCCCTCCCGTGGGCCTCGCAGACTAAGCCTGCCTCAAGTCACATTTACGACGGCCTTCTCCCTTCCGCACTGACCACCTCTGGTGACAGCATCCAGTCTCGTCTTCTCGGCCCTCCGCCCTCCTGCCCTCTGCAGCCAGCCAGCTGGTAAGACCACAGGCTCTAACTCCTAAACACCTCTTGCTTCCACGGTCCTTCGCATTGACCCAGCCACCAGCCCACGTCTCCACAGCCATCCGCACCAGAGGCCACAGCACGTGGCCTTTCTCCTGGTGAAAAAGGTGAACAATGCCACCTCCAGCCACTGACAGGACAGAGCTGCCCTGGCCCTTGGGTAGCGAGGCCCCCGCGGTCCGGCCGCACAGTGCTGGCTGCCCGCACGCGCCAACCCTCGTCACTGTGGGGATGCACCCTCCCTTCGTGTCTGCCTGCCACCCACGCTCCATGTGCCCTCGTCGCCTTCCTTGTCATGGTGTCATGGCACAGAGCCGGCCTTTCCAAGGGACCAGGCGTGCTGAGAAGGTCGGCGCCGAGGCAGACGAGCAGGGACAGGCTGCACAACATCCGCTCTCCAGACGCGCTGACCTCGGAACCAGAACCGAGTCGGGGTGAACGCGGGACGTGGGAAGACGGCACCTTTCGCTGACGGGGCCTTGCGGGCATCCTGCTGTGAGTCTGCCTGCTTTCGCAGCCGGGCAGAGAGAGAAGAGCAAACTCAATTGCTGGACAATCTCCTGCAAGGCAGACGCCAGCCAGTCCGGGTCGATCCCCGGGGCACCGGCATGCGGAAGACGGGCCTGCACCGGACACTCTGAGCGGGAGGCGGCAAGGGCGGCCCATGCCGCACGGGGACGGGCCGAGCTCCAGGCCCTGCCTCGCCCTCCGCCTCCCCTTGGGAGTAACTGTACCATCTCCGGATTCTGCGAGGGCCTGGCCAAAACATCCCTGGCCAGCCTGCCCCTGCTGAGCACCCTGGTGCCGCATGGCACCGCGGCAGTCCGGCGCAGAGAGGGAGGCCCGCGCCTCTGGAGCACGGACTCTTGATTTCTGAGTGAGAAGAAACCTTCACAATCATACGGCAAATACAACATCCACGCATTTCATAGACGAGGAAAGGAAATCCCAGAGAGGTGAAGACACTTACCCCACACCACACAGCATCCTGCTGTCAGGAAGCCAGGACCTTTCCGCCCCTAAAACAGGCCCCTTCTACCATTTTATCTTATTTTAAAGACAGAGCTGTCATTACCTAGTGGAGAAAATAGCAACTTCTATCACAAGCTGATGTGTGACAGCATCACAAACATTTAAGGTTGCTGTTAAAACCTTAGTTACATCTATAACTGTTTTTTCTTAAAGGAGAGTTACCTGATTGGGTCACCTAGGAGTCAGGCAGGAACTCCCATGAGCACACAGCTACGAGCTGCTCACCCAAAGAGCTCCTCTCCTTGGGCCCTGACCCCGCCGTCCTGGGACAATTCACATAAAACACCAGGTGGTGCAGACATGGAGTCTCCGGAGAAGAGGGTCAACTTGTTAACAAAGACAGTCTGTTCCATTTCAAGTCCATCAGAGAGAGGCCTTCACATAAGCAGGCGCTGACCACCCAAAGCAACATGAGGGTCAAAAGCAGGGGGTGACCACACAGATGGAGCTGGGGGACCAGAGCGATGGGCAGAGCCCCATGTTCCCAGGAAAAGGCTGCGCCGGCCAGGCCCGAGCCCCTCTGGACCTCAGAGCAGCAGACACAGGGCGTGGGGAGCCGGGTCTCTGCAGCTCCCCAAGCTCAGCCAGCAGGACCCTCTGCAGCCCCCAAGCACCCCACAGGGGCACCCTCAAACCTCCCGCCCTTTCCACTCTGGGTCTTACCGAGCGAGTCCTTGGGCAGCAGGTCAGGCGGGGCCCGGCTGGGTCCTGACTGTTTTCTGGCTTTCTCTCAGAGCTCCCACATTACAAACTGAACCTGTCAAGTTGGGACTTCCCGCCTCTGCAGTGAGTATCCCTAACCACTCCACGGAGGCCCCTGCGCGGGCGGCCAGGGGACAGGGCACGAAATGTGCCTGCCAATATCAGCCCTCGGGGGGTCGGATGTCACTAGGCATCATCGGCAGGTCTCCCTCGGCCACTTTCTTCGCCTCATGGCATCGGCACCAATGTTCCACGGCCTCTGTTCCACGTCAAGTGGGGAACGTCACCTGGAAGCTTATGGCCAATGGTGGCCCATCTGGCTTGCAGAGGCATCCACACACCAGGTAGCCCTGTTCCACGCTCCAAGGTCCCGTGAAGCAGGACAGAAGCTTTGCAGCAGGGGTGACCAGGGCACCAGCGTGTGTCCCAACTGGCGGGAGAGCCACGTGGGTCCCCAAGGTCCAGGGCCCAGGGAGAAAGAACTCTCAGCTTCCTCCCCTGGGGCTGGCTGGCAGGGTCGACAGAACCCAGTGTCTGGAAATACTCTGTCTTCCAGACTCGGAGGCTCCAGCAAACACTTGACAGAGGAGGCCAGAGAGCAACAAAGCACAAGTGGAGAGGCCTGGCGTGGTCCTGCTGGAAACGCACATAATGAGAGCTGTCCAAAGCCAGAGCAGTCTATTAGGCATGCTGTCAGAGGCCAACTGTGACTCCGCTCCGGCCAGTCGCTGACAGGTGTCCAGGGACGCTGTGGGCACGCAGGCTTTCCAAGTTCGGTGGCTGCTGTCCTTGTCGAGCCACAGAGATGTGCTCCGGACGGGAGCCGGGCACAGAGCCCGACACAGGCAAGGGTCGGCGAGCGCCCCACGAGGCACGGGGGCTGGAGACAGCCCAGCGCACCTGTCTTGCCAACCGCCCTTGCTGGTCAGATTTCTGATGGTCTTCGTTTCACTGGACCTGGCTTGTCCCTCAGCGCTCCACCTATTTAGGCGTGTAACACGCCGGGCGCCCACACTCCCTGCCCCGGCGAGGCAGGGCGGGGGCTCCGCCTCCCAACAAGGAGAACAGGTGAAGCCACGGGGTAGGAGCAGGAGCCTGTGCATCTCAGCTCAGCAGCTGAGCCCTGCGTGACCTGGAGCCAGACCTCCGCCCATCGCCCCCACGCTGTCAGGTTGGCTTGACCCAACAGGGGCGCTCCTGGCTCATGGCCGCCCCCGTCGCTGGCACTGGCTGGGCGCACGGGGCTGCAGAGTAGACACCCGACCCACAGCGCCGTTTAGAGTTCCACCCGAGGACGTCTAGGACTCAAACAAAGGGTCAGGTATGAATCTCTGCCCGAAAATAGGGGCTATGGCCACAGTCCCTGCCTGTCACCAGGATGCAGAGGGGCAGTGGCGGGGAAGAATAAAGCTAGCATGCACAGAAGCACAAGGAGGAGAGACACTCTTCCACTGCTCCTGCTGCTCGTCCCCAGAGGCTGTCTGCACCACCGCCCGACCTGTGCCCGGTGCTCCTGCTGCTCGTCCCCAGAGGCTGTCTGCACCACCGCCCGACCTGTGCCCCGTGGTCCTTCTGCTCTGTCCCCAGAGGCTGTCTGCACCACCGCCCGACCCACGTCCGGTGCTCCTGCTGCTCGTCCCCAGAGGCTGTCTGCACCACCGCCCGACCCGTGCCCAGTGCTCCTGCTGCTCGTCCCCAGAGGCTGTCTGCACCACCGCCTGACCTACGTCCCCGGTGGTCCTTCTGCTCTGTCCCCAGAGGCTGTCTGCACCACTGCCCGACCTGTGCCCCGTGGTCCTGCTGTTCGTCCCCAGAGGCTGTCTGCACCACCGCCTGACCTACGTCCCCGGTGGTCCTTCTGCTCTGTCCCCAGAGGCTGTCTGCACCACCGCCCGACCCGTGCCCGGTGCTCCTGCTGCTCGTCCCCAGAGGCTGTCTGCACCACCGCCCGACCTGTGCCCCGTGGTCCTTCTGCTCTGTCCCCAGAGGCTGTCTGCACCACCGCCCAACCCACGTCCGGTGCTCCTGCTGCTCGTCCCCAGAGGCTGTCTGCACCACTGCCCGACCCACGTCCGGTGCTCCTGCTGCTCGTCCCCAGAGGCTGTCTGCACCACCGCCCGACCTGTGCCCCGTGCTCCTGCTGCTCGTCCCCAGAGGCTGTCTCCACCACTGCCCGACCCGTGCCCAGTGCTCCTGCTGCTCGTCCCCAGAGGCTGTCTGCACCACTGCCCGACCTGTGCCCCGTGCTCCTGCTGCTCGTCCCCAGAGGGTGTCTGCACCACCGCCAGACCCACGTCCCCGTGGTCCTCCTGCTGCTCGTCCCCAGAGGCTGTCTGCACCACTGCCCGACCCATGTCCGGTGGTCCTGCTGCTCGTCCCCAGAGGCTGTCTGCACCACTGCCCGACCCACGCCCCGGTGCTCCTTCTGCTCGTCCCCAGAGGCTGTCTGCACCACTGCCCGACCCACGTCCCCGGTGGTCCTTCTGCTCGGTCCCCAGAGGCTGTCTGCACCACTGCCCGACCTGTGCCCCGTGGTCCTTCTGGTCGACCCACATGGAGCCAAGGGCTCTGAGCCTGCGTGCTGACCCACGGAATCAAGAGCCCCGACCTGCACAGGAGACCCGGTGGCAGGCTGTGTTCCACCTTCTCCACCTTGACCTCAACCAGCGGACCTCAGGTTCTAGACAGGCGTCCACAGCAGAGGCGGGAGGGGAGCCCAGTCCCTCACACATGTTGCTCCAAGGTCCTGACAATCTTACCACCTGCGCCCTGGACTCTTACAAATCCACACCTGCACTTAATACTACACAGCACAGCAACTGTACTCTGCGGGCGCTTGCTTGTCCAAGGGCATGAAGACCACGTGCCCACAAACACTTATCCATGAGGATGGTAAGAGCCCCACGCTCGACATGAGCCAAGCGTCCTCCAGGGGTTGAAACACTGAGCTATGTCCACACTGTGGAATGGGAGTCCGCCATGGGAGGGAGAAAACTATCCGCCCCTACAATAACTCACATGGCTATTGAGGGACAACACACGGCCACTCTCTCAAGGTTCCTTCCGTGTCGAAGGATTCCATCTGCACCCCGCTCCGCGAATAAAAGAAGTACAGAGGTGGAGAAGAGCCCTGGGACAGGTGCGTAACGGAAACGCGCAGTCCCAGGTGTTGCGTAGACTCGGGTAGCGAGAGAGTGAGACCCACAGGCAGCAGACCAGCTCGTGCGAGTGCGGGGTGCCAGGTGCGCTTCCCACTCCTGGCAGGCCACAGGGGTGGGATGGTTTGCCATCGCGCCCACATTTATGAATGGGCTGTCATGGGTGGGGGCCATAGTCTATTCTCCTGTGAGTTTGGGCGCTGGCTGCCTGCCTTCTGGAGGCTTCTGTCACCCCCATGGTAAGAAAACAGGTCAGAGCTGCACAATTAGGCTGAGCCCATGCTAAGGGCGTTGCTTCCCAACATCTCTAGAGATTGCCTTTTCTCCTTTTTTCCCCTTAAGAAATGCCAGCTGGATGTCACCAGCACGGAGCCCGCGCTCAGGACTCAGGATGACAGACACTGGGGCAAGCTTAGGCAGAGAGAACGCATAGCTGGTAGACTCACTGCTGAGGAAGCGGTGAAGAAATGGCCGAGAGAACACACGGTGACTGGAAGGTGTGGTGTGCCACGGCAGGGTGAAGGTGACTGCGGCTTTCTTCGGGTGACCTCCCTGGGGGCTTACACTGGCTTTTAAAAATTAATCTGGGCAACACACTTCTGACCGCTACTCATTCCCAGACAGCTCACCATCTGGTGGCTCAAGCCTCCAGGTCTCTGAGCACACCTCTGCTGGAAGCCAGCTGACGCACCATCCCCTGCGCAGCCCAGCAGGGGGCGGGGGGCTGCCTGAATCCCGCCTGGGTCCCTCGGGGTCACAGGAGACTGTCAGTGACCTCGAGGGACCGCCGAGCTCCATGCGAGTCACATCAGTCTGTGCCTTTGTCCACTCCAGAAAAAGGAAGGGAAAATACAGCAGATGGGAAGGGTCCTGAGGTCATCCACGCTCAATAGAAAGACTCTGGAGACCCAGAAACTTGAAGCCTTCCTGAAGATCCTTTGACCTCGTGTGCCTGGAGTCCCGAAGAACAGGACGTCATTGAACAGTGATCTGACAGCTGGTCTTGCAGGCAGGGAGGACTGGGCCAAAGGAACCGGAGCAAACAGTTAATAAGGACACTTCTCGGGATTGTCACCATCACCTCCAGACGTTCCCACAGAACCACACAAAAGGGTGCCCGTTCAAACTCGGCCACCCAACGAGACCCCAGAATCAAGTAGGTTTCGAAAACCATGAGTCCTCTTCCAACGGGTGCATTTTATTGAACGTAACCTGCACCCTCAACGATGTGGATTAAATCCAAGAGGGACAAGCCCAATCTCCCGTGAGCCTGTTGTAAGCAATGAGTTACTTCCCCTCGGAAAGGGCGTGACTGCCTTCCCCTAGGGTTCTCAGAGACTTACAACCAACCCCCCTAAAACAAAGAGAAGTTAAAAACCATCAAAGCATGAATTATGCCATCCTACGTCCATAACACTTCACATCTGAATCAACTATATAGAAAACGTCTCTGCTGTGTAAGAATGTCTGGTAACAATCTGATTTGTTCTTTTTTTTTTTCCTGGCCAATGACATGGTTTGAGAAGATTTAGCGGGTGTGGGAAAGTCTGAGATTGAGTAAGAATTTAGCTGACTTGAGTCATACAGAGAAGATAATGTGAGGATGGAACGGAGACTGGAGAGACAGGGACACAGCCAGGGGGTTCCACCTCCAGAGGACGGGAGACGCAGAAACCCGTTTTCCCTGGAGCTTCTGGAGGGAATGTGGCCCTGCCGGCACCTTGATTTCAGACTTCAGGTCTCTAGAACTGTGAGAGAATACATTTCTATTGTTCTAAGCTAAAAACAACAACAACAAAATAGCTGATGTGAGACTCTAACTCAGCTGAGACAAAGGAGACTTGTCAACCTCCCCAAGCAGGAGGCCCACAGGGAGGTAAGCCATCTGCACTGTGTCCTTGGCCTATGATTTGTACAATTCCAGCTTTACGTCTGACCCGTGACAAAAATTCCCTCCCCTGACTCGATCAGGCCTTCCTGAACCCTGAGTGACGGGCCTTCCCATTCCCCTCTGCAGTGTCCAGTGACAGTAAGAATCCCACTAAGTCAGCTTGGCCAGAACTTACCACCTTCACTATCTGATAAGGGTTCTCACTAAGACACCCCCCCCCCCCCCCCGTCCAACCGCCCCAGGTGATGTCTGATCAGCTGGCCTCCATTTAGCAAGAGCCATATTAGGTCGGGTGAGTAGGAAACTCCCTTTACCTCCAGGGTTTGCGTAGTAATGCTCCATCCACTGACCCGACCCGGACCCTGCTCCTTGGCTATAAACCCCTACTTGTCACACGCTGTATATGCCACTGGAAAGCCTCACGGCAGTGGTCCCTAACGTAGCACGGTGGGCCCCCATCTTTAGCAAGTGTCGGGGATAACTTTTCTTTAACACCCAAAACTCTTCCCTAGCGTCAGAGGGTTAATATTGGGGCAGGAAGTTTTACTCCCAAACGCTGGGCGATGGAAGGGTGGACAATCGTTGGTCCAAGCGATGACATGGTAGGATAACCCCGAAAGGGGAAAGACGGTACCCCAAAAAGTGACTACTAAGCGGAGACTAAAAAAATACGAGAACTGAAGCTTTGGAGTCAGGCACACGTGGGCTGGAGTTCGGTTCTGGCTGGCTGCGTGACCACGTGCCCCTACGTGAACGCTAACTCGGTACCCATCTCGGCTCCCTCACGTGCAACATCCAGTCAGAGGGCTGGTCTCCCGTGGCTCCACACCGGAGTCAAGACCAGAATGCTGTAGGTAAAGTGGGCACTCCAGACTAAGCGTCTAATAGACAGCAAACGCTTGTGCTAGGATTTCCAGTACCCTCGATAATAACTCCTGAGAGATACGTTTAGAAAACGCTAAGAAACTATTTGGGGCTTTTGAGTTGATTCAAAGCATCATGAATGCTATTGTCATTGTGGAAATGCCACGTGCACAGATTTACACCCCTCTGTAGGGGACACGGCATTGGAAAGCTGATTAAATACGCAGTAGGAACAACAGATTCATCCATTGGTCAATTTCTTGGGAACCCCAGTGTTCAGGGGACTCAGCATATGTCCTGGGGCATAGTAGCTCCATTATAGGTGGCCTCACACTGGGGTTTATGGTCAGGCACTGACCTTTGCCCCCATCATTTATACGCAACAGAGCTCAACACCTGCTCTGATTACCTGTTTGTCACACGGAAGGCAACTTTGTATTTGGTAAACAATGCTAGGAGCATCTTATTGGTACCCTAAATCACTGATTGCCTTTCAAGAAAGACGGAACTTTTTGAAGGGAAACAAAATAGCTTTCTCTCCTCTTCTCCTGTTCCCTTTCCTCTCCTCCCTTTCCCCTGCTCACCCCCACACCCCTGCCCACGCAGCCTAGATAGTGTTTAACCACTGATCAGATGTGATCAGGTACCACGTGATCTCATCCATTAATTACCATGTGACTGAGGCCATGTGATCTCATTCTTTATCATACAATCAGGTGGTGAGTCTATTCCGTGATCAGGTTCAATTTTTAAGGATTGGGGAAGGCAGTCACCTCTCAAGTTAAACCTTCTCTGAGAACTTTCTGAACTTGGGTTTCCTGGACTGCCCTCACCCTCACGTGATTCTCCCCTGGATGAATGAGAAGATATTTAGGGAGAAACTGAGATCAAAACCCTCTGGCCCATGGGATGCTAATTCTGTTCCCTTTCTTATTTTTCTCTCAGATCCTAATAAAACGTGGGTTCATTTCTGAGGTTCTGAGAGCTTACCCACCTGCCCTCTTTGAGAGGTAAGTAGAGAGCTGATTCGTCACGGTAAACACAGAGGGTGCTCAAGTTCCCGTTCCCGTACCTCATGCTGATCTAAATATGTGGGTGTCTCTCTGCTTAGGGAGGCCCAACACAACCTAGTTTCTTTCTTCTTCTAATGCGCAGGGATTCAAGGGACCTCCACATACCAAGCCCCTCACACCCAACACTGGCCAAGGACGACTTAACTTTCCCCTAAATAGAGCTCTCCTTTTTCAACCACACTGATGCCAGAAGGTTCTGTCTGGTCAACAGCTCCCCTGGCGATGTGGAAACGTAACCTCGACAGCCATGATCACAGCCCATCCCCACGCAGGCCGTCCCCCCCACCCCCCACCCCCAGCTCACACCCGCGACACCTGCTAGTGTGGCCGCAGGACACGCCCAAAGAGGACGTGCAAGGACACATTAGGACGAGGAGAAGCAAGTTGGCTTTCACGTGAAAACAACGTTGAAAGCTCTGAGAAGCCTAACAGGACGATTCCTTTACAACCTGCTATCAAACTAGAGGGGCGTGAAACAGGGAAAGGACCAGAACATCGAGAGGGCAGATGGCCGGCGGGCTGTCTTCAGGGCTCCGGCTCCAGAGGGACAAACACTGGCGGACGGGCGGTGTTTCCGGCCCGACTACACGGAAGGCTAATCAGAAGACCTATCTTAACATAAACAAACAAGGTAGAGCCACGTGACAAACGACCCTTGTGGAATCAGTGTTTGTGTACACCGGAGACCTTATGCAAGGTCCCTATGCATCCCTTTTTAACGACCCACCATCTTACCAAATATCCTGATTGAAAACCAGCGACATTCATGACTGCTCAGAAGCACTGGAAAAAAATGCGTCTGCACCATTGAAAATGGAGAGCTTTTTAAAGTAAAAAAAAAAAAAAAAAGAATTAAAAAAGGCCGTTAGAGTGTCTAACTGCTCAGAAGGCTATTTCTAGAGCAATGTCCAAACAAGCTGGCTCTGGATGCCCAGCGGGGGCGGTAACCCTCCGTCATGGCCGCCCAGCACCACGTCCACGTCCACGTCCACCTGGACCGTGGGGACGAGATCTCTACCTGAACACCATCGGTAACACGCATCTGGGCCCTTGGCTTCCCGAGCTCTGCGCACCCTGACCGGCTGCTCGCAGGCCCTGGCGACATTTCTCTGGTGTCAGCGGGGGACCAGGAGGTGAGGCCTGCCAGAGGAAAGTGCCCTCAGCGCTTACCCTGGGAGTTCTCCACGCCCT
Source organism: Rhynchonycteris naso (assembly GCA_037038555.1). Lineage (NCBI taxonomy): Eukaryota > Metazoa > Chordata > Mammalia > Chiroptera > Emballonuridae > Rhynchonycteris > Rhynchonycteris naso. The sequence continues at coordinate 258,550,427 of CM072999.1, read as the reverse complement.
GTGTGCATTCCCTGACGGAGGGGGAGCTGGAGGGCCAACGGCCTCGCAAGGACCAGAAAGCGACGGTGATGACGGGGAAAGAAGCAGGTTCTGGGCAGCGTTGCTGCATCCAGGGTTCCTCACAGAGCAGCTGTGAGTGAAGCTGTTCCTTCCACACGTCTACACAGCACAGCGAAGGACCACACACGCCTGACTCTGGGGCGCCACTGAGATGTCCCTTCCCCTGGACTGTCCCCTGGGCTTCTGCTGGGCTGGGAGGCGAGGAAGACAGGAGGAGAATGAGATGTCATAAAAGAAACAGGACCACAATCTTCTGGAAATTTCTAAATGGAAGCGGCAGAAGAGAAACATCAGGGCACACAGTACAGAAGACATCTAAGCAGCATGGAGCTCACGGCCAAGAGAGGGAGGCACGGTGGGTGGGCCGGGGTGCCATGCAGCCCCATTTTGGCAAAGGCGTGCCCTGCATCGGGAGGCCACGCGGGAGGCAGCCCTCGCATCCGGGGCAGCGGCAGGAGGCAGGTGGGCCCGGGTACCGGTCCTCGCCGGGGCGCTCTGGCACCTGCCCGCTCACGCGGCCAATGCCCCCCGCCCTGTCTCTCCAGGGGCCACGCGGCCACGGCACACGTGTGTACGGAAGGGCTATTTTGAGAGACCAGAGGGCTCTGATGACTAACAGGGTGTCTGAGGCTGATCAGACAAGACCCATCTAGAAACGCTCACTGCAGGATGATGGCACAGGAGTTATTTAAAGCGATGGATCCTTTTAGCCGTGTCTGGTTGGGAGGTGTCCCCGGGGCTTTATGTAAGAGGGAGGAGGCGCGAGCCACGGAGTCCTGGACCCAGCCGGTGCCCCGAGAGCGTGGTCAGCGGGGCGAGGAGGCAGGTGGAAGGCTCCCACGGACATGACGTCCTTACGGTTTCTCACAATTTTTGCTTCGTCCCTACACACTTTCTTCCGCTAACGATTTTGCTTCACACTTTGATGAGAAAATGGGCAGAAACCACATAGTTTTTCTCATCATCCAACCCCCACATCCACACCCGAGACGACAGCTGTACCCACACTCTGACTTCTCTCCTGCCACAAGGCACCCACTGTCCGTGTTCCTGTCTGAGGCCGGCCCTTCCTTCCACCCTGGACGGCACCGCTGTACTCCCTTCCTCCACAGCCTGTCCACCCTCGCCCGTCCCGGTCCCCACTAGATTCCAATGTGCCCTGCAACAGCAACAAACACATACCACCTGCCCGGCCTCCCAGCTCCCTCCAGACTCCGTTTCTCAGACCCTGGGAATCACTAACTCTTGACGGAGGTGTCCACCAACTGTCAACGAGTTCCGCTCTGTCTGTGACCCCTACAGGTTGGGTTCGACCTCGGCCACACTGAGGACACTGCTCTGGTCCCCATCCGCAGTGACCTCATGGGGCCCAACCCTCTGGCTGCTCTCTCTGTCACAGTCCACGTGCTCTCACTGGAGCGCAGCCCCTGCCTTGCTTCCCCGACCTATCTCCTGTGATTGCCACCGTCTGGTCTCCTTGGCTGGTTTGGGGTCAACAGCTAAGCCTCTAGAGGTACAAGCGCCCTGGGGCTTCGGCCTAGTCACTTCCCTTCTCTGGCCACACTCATGCGCCAGGTGGCCTCACTAGCATCACCTCCATGCCAGGCAAAGGCGTGCCCCGCACCGGGAGGCCACTCCTGTCCCCGCCTTTCTTCTGAGCTCCAGCCTTGAATTCCTGCAGCTCACTGCACGCACGAACGAGGCCACGAATTCCCAAAGGAACGGGGCCTCCCTGAGGGGGTGAAGGTGTGTTGTTTTCAGGGAACACGGGACACCTTCTAGATATGACCCTGCACTGGGGCCCGGCAAAGCCCACCCTGACCTACAAAAATCTGAATTTCTCATCGCATTTCATGCCTGCCTTCAATGACACTGAAATCTAATTTGATCCATCTTCTTAGCAGGGTGATCATAAACTAAATAAATAACAAAAAAGATAGAGAAACACCAAACGAGGCCCAAACAGAGCTCATGATGCTCAAGTCCCCTCTCTCCACGCACACCCTGGGTAACAAGACCGTGGGACGTCACCTCCGGAATATTCCCCGTGTCCCCCTCTCCTCTTCCCGCCCGCAGGACCCTCCGAGACCAGCCCGCAGCCGTCTCTTGCTGAGACAATTCTGCAGCTGCTGCTGAGCCCCTCTGGATGGCACCGTCTTCTCCTGGTCTCTGTGCCAAACCAACGGCTGCGCCCCCCAGAGAGCCTGTGCCTGACTCCAGGTCCCAAGGAGGCCTCCTGGTCTGTCACTGCCTCCCATCACAGCCTCTGAATGACCTCCAAACCCTTCTACCACCTGTATTTTCTTTAAAAAAAAAAAATGTAAGGACAAAGAAATCTAAGAACCGTTTTAGATTTCCAGAAAGTTGCACAGAGAACTCGGGTATCTCCTACTCCTCACTCAGTCTCCCTGGCTTCCGTCCACGCCCGGTCTCCTACCCCTCACTCAGTCTCCCTGGCTTCCGTCCACGCCCGGTCTCCTACCCCTCACTCAGTCTCCCTGGCTTCCGTCCACGCCCAGAACAATGCCGGTCCCACAGCAAACTATCAGTCCATTCCACTGACTCGTGAGCAAGGACAGACACCTCTCCCACGCTCAGCCCTCGGACACGGATACGGACGCCTCCTCGCGCTATCTAGTGATGTATGAAATGACACATCCGCGTCACGCTGGGCGGTAGATGTTCACACGTAGTCGAGATGAAAGCGTTTCTTTTGTCTGTTTGCACTGCTGTTCCCTCCCGCGTCTCTGGGGAGACCGGCGTGTTCTCAGGAAAGACTTCTTTCTTACAGGTACCCGATTCCTAGCTATTTGTTTCCTGGTTTGTTTTGTTGTGATTTTTAAAGACATCTTGTCCCGCTGCGGGGCGCTGGGCACTTTACATCTCCCGAAATGTTCATTCCAACACAGCACCACCTCCATCTCAGGAAGAAGGAATTCGTAGACTCACCCAAGGAAACTCACGACCTTGGTGGAGCCACGCACCCCCCACCCAAGGTCACGTATCCCCCACCTGAGGCCACGTACTCCCACCTGAGGCCACGCACCCCCCACCTGAGGCCACGCACCCCCCACCCGAGGTCACGCACCCCCAGTGAAGGAACTCAGGCCTGCGCCCAGGGCCTGAGCCTCAGCTGATCCTGTGCCACGTCCTGCCTGCCCACCCTCTGCCCCTCGGTTTCGCCACCTTGAGCAGCGGCCGGGCTGAGAGGAGTCACGACATTTACTGGGACACGACGGGCATCAGGTATCTCTAAATGAGGAAGCGTGCAGAAAACCTCCGAAGAAAAGCACCCACGTGAGGCCAGGGGGAGAGAAAGCAAAGAGAACAGGTGCAGAGACATCTCAGCCGTAAGCGCACGAGAGGCACAGAGGGAAACGGGCAGGAGGGAGTCGGCCACACCAACAGAAGGTGAACAGAGGACACAGGGCGACCCAGTGGCTGTGGGTCATAGAAATAAAAAATAAAGTCACCCTAAGCAGTTTATAAAACACAAACAGATACCCTGCAAATGCAGACTGCCAACTTCTAAGGTCTGGCCTTGGCAGACCTGAGAGCTCTGTGCTGTGTCAACCCCCTGGTCCAAAAGGTGGACGTCCAGGCGGCTGGAGGCATCCTCAGCTCTCTCTTCCTCTGCACGCCCACTCAGCGACAAGGAGCGCCCACCCCCAGCCACGGTCAGCTCCGTGAGAGGGGGAGAAGGCCTGTCCTTGAAGAGCCCCCCTCGGAAGCAGAAGCCAGCCCTTCGGTCCATCAAGAAGAGAAACCTGGAGATCAGAAGGAATGACTCTGAAGACCGGAGGGAGGTGGGATGTAGCAATGAGGCCCACCGGGATCTCTGTCGAGAAGAGACAGAGCGCCATGCTCCCCGGCCTCACGATCAGACTCAGAGACGCCATCCAGCCGCCTCCGGGGCTCGCTGCTGCGCCGAAACACCGGGCAGTTCCCGAAATGTCCATCCTAACACCATCAGAAGTTTGAACAACTAAATCGATGAAGACTCCCTTCTCAGGAGTCGCCGTACCGGAAAAAGAGCAGTAAAGAAGTACCGCATCCCTGAAAGACTCAGCGTACAGGACACGGCCTGTGTCCCGCCTCAGGGTGATGCTACGTGACCTCGGGCAGGAGCCCAGTCCCGCTTCCCCCTCTGCATGCCAGCCCCCGGCACGCCCTAGTTCTGGGAGTACCTGTGACTCAGCATCCTACCAAATAAAAATAGTTCCCCTGGTGTCTGAACTCAGGAGTATCGACTGGTCTCAAGAAGACCACGGCGAAGCCTGCCTCTAACTCGGTCATCTGGGGTCACAGCCAGGGGATCTCTCACTGTGGGTCCTGCACGTAGCTGACCGGAGGCTGATGTGAAGCTTCCAGACCGTCCTTCTCCCTCCCAGCCCAGCTCTGAAAAGCCCTCCACCCCAGAGGCCTCACTATGGGCTCTGACCTTGGGCACTCTCATGCCCACCGATCCAGGAGAGAGAGAGAGAGAGAGAGAGAGAGAGAGAGAGACAGAGGCCTGAGCCACACTGGCACCTGCTCTCTGGGCCCCCAGAGCTGCCCCCGGCATGCCACTAACTCAGCAGGAACAGCCCAGTCGTCATCATCATCACCACGGGGGTTGGAGGATGCCCCTCCAGCGTGAGGGGAGGACGGCTCTCTGCCAGGCACTGGGCATACACACAGGGACACGAGTCCTTCCAGCCCACTGCTACCCCACACAAGACCTGGGAAGCCCGACCAACTTCCCCCGGCCCCCGACCCAGAGGGATGTGTTTGAACCACAGCCTGACTGACTCGAGGACAGACACGTGGCTTCACCTGCACAGGGAGTCCCCTACACGTCACCACCTGGGCCACCTAGGGCACGCCATCGCGGCATCAACATGGGTGTGTCTGCCCTTTTAGCCCGGCGACCACACGAGTAACATACATGAAGGCCCCTGCCTCCTCCTTAAGACAACAAGGAATGTCCTAGTATGTAAAAGAACAGCAACAAAAATAACCAAAACCCAGCCTGGCCTCTCAGGACAAGACCAGGAAACACTCCTAGACCCCAGTGCCAGGGGACAGAGAGCCGCCCCTGGAGAGTACGTCCACTCTGATGAGACCCCAAGAACGAGGTCTCTCACTCCATCCCTCATTTATCTGGGCGTGGAGAGGGGTGGGGGCAAAATGGGGTGCTTCAGGACGTGCCTGCTTCGTGCCAGGTTCCCATGGGGTCCCTCCAACCCCTCCCCCCATCCCTGTCTCCTTGCACATTGCGTGCGGGTCTCGTGTTGTGCATATGATCTCTGTACCCCGAAAGCCACCCATTTCCATCTTAGGGGCAGAACATCAACGACTAGCAGACAGTCCCCTTCTCCACCATTCTCCCCGATATTAGAAACCCGCCTCATGGCACACTGTCGCGTGGGGAGGAGCTTGAGGTCCCCGAGAGAACAGCTAACTGCACATCCGCTCTGCACAGAAATGCCAGCTCCCCTCCCCAGATTATAGGCACTAAGGTCACCTCCCAGGTATGGTCTCATAAAAGGGAAACGCTCCATTCTCTGAAGCCATGCTTAATTTGTAGGCTCTGGATGAAAAATAAATCATCCAGTATTCAGCTTGCTTCTTACAGTCCGTCTCCACATCACGTGCAGGTAAACAGCTAATTAAAAGCACTGCCCACACAACACACGGCCGTGCCGCTGGGCAGCGAGATGGCCGTTTGCTTAAGTGGGGCTGTGGTAGTCAGTTTGAAAAAGCAAGTCAGATTCCTGACCCCTTCATGCCAGGGATGCCACAGAAAGTGGCGAGGAGGCCAGTGCCCGCATGGCAGGGATTGGAGTCCTCCGGGCAAAGCGCCATTGTGTTGCCTGACCCTCAGAAGCCAAGGCCAAGGAGAAACCCTAACAAAGGTCAGCAAGGCCACGGGGTGGGAAGCTCCCAGAAGCACACATGGTCCTCCCTACAAAACGCCCGCTCAACAGCCTGGCTTTCAGCCCAGCACACCACCCCCGCCCTGCTTCGCGGTCCCAGAATTCAGCCTGGGGACTCAGGGTTCCGGAGCTCCAGCAAGAAGGCCCACACTCGGCGTGGAAGAGAGGGAAGGGCTGCCTGGTAGAATCATGGAGACGCAGGGAGGGAGGGAGCTCCCCAGCCTCCCCTCCTGACCGTCCACTGAACTCCAGACAGCCGTGTGGTGCGGAGGCTATGAAAAATAGATGGATGCTGAGAAAAGCGGCGAGTCCTGAAAAGCTGCCCCTGGGGTCAGACATCTGAAGAGCGCCTTCGCCTTCTGGGGACGGTTAATATTTATAGTCACAAAGAGTAGCCTTTTAACACCGTCTAGCCCTTTCTAAGAGCCCGCGCATCGTGACACGGCGCCTGGGGTCCCCGGGTCGGGAGCGCGGCGCTCGGCGCTCGGCGGCTCAGAGACGGCAGCGTGGGAACAGCCTTCAGTGCGCTTTGTTTTTAACCAAAAGGGTTCACTGAACTGCACAGACCAAGGCTGTCAGGGTTCGTTTTCTTCCTCCATCAACCGAACAGGAGTAGAACACAAAATATCCCACTTTACAAGATAATTTGTATCTTCCATTTCCTGGCAGCCCCGGGAATCTGACAGGTGCGGTATTTAAGGACGAATCCTCCTCTGAAGCCTGATCGGAAAGGTTAACCGTGAGGCAGCGAGCCCCGCGGATGGCAGCTTCCCTGCAGCGCAGACCTGCAGGGAGACAGGGGTCTCCGTCGGACGCCTCTGTGCTAAACGCAGGACAGCTCGCAATTATGGAAGTCGCTGGCGAGGCGCAGGTCTGGATGAGAATAAGGGGAACACTGGTCCACGGTCTGTCCACACCGGGGTAACGAGGACAGCTGTGCCTTGTGTCTGGAAGGCACCGTTATAGGAGGCCATGCACTCACTCCATCAGCTGACCTTGTGATCAAAACCAGTGACCTTCACCCTTGAAGTCAGGACGTGAGGCAACCCCTTTTTATTGAGCACCCGGTCAGGTCCCAGATAGTGTCCCTGGACAGGCAGATGCTGATAAGTGATGCCCCCAACATTCCACCCCAGAGCCCTGTGCAGACCTACGTACGGGACCCCACGAAAACACAGCAAGTCACACACAACCGTCTCATAGGAGCCAAAAGGTACTGGCATCCCAATCCCGTTAACGTGTTGATGGGACGGAGCAATGACGTGAAGACAGTATTATTTCTTTATGGCTATGCTAATGGACCAGCTAGGAGAGATTTTTCGTTTCTTTATTTTTTTTAAATGGAAGCATCCCATTGTGAGGCTTTCCTGAAGGTGGGGACAAAATCTTACGGAACGTCCTTCCTTCCCAGTCCTGCACCTCGAGCAGAGCTGGCACTCGGTAAATAACGGTGTGACACCACGCGCCGTGTTCAGGAGGGTTTCACTGCAAAGCCTGCGTTTCTCGGAGCTTCCGCGCAGAAAGGACGCTACGGCTTTGTACAGAGACGGTCACAGGCCGGGGTCCCCAGCAGGGACATCGACTCAGCTTGTTTCTGTAAGAGCCTATTATTTTCCCCCTCTGTTTTTTATTTCATTAAAAAAATTTTTTTCCTCTTTCCCATTTCAGTAGACAGGCACTTGTGACGTTAGCTCCTACCCACTCGGTGGATGCCAGCCTCCTCAGAGGTGATGACAAACTGTGACTGGACATCACCAAGTGTCCTCTAGGGGGCGAAATCGTCCCTGGCTGAGAACCCACGGGAAAAGGAACCTTACTTAGACAAGGAGGCAACCCACGGGCTCAATTCACGTTGGTCCCCTCCTCCCTTTCTAGACTTCAAAGCGTCCCATCAGACGGGTCCGACACGACTCAGGCTTCCTTCTAAATCCCAGGAGCACCGCAGGTAAAACGTCAACGTCTGGCCCGGAAGGCTCTTGAGAGGACCGAACCTTAACAGATGCACTGGCTCCATTTGGCTGTGCCCTGAAGAGCCGCTGCCTGCACCAGACGGAGAGGGAGCGCGAGGTCCGCCCCTCAGGAAGCGGGGGGTGTCCCCCAGCACCCAGTGCTGCCAGGGCGGCCTTCGGGGCACCAGTGGGGGGCTCCTGGCGAGGCTAGTGCCCTGGAGAACTCTTCAATGCACGTTGCCCTCTCCAAACTTCCCCGCAAAGCAAGCGAGCCTCCCGAAAGAGTCCTGGTGAAGGGCCCTTCATCAGCGCCTCTCGGAGAGTCCTTGGCGTTTTCGTCTGAGTTAAATCAAGAGGCAATCTGAATAAAACCCAAGTGGAGAACACATTGCTGTTTCTCTGGTTATAGAGAGCCAGGAAAGATCTGGAATTCTTGGTTTGCATCCCACACGCCCCAGAAAAGCCGTATGGGAGATGTTAAAATTGATGTATGGAAACACAACAAAGAAGTAGATATCCCACGGGCAGCAGAGCGCTGTCCACGGGTCCCTCACCGGCGCGGGAACCAGAGGGCCGTGACTGGATGCCAAACCCACGTCTGTCTTGAAATCATGGCGCCTCTCGATGGTCACCTCAGCCTCAGGGGGACATGACCTGGACTTCTCCGGAGGGCGAGCCAGAAGCCACCCATGTGCGGCCAGTGTCGGCCTGAATGAGTGGGCGGTCTGGGTCTCAGCGCCTGCAGACTGGGGTCTGAGCTGCACCACAGGCCAGGCTGGGCCATTGTCCCTGAGGACGGTCCGGGTGCCAAGAGCCACAGTCTGGAGTTCATGCGCGGTGACAGCTCTGGCATGCTGGGCTCAAGGGAGATTTTCATTGCAGAATGCTTTTTATCATGCTGACTTTGAATCTCAGTTTCTTCACTCAAAAACTATATATATGTGTGTGTGTGTATTTGTGTGTGTGTGTGTATGTTTGTGTGTGTATTTTTTTTTCCATTTGGTCCTTAGCTAGCAGTGTTATGAAAGTGTTTATGTCAACAGATGCTGCTTACTGCTTCAGAGGAAAAACAGTCCTTAGGTGTGCTTAAAATCTTCAAGCCATGGGCTATGCACAACCTCAACAGGAAGCCAGTAAATTAAAAAAAAGAAAAGAAAAAGCAAATTAAAAATAACAACATCCACTAAAACCACAGGCTTCGAGGAAAGGGGGAAGATGTCGAGAATAAATAATGCACAAGTCTGTGGAGGCCAGAGGCTTTCCACACGCACCGGCATCTCAGCCGCAGGTCCCCGCCTCAGCCCTTGAGCTGGCTGGGGTGCGTGTCCCCGGAGGGAGGCTGAGCTGGAGGGAGCCACGATCCTCCTGGACTCGACGCGCCCTCAGGCTGTGGCAGGTGCGCTGGCCCTTGAGGCTGGTCCCCAGCAAGCGGGGGCCCCCCTCCTCCCCCTGCCCTATCTGAAAGCACACGGTACATTCTCTGATTGGGGCCAGGGGCACAGTCCTGGCTGGAAACCACATTCTTCCACAGCAAGGAAGCCAAACGGTGCTCTACCTACAAACAGCCTTCCGGCAAGACTGCTCTTTGAGCATTCCTGTGATTTATCCCCATCAGACCGGGCGTCTTCCAACGTGGAATCCCTTCCAAAGGCTGCGGGCCCCTTTCCTGCCCGGAGTCTGTGCCACATTCATATTGGCAGAAACATCAGTGAGCTCGCCATCCCGGACTCTGATACACTCTGATGGGTAGAACTTACGAGTATGCGCTATAGCAAAAAGGAAGACAATCACTCAGTCACAGAACACAGGCACGGAAGGTCCACCAGCTCAACGGGAGCCACATCAGAGTCGCAGAGTGCAGGGGACACTCGTGTGCGTGAGTTTGGGGGACACAGCAACGGGGGGAGGAAAACACGTCCTGGTCCAAAATGCCCACATCATAGGCTGGAATGGACGGAGAGAAATGAGCCCAGGCTGTGGGGTCTAGAAAAGACCAACGGCCCTGGCCAGTTGGCTCAGTGGTACAGTTTTGGCCCAGGCATGTGAATGTCCCTGGTTTGATTCCCGGTCACACAGGAGAAGTGACCATCTTCTTCTCCACCCCTCCCTCTGCCCCTTCTCTCTCTCTCTCTCTCTCCCCCTCCTGCAGCCGTGACTCGATTAGTTCAAGCTCATTGGTCCCGGGAGCTGAAGATGGCTCCATGGAGCCTCCGCCTCAGGCACTAAAAACTAGCTCAGTTGCGAGCATGGCCAGAGATGGGATGAGCTTTGGCCCCAGATGGGGGTTGCTGGGTGGATCTTGGGTATGGTACATGCAGGAGTCCGTCTCTCTGTCTCCCCTCCTCTTACTTGAGAAAGAAGAGAGAGAGAGAGAGAAAAAAAAAAAGACCAAGAATGCTGACTGGCCCACCATCCTCCTGGATTGCCCTCAGCTGTCTCCACACAGCCACAAGCAAAACAGTGAGGAGCCCCTAGACACGTAAAATCAATAGCAACACGGTCCCACACGTGTCGAACCAGCTGCGGTTTAAGAGTCTGAAAGGACAACTTTATAAGATTAAGGCGATTCCAGATAAAAGTGACACCAGGTGACAGCCTTGATGGAGCGGTCTCCAAGATTTCAATGGTCCCACAAAAACCACGACATTCGGTAAGCTATTCTTCTAGACATGTCCAACGATGACCAACCGCTGTGGTGGCTGATATCTGCTGATTCATAACATCTTAAGCATTTCAAAACTGAAACAGGAATCCCTTCCGTGTCCCACCCATGGGAGGGCGTGGGCGGAATGTGGAGTTCTCCACCGACTCCTTTGCCAGGGGCGTCTCTTGCTCAAAGCATCAAGCGTCACAAATCACCCGTCTCCTCGGACACATGGCACAGCGTCTTCTTCCACAGCCAGCTGAGAGGACAGCCACCCTCTCTAGGTCCCCTGTGATCTGCCTCCTGGGGCAGCTTCCAGTCTTTGCGGCTTCTAGAAAGCTTCAAGTATCCTCTGTGGTTTCCCGGGTCCTATCTGACAATCACAGCCTGTGAATCCGTCCTCAGAAACATCACCAGGTGCTGAAGGAACAGTGGTTTGGATAGAAACCACACACATGTGTATTTATAGACCCTACTTCAGGCCCCAGCCTGACGTGGATGGCACCTAGGACTAGGGAACACAACACCTCCGCCATCAGACAAGAGCCCTTGAAGATGACAGACAGTCACGCAGCTGCACACTCTGAGAGCTCTGAGGAGGTAAAAAAAAAAAAAAAAAAAAGCGGGTTTCGTTTATTCTTCTTCCTGAGGACGCAAACCATGCAGCCTGTGAGAACTGGAACCTGGGTAAACATTTTAAAATTCTGCTGCAAGTCCGAAGAGTCGACAGATGCAGGCAAGGTTTCTTTCTGTTACGCAGTCACCGGGAATCAGAAAGCCTAATCCTAAACACCTGAAAACCGTTTTCTGTGCAAACCCCTTTTTCTCGCCCAAGCGCACAGAGTAGAAACGACCTCCTCAGGTGAAGTCGAAGCAAGTTCATACTAAGTGCTTCCTTCGAGGTGAAGAACGGACTGTGAAATCATCAGACTCACTTCCTAGCAGGTCACTCCCACGCTGAGCAGTTCTGTAGTAGTCGGGGCTAACTCGCGCCCAAACACCCTTCCCGGGGAGGGACTCAGGCCCGAAGACTGGAAGAAGGACAGGGGAGGGTCACCAGGGGGCTGCATCGCTGCACAGCGACCGCCATGCGGCTGAGCTCTTCACCAGGAGCGCACGCCCCGCACACGCATGCACCTGAGGCTTTAGCTAGCGCATGAGTTGGCGGCTGGATGCCAGCCCTGCACTGTGCCAGAGGAAGGTCTGTGCTCCTAACACAGCCTGAGAGCTAAGCGGGAGCTTGGCGTCGGCCGCCCTCGGGGAAGGCGGGAAAGCACGTCTGGGTGCTGTGGGTGCTACCGCACGGGCACACTTGACGGTGTCTGCACGGTGCCCGTCCCAAACGTCCTCCCGCCATCTGGCGCCCCTCATTCCCGTGAGCAGCGCTGTAACGTCCGGCCACCGCCGATCAGTCAGTGTGTGGAAAGGCGCAGCCGAGGGACAGGAATCCTCGGCGATCTTGATGACACCCTGTGGCTTGGATTCTGGATTCACAAGTCCTCGCGCCAGCGCGGACGGGCGTCATCTCTAATGAGGTTTGACAGGCCCCGTGGACGGAGGAACGGCGCGCTCAGTGCGCGCTGGCGGAGACAGAGCGGGACGAGCACAGAGATAGGTCAGAGACCACAGAGCCGGATTTCGCCCGTGTCTGAGCCAGGGGTGGCGGGACCCGACGTCCAGCTGCGCCATTGCAACTTAACTACAGACTCCAGAAGCTTCTGGGAATCACCACCCGGGCAGGGGAGTGTCTGAAGCATGCAGGAGGAGCGGCTACTAAGTCATAGTAGGCCAAAAAGGAAAAAAAGAAAATAGATAATGAAATAGAAACAATGTTCTATGGTGTCTATGTGATTTCTAAAGAAAATGATCACAATATTTTTTAAAGATTTTTTTTCTTTTTTTTACTGATTTTCGAGAGGGGTGGGGAGGAGAAGCTTCAACTCACTAGTTGCTTCTCCTATGTGACCTTGACCAGGTAAGGGCGGGGTTTCAAACCGGCGACCTCAGCGTTGCAGGTGGATGCTTTATCCACGGCGCCACCACAGGCCAGGCTTATTACAATATTAATAAGATCTGGCTGCTGTGGACGTTCACAGCAGGACCCCAAGAAGCTCCGTGATGAACGGTATACTTGTAATGAGCAAGGACAGCTAAGTGGGAGCATCTTGACTTTCCCACCTCAAACTCAGTCAGGAAAGTGGTAAATCTTGTGACAGAAAGTGGTCCGAGGACCATGGGGTTAAAAAAAATACAAAAAAAACCCCCCAAAACAAAAAGCCCCCGCAACACTCTCTTTGTGAAACATGAGTCATGTTCAAGACGCAGAGGCAAGGTAGCCGGCGGCTGGGGAGTGGGCTCTGAGTGGACAGCCTGTGGGTCCTGAATGTGGAAACCTAACAAACTAACACAACAGAAACAGACTCACAGACACAGGGGACAGACTGACAGCTGTCGGAGGGGAGGGGGGGTGGCTGGGGGAAGGTGAAGGGATGAAGCAAAGAAAAAGGGACACAGAGGGCAGTGTGGTGACCAGCAGAGGGCGAGGGGGTGGGCGGCAGAGGAGGGAACAGGCGGATAAAGGGTGATGGAGGGAGACTTGGGGTGGCGAACACACAGCACAGGGTACAGATGATGTACTTCTAGAGTTGTGCATCTGAAACCTATAGAATGTTACTAATCACGTCACCCCAATTAAGTCAATAAAAATAAAAAATATATAAATAGCAGGACAGAAAAAGCACCAACACTATACCTCGTTAGGGTAATAATTAATGTTCAGTGGCTACTCCCAGATGTTCTCCCTACAGGGGAGACGAAGAGGACTCAGGTGCCCAGAGCGAGCCACGTGAATCACCTCAGGTCACCCAGAGGGTGGAGAGGCAGGTCACCAGAGCTGGGTCCCCCGCTCCAGTCCCCAGGCTGTGGCCGGGTCGCCCGCTCTGAGCTGCCTGGCCTGGGACTCTCCACTTCCCGTTCTCTGCTCCGCCGGACGGGCGCAGGGAGGTTTGGGCCCCAGCAACGCATGGCTGAAGACCGACAACATCCCCTCGGCCTGAACGCTAACGGGCTGCTCAGAGTCCTGCCGCTTCGGGGACCGCAAGGCGGAACCCGTCCCCGGGAAAGGCGCAGGGAAGAGCCCGCTGCAGTGCATCACACGGGGGCAAAGACGTGGAGAAAAGCAAACTAAACATACAATAAGACGCACCACACACCTATCGCAACGGCTGAACGAAAAAAGTGACAACAGCCAGTGCCGGCGAGGGTGCAGAGAGACGGGCACGAGCTGGTGTACCGGCGCAGCCGCGGTCTGGCAGTTCCTGACGAATCGGGATGTGCAGCCCGGCGGTACACCCCTGGGCACTGGTGCCAGAGACGCAAGGACTTGTGTTCTCACAAACACCTGAGCCTGACTGTCCCCGGCAGCTTCATCTGTCATAGCCCCGACGGGAACAAGCCGGATGTCCCTCCACAGGCAATGGCAAAAGCACCCGGGGTCCACCCACACTACGGGACACTCCTCGGCAGTCAAGGACACAGCCTTCAATAACAGCAGCCGGACCGGACCTCCGGGGAACAAGGTCCAGTGGAAAAGGAGTCAACCACCCCCCACAGGTGACAACCTTCCTGATAGAATGTTCTCAAAACTGTAGAAATGAGGAAGAAATAGTGGTTGCCAGGGACTGGGGAAGGGGGGGAGGAGGGCGTGTTATAAGTGGGCATCGAGAAACCCTGCGAGGGAATGAGAACGGTCCCGGTCTTCGCTGTGGCGGACGCACGCACGCACGCACGTACGCACGCAAGCACGCACGCACACACGCACGCCCGGCACATCCGGGAGAGTGTGAGCGGGGTGTGCAGACGGCACCGGCGCCGCCTCCCTGGCTGTGGTCTGCTGCTGTGATTTTTGCACAACATTCATCATGGAGGGAACCTAGATAAAGAACGTACCCAACCTCGCCCCGCGAGACTCCTTCCAACCGCGCTGCCCACGCGTCGTTGATGGCCTCCACGGCCATCGCAGTCAGGGAAGGAGAAGAACAGGTAAGCGGCTACTTCTTCTAGAACTCACATGTGACTGAGAACCCGGCGATCCCTGGTGGTGCTTAAGTAAATCAATTAAAATAGATTAAAATAAAAAACCCAAGGGCTGGAAAATTAACCAACAGCCCGCACAGACAGATGACAAACACAGGGTTGATATTTAATACATATGAAGAAAACCCTCGTGACTTCCTTGAAGCTGAAACAGGTGAGACGCAGACACACCTTTCAAACACCGAGCACAGCATCGCTCTGGCTGATAAACCTACGTGGGTCAAGTCAGGTGGCCCGGCGGGGCAGGCTGTCCATCCCTCTCTGCCCTTGGCAAAGGCTAAGTGTGTGTGGGGGGCTGGCATCCAGGGTTGCTTTTCTCCAGGGGGCAGAGCCCAAGTTCTCAGTGCCAGAGCCCTGTCGGGACACAAGGCAATCCCCCGATCTCCAGGGCCCTTTCTCTAAGTAAGTATTTGTGTCACAGAGGGGGGAGCACACGGTAACCAGGTGCCCCCCCCCCCCGGCCCCGTTCCCACCGGACGCAGAGCAGACGCCTGGTGCAAAGGGGACAGCCAGGCTCCCGTACTCACCTGTTTTGCATCATGTTCATGATCACCCAGTCGAAGGGGTAGACGTTCTTCCCAATGAGGTTCTTGAACATAATGAAGGTTTCCATCAGGAAATCCTGAAAGAAAACCAAACCACTGAGATAGCCCGCCGAGAGCCAGGGGAAAACCATCCCGCCCCCCACCCCCTAGAATAGCTAGATTTTATAAAAGACCTTGTTTTGGCTAGTTGAATAAAAACTTTCTAAAAAGTAACGGAAATGTATGTCAGAGGCGTTGTGTACAAACTCTGCTTATCTTCTTATCCGGGATCACTTTTCCAAAAAATATAGTCCCTGGACACGGCTTCCTAGGAGTCGCTAAGAGTTAAGTCCCCCGAGATTATAAATATGTACTTTCTGCTTATAGAAAAAAATCATATTTTCTTACAAACTTAACAGGCAAGTTATTCCTATGATGATGATTAATACTGTAGTTCTTCTATTGATTCTAAGTCCCTTTTTCATTATCACCAGGCCTTGCCCAGTTGAATATGGGATTTTATTATCCATTTCTTTTTCTCATGTCATTTAGCAAATAAAAGGCTCAAAGGGGAACTCCCAGCCATCTGCACACACTCAGCTCGCCACGGGCCGTGTGAGCACGCGGTTGGACTGCCAGGCTCTTCTCAGGGCACTGAGGTTCCAGGACAGAGCCACCCAGCTGTGGTCCCGCTTCCTCACGGACGGCGCTCTGCATTCCAAGGTCACACTCTGCTGTCCCACCCGCCTGCACGCTATAACTGTGTCTGGCTTCGGGGGTACCCACTTCCTAGGGGCTCCACCCTGTGCCTGTCAGAATTAGGCAAAGATCTCCAATCTGACGGCCTAGCCTGGCCCTCGATCTGCTCCAGCTCGAACAAAACAAGGGGTTGTCCCGTTAAAGCACGCGTCCCCAGACATCTGCCCGCTCCCTCCCGCTCTGGGATGGGGAAGGAAACCCAATGTTCACTTAAACAGTGAAGCCGTGGCCCGAGATCGCCAAACGAGCGCCTATTTCTCATGGACGTACTCCACCGAGCCGCAATTAGGGGCGGTGGCTGTGACGACCAGGGCGGCGGACAGCACTGAAGTGGGCAAGAAAGCCAATCCCAGCACCCAGGGCCAACCACGGACTTCTTGCAGAGACACAGACATGAAACCTGTCAGCAACAATCCGCTGCCGTTAGAAATTAAGACCTTCCTCCACACCTTAGTACCAACGCCAGACCCTTCCCATGGTTAACAACTCAGGGAGCCACGGTGACCCCTCCTCTTTTTACAAGGGGCCACAGTGGAGGAGACCCCGGGGACCTGGGCAACGCCAAGAGGGAAACGTCAGCGCTGTCCCCCAAACTCTGCTCACCCCAGCTCTGACCACCAGAAGCGCTGACCTCCCAAGCAGGTGCGCCGGACGCCCTGGACGCGGACGCGAGGAACAGGCTCTTCTCCCCAGTTTCAACATTGAAATTCATATTTCGCTACTTCAGTTCCCCATTTTGTCAAGAGTTTCACATTTTAATGATCAGTTTGCGTATTTTGCCGGCTGAGTGCTGTAATTTAGTCACGTCCGTATTTGCATGAAATTGCCAGCTTTCTTACTGGTCGCTCCTCAAAGCCTAATAATTGAGATCTAGGGTCTGGTTTTTATCATTCTGGGAAGAGAAGCCCATTTCCCCAACTCCTTTCTCCTCCCCCGCCCCCGAGGAAACAGCCCTGCAGTTCATCAGCCTGGCTCAGCTGTTCCTAGTGGGCACTTTGCTGAGCCGATGGAACGCCGCGCATGGCGGGAGGCGAGGTTCTGCGAGGCTTCCCTGCCCGTCTGCATAACTGAGTAGCCGTGGCAACAGTCCCCGCCACCGCATTTGCCTGGAACAGGGAACGTGGCTCCGCAGACCCCATCACGCCGGCATCTCCGAGTCAACAAGGGCCGACGGAGAACGGGTACGAGCTTCTTTGCGAGGATGTTTCTCTCTCAACGCCAATCCATTCCCGCTGCTCCTCTCGGCGTGATTACTGAGAGCAGGTCCTGCATGCTAAGCGGGCAGCCCCCGCAATAGCGAGGAGGTCCTGCATGCTAAGCGGGCAGCCCCCGCAATAGCCACCCGTGTGTTCTGCGGGGCAACGTCGTCTAGTCATAAACCCGTCGGCTTCCGTCCATCCCTGTCCCCGCCCACTTGATGAACGGTCACCCTCTCTCACTTCAGCTGTCAGAGGTGCATCCCAGCCCGTCCACCTGTGACCACTCTTGTCCCTCTTGGTCCCTACACATTGGTTGCCCCGAGTGATCTCGTCAGATTGCAAATCTGGTCAAGGCTGTCCCACTTCCCGCATCTGCAACTTCACCCACGTCTACAACGTTCTTAAAGACAGTGTTTTGACTCTCAGGCACAGGAAATCACCACAGCGCAGAGACCTGTGGGTACTGCCTTTTAACCACAGGGTCCAAGTTATCATCATCAGTAGTGACCAGCTCGGTGTTTCACCTCTTGATGGACACAACAGGGAAGAACTCTTACAAAAGGATGAACCTGGCCCTGGCCTGTTGGCTCAGTGGTAGAGCATTGGCCTGACATGTGGAAGTCCCAGGTTCGATTCCCAGCCAGGGCAAACAGGAGAAGTGACGATCTGCTTCTCCACCCCTCCCCTCTCCCTTCTCTCTCTCTCTCTTCCCCTCCTGCAGCCATGGTTCATTCAAGCAAGTTGGCCTGGGCATTGAGGACGGCTCCATGAGGACGGCTCCATGGCCTCCGCCTCAGGCACTGAAATGGCCCGGCTACTGAGCAATGTATCAATGGATGGCCCCAGATGGGCAGAGCATCGCCCCCTAGTGGGCGTGCCCAGTGGATCCTAGTCAGGGTGCAGGTGGGAATCTATCTCTCTGCCTCCCAGTCTCTCATAATAATAATAATAATAATAATAATAATAATAATAGTGATGAAAGGATGAACCTGGATTTTAGACGAGGCATCCTGTTTGCAGGACATACTCAGGAGACGTCACGAGGCGGCACCCAAACATTTAAGAATGGGGAATAGTCTGGCCAAATATTGCCACTGTGTCTTCCCAAAATTTAAAACCCAATATCTTGAAAGGAAGAAAAAATAGCCGAGGTAATGGACTTGTTCTAGAAGAAAAGAGGTTAGAAACACACACAAGCAAATGCAACTGCTGAATCTGGACGGGGTGCTGGTGGGAGGGACCCCTCGGGGAAGACAAGGAAATGTGCGACGGGGGTCGGGGATCCGAATGTGCAGGACGGTGGAGACACTGCCGGAGGGCCATGCAGAAGTCTTGGTTCCCGAGAGATGTCCGTGAAGCCACTTGGGGGGGCACGTCTCTCACCCCCTCAAGGGGTCTGGCTGCACCGGCAGAGAGAGGCCCACGCTGAGGCCAAGGAGGCAGACCCCCTGGAGCGCTCTCCCACTGGCAACGGAGCCAGGGGAGACGACCAGTAGCTTTCCTCACACCATTCCTTCCGCGCTTCTCTAGCCTGGCGATCTTTCATGGTGAATGCTTCGGGGGAAGAGTACAGAAAGATCTGGAGGATCGGGATAAGATCATTGGCTGTATCGGTGTCAATGCCGTGTCTCTGATGGCGAGAGCACTGATAACGTACGGTGGGTTTACAAGATGTGACTATGAGGGGACTCTGGGCACAGGCTATAGGGACCTCCCTGTTGTCCTGTCCTACAGCTGCACGTGACTCGGCATTTCTCTCAAAGAGTTCATGCAAAGAACACACGCCTTCACATAACTGTCAAACGGTTCAAGAGAAAATAGCAAACAAATGACAGAACATTGGGCACAAACAAGCGAAGTGCTCCAAGCTCTCAGCTCTGCTCATGGGGTCCGGGTGCTTTGACATCCCCAAATCCTCTCCAGGCTCCTTGGACCCCGGTTCACACCCCGTCCTCTCCCTGCATGGCTCTTCCTCCTCTTCCCCAGTTTCCCACAATCCTCTCCTCTGCATAGAAGGTTCCCTGGCCACCAGCCGCAGTCTGGTCTGGCTACTTTGCAAGGACCCTTCCTCTGCAGCATGGGTAATGTGGGCGAGCTGGAAGGTGCCCTGCAGCCCTGTGCTCGTCTCCACCAGACCACAGGGCCCAGAGAGCAGGACCCAGCTGTCACACCCCCGTCACGCCCTCCAAGTGCCAGCACGAAGTCGGTGCTCACTGGTGCGTTCACTGTAAAAGGATTCTGCACCCGCAGATTCACTGCCCAGTGGAGAGAGCCATCATTAAAGCTCCTTGTACAGGGAAATGGTCACGAGGGATAAAGGAACAGATGTTCAGCCTGCGGCCCCTCCTCCACCGATGTGCTCTCGCTGGCCTGCAGGTCACCCGCGGGGGCGGATTCGCGTGGAGCTCAAGGGGACTGAAGGACCAGGAACGCCCAATAGCAGGCTGTCTCCTGGGCAAGGACAGTCACCTGGCTCATGTCCTTGCTTTTACTGCCCCAACAGCATCCTCACTCTCTACTTCCCGGGTGTAAGACGGCACCCTGGACCAGCCCCAGCACAGGCTGACCGACGGTCAACTGGGGTTGACCGGGATGGACAGGGTGAGAAGGCATGAATCCACCTGGCCAGACCAGGGCAGGTGTCAGGTAGAAGCCCCCAGAGGGGGTGGGGCATTTCAGACAGAGGGACCTGCGAGGCTCTTTGGTTGTCCCTAACAACCCACAGTGCACAGAATTGGGGGAGGTCATACGGGGGGGGCTGGGTTGCACGGGAACCTGAGTCCTCATGGGAGGGGTCCAGGAGGGCAGCGCCCAGGCTCTGGCAGCCTCCCAATGGCCTTTATCCTGTATCCACTTAACCAGCAAGAAGAACCTCTATCTACATCGTCTCTGTGTATGTCACTCAACGGACATTTCTTAAGGGCCCCTTGGGAATTTGGGACAAATGGCCAGTCATACTTCCCCCTGGCAGGTCCAGAGCTCCCCCCACCCCCATCACTTAGGTCTCCCTATGGAGATTCCGAACCAGCTCTCCACTCCCGATCCTGGTTGTGAGGCTCGGACACACAGAGCCAGCACCCCTTCCCACCACCCAGCATCTCCACGGTGGAACCATCGGGAGACCCTGCATCGCATTGTCCCGAAGGGGCAGCCTGTTGCCAGACAGCTGTGAGCCGAACGTGTCTGCTCCTCTCTCTTCTGGGCTGGTCTTTCTGCCTCGCACGGTGCCCTGTTCTCTCACTAGCTTGGGGTCCAAGGGGCTATTTCAGAGACTGAAAGTAACAGCCCTGGCCCTGGCCGGTTGGCTCAGCGGTAGAGCATTAGCCCTGTGTGTGGAAGTCCCGGGTTCGATTCTCAGCCAGGGCACACAGGAGAAGCGCCCATCTGCTTATCCACCCTTCCCCCTCTCCTTTCTCTCTGTCTCTCTCTTCCCCTCCCACAGCCAAGGCTCCATTGGAGCAAAGTTGGCCCAGGCGCCGAGGACGGCTCCATGGCCTCTGCCAAGCATCGCCGCCTGGTGGGCAGGCCAGGTGAGTCCTGGTCGGGTGCCTGTGAGAGTCTGTCTGTCTGACTCCCCCTCCCCTTGTCACTTCAGAGAGAAGAAAAAAAAAAGTAACAACCCTGTGGCATGTGACTTTGATGTGGACCATAACCGCGTTTTTATAACAGGAGCGACGAATTCAACCAACACAGGGCTAAATTTGAAAACGTGAAGTAGCACTGGTTGGTTACCAGGAAGCAGTCTAGGGGCTATTATTTTCATACTGGAGGATTAACTACCCATTATTCAACACAAAGTGATCTTATACATCTGTGGTAGGTTGGCAAAGTAGGAAAAAGAAAAACCAAAGTCAAATTCTCTCCATGGGTAGTTCATGGAAGGGAACCCAGTTCACAGAGGTTCTGACCCACGAACAGTTGAAACAGGTCCACATCCTGGCAGCGCGAATCTGTGATACCCAAACCAAGAATGCCGTTGGGTAACGGAAGTCAAATCGCCTGCAAATACATGATTTTCTGAACTGCTGCGTCGAAGGGAAAAAGCCCTTTGGGAAATCAGGAGCACACGTGTGGTGAGTGCCGACACATCTGACCCGTGCAGGGAGAGGACCCGCCCGACCCGACGCGGGCGCCCCTCAGCACCGTTCTGCGTGACTGCGGCTCACAGGCCCCGGCCGCTCCCTTGTCAGCACCGCTCCGTGGCGGGGGTTAAATATCTGTTAGCACTTTGCAGGTGTGGATTTTGATCGTGTGACTATTCGGATAAAGGGCAGATGATTAATTCACTGGAGTCCTGAGTTTTCAGGATGGGTCATGTTGCTCATGCTGCAAACTTCATTACCCAGCCCGGAACGTCAGTCACCTAGGACTTGTTCCCAGGGGTTCAGCCGCCACGGCTCTGCTTCTGTGGATCAAAGTGGGGCTGAGGCATCCAGGCAAGTCTCAGTGGTGCACACGTCAAATGCGATGTCAAGGTGCCGGCTCGGCTGAAGGACAGCCGGGTGGGAGTGTGCTACGTGTTCCAGATGTGACTCTGCCCCAACCCGAAATGGCTTGTTGACGTTTAAAAATATAACAAAGCTGAACACAAACACATAAACCCATCCTTGTTCCTGGACTTTAAGAAACATGACTATGATTTTAAGATATAGACTCATTTCGGTTCTCCTTAGAAATTCACATCTAAATATATATATATATATATATATATATATATATATATATATATCCGCATAACACGGCAACAATTAATACGGTAACTTTTTAGTTACACGTAACCCTTTGGGAGAAAGAAACCCTCAGATGCAGATCTCTCCTTCCCAGCCCTGAAGTGGATGGAAAGGCAGTGAACCCCGCATGGGTAGTCTCTGCTGCATTGGGCCGGCCTCGGGGGTCTCCGACGTGGGGTCCGAGCCACAAGACACCAGACTTTGGGTTGACTTCTAATAGAAAATACTGCCAAGATGTTTGGTTGCAGCTTTGCAGAAGACCTGACTGGTGGCCACATGAGGTCAGGTTGTGAGGGAGGCAGCCCCGACGTGATCAAGTCCCGTGCACCCTGATTCTCTAGCCTGGGCGTCTCAGAGTTTTGCTGAGGGAGACTGGAGAATTATTTGGAGAAATGCTGGAGGGCTTCCATGATCCCAACTAGTGGATCACGGAGCACAAGTTAAGGCTGACAATGCTCTCTCACTGACTTCTGCTGTTGAAAGTCAATCGACACATTGAAAATCCCAAGTTTTCAGTGATCCCAAAGCTCAGGAGTGGGAACGGGGACCAGAGCAGGAAAGAGGTTTCTCTGGGTTCACACACAAGTCACTCCCCCTTTGGCATGAGAAGCAAGCCTGAGGCTCAGGACCCTCATCGTAGAAACTCGGCTTCTGTGAGACCTTCCCAGGTGGCTTCTCAAATCAACAGTGGGTAAGTTCCCAGGCAAAGTCGTACTTAAAATGAACACACAGACACTGGTGCTTAGCCCAAAAGGCTGGCCCCAAAACGCGGGCAGGGAAAGGGGTCCAAGTGACACTCACCACAACGTCAGTCCTCATCTTTCCAAAAGTCTTGATCAAATGGGCATAATGGTAATCTTCCATTTGTCGTAAAATGGCGGTCATACAAGCCACGAAGTTCCCCTGTGAATGAATCAGAAGACACGGTCAGCCGGGGAGAGAACAACACTCACAGGAAAGGCCGGTGGGAAGCCGCGGCTTCCGCCACCCCTGGCTGGCCAGCACAGGTGACAGTCCACTCCAACCTCACAATCTTTTCTTTTCTTTGCTCTAATTCCTCCTCTCTCACTGCATTAAATTAAATGATTCTTGACACAGGGTTATCCAGGCTGGAGAAACAAGCTTGAATAGATTTGTATTAAATATGCAGAGATTAAAGACAGTATTGAAATCACCACCACTGACGTCTTGTGCTGTCTGAGAACTTGCTGCCCTCATTGCCAGACGACCTTGCATGAGCCCTCCCCCCGGGCCATGGCAAAGAGGCCGTTTCTTCCCTCAAAAAGCCTGCCTGTACCCCCCTTGGCCAGACTGGAGGCGATCACCGCGGACTCCATCGTAAATTACGGCCCAGCAGAATGTCCTTAGAACGTCAGGTGCGGGGACAGGGGTTTCTCAGAGAGGAGCTGGGAGGAAGGGAAAGGAGGGGAGAAAGGAAGCCGCCCAATGAAACCAGGACGTGGGGAGAAAGGCCAGGGCCAATGCCAGGAGCAGGGGCAGTGGGTGTGCTCGCGTTTCTGTGTGCGGGTCTGTGCATGTGCATGTATGTACAGGTCTCTGCACGTGTGTATGTGTGTGCAGGTCTGTGCATGTGCATGCATGTACAGGTCTCTGCACGTGTGTATGTGTGTGCACGTGCATGTATGTGCAGGTCTCTGCACGTGTGTATGTGGTACAGTTCTGTGCATGTGCATGCATGTACAGATCTCTGCATGTGTGTATGTGTGTGCAGGTCTGTGCATGCATGTGTGTGCACGTGCATGTATGTGCAGGTCTCTGCACGTGTGTATGTGTATGCAGGTCTGCATGTGTGTGCATGAGCATGTGTTTGCATGAGCATGCATGTGCAGGTTTCTGCATGTGTGTATGTGGGTGAAGTTCTGTGCAAGAGTGTGTTTATGGTGTGTGCACATCTGTGCATATGTGTATTTATGGTGCAGGTCTATGCATGCACATGTGCACTCACAGGTTTGTGTGTGTGTACAGTTATGTTCCCATGTGTTATGTGTGCAGGTATGTGCATGTGTGTGCACATGCATGTGTGTGCAGGTATCTGCACATGTGTATGTGTTTGCAGGTTTGTGCATGCACATGGGTGCTCACAGGTCTGTGTGTGTGGTTCCCATGTTTTGTGTGTATAAGTCTGTGCATGTTTGTGTATGTGCATGTGCTTGTGTGTACATGTGTGTGCAGTTATGTTCCCACAAGTTTCTGTGTGTACACAGTGATGGGGATGAGTTCAGCACATGGATAGGCAGCTAACCGGTCCTATAGCCATTGACTACAGTGTATCACTCCTGGGGTTCACAGCTAACATCACCTTAAAAGCCTTCTTTGCTCTTCAAAATTTTCTTCTAAATTAATGACATTTTAGGAACCATATTTTCTCCTATTAAACCCGTACAAGTCTGGTAAAATCATTAGATGAGACACACTCTCAGACTTGCCCCTCACTTTGCCCGATTAAATTAGCTCCCAAACTGCATTCTTTTTTGAACCACCCTGATTTCACAAGCAATACATCTGCACGTCTAAATGCGTTTTGTATTAATTTGAAATGTACTCTGTGGTAAAATGCTGAGGTCCAATATTGTTCCAATTCATTTTATATTTATAGTATACATATATGCTTCCAAATGAGTCCTCTAAGGATGCATTACATAAATTGAACAAATACAATAATGATAATATGGTGTCTTCCAATTGCCCAGAAATGTAAATTATTTGTGAAAGACGATAATTGCCTAAATTTAGAGTCCACGTTGGGGCTCGGGCAGAGAGCTCAGGAATGCTTTTCCACTGGAGGATGGGGTGATGAAATGGCAAGATGTCTACTTGTGAAGACAAACTTGGGGGTACGTAAGCATCTGGCACCCCGCAGAGGGCCAGGGGCGCTCCCTTCGTGCCTTCCTCACGCGGTGAGAGGCCATCTTCTGGGTCATGGTCTTCATCACCTGACATGTCGATCAAGTACAACGAGGCAGTCAGAACCATGGCCCCACCCATCCCACCAGAAGGACAGAACCTCTCCTGGTCCCATTCCACAGGCCGCGAAACCGAGCTGAGAGAAGATCCCGTCTGAAGAACCAAATGGTGCCAGGCGGTGCTTAGCAACGTGGTCAGTTCTCTCCCTCTGAGCCAGATGCACACGCTATTTCTGAGAGGTCTGAGCCCGTGGCCGACGGCCACGTGAGGTAGGGATTCTGTCTCCTGCACGCACTCACGCAGCCACAGGGAAGGTGGGAAGAGGAAGAGGGGCGGCAGGGGCTGCCAGGGACCACGCCCACCCTCCGGACTCACAGAGCCGCTGTGACAGATGGGGACTCTGCCCCGCCAGAGAGGAGCCTTTTCTAGAGCAAGAGGTCTACGTCGGCCAAGGTGTATCTAGGGGGCGGGGCACACTAATCTTCCACAGGTCACAAGAGTGAAACCACGACGACTTCCACGCTGGCCTCACCCAAACCCCAGAGGCAGCTAGGTCTAAGTCAGAGGCAATGACCGAAGTGCCGAACTCAAAACATCAAGTCACCGTAGAGAAGCCAGACCTCAGAGCGGGCTTGCGAATGCGGAGGGCCTTGTGAGTAATAACAGCACGGGTCCAGCCAGATCCTCGACCCGGGGACGCGGACGGAGTCAATTTAGGGAGCAGAGTGCCACGTCATGAAGAAAAGCTCAGGCCGGGTGGAGGCTGGGGAACTGACGTGGGGGCACATCGGAAACACTAAAGCTAACGGAGCAACGTGAACAGCCACCGGGAAGTCCTCACTGTGGACGAGGACGTCTCAGAGAAGGCAACTAACCCCGTGGCCCCTTCTTTATGAAGGATGAGGACTGACTAAAGCCGTCCTGGGAGACGGGACAGAGAGAGGTGGTCCCACAAGTCAGTGATCAAAAGGCCAGCTGGTGCAAATGTACTCGTTACTTAACCTAAGGAATGTTCCAGAAGGAGTACGTCCTGTTCAGTCTTTCTCAGAGGGGGCAGGTCCGGCAATTTGGGCTCTTTCCTAATCCAAAGCTTTGGACCCCGCTAGGAAAGGGGCGATGTGCCCATTAACATTCACGGAATTGCACCCCTTCCCCATCCATCCCTTGAGCATGGAGGTCGTCCGCAGGGCAGCGGTATTCTGAGAAAGCACAGAGATCCCCATGAAACGGTACCGGTGCCGCTCACGCGAACCCACAGTGGGGTTCTCAGGGCGGTGAACACGGGTAGCTATGGAAGCCGTGTTAGGAAACCAGTAACAAAACCGAAGTGGGAGAACTGTGGAAAAAGTTTCATTCTGCAGGCTAAGAAAATAAAAAAGTTAAACCAATCTGTACTTTTTAATTGATCTGCTTGAAATGCATTTAGAAGTCAAACGACGCTTTTACTTGAAACAATAGGCAGGGGGGCAGGACGGCAGCTCGGCCGGCGGGGCGTGTGTCCAGCACTCCTCTTAGAACCGTAGCCAGGGGACCAGGTTCCAGCCGCGGCGGCTGAGTGTAAATGAATAAATAAATAAAAATAAGACATATCCCTGATGACTTCAAAGCAATGCAAAGCAGAGACAGAGCAGGCAGGGGACAAGTGCCGAAAGTTTATAATTAAGGACACAGAATGCGTAATAAACCATAAATGTGAACTTCATTAGCAATCAGAGATGAAAATGATGGAGCCCTCGCTTGCTTGCCGGAACAGCAGAGAAGAATTCTTGAGCTGATGAGGCCATCAGCAAGGCGCAGGGCAGAGCTTCCTTGTGCACTCCTGGGGGCAGGGGGCGGCAGAAATAGCTATAACCTTTTGAAAAAGCGATTTAGCAATAGGTTTAAAAAGTCTTGGGGAGGGGGGGAAACAACTCATCTCCTCGGCAACCCTACCGCTCACAACCCACCTAAGGTAGGAATCCAAAGTAGGAAATTTTATGCCCAGAGCTGTCCGGTGCGCGTCACTGAGAATACCGGAACACACCACAGCAAGAGACTGGGTAAAAGCCGCGCGGCGTTCGGTAGGGTTGAGAGATAAAACGCCGAGAGGCAATTCAACTTGAATCTCAGGTAAACAGAGAGGAATAAGGACGTCCCAAACATCGCACTGGAAATACTACCTGGGACATCCATCTACTAGGGCTGGGCGCGTCGTTTACCCGGAGTTCCCACTGAACAGGGCGTCCTGTGTTTTTCCTTTACTAAATCAGGCCACCACGCCAGTCATGATGGAATAACACGCCAATGTTAAAGCAGTCCACATGAACCATGCAAATACAAAATGCTTTAGTAGCCTGACCAGGCGGTGGCGCAGTGGATAGAGCGTCGGACTGGGATGCGGAAGGACCCAGGTTCGAGACCCCAAGGTCGCCAGCTTGAGCGCAGGCTCATCGGGCTTGAGAAAAAGCTCACCAGCTTGGACCCAAGGTCGCTGGCTCCAGCAAGGGGTGGCTCGGTCTGCTGAAGGCCTGCGGTCAAGGCACATGTGAGAAAGCAATCAATGAACAACTAAGGTGTCGCAACAGCAATGAAAAACTGATGATTGATGCTTCTCACCTCTCTCCGTTCCTGTCTGTCTGTCCCTATCTATCCCTCTCTCTGATTCTCTCTCTGTCCCTGGGGAAAAAAAAGCTTTAATAACATGAGAAAACGTTAGAAGAATTCAACTGGAGATAATTATATGTATTTATATATGTAAATACATATACACATGTGTATATATACGTATATATGCAAATACAGTGTGTCCGTAAAGTCATGGTGCACTTTTGACCGGTCACAGGTCAAAAGTGCACTACGACTTTATGGACACACTGTATATATTTGTCCAGATAAAGAATATAGTACAGGAAAAAATAACTAGAATTAAAAAGCTACCACAAAATCATCAGGGGTGGTAGGAGAATGAGCCCAGATGATGTTTATAAATAAAAAAATGTTTACAAGGTAGTCCTGAGAGAGAGAGAGAGAGCTCATCCTACATCAGGGACCAATTCTCCTGCCCCTGGGCCCCCTGTTCCTACTCCCTTATCCCCACAAACCTCGTTCTCAGGGCTCCCCGCTGTGGGGACCTGTTCCCTACTCTGCACTGCCCCTCAGGACCTGGACTGGACTTGCCTCTGAGCGCAATCAGAGCTGCCCGCCATGCCCCAGATCCAGATGTTTGGGCCCCCAGAGCACTAGGCAGGTGGACAGGTAGACAAAGAACAGGTAGAACAGCAGACAGGTAGAGCTGAGGTCATGTAGAGTGGAGGGCGGACAGGCAGAACGGAGGACAGACAGAATGGAGGATGGACAGGCAGAATGGAGGATGGACCCCATGTTGGCAGATGGAACTGAAAACAGGGAGAATGGAGGGCAGGTGGTGAAGCAGGGGACATTTTTGTGGTAGGCCAGTGAAGGTAAGATGTCACTGTAGCATATAGAGATAAAAGGTTAGAAAAAGGACATATTTTGGAGAATGAGAATTTAGTATGAGAACTACCTTCTAAAGAGTGTCTGTCAGCTCTGCTTAGTTTAAGATCTAAGAGTGAGGGTATTAAATAGGAGAAAAAATAATCCCAAGAAATTCCGTTCGCAGTCCTGAGGAGCTGTGACAGTGAGTCACGTGAACTTGAAAAGGACAGACCTAGCCGTGGACTTGAAGATAGGGTCCGCAGTTGCCTGTGGTAAGTCCATCAACCAGACAGGAATGTTGCTATGGCGCTGGACCTCCGGTGTCCTCTCTCTGGAATGCATGGCAGAAACTGCCACTCACTCAAGCGCTCCAAATGTCAAGGGGTTTGGGGGCAGCTCCAAACCCTAAAAGCTACTGGAGCTGCGGCCCCTGACCTAGGAACCCGTTGTCTATAGCACAGGCTCCAGTTTGGAATGAAATAATTCCACTTGTCGAGTCGGAGATTACACTCTATGCCCGCCAGTGAGGATGTAGGAAAAACCTGAAACGTGCTTCCAGCAAGGCCAGCACTTTGAAGAGAGGAACCCTCATTTATATGGTCAAACGTCAGATATACTGGTGGAAACAAACCCACTTCATAACCATCATTAGAAAGCCAAGGTAATCCTCCAGGGACATTTTCAATATATTGCTCAGGGACACTAGGCGGGAATGGTTGTCAAGGCGGGAGAGATGGATGACTTGCTGAATTCTGAATGGCTTTCAATAGTCAGGAAGAGAATTTGAGCCAAATAATCAATACTGCCATGCAACCTTGATGTGACCTAGGATGCAGGAAGAGGGAATGCAGCTAGGAGCCAAGTCCTCCACTGAAAAGGCAGGTGTGACTTGAATAAATTCACGGACAGACATTTAAGCTCTCGATACAGGCAAGCAGAAATCCTTAGAGAACACAGGGCTTTCTGCTTTCAAGAGGAAAAGCCGCCGGTGACCTGTTTCAGGGCTCGGCTGCCGTGCTTGGTAAAGGTATTTCTCGTGCTGTTAATTCAATATCTGATTAAGCATAAGATATGACAAAAAGGCTGAGTCAGGTTCTATTGTTGAAATGGAGGTTCTTGGGAAAAATGAACTTGCTATGTGCCTTTCCCCAGAAGAACCACCACGCGGTAAAACCAAGAACTGGGTTTTTTTTGTTGTTGTTCCTTTTCCCGTTTAAAGAGAAGTACTGTCTCCTGATGTCTTTACCCAATGTACAGTTACTTTTTGTTCATTTTGTTTCCAAAATAGTGTGGATCTTTATTTTATAAAGGACCATGCATATTAAAGAATACTTGTAAAAATAAACTACAAGGAATTTAAAACAGTATGGTTGATCAAATACACTATTAATGTCATCTATTAGCTATTTGCAACTACTAGCAACAAAAGTTCACCTACAATTTAAATTGAGTGCTTGGGTGAATTCAGAGAGTAGGACTATTTTATATCATTGAAGACAATATAATGAAAGATATCTACTTTTAAAAACAAAATCAATTATAACTTTACAGTGGCAATAATTATAGAAAGACATTTATGGGACAAAATGCTGACAGGGTATATTTGGATCTTATGCCACCTGTAACAATTATTATTTGGTACTTAGTGTAATAAGTTAAATGCATGCTCAGATATTTTATGAAAATAAAAATAAAATACAATAAAATTTTATACATGAAATTGTATTTTATAATATAATGAAGAATATATACTTTATATACAACTACTTAATAATAACACTGGGAAACAAAATTTTTGTTGCATCCACAAAAACACTTGTTCTTACCTAATTCGAGTGTGCCGATCTCAAAACTGACATTAGTTTTTCTCTGTAAGTTATAGATATTTTGCAATTCAAGATCACAGGTTTTCATCTTATTGTAAAATTTTCAACATTTACTTTAACATAATGAAGTAGAATTTCTTCTTGGGCATCATCTTTGTGAAAATATAATAATTTATATAATGCAGTAAATACACTAATACACTAAAAGATATGATTGCATCAGAATTTGTCTACAATTTCGAAATAGAACATATTAAAACACTTATTTTAATCATAAAATTTGTGCAAAACATTTAAATTCTATTGAGGCAAAAATTTGCGTTTGTATCTCTTGCGTTTGTGTACTTGTTGAGGACAATCTCGTTTGATGCTCCAGCAGTGATCTGCTCATCACTAACAGCTTGAAGATTTTCGGGAAACTTATCAAGGTGACTGTTCAGGAAGTGAATCTTAATGCTCATGTTAAATCCACTGTTGCGGAAAACCAACAGCTTCCTTTGAACCAGAAGTTCATAGTTTCCTGCTTTTTTGTTGCCAAGGAAGTTCTTTGGAACTGCCACAAAAGACTTCCATGCTGCTTTCTCCTCCTTATTCATCTTCCTGGCAAATTCTTCGTCATGTCTGAGGGTTCAAATTTGAGGTCCATCGAATACACCTGCTTTTATCTTCTCGAAAGACAAGGCAGGAAAAGCAAAAATAATATATTGAAAGCATTTACTTTCTCTGTTCAAAGCCTGAACAAACTGCTTCATGAAGCCAAGTTTGATGTGAAGTGGGGAAAAATGATTCTGTCTTGATTAATTACAGGTTCATTCACAATAGTTTGCATCCCTACTTCCAGAGCTTCACGTTTTGGCCACTCCTTCTGTGTCCAGTGTTTCTCCCAAGCTCAGCTGTCCCACAAACACAGGAAGCAAGGATACTTCTTGAAACTTCTCTGTTGTCCTAGCAGGAAATTTACCATTTTAAGATCCAAACAAATGATCCAGTTGTGCTCCTCATACTTCAGAGAGTTGAGGACAATTTTTATGTCATTATAATCTTCTCACAGATGAGTTGAATAACCAATTGGAACCACTGCATAAACATTACCGTTGAGTAGGAGAACACATTTCAGACTCCGTTTAGAGCTGTCAAGAAATAGCCGCCATTCTGTTGAACTGTAAGTGGTAACACTTAGCTGGCTGAGAAAACTACTGATATCATGACAGTAAACAAAGTGTTTGTCTTTGGAAGAAAAGTCCACAAAAATTTGTTCACGCTTCCTGAAATGGGATACTTTTAGCTGACCGGTGAAGTACGTTCTTTTCTTGAAGCCTGAAAGCTAAGAACTCAGCTGCTTTCTTTGATAGGCCCAAATCTCTTACTAAGTCATTCAATTCAGGTTGGCTAAGCTGCTGAGGGGTTAATGACTGCTTGGCATCAGAAGAAGACCCTTCAGATTCTACAACCATTTCCTCATGCATCTTATCAAAATACACTAGATCACCATGTTCACTTTCTTCGTCCTTAGAAGAAATAAACCATGGAAAACTGGAACCGGGAGTGTCTCAGAGTGTGGGATAGATTGTATTGCTGAAGGAATATTAGGATATGCGATCATATGCCATTTTTTCTTGCCGATGCCCTTTGTATGGATCAGACAGAATTAACAGTCACTGCTGTGGTCCTTAGGTTCACACCAAACCATAGGAATACCAAAAGGCATTCCTTTGTGTTTTCCTTTTGTCCATTTACGAAGCATTTCCTCACAATTATGACACACAATAAGAGGAGCCCAATTCTCGTCTTGATCGCCAAGGGGAACTTGAAAATAGGCAATATATGCACGTGTCATAAATGATGAAATATTGCGCCTTTGGCGTTGAAGTGTGTAACAGCCACATATAGAACAGAAGGTGTCAGGACTATTCTTACATTTACGCCTACTCGAAGAAGCCATGATTCAATCTTAAAACAAAATAAGAGGGTGTTTTATCAGATAATAATGTTTTACATTTAAAAACAACTACAATTATGTAAAAAGTGATGTTTGTAAAACAGTAATTGCCTTGTGGTTATGTTCAACCCAAGAGTCATTGCCCTTTAACTCCAATTTAAAAACCAATGCATGCCATTAACTGTAACAAATATAAATTTAAATTGTACAAAAATGAAAGCATGCACCAAAAAACGAATTTCAGATTTGGAATCAGCGATACAGAAATATATAGAAACAGTTCTAAAACCTCATGCAACAGAAAATGAGAAATAAATTGTTTCCCAGTGTAATTCATTTGTTGCTATAACTCCAGTCAGAGAGTAAAGCAGAAAAATGTATATTTTCATAAACTCAGTAAATGAGATATTAGAATCTTAGAGAGTTTAGAATCTTCAGAGTTCTCCCATGATACACAGCATCTTTAAATATACTGTAATAAGAACAAGAGTGATTCAGTCTTAGTAACATTTTACTATGGAAGGGAGGATCAATGTGGCTACAAAGTTGTTTTTTAATTGACTTTTTTCCACAAAGGACATTATTGCCATTATAGTTACAGATTAAAGTTGAAATTCTTTATTGAACGAAACGAAATGCCTATATATGAATCATAAAAGGATACTGTCCTCAACGTCACTTCTATTGGTTGGATGAGTCGATAAAAAGACTATGTCACACAGCAGGTGTTAAAAATTAATGAATCAGAGGAAGAGACGACATTTCAAAATATGATGATGTTGTGTAAGAGGAGCAGACATGGTCTCAGTTATAATATACCTTTCTGAGGAAATACTTATACATAAGCGCACACAGATGTGTGTACATGGATATAGGTTCAACCAGTACACAAAGCCGTGTGTCACCAGCCACGGCTTGTCTCCTTATGACCAAGTGAGCCAACAAGACTTTGGCGCTAAATGCCTTAATGTTTATTTCAAAATCTCCTAACCACGGGGAAGTGGGACTCACTCTGCGCGTGCCCGAGAGTACCCCTGCAGAGCGGTGCACCTGTTTCCCAGGTGTGTAAAGGAAAACACAGGAAGCACATCGCCTTGGGCCTCCACGCCCACCTCAGCCCCCCACAACCCCACCACAGCCTGGAGGAAGCCGGAGGTCCCTGAGAATCTAAGGAAACGTGGCCCCTTGAAACATACCAGAAGAAGCGGAGTGGATAAGGACGAAATGATGAAAGGGTTCAACATGATTCAGAGTCCTAACAAGCGCCATGCTCGATACATTTTCAACGAGCGGGCACTGCTGAGGGCACGGAGTTCTTAGCGCGGGGTCGCAAGGGGACGGCACGCCAGGAGCTGGGGACAGCACTCTCCCTCACACCAATAGGACCAAGTCCAAAAGACTGGAGAGGGCGCTTGGGGACCTCCCGCCATGCGCAGGACATTTGGGACCATCTGAGCATCCCAATGAACAAAGAGAGGGATGAGTTATAATATACCGAGTAACAATGAGACATCCCTCAGTCTATATACTGACACACAAAGTCCTGAGTGAAGACCACAAAATACGAAAGCATGAGAGAATCGGGAAACCGTCAGCTTCAACTTCTAAAGCAACAGGTCATTCCAGCCAGCACCCCCAACGGGCACGGAGACCGCTTGGTCAGAGCGCACTGGGGAGGAAGACACTCACAGATTCTATCACAGTCCGTGCCTCCTGGTCTGACGGGCATGCCAAGGACACACAATCACTTAAGTCACATGTTGTACCCAAAATGTGTCATCGTGAGGAAATGAACAGACAGATTCCGACAACGGTTCACTTGAGAAGACAATGGACCTGACCCCTTAAACATGGCAACGGGGAAGCTTTCATTGGATATGCCTTTATACTAGGGAAGCATTGTTCGTTTTTGTCGGTGTGGTAACATTATGACTGGGCAGCAGATGTGGTCTTGGGAGATGCATGGGACAACAGGGAGGATGTATCATGACGTCTGTGATACACTGTTTGGTCTGGCCAAACACCAAGCTCACATTATAATATATACAAATGCACAAGGAAGGGAGCGGGGAGAACACGGGGCCCAAGGTCAGTGAGCGGCGGGTCTGTTTCACGAGACGTTGGTCAGTCTTCTTGTCATCTTCTCTGGACCTTAAAAATAATTCAAATTAGAAGCTGAAGGAAAACAACTTTTAACCACAGCCCAGTGGAACAGACATACATGACAGTTAAGGGAAAATGTTACAAATATGATTAAAGTGAATTATCACAGACTGACAAGGGAATTCCAAGGAGGGGGTATTTCTTTTCCAATCCTACACAGGAACGACTACAAAGTATAACAATAGGGATACAACAATCGTTTAGCTGTTTGTTTGTTAAGTACACTGAGGGGGTGGGCAGTGAGCGGCCTGAAGCAAACTGGACCCAGGAATACTCTGTCTGGAAAACGTTTGAGGAGTGAAAATATAGCCAGGCAGGTGGGTTGCACGGCTTCTGCACACAGCATGCCACCATATGCGTTCTCAAATGCGCGAACGGTTCGTTTATTAGGACCGTTCGCTGCACGCCTGTCTTTTGGCCTTAATTAAATACAGGAAAGAGTTAAATCAACCTGTTTCCCTATCGATATGGATTTTCACCACTTGGCAATATTTCTCCAATTATGATAAACGTGGTCCAGGTTATATGCTAGAGAATTAGAAGTCGAGTCAAGAGTTCTTAGGCAGACGGACAGGGGACATCCCTCAACAAAGATCAAGAACACCGTAGAGAGCAGAACGGGCTATCTAAACTCTCTGAGCCTCAGCTGGCCCATCCGTAAAATGGTGAGAGTGAGCTTCAAGCCTGGAGTTTCCCGGCAGGTTTAAATCAGTGATGTCCGTAAGGATATTAGCACGGCCAGTCACAAAAACCCGCTGAAAATGTATCACAGACCCAAACGCAAAAAGTAAATCAACAAAACTCGAGAAGAAAACACAAGAGAGAAAACCTTTGTGACTTTGGGTTCTTAAAAACAAAACGAAACAAAAAAGCATAAAGCATAAAAGAAAAAAATGAGTAATCATACTTCAAAATTAGAAACTTTCGCTCTCTGCAAGACAGCCGAAAAGGAAGTGGAGAGGCGGCTGCAGCACTGGAGAAAACATTTAGAAAATGGACGTCTGGCCACGAGCTAAGGCACATACAGAAACTGGGAAGTTCAATAACCAGACAACCCATCAAAAAACTGGCAAAAAAACCCCAACAAATCAACAGACATTTCAGATGCACACAAAAAAGAGATACACATGGCCAAGAAAACATATTCATTGTCACTAGTCCTTTATAAAATGCCAATTAAAATGACAATCAGATACCATCACACACCTGTGAGAATGTCTAAAGTTAAAAGATAAAGCAAACTGGATGAAAAAAGGTGAAGGAATTAAGCAAAGAGGGAAAAACACCCCTCTAGACACAGAAAGCAGGGTGAGGGTTGAAGGAGGGAAAAGGGGGTGGGGGAGGGGAGGACAGTAGAGGGGTGACAGGGGGTGTTGGGGGGGACTTGACTTGGGGGGTCAACACAATACAATAGACGATGTACTGCAGAACTGTGCACCTGAAACCTGTAGTGTTCAATTAACCAACATCACCCAATAAATTCAGTAAAAAAACTCTTAAGTAATAAATTGAAGAAAAAAAGAAAAGCAGGAAGATTCAGAGCCAAGTAAACTTCACCTATATCACCTGTACGAAGGCAAAATGATACAGCCATGTGGGAAAACAGGTAGTTTTCCAGGCAGTTAATCAAAAGTACTGACCTTAGGACCCAACCCTCCTGCTTCTAAGTATTTGAAGAAAAATGGGAACATCTGCCCATACAAGGCCTTCTACGCAAAAGCCGATAGCCAGTCACATTCGTGATTCCCAATCTGGAGACGCCCTGCAGGTCCGCTCTCTGGTAAATGTGTCCCCTTGAGGACCCGCCCTGAGCCACAGACTAGAACAATGAGCCCGGAGAGCTCAGGCCACTGTGCTAAGTGAGAGGAGCCTGGCACACAAAGGCCACTGAGCGTATGGATTCCTTGACGTGACATTCTGGAAACGGCAATGACCACAGTGACCACAGGGAGGAGACTGACTCCAGAGGAGCACGAGGGACTTTGTGGAGGGAACAGAAACATGTCAAGTCTTGTTCTCGATGGTGGTGACACAGTGGTGGGTGTCTCTCAGAATTCAGAACTACAAAGTATGGATTTCACAAGATCACCTGAAGAATGTGCGCGCACACACAAACACACACACACACACACAGAGTATGTGTGTCCATAAAGTCATGGTGCACTTTTGACTTTACGGACACACTGTATATATAGAGAGAAGAAAATCAGAAAGTCATTCAATCCCCTTCAGGGGACAGGCAGCCAACACTGATATTTTCGTGGACTGCATCTTGCCCTGGTCCGTGTCGGAACAGACCAGTTTTAATCAAAGAGGGATCATACTCTAATTCCTGCAGCTCTCCCCTGGTCTGGTTATCCGGCTGTGCCGTCCTGCATCGTGCTCCAGGATTATTCCTGAGGAGCCATCTGATTTGTTCTTGCCCAGGAACTTGAAAACTACATTATTCACTGAGTCTGAAACAAGTCCCATTGGGATTGAAATTGAGATTCCACTGAGTGTTTGAATTAATTAGGGGGCTCACGCCACCCGCCTGGTTGCCGCGCGCACACAGTGGCTCTCACGTGCCCGCGTCTAGTTCCATGCCATTCGGGCAGATGTGGTTTCTGTCCTCGGAACTTTAAATAGATCTTGTTTTATTACTGTTCCTACTGGAAAAAAACAATTTTTATTTAAAGATTAAAGTTTTTCTCTATATTTTTATTTATGTATTTGGGAAAACTGTTGAATGTGATGTGTCTATTTTGTCATGGAGCTTAGAGAGCTCTCTTATTACTCCCAACAGTCTTTGTTACTTGGAAGGGGGAAGAATTCGAAACATTTCAAACCGTCTGTCAATAATTCTGTGCTGTCCTCTCTCTCGTCACTGTAAGCCTTGCTTCTGGGTGTCAACTCAGTCTATTACCCCGAGACAATGTCGAGTTGCAAGGGTAACAGTCAGAGATTTTAGTGGGCATGCCTTTAGGGTCTAATTCAGTGGTTCTCAAAGTGTGTGCCAGGGCGCACCAGTGCGCCCTAGAAGATTTCCAGGTGCGCCCTATGGTATTCCAGAGAAATACGTGCCTGTTGGGGACCAAAAAACTAACTAGGACTTTTGGAATTTAGATTTTTGGGGGACAGAGGTGTGGGGAACTGGCTGTAAGCTGACAGTCTGCCCAACCCCCTACCTCCCTTGCCTGATTATGTTGCAAAAGGCTGTTAAGCTGGGGTGCTGGATTGTTTAC
Source organism: Rhynchonycteris naso (assembly GCA_037038555.1). Taxonomy (NCBI): domain Eukaryota; kingdom Metazoa; phylum Chordata; class Mammalia; order Chiroptera; family Emballonuridae; genus Rhynchonycteris; species Rhynchonycteris naso. The sequence continues at coordinate 258,513,037 of CM072999.1, read as the reverse complement.
ACTACCCCCCATGTTCCCCGGAAAGACCGGAGGCAAGTTTCTTCTATCCTTTGTTTGGTATGAAGTTAAGATGATACGTATGGTGAGGGTTTTGGATTGATGATTAAACATAAGGAATTGTCTCTTGAAGCCTTTTGGATTTCTATAAAAGAAGAACATGTGGCAATATCTAAAACAGCTTTGAACATTTTACTACAATTTTCAATATCCTATTTATGTGAATTAGGATTTTCTACCCTCAACACAATTACAAGTAAAAAGAGAGAAATTCTTCATGTATTGACGAGGAAATGAGAGTTTCCCTTTCAAACATATGCCCAAACATTGAAGAAATCGCTAGGACACATCAGGCTCATGTTTCTCATAAACACAAGAATGAAAACACTTAACACATTCACGCCGGGACCTGCCAAATTTACTAAATCTTACTAAGAATGTATCTATATATATAAAAAGGTAACTTTTTTGTTGTTTTTTATTTTTAATCCTTTTTTTATGAATTCTAAAAAGCATAACTCATAAAAATGTAACATAAAAATGTTTTTTCATGTCAGAATAAATTTAATTTTGTCATATTTATTTTGTTTAATTACCATAAAAGCACACTTGGATTTTATATTTTTTTCTTTAATATTTGACTTAATTATTATAACATATTTCTCAGAAATTTGTATATAGTGCACCTACAATTATTTGTAGGATTTTAAATGAGCCCCAAATTCAAAGAGTTTGAGAGCCACTGGTCTAATTTATATATATATTATTGATTATACCTCAATAAGACATGTAACATTGTGTCAATTTACGTGGTACACATACTGATTTGATGCACTTTATAGACTTCAATATAATTTCCACCTTATCATTATAGTCACACAACTACCATTTCTTTTTTGTGGTGAGAACATTTACAATATCGTCTCTCGGCTATTGGCTTAAGGTAGACTTTATGTAAGGGATATAGTCAATAATATTATTGTAACATTTACTCGATTTACGGGGGAGGGGACTATTTCATAAGTTGTATCAATGTCTAATCACTATGCAGTACACTTGAAACTAATATATTGAAATTTGAAAAATAAAAAAGAGATAGTCTTTATGTATTATGTTAAGGAAGTATTGCTCACCTAGAGATCCCCTTTAACTAAATATGGGAAGATAAATAAATATGGCTATTATTATAAAAGAAGAGTTTTATTATTCAGGAGCAAATGAATCAAGAATAAAATTAGGAATCAAAAGAACTCATAGGGACGCTTTTAAATTTTTATTAATAGGATAAGGGGCACCCCCCCCCCGCCAAAACACACTCAGATAAGGGCAAGCTCTAATATATCAAAAGTTAGAAGAGTGACATTTTTTTTATAACTCTCACTTCCTAGAAGGAGGCTGAAGCCACACTATTGCTTCACTTAGCAAACATTCACAGAGGCACCCTGTGATCAGGCACTGTTCTTGAAACTCTCATAGTGGTCACATTCTATTGGCCGCAGAGGATCGATAGGGAGCTTATTGGCCTCGATGTAAACATCAGATTCACTTGTTAGATGTGAGGTTAAGTTAGTGTCTCAATGAGGTCCCCTGGTACCTGGGGCAAGGTAATAGCACACACTTGGTAAGTATACCATATGGATATTGTCACATCCCACTTTGTAAAAACAAAACAAAAGTCTTGGATGGCCACTTATTGAGAAAGACTATTCAAGGGGACAGCAATCAAACTGCATGTCAACTGACACAGTTATGTAAATGTTACTCAGCTTTCTACAGAGACATAATAAAAACACTAGAAGCCTTCCTGCTAATCTTATCAAAACTCAGATCTGCAATTTGTAATTTTCAAATTACGTAGCACTGATCACGAGGGCGACCATTATAATTTTAATTAAAGAATACAAAACATTGTCTTATTGAGATTAATCTCCTTGAACAAAATTCATGTATTTTAAAGATTAATTTTTTTTTATTTTTATTTTTTGCTTCTGACAATTGTCTACATTCTCGGTTATTTGTCTCACACATAAAATGAAAAAGAAAAGCATCACAAATCAAATTGGATTCCCTTTACCTGAACCCCAAACTCTAATCGCAAGTCACGGAGACAAGATGCAAATTGGAAGTCACTTTTACAACAGATGTTCAGTCAAGATAATTCATTTTTTTTATTAATCTCGCTCAGACAAGATCTTAACAGCATGCAGGGGAAGGTAAATCCACAAAGTGGTGCTATAATGACTAATTTTAATTACATTCCTGGATCACGACTTGTTTGCAAAATTGAGTGCGTTTTCCACAAGTTAATTATCTGGCTACACAGTTAAAAGTTTGCAAGAGGGAAGGCTCCCGGTTCCCTGACTAATGGGATATGGAAGGCCCACTGGGTTTAAGTTTAAATCCACTGCCCTGGGGTCGGGATGGGGCCCAAGGGAGAGACCCCGGCTGTTCCTTTATGCAGAAGCTCGGTCAGTAGGGGGCGCTTGTTGGAAAGAATCAGAAACCTGGCGCACTGCTGCATGGGCATTCTGGTGCACGAACCCTCTGGATTCGGGGCTCACGCAGACAAGCGCCGAGGCCTGCAGGGCCAGCCACTAGTCTCTCCAACCTTCCCTGCCAGCTTCCTGCTGCCAACAGGGTTCTGAGCTGAATTAGTGCCCCCCCCAAATTCCTATGTGAAATCCTAACACCAGAGCCTCCGAATGTGAATGTGTTTGGAGATCTTGCCTTCCAAGGGGTGATGAAAGGAGAATGAGGTCCTTAGGGTGGCCCCGCACAAGGTCCCCGGCACCCCCCTCTCCGGCATCAGCAGATGCACGCTTAGGGTACCCCGCACAAGGTCCCCGGCACCCCCCTCGCACGCATCAGCAGATGCACGCACGCACACCTGCTCGCACCCCCCTCTCACGCATCAGCAGATGCACGCACGCACACCTGCTCGCACCCCCCTCGCACGCATCAGCAGATGCACGCACGCACACCTGCTCCAAATGGGAGCAGGCTTGGAAAATGGAAACCACCCAACATGGTGCCTGCCCCACGGTCTGGTAAGGGCCCAGGAACGGAGCAACGGTAGTGAGCATGCACGGCCAGGGTGGGTGGCACGGGAGCTGTAGGGGATTGCATGCAACGAGGGCACCTGGCCAGGTGGCGGTGGGCACGGCAGAGGGGCTGCCTGATCACACGGCGACGCCCGCAGGACTCCGAGAGCGAGGAGCCCAGCAGGCCTCTGCACGGGAGCCGCTCAGAGAGGCGGAGGTGACGTGGAAGCCATGGCACGGTCCTGGGCACCTGGCATGGATGCAGAGGGCTCCGGGAGCCCATAGGCCCGGGGCCTGGCTGGCGGCATCCGCCGATCCTTTCTTATTCACACTTACTCTTCATCAGCAGCCAGGACTTAACTGGGGCGGGGGAGGGGGAGGGGCGTGGTCAGGAAGACGCTGCTCAGTTTCCTCTGCCCTCAGCTTCCCTGTATCCTTCGTGCAAGTATTCTACCTGCCAGCGAAACCTCAGAAGACAGCATTCCTGGATGTTCGATCCATATGATGGCGAAACAAAGTTGCCTTCTCATTAGATAAACTGTAATACAAACTCCCACCACTCCGGGGCCGCTGCAAAGTGAGCATATGATATTAACTACTTCTCACGGTTCACGGGTTTTAATTGGCTTTCTATTTGCACGCTCTCGTACACAAATGCAGTTCCTTTCAGGGCAGCTGCAGAGTGAGGAAGTGAAAAGGATACCTTGGAAGCAACTGATGGAATCTTCCGAGAGCCGCGTACCGGTGGTGAGAACTCAGGGGGCGGACGCCGCATTCACGCACAGCTCTGCCAGCCCCGCGTTGGGCGGCGGGCCATTCACAGCAAGTGCGATGGCAGCGACATGGGTGAACGGAGGCCACGCTCAGTGACACCCTGTGTTACATGATGTCTCTGGGACCTACAGCAGAGGACGGTGATCAGAGAAAATGCCAGCTACACACCCGGAAGGGACGCCGCACAGTTCTCCCCAGGGAAGTCTCACTGAGGCCCGTCCCCTCCCGACATAGTAAGTGGGAGGACTGCCTGACGGGCCACCAGGAAGGCCTTTCCTGTCATTACCAAGTAACACATGCAGGTACAAAAAACGTTGGTCTAGTACTTAGAAAATTCAATTATGAGGGGCCTGCGAACAAATTACAATTCTTGTTCTTCCCATCAATTACTTTTTATGTTTTTGACACGTAATCATGTACGACGTTCAGACCTCTCTAATTCACACTTACCAACAGAGAGAAGACAAAGTGGCAGAAAATGTGCATTTCAGAAAATATTTTGTGAATAAACGATTGTATGCGTATATCTGTGCACATAGCTACACGTACATGCCTGTGTACACACACATGTAGTCAGTCACCTGTTCAAAAATGAAGGATGTACTGTTTCCAACCTCTAGTTTAATGGTCACACATACAAGTGTCTCTCTGTATTCCAACACCCCAATGAACACAGCCGGGTTCATTAAAGCGGACTTAAGCCTGACCGGGCGGTGGCTCAGTGAATAGAACGTTGCGCTGTGAAGAGGAGGACCCAGGTTCAAAACCCCGAGGTCGCCGGCTTGCGCACGGGATCATCTGGGTTGAGCAAGCTCACCAGCTTGAACCCAAGGTCAACGGCTTGAGCAGGGGGTCACTCGTTCTGCTCTAGCCCCCTAGTCAAGGCACATATGAGAAAGCAATCAATGAACGACTAAGGTGTCACTACAAAGAATGATGCTTCTCATCTCCCTTCCTTCCTGTCTGTCCCTATCTGTCCCTCTCTCTGTCTTTGTCACAAGAAAATAAAATGGACTTGAACTTTTTACTCTTTTGAGTTCAAAGAATATTTATTACATACATTCTTTCTTCCCCTCTCTCAAAACTCCTGCTTCAAATTTTCATTTGTTTCTTGTTTGAATTTACTTATTTAAAAGTAGTTAAACCATGGTTTTATACACACACACACACACACACACACACATACACACACACAAAGCATTAGTAGTTCTTCATAGTCTTCCTCCATTCTAAAAAAAAAAATATGCTCCCAAGTTGTCGCCATTGGATTTAATTAAAATGAAATATCTTTCCTTATTAAATAATTAATGGCTCACACAGAAAACGCATTTTTTCCAGGCACAGAAACAAAATAGATGCATTTCTAAGAAGGCGCCTGTCAGTCCAAAGCCTGGCTGTAAACAGCCAGGAAAACACCGCTATCTCACACGTGCTGGGAGTCTGCATCCTGTCTGATGAGCTGCGGGCAGAACACAAAAGCAAGCAAGCAGAGCAGAGCCCTGGCTGGAGTGCCGGCCCTTGCCCCCTCGCTGCTGCGGGGAGCCTCACCCCTCCTTCCTCTGTCACCCAGGGGAGGAGGTGGGGGGGGATGAGACACAGGGCTCCGCCTGATGCTCCATATCTGGACAAGCTGCCCAAGTCCTCTGCATACAGGGGAGAGGGGTGCACTAACCGGGGGAGGTAGGGAGAACACCACCACTCTGGCAGCCAGGCAAACACCACTCCCCAGGGAGCAAAGCACCCGCTCCTAGCTTGCATCTGAGGCTCTCTGTCTGATACCAACACTCTAATACGAAGTGAATGTATATTCCCAAAAACGGAAGGGTTGGGCTCAGAAATTGTGACTTAAAGAACAGCCTGTTATTGAATAATGGGCATGCAAAGGTCATTATGACAGGACTTAATTGATTTTTAGCTTTCTAAACACACCAACAATGTAATAGTTAGCTTGCTTTGGTATACCTTCCTGAACCTTCTTTCAAAACATCCTCACTACACGCTGACTTGTGTTGTTTCACACTTTTTTATTTCTTACAGATCGTTAACACTAAATAACCGACCATGGACCATCAGCGTACACTCAAAGTGTTTCCGGGGCTGATGACTGAGTTGTGACAGGTGGACCATGGAGGTAAAAGGGACAACTGAGTGTGCGTGTGCATGCGTGTGTGTGCATGTGTGTGCGTCTCTGTGTGTGCGTCTCTGTGTGTGCATGTGTGTACGCATGTGTGTGTGCGCGCGTGCGCATGTGTGCGCGTGCATGTGTGCGTGTGCGTGTGTGCGTGTGTGCATACATGTGCGCGTGTGCATGTGTGTGCGTGTGCATGTGTGTGCGTGTGCATGTGTGTCTCTCTGTGTGCATGTGTGTATGCATGTGTGTGTGCGAGTGCGTATGTGCGCGTGTGCATGCGTGTGCACGTGTGTGCGCGCACACATGTGTGCGTGTGTGTGTGTGTGTGTGTGTCCGTGGGGGGGTGGGGGGGTTACCTGAGAACTGGCTGTGTGGTCCCAACAACTTTTCTGTAAGTCTAACTATTCTAACTTATAAAGCTAACTTTTTTTTTTTTTTGAAAGATAGGAGACATTAACACCATAAAAGGGGAGGGAGGGCATTTGTATCTACAGAAGCTACAAAATGTATCTACTAAGTAAACTTGTTTATTTTGCAAAGAGGCCTCATCAAAAAGACAGAACAGAAAGAACTTGGTGTGAATCTGCCTACCACCACCCAAGGAAGCCTGTACCGATGTCAACCTGACTCTGATCTAAGCATTAAAAAGAAAGAAATGCTCAGAGACAACAAAGGAAGAAGTGTTTGAAAGGAGATACTTAAATGCCACAAGCACAGCGTTGGTGGGTGCGCTAAATGCCGCTCTAGCTCCTAAAACCTTGTTGTGAAAGAGGGTTCACTGTGCTGACACGGGGCGCGTTTCCAAGGCAGGGCGTGCTGTCAGAGGCGGGCGAGGCTAATGGCACGGAGGTGATCTGAAAAGCTAATTACCTGTGCACCTTCCTGCAGGCCACGTGCAAGCACCAAATCCTGAATAAAAATAAATGCTGGCAACGTTGGCGTGGGCACCAAGTAGCACCGGTGCCCTCTCTGTGCCGCTCCTGGACACTAACTGGGACACAGCGCTTCCCTCCCTGCGCCCACATCCAGAGACTGCAGAGACGAAAACACTGAGCCGGCTACTAGAACGGAGTCTCCCTGACAGACTTCCACGGGATGACCACCGCCGAGAGGCGCTCACCGCCGGGGTACCCGGCGCCAAGGCAGCTCAGTCTGCGCGCGGCAGGTCACCTCGCCATCCTCTGACGGAGGCTGGGGGCTCTCCTGCATTTCCAAACAGAAAGCTGGACGTTGAAAGATGCAGGGTGTCGCCCCCCCAAATGTGTATGGATTGGTTTTAGAGAGACCGAGAAGGGAGAGAGGGGGAGAAGAGCATCAGTTTGCTGTTCCTTTTAGTCGCTTCCCATGTGTGACCTGGCCGGGGATCGAACCCGCAACCTCGGCGCTTCGGAACGATGCTCCAACTGACTGAGCTAACGGGCCCTGTCCCCACAAATGTTGGACATCCGTATTGTTAACTGACATAGCACTAAGGTCTGTGTTAAGTTAAGGAAATGACAGAAGAAAACCCAGTAAAGAAAAGACAGGTCAGAACGCACAGGTCTCACACAAGAGGTCATCATTTCGAGATATAGTCCGACCCGGAGACTGCCTGTCACACCGCTTCCCGAAGATGGACGGGTCAGATGTGCCAGGAAGCCCTTTGGAAGCTGGTCCCTGCAGCCGAGGCCAAGTTCACAAAGTCCTTCTATTTCTCAGGGACACCTGAGGGGAAGGGACCTTGGCCCGGTAGGCTGACAGCCTTTTTTGGGCCCCCCCATGGTTAACCATGGTCGATGATGAGTGCAAAGAAGCTCACGCTGAAGGGAGGCCAAAAGGGGTGACAGACAAGGTGACATTGTCTGATTGCTTCAGACAATCGAACCACAACACACACACGCTTTTTGCTTTAACTGAACAGGCGTGGGTGGCCGGGTCTTCCCGTAGGACCTACATACAGCAGTCCCTGACGGAGCACCAGTGACCCGGCAGCTTCAACAACACTCACTCATCTCCTCAAGGTCAGGAGGCTCTAAGTGCAAGCCAAGGTCAAGGTGTTGACAGGGTTGATTTCCTCTGAGGCCTCTCTCCCTGGCTTGGTAGGGCTTCCCTCTGCTGACTCTTTACAGGGTGGTCCCTCTGCATAGGCACACCCCAGGGGGAAGGGTGTCCTTCCCCTTCCCATAGAAACACCAGTCAGTCACACTGAATGAAAGGGCCACCCTCAGGGTCTCATTTTAACTTAGTCACCTCCTAAGGACCTGATCTACAAATAAGGTTACAGTCTGAGGTCCTGAAGGTTGAGACTTCGACGTATCAATTCCAGGGAAGGATGCAAGGCAGTTTCTAAAAGGACCAGCCTGCCTTGTTTCTGAGTAGGGGTCCTGTGACTAAAACGCCAGCTCGTCTCTGTCTCATAAGTTGCTAATGCATTTCTAACAATTTTCAGTTTGGGGTTCTTTAAAAAACTTGACGCCGTCTGAGACACAACCCGAATACAAAATTTCCCTTGACTTTTACGATGGTCCCCAACCTTTGCTACGGTCTCAGCCATCCCTAATTTCACACAATTATCCAGTGCCTGGCTTTTCTTGGCCTTTTCCATAGCTTGTTGAACATAAATTATTTTTCCAATGAAATGTAACAAAACGGAATAATTTCAACATGGACAGGTGGTATTCCGGCAATTCTTAGCAAGTCCGCATCTGAACTAGTGAGGATACAGTGACCCTCAAAACGCCACCGCCCACCAACTGCGACCCTGGGTAAGCTGTGTTCATGGGCGCAGGGGGGTGGACAGTGGCCTTTGTCCACTGTCCGCTGAGCCTGCTAAGGATGCAGAGAGCACGGAATAGTGCTTGTGTGGGGATTGAGCTCACGACTATTCAAAAGGGAACTATTCAAAACAAGTAGAGGCAAATAAAAAGGAAAATAAAAGAGATCAATTCCTTAAACGGTGGGAGGGAAGGAGAATTCCCCAGACCCCAGCCTCCCTTGTACTTCCCTGGGACCCTCCCCACCGTGGTACTGAACCAGGGACTCCCACCGCTCACCTGTCCTGACCTGCGTCCAGCTCCTGGTCTGCCCCACAGAGCCGCCGCCCCTCTATGGCCGGGGTGGCCAGAAAAAACACGGGACACCCTGGTAAGTTTTAATTTCAGATGAAAAGCAAGTAACCCGTGATGCACGTATGTCCTGTGCAATATTTAGGACATCCACTTACTGGTGGCTATTTGGAAGTTCAGAGCTAACTAGGTGTCCTGTATATTTATTCGTAGCCCTCCCCAGAGCTCCATGGAGCCCATTCAATATCCGAGGCCACCGTGACCCATGTCCCTAAGCCTCCCAGTTCTCGGACTTGCTTCTCTTCCTTCTCCTCCTTTTGGCTACCCCCAACCTAAAAAGAAAAATGATTTCTCAGGATCAAAATGTTAGGATGTGATGATTCCACTTTGAAAGGAAATTCTGTATCTGGCCCTACTCTTAGTCATGCAGAAAGAAAAGGAGCAGATTCCGCTCAGATGCAACAATGTTGCCAAGGGTACTGTCTTACTCAGGGCAGCCTATGAAGTCAACTTATTTTGCGTTTCTGTAAAAGAAAGCCCCATTCAAATAATTGCAGGAAGACTCCCTGAGTCCAATAAAAGTATTTCTATTCCACAGCTTTTAGGCCATAAGAATATTTCCCACGGAGCACGTTTGCCTCAGAGGAACAGTATCAGCACACAAACAGACATTTTTCTTCAGCGTGCAGAAGCGTGTCCCAGCGGGCTGCCCGGACGGTGCCCTTATGGCTGGAAGCAGGACTGTGCCATTATTTCCATGAGGATCTTCTAACAGATAAGAAACTGTCAAGTGGGTTTAAAATGTATCAACGGAAAACATTTTTACAAGATTTCTTGGCTTTTTAAAGAGTAGGATGGACAATCTGCAGGAGCTGGAAACCTCCCGGCAAAGCACGGGGCGCTCGGCCAGACCGCCGGGACACCCAGCAGGTTCTGTGTCCTTCACCCGTCTGGCAAATTAGCATATTTTCAGGTTAGGAGAAGTTATAACCACACACAGTATAACTGATAAAATAAAACTCAGCGTGAAACTGCTTAAATCGCTTACCCTATGCAGTCTCACAGAAATAATATGCGGAATCCAATTAAAAAAAAAAAAGGTTTTCATCGCTGAAAGCTGGGAACAAAGGACAAAGGCGAGTTATAGGAACAGGAGAAGGGTTAGCAGGTTAGTAGATACGGGCCCTGAGTACAACGTCCTGAGATCCAAGCCTGTTTCCGGCTCTTCCTGCCCACACTCTGTCCACCCTTCTCCCTTCCCCCCACCTCCGTTACGATGTATCCTCCCCATGAGGACCAGAGAGGGGACCATTGGGTACAGCATGAATGGGCACGTGGTAACCACCTACTAAATATGGCGGACAAGCATCTCCCCCAGCCACCCCCCTCCACATCCTGGCCAGCCCACCGCTGGAGAGAAGAGAAGTGACGGCCAGTGTGTGTCTCTCTTTGGAATGGACCAGACATGAGCTGTGGGATAAAGCACGCAGAACACGGACCCCCTGAACCTGACACAGGCGCAGTGATGGACAGATGCCGGATGCAGCCAGCACCTGGGGACCACAACCCCGTTGGACTGCGGTTTCCTCTCTTTAAACTCTGCTCAGATCCTCACCTGACTCCACCTGACCAGTCACGTCTTCACTAAATACCTGCATCTGACGACAGTGGTGTGAGCACCTTGCTCTGACGGTCAAAACCCTTCCAGCAGCCGGCAAGGGCTCTGAGGAAATGAGCAAACCTGAACCCTCCGACCAGGAAAGACGCGGTTTGGTCTACGTCCCAGTCTGGGCGGGGCTGGGATGCTTACCAGGTGACAGAATGCAGTGGGAAACAGGACCAAGAGGACACGTGATGGAATTCAAACATGCTTATAAAATGCAAGTTCCTGGCCCCTGACTGAGGACCCAGGAATGGCTTCTAAGTAACATACTGCTTACATGTGAGACAGAAGACGACACTGATACAGAAACAGGCATCTGGATTTGTAGATGGCATTTTGTTTCTCCCTTACAAGCTTGTTTTTCTGTCTTGCTTCTCTCACCGCCCCAGGTGACAGAGTAAGCCCCTCTTTAAAATGTTTCTGTGCAGCAAGAGAGCTCCTGGGAGTAGACCTGAGGAAATAAACCTAACTGCCTGTCCCAGGCAGGAAGATGGTTCCTGCAGCATTACTCATCTCTGGAATCAACCAAACGGCGATAATGCAGGTTCTGGAAGGACATCGGCCCTGCACAGGGCACAGACTCACTCCAAAACGAGACCGTGAAGCCACACCGTGCTTCACCACGACTCTCCGCTCAGGTCTGAACGTTTTGTTCCACCAGCGAGTTGGCTCTTTGGATGTTTCACGACTTGACCCCCAATGGGGAAGAAATGAAAAGAGGCAATCCTTTTGAAACTTTGGGTGAAGGCAACCTGGAGACACCCACCCCTGGTTTCTGATCCGCAAAGCTCTGGGGCAGAGGAGTGCGGGGCACCGTCACTAAGGCATTTGGGAAGTTACGAATTTATCGACAGCAGCCTTTGTTCGAGTACAGACTGGTTTTTAGCCTCATCGTCTTCCAGGAGATGGGACAGCGCTACAACCCACGGTCATAAGGCATTACTTCCAGGGCGGTGCCTCCGGGGACACGCTCTCGCTGAGGAAAACTCTGGAGAGCGTCCACGGCGGAGCAGGGGGTCCTGCCCGCAGAGGCGGACGACGCTTGTAAGAGGGGCGCCCGTCTCTTCCGCGAGTCTCCGCCCGGGGAGCACCGGGACCCTGCGCTTTCATGTTGGTTCCCAGGACTGGCTGGTTCTTTTCCGGCCAAGTGCTCTCTTCCTCGCGTGCTAGAACGGCTTACAGAAGCTACTTCTAAACGTGGGTACTCAAGAGCGGATGCAACAGAGGACGCCTTGACCCCATCGGTCCCCACAGCTCACCAGTGACTCCAGAGGGGAGCTGTTGTGTGTTTTTCCCTCTGCTGCAGCCCCAACACCTGGCAGATGCCTCACCTCCTAGAAAACAATTCCGTTCACGAGTTCCACAACCCGGGCCCCCCATCCTGGACTCCCAGGTATGAGCGACGCTATGACACCGCTCCCCGGGAAATACACCCTCCTGTCGCGGCCGAGACGCATTTGCTGGGGTGCGTCCTCTCCGCCAGTTGCCATGACAGACGGAAAAGCACAGTCAGATCAGTCAGCGGCAGGCACGCACATGAATATTCACAGCCACGTTGGAACAGGAGCGGCGTGACTCCCCCTGGCTGAAGGTGCCGGGTGCTAAGAGGGAATGATTGCCCCCCCTGCCCGTGTGATGGCGATGCCTACGCCCCTGTTCTTTTCTGTTGGGGTGTTTGTTTGTGTTTGGACTTAGATGATTTTTAAAATGTCCGCAAATTATCCTATTTACGTAGGGTTTTTTTTTTTTTTTCTGCCTCTTCTTCTCCTTAGCTCTGTATAATTTATCTTGAAATCAGCTTTATGGAATCACATGTTAAAGCCTCTGAATGGGATGTGGTTACAAAAAAAAAAAGGTGCCCATCAGTCAAAGAGCGCTATCAAAGCCATCCTGTCTTCCTCGGGGTCTGAAAAACACAAGGCGAGCTATTTGTTCACAATCCATCACTATTCGTACCTGGTGGCAGGAGCTCAAGATAAACAGGGTGCACGCAGCATGGAGCTCAGGTTTCTTTTGTAAATTGTGTTGGTCAGACGCCCCGGCTTCCAGAGGAACCGCACGCTAGACGGCGTTCTTTCTCTGGGACCCCACGTCTTGCTTACAATGCCACCCCAGACTCTTAACTTCCAAGCAGCATTGAAGGATCGCTTTCTACCACGAAGAACACACATGAATCTATCTGCAGCAAAGATAATAGTAGTCCCCATAAGTTTGTTCTGAGAAATTCGAGGGAGAAATGATAGCCTTTGGTGTGTCTGTCACAGCTGAGGACTGTCTGAAGAACGTTCAGGCGGCAGAAAAGGGAACACCTGGCGCTGTACCTATGGGCTGAGGGAATGCCCATGTTATCTCGTCGAATGGAAAGCAGCAATCTGACAAAACTTAATGCCCTCTGATCGTAAGATCCAGCAATGTGTTCCTTGGTATTTATCCAGGGAGGCAGAAAACTGATGTCCACGCAAGAAACCTGCACCTAGACGTCTACAGGAGCTCTACTCCTAATTGCCAAAAATTAGAAGCAACCAATATACCCTTCGGTAGGTGAACGGATAAAAAACAAAACCAAACAAACCAAAAATCCTGTGGTATATCCAGACAACGGACTGCTATTCGGTGCTGAAAGGAAACGAGCTATCATGCCATGAAAAGACAAGTAGGGACGACCCTACATGCAAGTCACTAAGTGTAAGAAGCCGATTCGAAAAGGCTGCTTGGTGCACGGCATTTTGGAAAAGGGGAAACTATGGAGCCAGGAGACAAATCAGTGGTGACCGAGGGTGACCTCTCAGGGGAGACGGATGGGCAGAGCAGGGGGGGTTCTGGAGGGCAGTCAGCGGAGTGGACGTGTGCCTTTACACAACGGTGCACACACACAGCATGCACCACACCGAGAGGGAGCCCTAGGGGACACCAAGGACTGCAGGTAGGACGGCGTGCCAGGGCGGGTCCACCCGTTGTGGCAGAAGCACTATCTCGTGGGGGATCTCGAGAGTGGCGGAGGCTCGAGATGCGTGATGGAGGGTCGGGGCGGGGGGCAGAAGGGGATACGGGCAATGGGCACTCCTGTACCTGCCACTCAGTTTTGTCGTGAACTTAAAACGACTCTGAAATGTAGTCTCGAAACAATGCCGAGCAGAGCCATGTGATTATATTAATTTTGCTTTGTAAAAAGACAAAAGAAAACACTCTTCTCTCTCCCTCTTCCCGCTTTTACCTGTCAATACAATGAAATGTGCGCGCACACAAAGAACCGCGGGGGAAGGAGGAGGAGGACACGCAGGACGCTTCCGGGCCGGCGGCCGCGCTGGTTGCCCGAGAGAACGGAAGGCAGGTGAGGGAGAGAAGGAATTAGGTTTCACTTGATCCGTTCTTTCACTGTATTCCTTCCCCTGATTACAGAAAGCATCCCTCGCTGCTAAAATTAAAAAAAATAATAAAATAAATAAGGAGGCTCCTTTTATTTTTATTTTCAAGGGGAAAGATGTCTGCAAAGTTAAATTTAAGCAGCAGGACCCTGCCATGGATGTGAGACGCAGGACATCCGCGCTCGAAGTAATGTGACTTTTCTCCATCCTTTTTGGGGGGAGGGGGGCAGGCAGGGAATGAAATAGTGTTGGCCAAAAAAAAAAAAAAAAAAGTCCACTCACCATCAAGGACCTTTCAGGTCCTTAACAGAGAGATGCCTCCGTCACGGAAGGGCTTATGACAGATTTGGTAAATGCACCCTTCATGGGGAGAAAAAAGGCAGCAGAAATACCCAAACACTCCTCAAGGAAATAAAGGTTGGCTTCCTGGGCACGGAGGAAGCCCACAGGGCAAGGCTTAGCCCCCCCCACCCCCATCCCCGGGGTGATCTGAGAGCCCAAAGGGGTGAAGGGCGTAGGAAGTGTGGAACTGGGAGGCAAGAGGTGGGGTCCTGGCGATCCGCACCTGCTTGAGTCTAACATGTATACACTGTGACGTCTTAATGGAAACACAGTAGCGAATCCTTTCCGGACTGTATCTCAGGCTCACAACGTCCTTCTTCACGCATATATCAGGGCAAAATGACTCGTGAGCACAAAGTCTTGCTTTCCTTGATGGGCGGCCAGTGTTTTCACATAGCGGCCTCGCATCCTGGTGCTTCTGAAAACAATTCTTACGTGAGTGTAAAGACCACAGTGATTCCCGACACAGTCTCTTACTTGGTCCCAACAGACACGTATCTGGAGGACAGCCAGGTGGGCAGCTCTGAGGAATCAGTGATACCCTCCAAGTGATTGAGAAATGCACACAACCAAAATTATACACCTAATTGTAACGGGTATCTCTTAAAAGCGAAATGAGACAAAACTGGTTTTTAAAAATCACAAGATGCCCTGGCTGGGAAGCTCAGTGGGCTAGAGCGTCATCCTGATGCTCCAACATTGCGGGTTCGATCCCCCATCAGGGCACATTGGAGAATCAACCAATCAGGGCATGAGTGAGTAGAACAACAAATTGATGTTTCATTTCTCTCTCTCCCTCCCCCTAAAATCAGTCAATAAATACATTTTTTAAAAATCTCCAAGGCAAAAACCAGCTTTGAGTATGCGGTAACCGATGCTCATTCTCCTAAGCTTTCACCTCTTTAAGCAGGAAAACACAGTGCATTCTCAACGGTCAATTTAATTTTGTCCGCAGGCTGAAATCTTTGTTAAACGGCACTATTTTCAAACTGGGAATGTGGACACACCCTGTAGCTCTCTGGGACATGCAGCAGTTCGCTTGCTTACCTTGATACAAAATAACCTTCAGGACCCCTGTCCGCATGAAAGCGGCCAAAGACCCAGTTAGGAACGGGCACGTGTTTGCAGGAACAGCTGGCATCACAGGGTGTGCCCCCAAGAGAACTCATGGCCTACCCAGGGGGTGCTTGAGACCAAAGATGACCCCCCCACCCCACTATACCATCTTCATTTTTAACACATGCATTATTTTTTCATATATTCCTATAAAAATGTTGGGTGTCTGAACTTTTCCTACTTAAGCAATTATCCAGTCTGTGATTGCTACTAGGGAAAAGAAACGCATGTATTAAAATTTCAGTAAGAAAAGCTGTTACACGTTAGAGGCAGAAAGGACAATACCAAAAAAAAGCAGAGAGTGTTTTATCGTGGTGCAAACACGCTGTGGGACACGACCGTGTCAAATACGTGTCATTAGACATTTCATCCAAACCCACAGAATGCAGAGAGCCAAGACAGAGCAGTAAGGCACGCTACGGACGGTGGGTGACAGTGACATACCCATGGTGGGTTCACCCACTCTGACAAGCCCACCGCTCTGGTGGAGGTGTGGTTGGTGGGGAGGCTGTGGGTGTGGGCAGACAGGGGTTCTATGGAAATCTCTCTCCGTTCCCCTCAATTCTGCTGTGAATCCAAAACGGCTCTAAAAACTCAAGTCTGAATAGGAAAAATAAAAATCAATAACAAAAGCTGTTCAATGGCAGAGGCGGATACGACGATAATGAAAGCACCCTCCAAGGAGAGCCGGAGGCTGGCCGGATCACGTCTCAAGACCACAGTTACAAGGACGTCGGGGGTGCCAGTCACGACACCCGCCTCTGTCAGGCAGAACTGGGACACAGGAAGGTCACCTTTGTGGAGGTGGGTGCCGGGGTCTTAGGAGAACCTGCAGGAGGTGTCCTTCTCCTTTTAAGGTGTCTGACACCCTCTGCCTGGAACCCTCGGCGGCTATGCCCCCGCTGAGTCCCTTAAGGGAAACCCCCTCTGTCCAGCACGCCACACTTGGCTGTCCCCCTCCGGCCATGGGGGTGCAGGGCTTGGCAGCCCACCAGAACCGTGAAAAGGACCACAAGAGGTGCTGGCTGTCACACGAGGAGTCAGTGAGCCTTTGTCGTGCTGAGAAATCAGCCACAAAATATTTTTACCTCTCATGTCACTCTCTTTTAAAGGAAAGTGAGTTGTGCTGAGACAACCCAGGGGGAGAATTTGCATTTGGCTTTACACTCCATGTAGTGAGGGATCCTCCTGAAGGAAACAGCAGGGGCAACCCTGCCCCTAACTACCACCAGCGACCACGACCACGGGCTGCTGGGGGGAGGGGCAGGGCGAAGAGCTGGCCTGGCACCCGCCCATCCAGCCGCCGGTGCCAGCAGCATCTCAGGTGCAATGCAGGACAGACAGGGAGGGACAAGAAAGGCCAGGGACACGGAGAAGAAGGGAACAGGAAGCTGAGGATCAGCAGCTCCAGGTCGTTTGCATTTTTTGGATCCTAGCCTCAACCTGAGAGCGAGCGTTACCCCGGCAGTCACAGAAAGTCCCCTTCCGGATGCATTATTGTCAGACTGCACAGGGTCCTCTGTCCTTCCCAATACATTTTCTGGCACAGGTCCCTTAGGGAGGTGCTAATGCCCCAAGTCACCTCCCTGGTGCTCGCTCCACAGCATCCGTGGAAGCCCTTGTTGGCAGGGACAAGCCTGGCTGTTCTTCCCGGGTGAGTACTAGGATCACGTTATAGGCAACGAAGGTGCCCACAGCTGTGGTGACGGTAGCGGAAGGGAGTCTCCCCGGTGGCGTCTCGAGGTGATGAGACAGCAACCACCAAATAGAAGACTTCATGAAAAATTTCATTCTCGTGCTCAGGGAACCAAGAAACTGAGATAGAAATCACCCCTTCTTTTTTATCTTCTTTCCTGATTCAATAATAATAATAACAACAACAATAAAGAGACTGACACGCCAGCAGCAGATTTCCCGAAGCCAAGCCTCCGCGTCCTGGGAAAGAGCACTGAGGACTCTGAGGCCCTCGCAGCCCCGTGGGGGCCAGTGGCCATTACCCAGGAGGTCTTAGGAAACAGGCCCCGCCTGGGGTCACGTGCTCCAAGGTGCCGCCTATCGGGTGCACCTGCTAACAGGAGGCGGGCACACCCATCTAGAATTGTAGCTGGGACCCCTGGGTCTCCAAAGTTCTTCTGATAAAATCCATCTGTGGCACCTAAATGTCCCAGTTGTGGGACACACACCTTTTCTACGACCTATTTGATGGAGCACTTAGTGGTGGGAATCATTTTCTTGCATTTGACTACGTTTCTTCTTTCCAAACAAACCATTTAAGAAAGAAAGCCAGCCCTGACTGAGGAAGGACAGTTTTGATGACTCCCTGTGAGCTTGCCCCTCCGGGGGCGGGCTGCACGTACCCTGTTTCGGATTTTCAGTTCTGACCAACCACAGGGACGAGATCAACCCTCACGGCATGTCCAGCAAGCCACGAAGCCACGAAGCCACCAGGGCCGGAGGCGACACAGGTTCCACCCCACACTGAGCTCCGCTCTCCTCCTGGCTCAACCTTCCCTTGCTCCTGTCTTCAGAAATCGAGTAAGATTTTCCCACACAGAATGACCTCACATTTTGCTTTTCTTTACGAAAATCAAAATCAAGCCTGCGTGCGCACATGCACACACACGCACACACACATATACACACGCACACACACACATACATACACACAGAGCGCTTTTGTTCTTGAACTCCAAAGGCAAGCTCAACCCTCTCCCAACTTCTGTGAGTTACACATTCTGACTCGTCAAGTGAAACCATCATGTCAAGATGAAACCCGCTTCTCAAAGCTGCTCGGTGTCGGCGGAGGCTGAGTAGAAAGTCAGAGAACCGCCTCTGGGTCGTCACGGGAACTTCAGTGCTGCCAAGAGCCGTGCGGTGAGGAGGTAAATTCAAAGATGCTCCTCTCCAGTTAAACACACTTGAGAAACACATAGTATGTGTGTGTGGTGGGGGTGGGGGTCCTCAGTTTCTCCTTGCTGGGGACACACTGGGCCAGCACTAAAGAAAGGCGACATCACCCACCACTTGGTGACTTAGAGCCCAGAGCACAATGGACTAACTTTTACCCAATAAAGGAAGCCCATCGTCCTAATGACAGGTCCCAGAGCAATGAAATTAAAAGCCTATCGGATGTCTTTCGAGGATCTCACAGAGGGTAAACAAGACAGAGAGGTCTGGCAAATTTCAAAGTGGGCGAAACACCGTGAAGTTTATTGAATTCAGTGATTCCCTAGGTCACTCATTTGGCATGTTTAAAAAAAGAAGAGATACAAGGTCATGGGATCTGCTCGCTGAAATCTGAAGAATTCACTATAAAACAATAAAGATATTTGGTTGATGGATGGATCCTTGTCTTAGAGAAGAATCCATATTAAGCTCATCGCTGACCCCTTTTCGTATGGGGATAAAGGAATGAAGACGGAAACTTCACTAGTCATCTCAACGGCTTGGGCACTATCCAAACAATATACATAACACCCACCCCCCACCCCCCACACACACACCCCTACGTCAGTCACCGGTACAGCTCCAGGATTAAAAGCCTGCAGAGAAGATACTCTACTTGGCTTCGCGAGGCACTTAAATAAATACATCAGCGGAAGATAAAAATCCAATATTCACTGTCCGTTATGGAAGGCCGAAAGCCCCAAACAAGCTGGCTTTCTCTCAGAAGAGATTACGGCATTTTCGCTCCAATAACTAGAGTATACGCATAGCCAACAAAGCAAAATCCTCCCGGTACATAGCGACAAAGATGTTGTCATGCCTGCCCAGGTTTGTTTCCCAAGAGCGTGAATTCTGAGGTGTGAAACTGTCTTTTATTACGAAATACTAACAGACCAATAGGTCTGTCACCATATTCCTGCCTGGAAGAACCCCTGGTAGATTATACAAGTGGTCAGCAAACTCATTAGTCAACAGAGTCAAATAGCAACAGGACGATTGAAATTCCTTTTGAGAGCCAAATTTTTTAAACTTAAACTATATACGTAGGTACATTGTAATTAATTTAATTAGGGTACGTGGTATTTTGTGGAAGAGCCACACTCAAAGGGGCCAAAGAGCCGCATGTGGCTCGCGAGCCGCCGTTTGCCGACCACGGGGCTATACCGATCTAATTCTGCTCAAATCTCTGTGCAGGCAGGTTTACCTGGAATCCAGCCTATGGGGGCAGCCAAAGGGGAAATCCCCATTTCTTGTGAAGAATCAAGCACTTCATTAATTTCCTCCTTAAAATCTGGGATCATACACAGGCATTGAAATGTCACAGCCATTGATGCCATGAACCAGGGGTCTCCAAATCCCAGCCTGTGGGCAAAATCTAGCCTACTTCCTGGCTTCACCAATAAAGTTTTATTGGAACACTCAGCTGTGCTCGTTTGTTTACATTTTTCAATGGGTGCTTTCCTGCTTCGACAGCAGACAGATGGGTTTCCAGGGCAGAGGTTGTATGACCTGCAAAGTCAAATACATTTATTATGTAACTGCTCTAAGATGAAGCTCACAATCCCTGTTGCACGCTATTCTTTCCATCCACCATGAAATAGTGAGGGCAGTGGTCTAAGAAGTTAGTCCCCAAGCGTGACACTCATCCACTTTCCAGAGTGAGCGATGTGATCTGTTCCCGGGGAAAAAGAAAAATTACTTTCAAGCCTTCCAACAGTTGTTATTGGAGCATGCAGATAAAAGTTAAAAACAAACAAGGCCGAAACACACACGTGTCATTCCTCGGGGAAAGTGGAATTGTAGGTCCTGGCCGGGTAGCTCAGTTGGTTAGAGTGCCGTCCAGACACACGGAGGTGGTGGTTTGATCCCCGGTCAGGGCACAGACAAGAATCAACCAACGACGGCATGAATAAGTGGACTGAGTTGATGTTTGTTTCTCTCTATCCTCCTCCCGTTCCTCAATCTAAAAACCAATAAATAAAAATTTTGAAAAAAGAAAGCTGAGTTGTTCTCTCATATTGCTGGAGCCGATTCCTAATCATCCCCTGCCCCCCAACCCCTGACTTCTCAGGAGCGGTTTTCTCTGCGAGATTCCCGACGGACTTGGCTGGGTGTTGTCCACTCTGTGTCTCCTTCCTCGCCGGACAAGGGGTGCAGGTCAGAAATGCACGGAGCTTTCAGGAGGAGTAACGTGCTAAGTCCCGCAAAACTCTCGAAACGGGATTGGCATAAACACAGGCAGCTTAGTCAAGACCTGAGAAAGGGGCTCGTGGTGACTTTCTATGAGAAGAGACTGGACCCCCAAACCTAAGGTGGCCAGATTTTAAAGTTGGTAAAGCAGGACACCATTGATGGGGGGGGGGGTCTTGATTAAAAATTTGGTCTATATGGAGCAAAAAAAAAATTTTCATAGAATGCAAAAATAGTATTGTAATATATTTTTTTAAATTGGGACTTTTTTTAAAACGTTGCGGGACGCGGGACAAAATTGTTAAAAATCGGGACGTCAAACCTGCCTGCACCATATGGACAGCAGACAGGGCCTGAGACGCCAAGACTTGCCATGCACGTGTCCAGATGAAATCAGCATACGTTTTAACTAGAACACCTCATGAGTCAATACGTCCCCCTAGAGGAAGGGAGCAGAGTGTGGGCTATGGCAAAGCACACGAGTAAACCGAGTCCGATGGGACAAGACCTGGGGAAACCCTAGAGAGAGCACGTTAGGAAGTTCCATTCACCGAGACGAGGACGAGTGGAGCCGCCCGGAGTCCCCCACAGGGCCACCCGACGGGCTCTTCTGTCTCCCTGTCCAGTTACCTTCTCAGAGGCCGGTACCTCGTAACACGGCGGCAGGAGGTCGGCAAGCAAAAACTGCGTGCAGCGCCTGGCCTTTTGGGGGGGGGGGGACAGGTCTGCCTCCATTTCCCCAGCCCTGGTGCCTCTGAGCAGAGAGGAGGGAGGGACTTGAGCGAACTCGGAGCACCTGTGCTCTGTCTGACAGCCCAGGTCATGTCCAGATGACCATGCGGAGACGGGCCACAGACAGTCTCGGAAGCTGCCCGTGCCTCCGTGTGCTCGTACATGCCCACGTGTACAAGAGCACGTGGTAGAGCGCCCTCGACGCCCAAGACCCATTTCTCTGCAGTGTTGCTGCTTTTTCAGTCATTTTGGACGAACTGAAAGAATCCCTCTCCCTACGGGACAGGAGGGCAATGGGCGGGGAACCTGAATCCAAGTGAGCGTGTGGTCAAGCGAAACCTGTCCCCGTCCCCGAGCCATCCTTCCCCCTTCCGAGTTCATATCCTTAAGCTGAGTTATGCCCGCGGATGAAGAACCCTTTTAAAATACTGATCCTGCTCAGGATTCCGATGTAGAGATTATGCATGCTTGTCAAGAGATAAAGAAGAGGGAAGCCGACGGGAGATCTTTGCATTTTGCACGGCGTGTGGCTGTTCCCTCGGCTTTCGCCGGGGCTTATTTACATTCCACGGCGGACGCGGCGACGCTTCAACACTTGAACGTATCCCGCTTCAGCTGATTTCACCCCAGTGATGCTTTCACCTGTCTCTTCTAGTGCCAAGGAAGTAGGCACTCCTGGGGGAGAAGCAAGCCGGTAACAAAGAACCCCACACGTGGGGCAGAGGCACGAAAGGAATGTGCTTCCTTGGAAAGCCATAGAAGCTCTAGGCTGTGGTGGTCTACCTGGTCCCTACCGCCCACTAGTGGTCGTCAGCCTGGTCCCTACCGCCCACTAGTGGTCGTCAGCCTGGTCCCTACCGCTAACTAGTGGTCGTCAGCCTGGTCCCTACCGCCCACTAGTGGTCGTCAGCCTGGTCCCTACCGCCCACTAGTGGTCGTCAGCCTGGTCCCTACAGCCCACTAGTGGTAGTCAGCCTGGTCCCTACCGCCCACTAGTGGTAGTCAGCCTGGTCCCTACCGCCCACTAGTGGTCGTCAGCCTGGTCCCTACTGCCCCCTAGGGGGCGCTCCAGCTTTCATGGTGGGCGGCAGCGGAGCAACCAAAGTATAAATAAAAAGATTTAACTATAGTAAGTTGTT
Organism: Rhynchonycteris naso; assembly: GCA_037038555.1. NCBI lineage: Eukaryota > Metazoa > Chordata > Mammalia > Chiroptera > Emballonuridae > Rhynchonycteris > Rhynchonycteris naso. The sequence continues at coordinate 258,490,557 of CM072999.1, read as the reverse complement.
CTATAAAGATTGATTCTGCCACACTTAGCGAGAATCCGACATAAAGTACTTGGTGAGTAATTATTATTATATGCTTTCACTTGCTGGAACTCTGCTTTATAAACTTTATAAAGTAAAGTGACTTCCCTACTTTATAAATCACCGAGACTGTGGAACCGGTGGGCGGTTAGGAAATGTTACTACTCACAGAGATACAGAAGTGGGCGGCGGGTATGAAAAGGCTGACTACCCCGGCTCTAGGCTGGGGGCACCTGCTTAGGCGGGCATTGCCCAGGTCCATTTACATGACGTGAGCTGGAGGGGGATCGTGAGGACACCCACGTGGTACGGCTTTCATCTGCTCACCCTCTTCTTAGGAGGGACGTCTACCGTTTCAAACCGAATTCATGCAAATAGCAACAGCAGAGCCCAAACATGGGGTTTCCCGGGCTGAGACCCGGAGCCCACACTGGACAGCTGGAGACGGACATGCAGACAGCTCCAGTGGCCAGCGGTGAAAGCATTCACTACCACCCAGGGACCGAAAGGGAAAGGACCAGTAGTTGACCACTTCGCAGGTAAGGAGGTTGTCTCCTTACTATTTTCATGGTGTGAATGAGTCACACGTCTCATTTTAAGGAACTCGAACATCTCACCCAGCGGTTTCCTATGACACAGTATTGACTCCGCAGGGAAGGAGGGGGAAAGTACCATTAAAAGGAATTTCTTCATTTTCCTAGTTGGATGCGGTGACCAGAATAAATCATCCAGAAACTTCCCCTTCTACTAGAACTTCAGGGTGTTAATGCTCACGGCCCAAGACAGCCTCATAAAAGGGTAATTCTACATTTGTTCATGCTGGTCAGAGGGAGGGAGTGACCCGCCCTCAATGGGCAGAGAGATCGGAAGCACAAGATGGTCCAGGAGGTGACATGCTGGACCGCGGCCAGAGCAGCCATTCGGGGCCAATCCATCGCAGTCACTGGAGCCCTCAGTTGCTGCTCCGCTGCCCACCACCAGGTGAACACTGTCCATATTTAACAAATTCTGAGACCGGCATTTGGAGTTCACGGTGAGAACACATAGCAGATGAATTAAGATGTGCTTGAGGCCCTGGCCAGTTGGCTCAGCAGTAGAGTGCTGGCCCTGCGTGTGGAAGTCCTGGGTTTGATTCCTGGTCAGGGTACACAGGAGATGCAATAATCTGCTTCTCCCCCACCCCACCCCATCATTCTTTCTCTCTTACCCTCCTGCAGCCATGGCTCGAATGGTTCAATCAAGCTGGTGCCAGGTACTGAGGATGGCTCCATGGCCTTGTCTCAGGCACTAACATATAAAATAGCTCAGTTGCCGAGCAACGGAGCAGCAGCCCCAGAAGGGCAGAGCATCACCCAGTAAGGGCCATGCTGGGTGGATCCCAGTCAGGGCACATGCAGGAGTCTGTCTCTGACTCCTCTCTTCTCACTGAATAAAATAATAAATAAAACAAGATTTGCTTGAAACTTTATGTTGAGTAACCGATTTCTCTCATAAAGCTATTTCATCATTTTTGGGGACACTATGTCCACATTTCTTTTTTTGGCATGGGGGAAAGAGAAAGAGAGGGGGATAGATAGGGACAGAGAGACAGGAAGGGAGAGAGATGAGAAGCATCAATTCTTCAATGCTTAGTTGTTCAGTGATTGCTTTCTCATATGTGCCTTGACTGGGGGGCTACAGATGAACCAGTGACCCCTTGCTCAAGCCAGTGACCTTGGAATTTAGCCAGCTACCTTTGGGCTAATCCCAGCGACCATGGGGTCATGTCTATGATCCCACATTCAAGCTGGTGACCTTGTGCTCAAGCTGGTGAACCCGTGCACCAGTCGGCGACCTCGGGGTTTCAAACCTGGGTCCCCTGAGTCCCAGGCCGACACTCTATCCACCCTGCCACTGCCTGGTCAGGCATATGTCCACACTTACATCTCAATTTTTTTTTCTTAAAAAACAACAACAACAACAAAAATCAACAACCACACTGATTTTCAAGTTTCTTCCTTGAAATAGCCAAACAGCACACACTAACGAGAAAAGGCACCATCCGCGCATGCCGCCTCCCTCGCTTGAATGAAAGCCACGTTCTGGGCAATCAAGAACCCTCTCTCTTCCAGCCGAGAAGGGTCGGGACTACCCCACGGGCTCTTTCCCAGAGAGGGAGAGAACCCACCACGGCGCCGAGACCAGGAGCAGGCAGAGATCGGAAGACGGGAGTGAACTGTGACCACCTGTACCACCTTCTGACCATACCAACTGTAACCCATGGGCACCGAATTTTGTAAATAAAATAAAAATTTAAAAACAAGAATACTAAGCAATATTTAAAAGCACAATGCCTTCTTTTCTTTGTGTTAAAATGTATTTCTGATGACTACAGTCCCAGGAGTTAAAGGCACGCAGGTGTGGCCGGTGGGAGCCCGGCGGTGCAGAGCAGGGGTCAGGCTCACCCAGAGTGTGCCAAAACACAAATTAGGCAAACTGGCAAGGGGCAGGTCTGCAATCCTACCCTGCAGGGGCATTAACGTAATGACTGATTGGATTCTCTAAGCAGTCCATAATATGGGGCGGGGGGGGGGGGGGGGGAATGCTTATAGAAAAAATGTGGAACTGAAAGTCTGTGTGTGACCTGAGAGGTCACCAAACATTAACTAGAGTTTTTGTGTTTTTTTTTTTTAAGTCTGTACTCTTCCCAGTTGGAACTTGGCATTTAAAAACGAAGTGTTTGCTTTGCAACATCCAGGAGAGCTTGCTACGCCCCCATCCCTGACCCACAGGACTGAGCGGGGACACAGCAAGCCAGGTGAGGAGAGCACCCTTGCCGTGTAGGACAATTAGAAGACCACGGCGACACAGGGTCACTACCCCTGCGGCGGCAGAAGCGGAAATGGCCTTCCATGGCGTATACGGAATATACACATTGAGACAAGTTATTTTTCTTAATTACATTTTTTAAATTTTTTCTTCTTTTTTTGATTTTATTTATTCTTTTTTAGAGAGACAGGAGGGAGGGAGAGAGAGAGAGAGAGAGAGAGAGAGAGAGAGAGAGAGAGAAGGGGGGAGGAGCAGGAAGCATCAACTCCCATGTGTGCCCTGACCCAGCAAGTCCAGGGTTTTGAACCGGTGACCTCAGCGTTCCAGGTTGACCCTTTATCCCCTGCGCCACCGCAGGCCAGGCTGAGATGAATTATTTTAACAGCTGTTGCTCGGCAAAGGAAACGTGCAGTGACAGCACCGAGGTTTCGTGGGAGAAGCATGAGGTATGTACGGTCTGACTGTGGCGTGATGACGTTACGCTGCTGTTCCAGTGGCCATTTTTACTGCAAAGTATGGCTGACCCAGGGATGATCGGAGGAACTACCTAATGAAGGGGACGTGTGGCTGACGTGACCGGAGACGCCAGTCAGAGAGCCCGCAGGTCCCCCACCCTGCTTTCGGAGAGCTCGCCACCGGCCGGGGAACATTCCTGGTCAGCATCCATCCCAGGGGAGAGCTGAGCTGACCCCACCAGAGTCTGGAAGTGAGCAGTCCACTGTGGACACGGGGCCCGGTGTGGCATAGGGGGCCAGGTGAGAAGCAGGAGAGGATCTCGACTGGCTCATGTCACCCCTCCACGAGGATCACTCGGAGTAGCACTAAGAGCGTCACGTGCGAGCCTGGGCGCATCTCAAGTTCACGTCAGTGGGATGGCCCCAAGTGAGGTGACACTGCAGCGCGACACCCAGCAGAGCAGGGTCTGAATCTCAGCTCTGCTTACTTCGTAGTGGGGTGACCTTGGCCCTTGGTGAAACCACTTAACGCTTCTGTTCTTCTCCGTGAAGAGCAGACCAGTATTTTTACATCATGGTTGTCTTCTGAGGATGGAAGGAGACACTGCCGTGGACCAGCAGCTGGGCATGCTGTCGACGTGGGATGGAGTGGACCCCACGGAGGCCCAACAGGGTGGGTGGCAGGAAAGGAGTAGCAGAGGGAGGGTTCCATTTTCTCCTTCTCCTTCTCCTCCCCACTGCCCGTGTCTGTGACACCGAAGCCTGGAACAAAGAGCCGACCAGGAAATCCCTGTGCCCCAGAGCCTGGACCCTCAGACCTTGTCTGTGCCCACCAGGGCGGACGGCCCAGCTGAGGACCATCAACAGTGCTGACACCAGCCAATGGATTAGGGAGGTAGGGACGGAATATTTTAGAGCAATTTTTACCCCTTCTTGACCTAATTCTGGTCACAGGTACTATCTCCTTTGGCCAGGTCACAGCACCTGCTTTGGGAGGACGTGACTTCAGCAGGTCTAAGAGACGTGGGCCTTTCCGGTCTAGATGAAGAAAAGCTCCAGAGAGCCCCTGCCATCCGGAAGAGGTTTGCTCCCCACTAGATTAGACTTGGATCATGAAGGTCAGAACAGCCACCCCAAGGAGAGAAGGGGCAGGAACTGACGGAAGGGAAGGGCAGCCCCTGGTGAGCGCAGAGCCGGGAAGACAAGAGGGAGGAGGGGCGTGGGGAGGCAGCCAGGGCAGCGTGTTGACTCCGTGCCTCTCTGGCATACCGTTGCCCGGGCTGTGCGATGCGCTCAGGGAGACCTAGAACCAACTCCTCTTCCTTTCCCTGAGAATTCGAGTCAATCGATGCCAGACAGAGAAGCAGGGACTTTAACTCGCCTGTGCGCTGCTCAGATTGTCCAAGCCCAGCTGGATTCCATGCCAACACACCAGCTCTAGTCACTCAGCACGGAAGGAAAAACACTAGAGATAGGGACAGTCCCTGGGGCACGGAGCAGCGCTCCAGGAACTCGGCCCCGGCTCCCAGCAGGAGGACAGACACTCGGCTTGTTGCCAGGACAGTGCGAGGACCAGGGGCAGGGGTTTTGCACACAGGGAGAATCCTGTGTGCACCAATCACCCCGGGGAGTGACCGTCGATGCTTGAGCGGGATAGGAGAGAGGGAGCCACGCAGAGGACTGCTCAGCCTTCTAGGCAAGAGATGAATCCGGCTGGGGCCACTCTGAGCACTAGGGCTTGCTCTCAAAAGAGGAAAGAAGAGTGTCCCCATGTCACTGGGCTGTCCCCCTGCAGGCTGAGGTCAACCCGAGCCACTGCTCCATGGCAGGAGCAGAACAGAACAGAACTATTATCCCAGCTACAGAGCTGGGACAGTGTCACCTGCTCTCCCAGACACGGGCTTGCCGGACAGTCACGTCCGGACACGTACAGGACAGGGTAGGACAATCCCTGCCAAAGCGAACTCTGGCATGGTGGCTACATCCAAGAGTCAGAGTGTAGGAAGCTCCAGTGTGAAGTGTCCTCCCTGGCAGCAGCCGGCTGGGGAGACAGCCCTCTTTTCTGTCACTCAGGTGTTGGCGAGAGAGCAGACGCAGTGTACACTGCGCTGACCGATAAGCTGATTCGTTTAAATGGATGATGGGTGGGGGGCAGGGGGGCACTGTGTAGATATTGCAAACACGCCGTGAAACCGTCCAGCCGGAATGGAGGGGTGCTGGGAAAAGAGACCGTCTCGGCCAGTCTGTCCCTCTGTACAGAGCTGTGCAGACATCTAGTCCCACAAACAGGAGAGCCAGCGTCACAGAAGGTGACACACCTCTCTGCGGTGAGCATGCCCAAAGCTCACCGCCACCCTCACACTGACCGCCATGTGTAACTTCTTCGCATCCGGGGACTCTACTGAAATAGAGTCGTAAAAGGTATATCCTCTTGTGCCTGGCTTGTCCGGCATAAGGTCCGTAACTCTCCTTCCTATTCTCCCACGGGTCAGCTGGCAGTCCTTTGCCTGGCTGTGTAGTGCTCCACTGCAGTGAACCAGGACATGTGTTTTTACCCAGTCTACCGTGCACAGACAGTTGGGTCATTTCCAGTCTGGAAAAGGTGAGACAGACAAAATCATTCTGAACACTCTTGTACAGCTGTGACTGGGATGCTGCCTTTTTAAACGTGGAAACGGAGGCCTCAAAGCTTACGACGCCGCAGGCCGGAGACCCCGCCTCCCCTTTGCAAGAGGAAAAGCGAAAGAGGAGAGAGGCGGGCATTTTCTCAGCCATCCGTCCTGGGTGCATTCTGTTTCTGTTCTGTGGCTGCTACTGTTGTCAAGAAAGCCCGTTTTTAAAAATAGCTTTATTTCTCCCTTTGCAAAACTTTGAAGCACCACGCAAGATGCGAATTCTTACCTAAATGATTCCTGAAATGAATCCGCTTTCTAGCAACTTTAACTCTTTTCCTCAGAAAATAGAATATAACATTTCATTCTAGACCCTAAAGCAGGGGTCCCCAAACTTTTTACACAGGGGGCCAGTTCACTGTCCCTCAGACCGTTGGAGGGCCGGACTATAAAAAAAACTATGAACAAATCCCTATGCACACTGCACATTTCTTATTTTAAAGTAAAAAAAACCAAAACGGGAACAAACACAATATTTAAAACAAAGAACAAGTAAATTTAAATCAACAAGCTGACCAGTATTTCAGTGGGAACTATGGGTGCGGATGCATCCTGGGCTCCTCTCACTGACCACCAATGAGAGAGGTGCCCCTTCCGGAAGTGCAGCGGGGGCCGGATAAATGGCCTCAGGGGGCTGCATGCGGCCAGCGGGCCATAGTTTGGGGAGCCCTGCCCTAAAGACATGCACATATTTGTAAAAGATATAAATAAATAACAACACCCTGGGGGGCGGGGGGGACAGGAAGATGGCAGAGCCCATCTCGCCCACCAGCGCCCAGCACAGGGTTACCCTCGAGTAGAGGACGCTGCCCCATCAACCGGACCTGTGCAGAACATCTCTCTGTAGCCCCAGGTAACAGCGAGAAGTTTTCATAAACATTCACGCTTGCAGAATTGAAGGCCTGCAATTCAGTGACACAAAGTGACACAATAGACAAATGGATTCTTACTTCTAAAAGGGGGAGGGTGCTAGCAAGGACTGGAACAGATTCAGGAAAACAGCGCTAAGTCTACCAGACAATGGAACAACGAAAAGTAGCCTTGGAGGACAGGGGCGAATAAAACTAATCTTGGTAATACTAAGAAGTTCTGTGGAACTCCCCCCTCCCCATAAAAGTGGGGTTTCCTAACCTGCCAATTACAGGTCTTCATTTTCCTCCTAGAATCACACACATCAGGTGGATCTCAAATAACATAGTTCCCGGAGCCGTTTTCCGCCAGCTCACAGGGCCGCCTTGTGGCTCTGCTCTGTCCTCTGGTGCGGGTGTTTATCCTTCTCTGTCTTCACCACCAGCACGAATCAGCAGTTCCTGGGGGCTGGATGGACAGTGACCCCTTTAAGAGACCCAGAAGGCGGGTTTTGACTGTACGGATTAGCAGTACAGCAAGGCGTGCAGACAGTGCCCCAGACTGCCAGGAGAATTACTGAGCCCATCGTAGCACATCCTCAGGGAGAACATGCTGGAAGGAGTGCAGCAAGGATCCCACCCACCTGACAGTAAATGTGCTGAGACAGGCACCCCCCCCCCACACACACACACACATCAGTTCTCTTCCAGGGAAAACGGAGAGTTCCTGGGTTCCAGCTGCTCACAGGTCACCTAAAATTGTCAAGAAGGGGACCCTATCTCTCCAGCCCAGTGGTTCTTAACCTGGGTTCTATAGAACCCTAGGGGTTCGCTGAGTCGGTCTCAGGGGTTCAGAGAAGCCTCTGCCACGGAGGCCAGAATAAAGTAATACCGTAATTTGTTGTGAGTTCATGCACTTTGTTGGTTTTGTTCTTTGAGCGAGGTGATGTTCATGCACGGCTCATTTTGTGCACCAGTAAAAAAATATATATACCTATGTCTTGAATTTGGGGAAAAAAATCATATGTTATTTATCACTAAAGAAGGGTTCGGTGAATGCGTATATGAAACTGGTGGGTTCGGTACCTCAAAAAAGGTTAAGAACCACTGCTCCAGCCGGCTTCCACCAGCTCTACCAGGCAGCCAGAGAAGTTAAGGGGCTGAAACTTCGACCTGGCGGACCTAGGTGAGGGAGGGTAATAAAGAGACCCAGGTGGGAAGAGTTCACATGCACAGGCTCAGGGCGGGACTTCCGCTCTGGGCATACGTGGACGCATGAGGATTGCAGACTCCCGGCCCAGAGGATGCTGAGAGGGAAGGGTGTTTTTCTTCTAGAATATCTAGACCCAGCACCAGCACCCCCCTAGGGACAAATAAAGCATTTCAGACAAAGCTGTTTATAAAGAACACATGCTATATAAAGCCCAGTGCTAGGTTACCTTCCCCACAAGAACAAGAACTGAGCCAAGGCGGGGTGCCAGTCACAGAGCTGGTGCCAGGGCAGAGGAGGTGTGTGCACCCACAGCTGTGTGTCTGAAGTGAGTGCGAGGGCTTGATCCCGTGTCTTCCCAGTTCCTTCCCCAAAGCCTGTCACTGCCCTTGAGGCCGCCATTATTCTGCCCTTCCTGGTGAAATAGTCAAACTGATAGAGGTGGCCCCTTGTGAAAATATCCATGCAGAACGGACTTCACGCCCCAAATCTGAGAAAATTTAAGGAGCCATGAGACCTGTGGCCAGGCAGCTACTCAGTCCCAGGCCCAGGCACCAGGGCCTGCCAGGAATCGAAGAGCTCAGGAGACCTACTCGTTGGCAGAGTTAGGGAAAGGGGCACGGGGCTGTAGCTCAGAAAGCATCCCAGATCTCTTCCCAAGTGAGCTGGACTTTGCCCTGAAGCAGAGGCAGCTCTTCTCCTGAAACACCTGCAGGTGCTGCCCTGTGCCTGTGGGGCGGGGTCTTGGTTAGGAGGGGCGCCGACCTGCTCTGTGGTATTCCTTTCCTAAGTGTCAGAGGGCACTGGCTGAGGCTTCCTTCCTCAGACCACTCACAGCTGCCTTCACTCTCCAATTACAGAGCTTGACCCCGGGTTGGACTCCACAAGGAAACTTGCCCTTGACCCTCCTCGCCACAGCAACTCTAAGGGGAAGGAGCCAACACGGCTGGATCTCAAAGCCCTGCAGGCTGGCACAGCAGACAGCCACAGTGCAGGGTCCTCACCATCCCCTCCCTGGAGAAAACGCAGGGATCCCTCGCCCTCCAGCTGCTCCAGAGGCGGCTGCAGGGTAGACTCAACAAGTTCCAGGGCTGCACAGCGCCGCCTGCAGCCCGCAGACCCCGAGGACTCACCACGGTGGAGCCCCGCGCACAGGCAGCAGCCTCTGGCGGCTCCTTCCATCGCCTCCTCCAGCTCAGGCTGGGGCTCCTGTGTCCGCGGGCGGGGGCTCCTCCACTCCCTCGGATCCCCCACCCCACGCACACAGCCCGCCGGCCCTGCGCCGCCCCCACCTCCGCCCCCGCGGGCCCTGGGCTCCGCCCGCCACGGTGCCAGCCAGGCGCACAGGCGGCAGGCGCGCGCTCGGCTCCGGTGCCCTCCCCTCCAACCGCGGGCTCCGCGGAGTAGCTGGGACCTGGGGGCCGCTGTAAGGACTTCCCTCCAGCTCCCTCCCCCGTTCCGCCCCCGCCTCCTGGCCCAGGCTCCCAGATCTCGCCGAAGACAATTGCAGTAAATGAGGACATCGGAGGAGCACGAAGCCGGGTGCTTGTGGCTGGCTCCACCGCGCCGCAAGGGAGCAAGCGCGCGGGCGTCCCCGGAGCCCTCTAAGCCCCTGCCTCCTCGTGCGAGTAGCTGAGCCGGGCCGGAGAGACGCGAGCTGCGGCGCAGGGGGCCGGCCGGGCCGGGCCGGGCCCGCGGCGGTGGAGGGGGCGGGTGACAGGCGCGCAGCCGGCCAAGTCCCCGGAGCCGAGCCTTCCTCCGCGCGAGCCCGGCAAGCCTCCCCGCGGATGCCCTGCCCGGAGTGCTCCGTGCCGCGCCAGGCTTGCCCGGGTCCGCGGCGAGACATGCCCGAGCCAGGCGCTGCACTGACCTCGACTTATCTGTAAGCAGCGGAAGGTAAGTGGAGCCCTGAGCACCCTCCTCCCGCGCCCCTGTGTTCGCTGCACTTGGCCGAAGGCAGAGCACCACCGGGACGGTTGCTGACCCTGGCGAAGGTGCTTGCGCTCGCCCCAAAATGGGTTTCTCTGAGGACTTGGTGGCTCTGGGATGCTCTGGTACAGTCGGAGCTGACCCCGCGGGCGCAAGCAGGGGGCAGGGGGCGATGTTATGCAACTGCATCTGGTGTGGCCAGAAAATCAAGGGGCATCAGGCAACTTTGGTGACAGCCAGGGAGGAGCGGGCTGCATGGCTGCGATGTAGGTTCTAGACAAACGCCACAGCCTCATGAGCGCCCTACAGCCCCAGCCAGGCAGAACTGGAGGGATCCGGGGGCGGCTGTGTTCCCTAATGTTTCCAGGTTTTTTAAGTATTTTCCAAAGTAAAGCGAACTGGCAAGTCGGGCTGATTAACTTCGGGGTGGGGGCCTGATATAAGTCCGAGCAGAGGGGGCTCTGGTCACAGAGGAGAGGCATGACAAGGAGCGAAGACAGATACCCACGTGAAATGCCTGTCTCCTTCCGTGCTGCCAGGGCTGGCTCTGGCTGGCACCTTCCCGGGGCTGCGGGCTGGGGTGAGCGTCCGTGGGGCTTTTGGGAACCTGGCATCCCAAGTCAGGCTGGGACAGGCGTGGGAAACCAACCAAGGCTGCAGACCTAGCCGGCCAGCGGCGGGCTTGCAGGCAGGCAGGCAGGCAGGCGAGGGCAGGAGGGAGGAGGGTGTCCGCCAGCTGGCCTGGCCAGGGCAGCAGCAGCGCCTGGGAGCCCCAAGTCAAGAGCCAGAGTCTGGTCTGCGTCTTGCTGGTTCATGCTCAGAGTCTCCATCTCTCTGATCAAGAGCCTGTCCCTGTGACCTCAGCATTCTACTACCCAAGAATATGCCACAGGGAGATGGAGCTAGCAGAGGGGCTGCCAGCACTGGGGGGAGGAGAGGCGCCTCTGGAGTAAATAGAATGAAAATGGGTACCTCTGGCCCCTCTGTGGAGCAGGGATCAGGAGCCAGACCCCTCTGCTGCGGCAGGGCCCAGGCTCAGGGCTGGGAGCCCGGTCAGGCCCCCACAGCTGGAAGCAGCAGGGAAGCAGTTTATTTTGACCTTGTCTGCTTTAGGAGCTTCCATTCTGCGGAAGCATCCCCAGGTGAAGCGGCCAGCCTGGGAAGGAACTTTGGGCAGCCCTGCCTTGGCCCGCACCAGGGCCATCATGTCACAAGCCCTGAGCACAGACTCGCTGAGGGGTGAGGTCAGGACTCTGGGCCGGCAGGTTTTTCCTTGGACGTGGATTTGCTGGGAGGGGGTTACCTTTGCACTGGCCAGTCGGGGACTGTCAAGGTTACAGTGCTGGGAACCTGGCTGAAAAAAATACCACCCCAGTCATCTGACCTGGGCCATTCCCTAAGCAGTCCCTACAGGAACAGGCTTTAACCTTCTTCCTTCTGAGCTGCAGGCAGGCAGAGCAGAACGTAGCCATCCTGCTCACTGGGCGGAGGGGGGAGGCTCAGGGTTCCCCCCTTGCCGTTGGTTACATTCATGTCCGGTCGAATATTACTTTTCGGAGAAAAGTTCATCTTTATCTTTGCTTTTTTATTTTCCTTCTTTTTGCAAGAATGATTAACCAATGCAGGCAGGCAGCAGCCCAGAGGAGAAACGGAAGTCCTGCCATGTGCACGCCTCACCAGATATTAATAATTTACTCTCCATGTTTACTACTTACATTAGATGGCACTGCTACTCATGACGGTTTTATGAGAGGCGCGTTTGCGGGAAAAATGTCTAGCGCAGCGATCACTAATTGCACGGTTTTGCATAAATTATGGGAGCTTACAGAGAGTGGGAGCTTTTCTCCACTCCACTAAATCCATCATTTCCTTAAAAGATTGGGATGCTGATTCTGTTTCATTTCTTTGGGTTAAAACCACAAGACCTCTCCTTAAAGGCACGGTGCCCTTGAACAGCCAAGTGTGCCTTCCAACTTACAGTATACTTGCCACGACTCCATCTTTTATGACTGTGACTAAGACTTTGAGCTTTTACTTAAATCAGGGCCCATTATCCCATTGAGAAGCACCACGGCTGGTTGAGAAACAGGCTAATAAGCAAAAGCTGAGAAACTCCGTGTTCGCACAAAGAGCTTTTCAAAAGCCCCACGGAAGGCTGGACGCTCCCTTTCCTCTGTAGGCTGTCGGGGCCTCTCCTCTCTTCTGCCACAATTGCTTCCCCCGTGGCAGGAGAGGGAATTTTTGTTTATTTGTTTCTCCCTCCATAGGAGGGGGAAATTAGAAAAATAAGTAAATATATGCAAGACGCATGCACAAAAAGGCGTCAGGCTACCAGGAAGACTCCTTCCTGCTCGAGGGGGGCTGGGGGAGGGGGGAGGCGTCAGAAAATGAACGCGATTCTCAGCACTGACAGTTGCTCACAGCGGAACGGCTGGACAGATGTGTCCACTCGGCTAGATGTCTGTACTATTGCGTCTGTTCTCACCCGTGGCTGTCTCACTGGGAGAAACAAACTACTACCCCTCTTCTATGAGAAGCAGATTCCAGGCTGCTTCGGGGGGGGGGGGATCACGACAAAGCCAACCCAGCGACACGCGAGAGAGGGACACTCATGTGAACCGTCGTCGATTCAGGGCGGCAGTGAGGGGGTCACCAGGCACATTGCCATCCAGGGCTCTGCAGCAGCCCCTCAGATCACTGAGCAGGTGCACGTCAGGGCGGCTGCTTGACCCAACAGTGGCCAGGCGCCCGAGAAGCCTGGGGAGCCACAGGAAATGGTGCACCGATTGAGGCCGACCACAGCCCTCTGGAAAGGGAGAGGTCATGAGGGCTCCCGAGACAGAGCCGGTGTGTTATCTCAAAGGGGTCCCTCAAGCATGTGAAGGACCACGCCCCGTGCCCCCCAAGCTCCTCTGAGCTTTTCCTCCCTCCCTCCCCCGCCCCCCAACCCGAAGTCAGCTGGCAGCATCCTGTTTAGTCTCCTCACAGATTTGATTTTAATATTTCATAACATTATTGAATGGCTTTAATATTTTAAAGCAAAATTTAGCATGATTGATGTGGCGACATGACACCAAATAACGGTTAGCATGAAATCCGCGAACACTCCGGGTAAGTCTTTATCTCCGATACCTGAGCTACCCTCTACCACCGTCAACGCAGTAGAGCGTGGTCACTTTTCACCAGTTTATTTTAAAAGTATATTTTACTTACAGACGAAGGAGAGACCATAGAGATGTGGCACCACACTGTGGGGACCCTGCTTCATAGGAACAAGCTGTTTAGAGGCCAGGTTTGTCTTAGACAGGAAGCCATACACAGTGTAGGCTCGAACCCTCTGGACCAGGTATGGAAACATCACCGTTTCAGACCCAGAGAGGTGTGAGAATGCCTCCAAGCGGCCAAGAATCTTAAACTCTCGACCGATCTAAACAAAAACACAACACTCTAACCTGCCAGCGCTGTGTCCCTCCGCCAAGCTCGAGCTCCTATCCCCACCTGGAATCCGGACTGGGAGGGAGGAGATTCGTTAGAATGCAGAAAAGCATATATTAGGGACAAGAAGGAATCGTGCTTCCAAATTATAAACCTTTTGACTAACACCGTATTTCAAAGGGGCTCGGAAAGAACTGCCTCTGAAGTCATTATTTGTAAGTATTTTGCTTTTACAGTGTATTGAAGCTGATTATTCAAAATGCTGTTTGTTGGTCCACAGCTGTGCTCTGTTTACAGTCAGGAAATCCAAGCAGGAGAAGGCGGGAGAGAGGACCCTGCCTGCACACCCTAGGTTCACCTGAGTTAGCTCACGTGAGCCACACCGGGGGCAGAGAAACTTTTTTAAACCATTGTTTCACGGCGGGCGAAACACTGGCCGGAGTTTACAGCGCGGTTATTATGGAAAATTCCAATGCCTTCATTAATAATCTAGCCTTGGGCATAAAGTGAAATGCATAGCAGAAGAGAGACATGAGAAGGAGACTATGGGATGCTGAAAATACTACAAGCAGCCTCTCCAATAAAAGTTGCTGTGTCCTCCTCAATGCCCCAGAGAGAAGGCGTGGGGGAGGCGGCGCTGAGAGTCTGGGGGCCCTCGCTGCAGCTGCCCAGCTGAGGAACACCGTGGGGAGGACGGCCGTGTCCACTGCCCACCTGAGTGAACCTGACCAGCCTGTGTCTCCAGGTCCCTTCACTGGTTGCATGGCCCCCTCCACACTGGCTGCTCCCTGGGAAGTAGCCTGTGTTTATCCACTGCCCATTTCTTTCCTGGTCTGTTCCATATGTCCATAGTGGTTAGGTCAGTGAGGGGCAATCTTCTGAGCTTGGTGTGTCAAGATTCGCCAAAAAACCGAGCATCACTCGGGTGGTGTGTCACTTGGAGAAAAATGGCCTGACCGGAAGTCCCAGAACTAGACGCTATGTGCTGGAGTTCTGTTGTTTTGGCCTCCAGACCTCCGGCACAGAGTGTCTACACTACAGCAAATGTTTTATCCTCGGCTACTACACCTGGCCATGCAGGAGCCAGGGATGAAACGTCCTTCTCGGCATGCGGCCCCCATACTTCTCTGGTATGCAGCGTGTCATCGAAAATGGCTACATGTGTCAGTGCTGACACGCGTGTCGTAGGCTCGCCATCACGGGGTTAGGCTGTGAACACCTCCTGTTTATCTGCTTTTTGCTTGGAGAAGCCCGGCTTGCTTTGGTAGAAAGCACTTTGAGCGTCCTTGGACGCTTGGCCCTGGAAATGGGCAAAGCCTAGCGGGCAGGGAGAATGAGAAGGGGAGGGACCTGTCCAGAGAGGCCGGCCGGTCTGTGGCGGGGCCCCCCACGGTAGCAGCAGTGGGCACAGCCACGCGCGAGCTGCTACAAGTCCGAGCGACGGGTCCGCCAGAAGCTCAAGTCCAGGAGGGCGAGAGGAGGAGAAGAGGGAGAGAACCCAGGCTGAGATGAGATGCCCGGGCCCGGGTCAGGCACGCCCCGGGGCTCAGCCCCGCGGTCAGGTGCCCAGAGCAAAAGGCTTGTAGACTGGAGGAGTGAGAAGTGACAGTGAGTGGGCACAGGTTCAGGCGTGGGGACTAGCGAGTGGAGAAACCCTCTGAAGCTGGTTTGAGGAGAGGCCAGCAGGACGGGGCAGGATAGGACAGCACGGGATGGGCCTCTGTTCACTGGCAGCGCGTAACCACGGAAGGGTTTAACAGTAACACATTTCTGGAAGATTAAGGCTTGTAGCTAGAGACAAACCAGAGAAGAAGAACTGGAGAGCAGCTGACGCTGACGGGGTGTGACCGGTGGGAATGAACTGGTACCAGCAGTGATGGACACAGCCCTGGGGATGGACCAAAGGAGAGGCGGGGTGCTGTGAGAAATGTTCTGGGTGGCAGATCTTTATAACGTGACAACATGAAAAGGAATTGAAGATGATGCCCCCGGCACACAAGCTGGCAGAGACTGGCACAGGTGAACTCTGGGAAGACAGGGAACCAACGGGGTTTTGGGGGAAAGACGTGTTTACTGTCAGAAACCTAGGCTTCAGTTTTTCACTCGGGATATTATTTTTAAACATAAGTTGTTTTGTTTTTTCTTTCATCCTCTCTTACTTCTTAGAACTTCCATGAGAAATACTTCCAGAGAGGAGAAAAAACAGACCCAAGGATTCACCACACACAGGCATGATTAAAGGACTAAGAACAGTCCTATCTAATAACATCCTTATTTAATAAATATTGAATGAGGCTATTAGCAACGAACCTGGCCATTGGTTTGGCTAGAAATTCTGGGACTCCAGACTGAACAATAGTTGTTCTCTTCCATTTCAAAGTGTACTTTTTCTTTCTCGATGAAATTAGAAGGAGCTGTCACGAGAAGGCTGGGAGAAGGAAGCCCGGCAGGTAGAGGTGGGGGATCCTTCCATCCGCCACTCGGGTTGCGGGGGGGAGAAAGTATCAGCAATGATTTGGGATTTTCTGCCACCAGACTTAGAGATTCCCTTAAGGGAAAAAAAAATTCACTTGGAGAGAAGTTGAACTTGTAAAGGAATAATGTGTTTTTGTGTTTCCTGACCCAGGATAGGAGGAAAGACAGACAAGAGAGGAGAAACTTAATCCTGCCCCAGTCAGATGAATTCAGTACCCTGACACCCCCAAAGCTGGAGTCGTCACGGAAAGGAGTTTTCACTTAGAGTTTTACCATAATTCTGGAGAGGTCACAGAGTCAGCCCAAAGAAAACAGAAGAAGGCTGTCACTCGGCCTTGACCTCCCATCTGAAACTGATGTCATAACATCCACCCCATTGACCTTTTATACCAGACCCATCCATTTATCACTCCATTTTGTTTTTAAATAACACTGTCAGAGTGGTACAGAAAGGCTTGCTTTTTTATTTTATTTTCCTTGTCTTCCTTGTTGAAATCACATGGCACAGAAGACAAGTTCCCCCACAGGTTGGGCACCTGAGACTTACACAGCTCGGACGGCTCGGCTGAGAATTAGTTCTGAGAAAAGTTCACAGCGCACGGAAGTGTAGAGAATTAATAAGGAAAGAGATGCTGAAAAAAAAATCTAAGTGTCTCGTGACCATACCACATTTTTTGTTCCTACTTCTCGGGCGGCCCGCCAAAGAGCCCTGCGAGGGCTGCTGTTCTCGGGGTCACTGTGTGTGTGTGTTTTCAAGGGGGTCGTTGGCTCAGTGGCTTCACAGGTGGTGTTGACCCCCTTGTTTACTTGGCCTTGTTCTGCCGCTGTGTATCCCACTCCCGAGATCACGTCGACTTAGATATATCTCTACTTTATTCATCGCGCCTATCAGATGTGCTTGTGTGGCAGAAGCACCCAGGGTCAAGCTGCATGATGGGATTGAGCGTCCGGTTGGAACACGGACCATCTGTCTCACAGATTCTCATGGGACGGGGGTGGGCACCCTTCCTCTATGGGGTGGGGTCAGCTGCTGAGGGCGCAGTAAGGGTGAGCAGCCCTCCGGGGCTCCGGGCTCTCCCTTCATCCCCAGGGGCTCTCCCTATATCCCCTATAAATTCTCTATGGAAGCATCGACTCAGGCTCTAGAGCTAAAGAGTCCATGAAAATGACCACTGGCTCATCCAGCTTTCAAATAAAAACCTCGGACTTTTTAATCAGCCGCTCGAGGCAGAGAGCCCCAGGTGGTTCACCAGCACGTCTCTCTCAAGGGACGCAGCCAGCGTTGTCCAGGTCCCGTGTGTTCCCACACGTGCTGCCCGGGCCGCCCTCTACGTCATCGGCCGCAGCTCTGGGACCGCATGCTGAGGGCTTCTGTGGCACCGACACCCCGCCCCAGGCCCTTGTCACAGATCAGCGAGGGGAGGACAGTGTCCAGCTGACGCTGCCCACGTTTCACACTCTCAGTTCTGTCCTGTACCATAGGCACGGACGCACCTGTCAGTGCCTCAGTTTCCCCACCTTTCTGAAGATGGTGACTTGTCCTTCAGAAGGTGTTCGGTGGAAGCATTGTGAGCACGCCCGTACAGTGTAAGACGGTACTGAATACGTGGTGAGCACTACCCAAGTGTCAGCTCGTGTTGTTCCCTCTGCCCTCCCTGCGGGCAGGACAGAACGTGCTTAGGGTTCAGAATGACGTCGGGGGGGGGGGGAACGGAACTGAAAACCAGGCGGGCGGTCTCTCTCCACCCTGGTCCTTAAGAATCATGGGATACAATGTAGCCAGAAAGGACCCTGTCAAGAGAAGACTGGAGAAGGGGAGAATGCCCCATGGGGGACCTGGAGGACCCCTCTCCCAATACACACAATCTGTCCATGTCAAATCTGGAAGGAAATTATCCACTGAGAAGCCTGGCATGAACAAGGGGTCACACACCCTAGGTCCACGGTGGAGAAGAGCCACCCCGGCCACGGAATTCCTAGGTAGGGACAGATTGCTAGATGTTTTGCACCCTCAAACTGAAACATCAGAAGCACAAAGGTCCTCCTGCGGACCTGCCCGGTAACAGTTTCCTTGGGGTTTGCCATTCGATCATGGGTCCACAGTGCAGAAGACCTGTATTTTAAAACCTGACAGTGACGGCTACCACTTCCTAACTGCCCCCCACCACGCACACCCCTGGAAGGTGAGCCCCCCTCCATGGCAAAGGCACAAGTGTGGTCACGGAGAGGGGGCCTGGCTGGCCGCGATCTGGGCTCCATTGGCGATCTCCCCCAAATCTGGCTTGAGATTTGGGGGTCCCAGGTTTATGCTACAGACAAACGGAAGGGACTGGCACCCCTCGCTCCCCGAGAATGTCATTCCTTCATCCCTTCATTCAATCAGTTTTTCAGGGCAACTTTTCTGGGTCACGTGATGCTCTACGCTTTGGGATAACAGCAGGATACGGGAGAGAGCTAGGGAGGAGGGGGGAGGAAGCACAAACTGAAACGTGCAGGCTGGGGTTCTTGATCGCGGACACATCACTAAAATCTCTGCTGTCCTGTGTTGCCGCCCCCCCACCCCCACCCCCAAGACTGGCTGACCTGGGCTGGGCTGGAGACCGAGAGACTTTCTCTGGAGAGCCGGGCTCAGGGATGGAGCCCTAGGGGACGGCGCATGGCTTCCTCCATCCTGAGGGAGCACAGCCTCCCTCTGGGCTCTCTGCTCCTACGCCTCTCACCAGCCTTTCTTATAAAACAAAGGAGCAAACACAAGACGTGTCAGAGGCCCTCTGTCCTCGGCACCTGCGCTCTCCTCCAAAGCTCCCAGAGTCTAAAGGGGTCCCTGGAGGAGGATGTGGAGCAACGTGCGCTCTCCTGGTGCTCTGGTGCTCCCTGGTGCACGGAGTCCTGTCGTCACGGACCCTGCTTACTCACGAGGACGCTGGCTCTCCTTCCTGCACTGACACAGTCATGCTTCCCCGCCCCGGCTCCCTGTCCCTTCGCCACCGTCAGAGGAAGGAGGAGGGCGGCTGTCCCTAGGAGGCGCCAGACAGGTGACAGGGCAGAAGCAGTACAGAAACAGGAGCGTGCAACATACAACACGCCTGTGCATTCAGAGTGACGCAGCTGCCCAGACAGGGGGCTGCTGGGTGCCCCGCCCAGGTCAGGTGCCCGTCCTAACCTAGAGGTCTCTTCTGCCGCCAGGTGAACTGTCAGGTGGGGGGGGAACAGGTTATCACTGCCCCCCAAAGAGCGAGTCTCTTCTGCCGCCAGGTGAACTGTCGGGGGGGGGGGGACAGGTTATCACTGCCCCCCAAAGAGCGAGTCTCTTCTGCCGCCAGGTGAACTGTCAGGGGGGGGGGGACAGGTTATCACTGCCCCCCAAAGAGCGGCTCTCTTCTGCCACCAGGTGAACTGTCAGGTGGGGGGGAAGAGGTTGTTATCACTGCCCCCCAAAGAGTGAGTCTCTTCTGCCACCAGGTGAACTGTCAGGTGGGGGGGAAGAGGTTGTTATCACTGACCCCCAAAGAGCGAGTCTCTTCTGCCGCCAGGTGAACTGTCAGGTGGAGGGGGGACAGGTTATCACCGCCCCCCAAAGAGCAGCTCTGTGTACCCCCAGGACACGTGCCTGTGCCCAGTCACAGCAGGCAGGGCGGGGTGTGGTTAACCTGCACCCTTCCTCTCTAGTGTGTCTGTCTGTCCGTCCATCTGTGTGGTCGCCCCCACCCGGTTCCCCTCCTGTTGTCTTTCTTTTCTAGTTTCTCATTTCCCTTATCCACCTTCTCCCCATTCACCTGAACAGCCACATAGCGATATCCAACTATATTTCTTAATTATCGATTTTATGTATTGAATATAATCTTACATCCTCTGTTCTCCATTCGAAGTAAAGGGGAGAAAAAGGGAAGACATTTAACGCCTTCAAAGCCTTTGTGCCCAAACACACTGCTCTCAGACGTCAGGTGAGGCGAGGTGCCCCGGGGGCCTCGGCTGTCTTCTCCCTGAAGGTCAGAGGTCCCTCCTCCCACAGGGACAGCCCATGTCCGGTGAGAAGGCCCAGAACAGCCAAGGCTCCACGATGTAATGGGTTCAGGTCCGGCCGGGCTCCTGAGATCTCTGAATCACATTCCTACTTCACGTGGCCACGGCTCCCTCTATCCCGCCCTCAGGAAGGAGGTAGAGACGGCAGCAGCCCCAGCAGGCCACATGCACCCTAACAAATACGACGGCCCCAAAGTAGCTCAGGAGCGAATATAAAATATGCATCACTTCCGTACCATCGACTCAGTTTTGCGAGTGGGGGGACCATCTCTTTTACCTCTATCAGCACTCAAAAAAAAAAACATCAAGAAATACCATACAAAACCCAAATTCAAATAGTTACACAAGGGTTAAGAAGGGGGAAGAAAAAAAAAAACCTCTAGACGAGGTTTTACTCAAAGGAATGAAACTCCATCCTGTTTGTTCCCTGGCGCTCACCTCTGTCCTGGCTGGGTTTCAGAATAGGGCCACATCCCACCTGCGGGGAGGGTCCAGGTGATACAGAGAAAGTCCAAGAAAAGCCAATTAATACGGTCCCCACCCGCGAAGCCGCCTTAAAATGTCACAGGAAAGGCCTCAGTGAGAGATCACTGTGCTGTCCATCACTACATTCTTAAAGGAATTAGCAGGGGTGGAAGGAGGAGCTAGGGGTGGCGTTTCTGGTCTGCAAGCATTTGTGTCCAGAGAGAACTGGCCATAACAGCAAAGGGCTCATGCTTTTGGCCTTTCTTATTGTTGTTCTGCGAGAGAGTGAGAGAGTGAGGGGCGGACAGACAGGAAGGGAGAGAGTTTTAATTGTATTGTTATTTTTTAATGTTTATTTCATTGATTTTAGAGAGAGAAGGAGAGAGAGGGGGAGAGAAAGACAGGAACATTGGCCTGTTCCTGTAGGTGCCCTGGCCGGGAATTGAACTGGCAACCTCTGAGCTTCGGGACGATGCTAGAGTCTAACCGAACGAGCTACCTGGCCGGGGCTTTTAGGCCTGTTCTCATGTCTCCCGGGTGACGGCTGTCCTGACTCTCCAGGGAACACTCCTAGTACTTTCTCCTTCCTGTATCCATGATGGCCGTGCGCCCAGAGGCTGGGTGTTACCCATGGACGTATGTCTTTCCCGGGTTGAACTACACATTCCGAGGGCTAGGCCTCCTTTTCCTGGGTGCCCACACCCTAGTACAGCGTCTGGGTCACCCTAGACCGGCAGGTGTGCTACACCCACTGAGCTGGTGATGGTGGCAGTGAGGACCAGAGTAGGCAGAGAAGGCAAGACTAGGTGTGAGCCATCAGAAAGGAGCTCTCTGTGAGAGGGAAGGGTAGGGGGACACAGTCCAGAATGGGACCCACCGGAAGGGCGGGCACAAGGCCGGCACTGACCAGGGTGTATCCTAGAGACCGTGTGGGAACTAGCTTCACTTCAACAGACAGAGGGTTTCTGAGTAGCCATGAGGAGTCTGGAGAGGTCAGTAGGGTGGGAGAGGTTGTGGAAGACCTTAAATACACTGCTCACAAACTGAGGGGGTCGGAGAACATGCAGAAGCTCCAGCACTTTCAGCCTTTTCACCAATGAAATAAAAGTTGGTTTTGCATCTCATTTGCATAATTGAACATTTTTCTCTGACTGGTTTGCTTTTCTGATGTTTTTGTTTAATAAAAAAAAAAATCAAATGTTTTATTTTAATCACTTCATATTCATCTTGAAATATTACCCAAATTTTTGTGAGCAGTATAAAATAAAAGACCTGCTGTTTTTTGGAAATGCCATGGAACTGGGACTCTCGTAGATGTTGGCAGAGCAGGCGGAGTGGGCACTAGAGGCAGGACTTGCAGACCTGCAGGGTGAGGGGCGTGGAGAGCCAAGGGCAGGGGCATCAGACCACCAAGGTCAAAGTGGGGACAGTGGGAACAGAAAGGGGGAAGTCACCTGGTGAAGCATCAGGAAGGAAAACACCCACGGCGCTTTGTGGGGACTGCGGTGGGCAGTTCAACCGGAACGAACTGGGCACAGCTACGCCACACCTGCCAGGGGCCCTCAGAATGACAGGGCTGAGAGACTGCACCTGCCTGAGTTGGGGCACGGGTCTCTTGATGCCAGTGTAAGCAGAGTTGAGGCCTGCATTTAACACTGGGCACCTCTGCTCCGTGTTCGGTCGTTGGGAGCCCAGTCACTACGTTTCTTGGCGGGTTATGGACCACCCCAAAGTCAGGTCACTGCTGTGTGCAGACCACCTCCCAAGGGGGACCGCCGCCGAGTCCTGCAGGCTACCAGAGATGCTGCTGAGCTTCTCGTGTACAAGGATACAAGCCTTTAAAGATTTCTGAGCAGAACTCAGAGGTACTTACTTCATATATATATATATATATATATATATATATATATATATATATATATATATAATTTTATTTTTTTCCCTAAGTTAGCTATTTTTTTTTTGCCTGACCTGTGGTGGCACAGTGGATAAAGCGTCGACCTGGGAACACTGAGGTCACCAGTTCAAAACCCTGCACTGGCCTGGTCAAGGCACATATGGGAGTTGATGCTTCCAGCTCCTCCTCCCTTTCTCTCTTTCTCTCTCTCTCTCTCTCTCTCTCTCTCACTCTGTGTCTCCTCTCTAAAATTAATTAAAAAAAAAAAAAGATAGCTATTTTTTTTTAAGAGAGAGGAGGGGAGATAGTGAGAGAGACTTCTACACTTGCCCTGATCGGGATTCATCCAGCAACCCCTGTCTGGGGCAGATGCTCAGATGCTCAAATCAACAGAGCCATTCTCAGTGCCTGAGGCCAATGCTTGGATCAACCCAGCTATCCTCATTGCCCGGGGCTGACACTCAAACCAACTGAGCCACTGGCTGCAGGAGGAGAAGAGAGTGAAGGGGGAGAGGAGGGGAGAGAAGCAGATGGTCATTTCTCCTGTGTGCCCTGACTGGGAATTGAACCTGGGATTCAATTCCATATGCCAGGCTGACACTCTATCCACTGAGCTATAAGGTAGCTACTTTTCCTATACTTGGAGAAGACAGAGGTTCACCATAGCTGTTGATCCAGGAAAGAATGAGAGAACCGACTGCCCTGGCAGAGCAGAAAATAACACCAGCGTTGATGAGAGGTAGAATTATCTGAAGCAATGAGACGTGACAACTGTCTGGGCGTCACACAGACACCTCTGATTGGTTCTCTTTTTCTCCTCCCGCCCCTTCCCCGTGACTTTCTGGGTCCTGGCCAGTACAACTGCACCCTAAGTGCACCTGCAATGAGTAAATTACCAGTTGCTATCAAGAACGGTTCCCCAGTTTCCATGTCCAGGGGCACACACTCTCTCTGCCTGGTCTCAGTTCTGTCTAGCCTAGTAAGAGCTCTCTTCAGGGACAAGAGCTCCCTGCTAAGGTTCCCCGTCGGAATACAACAGAAGGAGAGACTTTATGTCGTGAGTCTGAGCTCCTGTCCTCTGTGCCGCTCAGATTAAACCATCCCTGCATCATTTTTAGCCCAAAAATCAGACGTGAATCCGGAGAAATCAAGCCAAGACAGCCTTCCCACGTGTGGCCGGGGCTGACACGTATGTGAGAAGACCACCCGTACTAACTCTGTCTGGGGCCCTTTGTTAGGATGGCGGACCTGAGGTCTCAGGGCAGGAAGTGCTCCCTGGCTGCCTGTCTCGTATGTCCCTTTTTCCCTTTCATTCGACCCTACGTCCTGCCAAGCCCACAGTTTGGCTGAGACCGTGGAAACACACGATGAAAACGACCCACGGCGCTGTTCTGACGGTCAGAGGTGTGCAGGCCCAGGACCTGGCCAGAGAGACAGATTGCACAACTTGAACTCTTAACTGATCTGAGTTGTAGCAAACGGGTCCCTCCCAGCAGAAGCCCGGCCCCGGCTGTCCCGATGTGGAATCCCCAAGATTCTGCAGGGAGAACCGGCAGGGGCCAAACGTACGTATTGGATGTAACTCTTTCTTGGAAGGATTGATGTTGTAACTTTAGCTTCAGCTATATCATGAGTCAAAACAGGCCATTTAGTAAAAAAAAAAAGAAAAGAAACAAAATGAAAAACATCATGGATTCATCATTGTTCATCCAAAAGGCAAAACACCCCTGAAGCCTATTTGAGTGAGACTCCCATTAAATCTGAGAAAGGGAGGTGGCCTCATTGGCGGACCGTCAGCACCAACCTCTGCGGGCCCCAGGCTACCAGGGGGCTGTTGCCTTATCCCTTGCCAGTTCCTGGAAATGGAGCCAGTGGGACATTTGCTACAATGATCTGAGTGCCCTCATGAGCCCTGTCCCAAACCAGAGGGCGGTGTCTGACTAATGTCCTGCCCCTCGGGCAGACGGAGGGTGGGGCGGAGGGACAGGAAGACACTCATCTCACAGTCATTTCTGGTGGGCGGCTGGAATCAGGCTTGCCGGACAGATGTCATGAGTTAGCCAAGCCGACGGTACTGCCGAAGAAATCCGTTCCTCGCGTGGATGGAGCATCCCATCCGGAGGGCACATTCTTCCTGTTGCCAGTCGGTGTTCTCCAGCCTCATAAGATTTTGCTAATTCATTTCTACTCATTTAGATTCCATTTGGACAGCACACGGGTGAGCGCTGACGTCAGCCGTAGGCTGAGAATCAAAGCACTGGGTCCACAGGGAGGCAGAAATGAAGAGGAGGAGTCTGGCTATCTTCTGGACGTTCCAGGCACTCGCTACGCTTGCTCTGTTCCCAGCCAGGAGAAGCGGGCCAGCGGCAGTGAGTCCGTGTGGTGACGCTGACGTTGCACCGTGGGGCTGAAGCCATCGACAACAGGCTTTCTGCTGGTGAACACATGTTCTTCTGACATCAGGGAGGTGAAGGCATCAGGACCCGGCCGAGGAGGGTTTTTCTTCTCCCTCAAAACCTGCCCTGAAACACTACGGGGGCCTCTCTCTCTGCCTGCCCCAGCGGGACGGTCATCTGTCCGTCCGATTTCAACGCTCGAGGCCTCCCTGCCAGATCCCACTCATCAGGAGAATGGGGACTTGGATGGGTTTCCTGTGATGGACCACCGTGCCGAGACAGGGCAGCGTCCTCCCCGCATGCCCGGCCTCGTGGGCTGGGGGTTAGTGTCATCCACTTAGTTATCTCATTTCAGCCCTCTCCTTAATAAGTGACTCTGGAGAACAAAGTCTGAGGGTAAAAAAATGTCATTTCAGTGTATTAAAGAAAATTAGACAGGATAATGAATGTAAGGAAGGCATAGTCCAAAATCTATAAGCAGTTCGCTCTGCCCGGAGGAGAGGAGATGTATGTCCATGTGGGAAGAATCACTGGGTGCCGGCTGGGGTGGGGGGTGTTGGGGGAGGCTTGGTATTCACTGCGTTGCAACTGGAAGGGGTTCGTTCCCCAGGGAGACTCTGCCACACTTCCCCTGCCCTCCTGGAAGCTGCGTGTTCAAGACCGGCACATCCGTCCTCCCCTCCACCCCCTCCCCGCCCCCACTCTGAGTAGCCTAACGTTCAGGCATTCCCTCGGCATATGGAAGAAAACGCTGACCCAATTAATCTTGAGTTCCAGCCAGCATCTTCGACTCCAAGGTGTCTCCACGGCAGGAGAGCTACGGGAAGACCAGCAGCATCTCAGTCCTCTGCGCAGGCTCATCGGACTGCTCGCCCTGCTCATCTGCTACATCCACTGACGGCTGGGACCCAGGGAGGCGTCGGCATGACGGCCTCACTCTCTGGCCCTGGCCGTCTATCAACTCCATCCTGCTACGAGGGTCACGCTGGAACCCTATCGATCAGCACTCACTCGTTAAGCACGTAGAGCCGACCCGTCTAGTTCTCCTGGCAGCTGGTGACATCCCACAGTTTCCTTCTGACCGCCAGTGCAGACGAGGGTCAATCCATTTTGCTTCTAATTAAACAGATGGCACATCCCATCATCCCAACGGTGCGTTTGCTCGTAAGTGGTTATTTCTTCCACGAGACGCTCTCGGGCTCACCCAGCTGCCCAGACACGTCTGTAAACACACACCTGTGCGTAGCGGTCCGTACCCATGCCCACGAGCATGCTTGTGCGCACATGTTCACGCACTATCAAGACTTAGAAATACATTTCTTGATTCGATGTCTGTTCATTGTTTCCGGAGACAACCTGGGAGGCTGCTCTCTCTCGCTTAACATGGTCTGTTCCTGAAAGGTGCTTCAGTGACAGTGAATGGTCTTTACAATGAACATCCCCGTGGCCGCACGACGTGGAGGCAGACCCCGGTTTCCTGTCCATTTCCCTGTCGCTGGGCATTCGTTTGCCTCTCTGGTTCACCCCTTCGGAGCGGGAGTGAACAGATTTCACTGCATAAGCCATTGATTTAAAGCAGCACGCAGAGAGGGTGCTCCATCACTAATCCAAAAGTACGGGGTTTATATATTTACAACTCACATCTGATTAGGAAATTTAATTTGAGGGAAATGAAGACATTTATATTCCAAACAGCTCCTGCCATCCAGGCTCCCCGAGCCAGACAGGCTCAACCATGGCGAGCTGTTTTCACCTCGGAACAGCACAGTCCAGTGAATTCCATAAAACACAGTCTTCTAGCGGAAAGTGAGCTTCGTGAAACCCTGCCATTGTAGAGCCTGGAGATGAACTCCAAGAACCAGAGAGCCCAAGCCCACCCACGTTTCTCTACGGCGGCCCGGCCAGGGCACGCCATCGCTGAAGGCGCTGTGTGGTTTCACGCCGCGCGCAACACCAGAGGCAGCCTTCAGTGAGGCCACGTTCCGGGGCCGTGTGTGCTGCCGGGACCCACCTGGAGGGACTCAGCCTACCTGCCAGCCAGATACGGCATGGCCGAGGGCTGGCGTAGGCCACAACTGTCTGCTGCCTTTTAAAGATTATCATGGGCCCCTTCTGGTGACAGACTTCCCTGGGCAGGGATGGTGGTGTCAGGCACGGGGTTTAAAGGAAGATGGAAGGAAGTTAAGAAAAAACGTCTGGAATCACAGTGTCTCCACCGGGGCCCTGAGGAGGACAACAGGACCTCCCGACAAGGCGGTCACAGGCGTCCAGGAGACGATGGAAGGGAAACGCACAGGATCACGCCGGCACCCGCCTGGGCAGAGCACATGAACCGAAGGGTAGCATCACCTGGAACGTGTCCGCTCGTTGGCTGGGTGGATGCTTGGATGCAGGGAAGGCACAGGAAGGCGGGGGCCAGAAGGCTCTCCTGGGTCCGTGGACTCCCGTCTACAGAATGCCCGGTGTTCCTGCACGACGGGGTCATTTTCCTCATGCGAATAATGCGTCCAGCCTTACGATGAAGGCAGTTCTGAATGTCCAGGAAAATTCTAAGCAAACGCTTTAGGACCGTGATGGCGAACTTATGACACACGTGTCAGCACTGACACGTGTAGCCATTTTCGATGACACGCTGCATACCAGAGAAGTCTGGGGCCGCATGCCGAGAAGGACGTCTCATCCCCGGCTCCCGCATGGCCAGGTGCAGTAGCCGAGGATAAAACATCTGCTGTAGTGTAGACACTCTGTGCCGGAGGTCTGGAGGCCAGAACAACAGAACTCCGGCACAGAGTGTCTAGTTCTGGGACTTCCGGTTAGGCCGTTTTTCTCCAAGTGACACACCACCTGGGTTATGCTCGGTTTTTTGGCGAATTTTGACACACCAAACTCAAAAGATTGCCCATCACTGCTTTAGGCAAATGTCATCCGGCCATCCAATGGGAACTACACCCTCCTGGGTGTCCTCCCTCCCCGGGCAGCTCGGACAATGTGGTCACTATGACTGAAGACAAGATTTTACAACTACCAGGTAAACTGATAAACATTCCTGTTGAATACCATCATCTCTACGAACAAGGAAATAAATGATTTTTTTTTTCTAGAATTAGCAACTCCCGGTAAAACAGAGACGACCTTAAGGGGGTGGGGGAGATTTATTATTATTATTTCGCCACTGGCAATTAATTTTTTTTTCTCCTGATTTGTTTTATTAGTTTGACGGTTGGGTCCAAGACTCAGAATATCTTTCAAACCAGCGGACTGATGGAAGAAAATTATTTCGGCGCCGTTTGCTGGCAAGGCGTGATGATGAATAGCTTGGTAGGACAAACGTATTCAGACACACATTTTTCAGTCGTGGCAGGGAAAAGGCTGAAAAATTACTAGCAAATTGCTTTTTATAAAAACGGTCCCCCTTTCCAATTTCCCCTCGCCTGATGGTCCTCCGCAGGAAGACGGCACAGTACGTCGTGACGCCCCCGGACAACGGAGGTGGTTAAAGGATGAATGGGAGATAAGACTTGGGAAGGTTAAGATTTAATTTTCTTGTTACGGACCCGCCGTCTCTTGGTACGGACACTCCCCACGCCGTATCTCCTGTGTGCCTCGCTTCTCTGAAAGATCCACATCATCTCCCCTGAGCAGGGGCGCCATGTCCCACCCACCCCCCAGAATCTAGCCCTCCTCCCGACATGGAGCAGGGGCTAGCGGTGATGGCGCCAGTCTGTGCCTTGGCTTGTCACCGCTCGGTGTTTCGAGTTGCAAATGGCAAAGGTCTCAAAGGTCCTCAGTCCCGGTGACACATCAGAGACCCGAGAAGCCTCGTCCTCTGTCTTCTGCAAACTGCCCCCGACCCCGTGTGGCTGTTTCGGATTGATCGTCTTGTCGGGTGACCCACGGATGTGTCAGAGAGGTGGGCACGTGTCTGCTGCTGGCTCAGCGCGGTCCTGGAGCTTCTTGACCCACCGTCCCTCTGGGGGGTGGGGACTGCCCTGTGTCCCTTGGTCTTTTACTTTGCCTTCTTCCAAGCCTTACCTTTCAGGTCACACTCTGGCCACACGAGGGTGAAAGGTCTAAGGCACAGGTTCTCCACAAGGGTTGGCTATGCCCCTGGGGTCATTTGGCTGCATCTGGAGACAATGCTAGCTGTCACACTGAGATGGGGGGGGGTGACTTGTGTCTAATAAGTAGTAGCCAGGATCCCGCAACCCATTCCACACTGCCTAGGAGAGCCCCTACAACAAAGAGTGTGGCCCAGCCTAAAATGCCAAGATTGCCGGGCTGAGACATCCCGGTTACCAGAATCTGCATAGATGATGCTAATAGCCTCTAACACGGTGGCCAGTTCACCGTGCATGGCACATCTGGTGACAGATTTGGCTTTCCTCTGAGCCTCTCCTTCGGTAGCACTGGTGAAGTCCATGCTGGCCCGGATACAGTGGTCAATGTGATGGAGTCTCCAGACTGGGGGCGGGGGGACCATTCTCCATCACACTCTCGGACGTGGGCCTGGGCTTCTCCCTCTTTCCCCCTTGGCTGACCACCACACCCGCCGGCCTGCAATCCCATCTCAGAAGGGCGTGCGCTGCCTCTCTGTACGCCCTGGACTCAGGGCTCAGGTAGAGCCAGATCCTGCTCCCGAGGTGTATGTCTTACTTGCTGTGTGACACCGAACCAGCGAATAACCTCTCTGAACCTGCTTCCTCCTTGGTATGGCTCACGAGACACTGCAGGTAGGAGGTATGGTCTCTATGGATCCGAGCACCTCGCATGGAACCTGGCATTCCATTCACCCACCCCAAGTGGCAGCCACAAGTGTCCCTGTTTCTGTGGCATTTTCCAAGAAGTACTCTGAGACATCTGTTCTGTTCTGGGTTCTTGGCCTCCCCCTGTCCAAGGGGCAGCCCAAATGGTCTGCCATCACCCGGGCTACGCTCTGTGTCCAGAACCTGTTCTTGTTCATTCTGGCCGGCTCATGTCAGCGGCCTTGCCCCTGCGGGCAGTGTGCTCTGATGCCTGGGCCCTACCCACCCTGGATCCCTCCCCCATTTTCTTCTGGAGCATGTTGGGGGGCCGGGGGGGGATGCTCACTCAACAGACAGCATACTTGACTCTATTTCTCGTCCTGAGTTCAGCCCTCAAGAAAGTTCTTCTGTGGGCAACAAATAGCTGTGAATCTGCCGAACAGGGGGAAGGCACCCCCTCACTGGCGTTCCCAAGAGGAGGCCTGGGCCACCTGCCTCTTCTCAGTTGCGTTTAATAACTCAGCCCGAGATGAATTTGCATGACGAGCAAGCCCGATGCCTCGTGATTTTATTTTCTTTCGGGATTTAAATACCGAAACAACCGCTGTTGTTTTCATCCTCAGAGGTTGAGATCAAAACAAAAAACTCGATTCCAGAATGAGTAATTTCTTTAAAAAAAAAAAACAAACAACAAGAACAACAGTATTTTCCAATACCAGCCTCGGCGCCATCAAGGAGGCGCTAACCGTGCCTTTGCAGAGGACGTAGGGGACCCCGTGTCCCCTTTACGATTGGTGTTAACTCAAGGGATGCCGGCCACACCTCAAAGATGTGCCCTTTCAGGGTTCCCGCTCACGCCGGGTGGCCCACTGTCCCACGGCGTCCCGCGTGGCCAATGTAAATAGATGTAATGTCACTCCTCAACGTAGGGCTGCCCACGTGGATGTGATCAGGAGCGAGACTCTGTGGTAAGTCCCTGCTGAGCAAACAGGCAGTTTCCCTCACATTCCAGTAATAGATGCATCGCGTCAACCCTCAGAAAACAGGAGAAACCCAACCCAAACACCCGGCATTTGGAAAGCCATCTGCCCGTCGGGGTGGGGGCGTGCCCGTCCTGCGGAACGGTACCCTGCAGTGCGGAAGAGGCAGCGTCCCTGGGTTGGCCTGACGGGGAAAGTAGACGGGTTGGTTGGGGGGGGGGGTCACGCATGACAATCGAAGGGGAGGCGAGCACGTCCCACGTGGGGAAGGAAGCGGGCTTCCATGTTCTGAGACGCGTCCCTAGCTGCGCCTGCCGGCAGCACTCGGCGGGTCCACTTTGCCTCTGCTGTGACGGGGCAACCTCACCGGTTTTAATAATAATTAGGAAGCGGGCAGGCGTCCCCTGAGCTAACTGCCGTGAGGGGCGTCTGCGTGTGTTTCTGCCGCCCTGACGCCTCTGTGTTGCTGTCTCCGAATGCAGGAACCATGGTGAGCAAGGAGGCCGGCCAATGCGCACTCCCGACGTCCGAGAGCGACGCGGAGCCCGCCTGCCTGGCCCTGGAGATGAAGTACGCCCTGGACCCCGACCGGCAGATTAAGAAACGGAACAAGGCCCTGCAGGTGCGGTTCAAGGACATCTGCGAGGCGCAGCTGCCCGCGGGGCAGGCGGCCGAGAGGCGGGAGGCCAGGCCCGTGTCCTACCACCGAGCCGCCTACCGCAAATACATGACGGTGCCGGCGCGCAGGTCCATCCCCAACGTCACCAAGAGCACAGGCGTGCAGACGTCACCGGACCTTAAGAAGTGTTACCAGACCTTCCCTCTGGACCGAAAAAAGGGGACTCTGAAAAGCATCCGGGCCGCAGACGCCTTCAAAACCCAGAACAACGGGTTCGTCGTGGACGCGGAGGGGAAGCGTGAGCAGGGGCCCCGGGAGGAGGCCCGGCTGTGGGCTGCGGGCCGGGTGCAGAAGACCAGGGCCTTGGTGTTCCATTCCCACGAACACATGAACGCGCTGGGCCAGGCCGCCGGGGTCAACTGCGCCGGGAGGTGCAGGGACCCCGACGTGCACAGCTGCCCAGACGCGCCTCTCCAGAACTCCACCCGGCCTCCCTCCCGGGAGCCCGAGGACGACCAGCGCCACAGGACAGCAAAACGGGACAGGACCACACCGGACACGGAGGGGCCCGCTCCCTCGGCCCACGGCAGGGTGTTTAAAACCGAGGTGGCCGCCGTTTACGCACCTGCTGCCGCCGGTGCCAAGGCTCCCAAGCCTGCCTTGTCGAACTCTGCCGCCGCGAGCCAGTGGTCCCTCTGCCCCCCGGCCGACGAGGAGCGGAGCAGGGCCGCCCATCTCAATGGGCTCCAGGCGCCCCCGACACAGTGCCTGTCCCCCGAATGGAGTGACCAGCCCCTCCTG
Source organism: Rhynchonycteris naso (assembly GCA_037038555.1). Taxonomy (NCBI): domain Eukaryota; kingdom Metazoa; phylum Chordata; class Mammalia; order Chiroptera; family Emballonuridae; genus Rhynchonycteris; species Rhynchonycteris naso. Next base: position 258,458,784 of record CM072999.1, on the reverse strand, counting down.
CAGACTCCGGCCGCGGCGGGGCAGGAGCACCAGCCTTGTCCGACGGCGGTCGCTCTGGGAGAAGAATGCCAACAAATCGTGCCTCGTACAGAAGTGCTGGACCTCAAAGCACAGCTCCAGGTGATGGAGAACTTGATCAGTTCGAGCCAAGAAACCATCAAAGTGCTCTTGGGGGTCATTCAGGAGCTGGAGAAAGGGGAAGCCCACCGGGAAGGGTATGTATGCTCACTCGTTTCTTATGATGCTTTTCAGACTCATCCCCCTGGGGTCCATCTGAGTAGCCTCCCGCACCCCCAGCCCAAATGCATCGTGAGACTAAAGCGACCCTTTCCTGTGGACAGGCTACGGTCTGAGCACAGAGGATGCCCCAAGGGGTCACAGGATGCCTTCTGGCACTAGGCTTCACTGCATGAGTCCTTCTGCAGATGGCTTGTTCGTGAGCTCTCGTATGCCTGACCTGCAATTCAAAACCGTCTTTGGGTTTCTGAATGAGTTGATGGCAATTTTATTTCTATGCCCACGAGGACTGAGGGGTTAGGATATCCGTGAAGTAGAAGGGCGTACGTGGGTCCAAAATCGCTCATCTACACGAGAAGCGACCTGCCTCTTAGGAGTCAAATCAGGGGAGGGAAGAGACAGAACTCAGGTGGCCTTCTGGAAAGTAAACACTGACTCGCTCGTTTAAGGAACCGGAGCAGCCCTGACACGCAGGATGGCAGACAGGGACCCACGGGAGTAGCGCCCATGGTTAGACGGGCCCTCCCTGTATGTGATCAGGAGAGAGACAGCCCTCTCCCGCCACCTCCGTGCATCCGGTCGGGCTGTTGAGGGAACCAGACCGAGTTCACAGCCAGTCAGTCTAGCATTGATGACAGACGGCTGAACCGGGTTGCCCAGGTTTTGAACTTGAAAATAGTGCAGCAGCAAAGTTGAAAACCAATGAGCTAACGGCTAGGAGGCTGGTCTTGAGCCCCTTTGCCAAGCAGGGCTTGTGTGGGCCAGGCCGTGGGCAACGCCGAGACAGGAGCAGGCACCACTTGGGGCTCCGTGCTTCTCAGACGGCGCCTGAGGCTCACCTACGGCTTCACCAACCTGGCCAGGCCAGCCAGCTCCTGCCTGTTTCGTGGGGAAACTGCAGAGATCCCCTCCAGCCCGTGTTCTGGACAGGGGGGTCTGAGGCGGTACCCTGTCACCTCCCGTGATGGGCCCCGAGACCAGGGGCAGTGAGGTGGCGGGCAGCATACCAGCAAGCAGGAAATGCTCTGTGAGGGCTGCTGGTCACCCCAGGCCCGCTGTCCTTCAGAGGACAGCCGTGGCCGAGCTGCAGTATCTGCCTCTGGCTGACAGCGGGGAGGAATCAGGCTCTGTGCTCCAGGGCGGCAGGCCCGGCTTACGGCCTGGCCCCTGGCGAGGAGCTAGGCACAGGCTCTGCGCTTGGCTTCTGGACTCTCCAGCTCCGTGCAGACGGCCCGTCCACACTAGGGATAATTCCCCGCAGCCCCGCCTCCTGCTGACACGGGGGGGTTTGAGGTTGTGGGTCGTAAGCAGACTGAGATTAGAGCCAGTCGCCATTCCAACGGGAGGCTAAGGGTGGCCTGACACTACAGCTCGTCTCCAAGAGGCAGCGTCCAGTCCTGGGCTCACTCTTCTGTTTCCATCCCGTTTCAATCATTGAGTCTTGAGTGTGGACATATCCCAGAGCTCACACTAAGGGCGGCCAGGGGAGGGGTCCTCGGGGACTTGTGGGTCAGTAGCCCCCATTCCCATGGACCCCCATCACTGACCCAGATGCTGCCGCAGGGACTTCAACCCGACGGTGAGATAGGAAGATGCCAGCATGACCGGGGGGAATAAAATCCACCTAACGGTACAAAGCCAAGTGCATATACCAGCGCGCCTGCTCACAGGCGTGTGTGCAAAGACAGGGTGGGCACCCACGGATACCCCACAAAAGGGGAGCTGTGTTGTGCAGATAGCTCCTTCCCGTACTAAGAGAACCAGCAGGGAGAGCTGTTCTCTGTCGGATCCCCTGAGTCCTCGGAGATGCTATCAGTTTACAGAGTGGTTCCGAGATCAGTAAGACGTGTTGAGGTGGGAGTTCTGGTTCTGGCACTGAGGACTCGGGCAAGGCAAGCACCTATGAGCCTCACTGATCTGCCTGGAAGTCGGAGGTGACCGCCTACCCTGCAGCTGGAGGGGAGGATGATGTGGTGTTGGTGGTGGTGGTGGGGGGGGGCTTCACGTGTTCAGTCCAGGGCCTGGCGCAGCTAAGTGGACAGACGTCTGCCTGGGGTGTGAGTGTGGGGCTTGCTGGCCGGGGTGCACAGCAGGGTGGCCCTGAGTCTCAGTCCAGCGTGATGAATACACCTCCCATACTGTCCACCCAAAGGCTTCCCATCCATGGCTACCCCGGAAGCTATGAGCTGTTTTGCCTAAGATGGTGGCCACTGGCCACACAGGGCTGTTGAAATTGAAACCCTACAATGAATCTCAAGGGAAAATCCACTTCTTCCATTACACTGGTCGCATTCCGGGTGCGTAAAGGCCACTGGTTACAGAACTTCTCCGTCACGAGAAGATAAAACCAGGTAGAAGCCCCGGCTGCCGAGCCTCTTAGGACTGGGCACCGCAGGTCATGGCGAAGGAGAACTTCCCTTTCAAAGCGACCCCCGCCCAGGTCAGGTCCCGTCAGTACCTGACAGGCTCACAGTAGAAAGGCAGGTGCGTATCCGGGTGAACTCCCACATCTGCTCCCGGTCTGGAGTTTATCCTACGAGCGGAGCGTGCTCAGAGGCCGGGTGAGATCAGTTTCTCTCCCCACCTCCCCCGCCCACATGGCACGGAGCAGGCCTGCTCTGCGCAGAGCTCTGCCCACACGAAGCACCGTCCCCGGGGGGCAGGCGTCGGGGGTGCGTGGCAGAACCTGTGACTTGGAGTCAAATGACACATCCTGCCCCTAAATCTCCATCACGCAGAGGCTTGAGCCAGGCCTGGTGGGCCGTGGTCTTGTGCCCGACATCAGACAGGGCGAGGGGAGGCAGCGCCCTCTGAACTTGGCGAGCGGCCGTGGGCCCATTTACGTGTCTGGAAGCATAGTGAGTCCTCTCCTGCGTCGGCTGGTGCAGCCCCACCACTCGGCCGGCGCGGCATCTGTGGCAGTAGCAGGTGCGCAGCCCGCACGGAGGGAAGGACGGACACGACCCAACAGGATCACGTCGGGAGGGCGCATCCCGTAAGCAGTGCCTTCTCGTCCCTTGTAAAATGTCCGGGCGATTCAGTGACATCTCTCAAAGACTGACATCGCTCGCGTGACGCAGCGCAGCGTGGGCAGCAGGCGTGGGTGCCAAGACTGACCCTTGGGTCACGGCACTCAGCGATAGCCTTGTCTCGTCCCAAGGAGCTCAGGGTCACCCAGGCTACCAAAGAAGCCACTAATGTAGTCATTGAAGGCTGCGAACAAGGCACACAGGACACTGGGGTTAAAAACCCAGCCTACCCTTATAACCGCTGTTATTTCCCTGGAGCAGCGATGGGCTGCTGGGCAGGGGACCCTGAGGCCCAGGGGCCACAGGCCTGTGTGTCCACAGTGACACCAGCGACTGTGCTGTGGCACCTTGGTGGGGAGATAGCCTTTGGCATCTCAGACTCTGCATCCCAGGCGGTCAGAGTGCTGACGGGTTCCTCGGCTGGTGACAGCCTAATGGACTCTCTGTTCTGAGTAGACCTGACGCCATGGTGGGCAGCCTCCTTCCAGCACCCAGGCACGAGGGTGGGACCCGCCGCTCCCGCTGCCCAGAGGCAAGGAGATGCCTTCACAGGTCAGGTGGTTCTCAGCTTCTGCCAGGGGCCACCTGCAGGTGTACGTGTGGGGGAGGAAGGAGCGGCAGCAGAAGCCAGGCCACACAAGGGCCCTAACGCTGACAAATAGGCAGAGATGAAATCGGGAAACTCGGCAGGCGGTGGGGTGCTTTTCAGCAGCTCCAGGTCAGGACATACGTGAGACTGTCACTTAAAAGAGGAAGGACCCTCACTAATCAATCCAAGGAGGCCAGCAGCTTGCAGGAAGTTCTGTAAATCTGGTGGCCCCCCAACCCCCAACCTTAGCTGAATTCCTTCCGCCCTCACAAGGTCCTGCTCCACCTCCCTGAGAAAGAGTATTTCTCTGGCGTGGTGCCCTGGCCCCCCGAAGTCCAGGACACATGGCAGTAGAATGAAAAGGCATGCGGACCCCGAGAGCCGGGCCCTGGAGGGTGGCACTCAAGTTGGCTGTGAAGACAGGGAGAAGAAGAGGACAGACAGCCACACCTGTCTGTGCACGAGCCAGTGTGGAGTCCTGCACTTTCTAAGCCCTGGGACGGGGGGACAGCAACAGGAGGGTGAGGGGTCCACGAGGACGCATGTATCTTGCAGGGAGGAACTGGGCTCGTAGGGTTGATGCTTATTGGAAGACCTCGGGGTCAGTTTTCGACATAGAAGGTGCCAGCACCTTCTGTCTGCAAAGGGGCAGAGAGTAAATATTTTCGGCCGAGAGGGCCACGCGTCTGGTCACATGACGGGGCCCTGCCGCTGGGTTTGACGGGAGGACGATTGCACACTGATGAGTCCCGACGGCTGTGCTCCCAGGAAGCGGGTGCTGATGAAAGCACAGGAGAGAGCCGGATTGGGGCCACGGGCCAGAGTCTGCCGACTCCGGTGCCCTGGTCTTCTGAAGAGAGTGACCCCACTTCCACAGCTGAAAACCGAGTCCAAAGAGGGGTGCAGGACAAGCCCCAGGTGTGTGACTACCAGGCAGACAGGTGAATCATGCTCTCACACTTTCTGGGAGCTTCTTATTGAGAGTCTCCCAAGCGCCGGCTGTGGTGCCAGGCCAGGAGGGTACGAGGCAAATGAAGTCAGGCCCAGCTTGGGACAGGTCACAGGTCGGCATTCCCGCCTACGCTTCATTGTCCCTCGGCCCGGATGGAACTCTGCGATCCTGCTTGGGAAGTGTATGTGTGTAGGGGTGTGTGTGCGTGCGCTACACACATAGCTGTGACTTAGATGTATCATACACACGTGACAGCATCTCTATACAACATGGAAACAGCCTAGACCCCTGCACCAGTAGGAAGGGGTCATCTCAGCACATACTTGTGTACTATGACTTGCTTTCACCGCGAGACCACCGACCCGGGCTCGGTGGACGAGATCACCCACCTACTGGCTTTCCCTTACGTGCCCACTCACACTGACGCATGCGTCCAACTCAGACACTCTTCGGAAGGACCCGTCAGGGCGTGACAGTGCTCTCCGCATCGTCCCTAAATGTCCACGCCCACACAGAGTAAATGCTGCACCACAGTCACGGGGAGCCTAGGGGACAGTTTGTTAAAGACGTAGAGGTGAAACACGCAACATGCATCCCCGCGGCAGCCACGTTGTAAGGACGGCACAGCCCAGGTCTGGGTGTGAGTCTGACTGGCCGCTAGCTCCCCGGGCTCCCGCTCCAAGAGCCAAGGGGACAGCTCACTTCGGCTGGGCACCCTGTCCAGAGATGAGTGGGTCCCTCTTGCCAAAGCCTACCCAGTTCATTGAGATTGAAGCCTTCCGCCTGGTTAGCTGGGAGGGCCAGATTTCAGAGAGGGGAGGTGAGTGGCGTTCGTCCCCAGCTGGCCGCTGCAGTTCTGCCCTGGACCCGCGTGGACCTCTCTGGAAGGCTGCCTTCCCCGGCCTCTGGCACAGTGCACCACAGAAAGGCAGGCCACTGTGAGCAGCGAGGAGAAAACAGGGCAGAGGGGGGACGGGATGCAAAAGGGTCCTGATCCTGCCAAGAGCACCCCACCCCTGCCTACTCCCTGCTCGGACGAGAGGGAGACCTCAGCAGTGCACTGCCTAACGCTCTTGACAAAGAGGTTTCTATGCCTCCCTGCACACCGGCTGTACCCACGACGTTTGAAAACCTTCCAGCCGGCCGACTGCGGTCTGCCTCCTGGGCACTCGGTGTTTCCAGGTTGCCGGAACGAGACCTGGGGGGCGGAGGGGCACAGAGTAGAAGGAGCCAGGAGGGGCTCAGCTCAGAGTCCGCAGCTCCGTCCTGCCCCTCCCTGCTCTGGCTGGGCTCAGGCAGGGTTCTGAACCTCTCAGAACCTCAGCCTCTTGCATGGAAAGAGAGCTTAGCATACCTGCCGCCCCAGCGTCTCGGGAGATTAATACAGTACAGGAGACAGGGGCTCTCAGCCCAGGACCGGGCGTGCACAGAATGACAGTCGCTGCCTTCCAAGTTACTCTGCTACCAGGAGGCAGCCTGCCAAGTGCCCATTCGCAGCAGGGAGGTTAAGGAAGCCGAAAGCCTTCAGGGATGCCTGCTTGCTGCAGTATGAACACAGGCCGGTTTCCTTCCCAGGGCGAGCTCGGGGGGGAGGATGCCAGGATGGAGACATCACCTTTGCACTCGCTTTCCGAGACATAAATGCACACCTCTCTGCGGGGTCACAGACAGGGCTGTTGACGTGGAGCCGGGACCCACGGGGTTAGACTTACTGCATCCCCGCCAGGGTCTCTGAGCCGCGTGTGCCCACGTTAGAGAGAACGGTCCGCATGAGAAGAGGGACCTCAAAGCTTCTGTCTGCGCTAAAGACAAATTTCCAGAGGTGTCTAAGGATGTTGTCATTTCAGCCACTGCCTTAACACTCACAAAAGCTTACAGAAAGAGAGGGAGGGAACATCCTTGCTACAGATGTCCATCAGTAAATGTGTCCCACAAGCCCCCTGTTACATTCTTTTTCTCCCCTTTACTGTTCACCCCTCCTCCCTCCCACTACCGTCCGATCTGGGGCTGGCCTCTGCCCTCTCACTTTTCTTTTCCGGCTGCTACTAACGGCTTTTATGCATCTGTGGTGGTTGGGGGGGGGGGGGTAAGCACAACAAATTCCATTTCTAATGCCCAAGTACGAGTGGTCATGTTTGATGATGTCGCCATGGAAAGACACATGCTGTTCTTTCTCTAGCGTTTTCTTCGTTTAACGCACAGGGGCCGGGGGGAGTCTTCTCTGTGGCTTGTATTTCTATCACGTTATGTAAATACTATTTTTTCACGTTCTTGAAGAAAAAAAAAATAATAGCTTTTCCATTTTTAATGTGAAAAATGAAGGAAATGTATTTCTAAGAATACAACACACATCCCAAATACTTGCTCTGGGCTTCACGTAGGTATCACACATCGTTGGGAATGTAATTTAAATAATCTTCCTGTGCAAAGTGTCAAAATAGCATTTCAAATACCTTCCCAGCCTTTTTAAGTTGGACGGTAAATAAAGCCTCAGCACTGAGCCACGAGGCAACTCAGACACCCATTTGCAGATAAAACGAGCAATTCAAGGTATGATGTTTATGGGACTTACGGATTTGTATCCCAGAATTCATATATCTTTTTTTTTCTTTTTAAGGGATGAAATGCAAGTCCTAGAGTTCAAGTACTTTTTTTTAAAAATCCCAGGCCATTTCTGCCAAGCTACGCACAAACGGTTTGTGTTACAGTTTCCCCACTGGATCTGAGGGACAATCCCATGTGAAATGAGGCTGGACAGGGCTCCTACAAACCTCCTCTCTTCTGAGCAAGCCCAATATGCCCGCCTGCCAGCCTGCGCTGTCTGGGGCAACTAACCCTCACAAGAACACTGCAATGCAGGAATCACCTCCCCCAGGGCACTAAGGGACATGCTAAGGAACTCCCCGACCGAGGTCAGACGGCTGGTGAGCGGCGGTGAGGACAGAATTCACATCTAGAACCTGTCCGGCCCGCGCACCCATTCTCTCTCTCCCTTCTCTGGAAAGGGGACACCTCTGAGGTGTCTGAACAGGATGGAAGAGCAGGCACGGGGCTGTTACTGCAATCCCGGGCTCCTCCTCCTGCGGGGAGGGGCGAAAGGGGCCCCTCCGGGCTCCCAGACCAGGTGAGGTCCATGCAATGGCAGGTTTAGGGAAAAGCAAGCCTCCCTCCCATGCGAGAGGCAGCAGGGGCCGCCATTCGGAGGGATTCCGGATTTAAAGTCTGTTGTTAAGGATTTATGATCAGTAAGAGGATGTCCCTCTGTGAGGTAATTCCAGAAAATAATCAAGACTATTGACCTTGAAGCCCAGGGACCAGACTGCCAAGGACGGAATTTGTCCAGCAGCAGCCTTCCTGGGGAAAGCAGCCCAGGGCCTTTCTGTACCGTCTGTCACGTGAGATGGGTCACCAGCACCAGCAGGGACCCGCCTGGCTCGACCTCCTTTGAGTGCATGTCCAAGTTCACGTGAACACCAAGCTGAAGGGAAGTGTCCCATGCAACATACAAATAAGCAGGAACGCATCTGAAAGGCTGTATTTGAAAGGACATTCGTGAGAACAGACTTCCTAGGTCAAGATGATCTAAAACTGGGCCTATTTTGACTAAAGATGGAGTAAAATATTTTTGTTCTCTCGATAGTTCACTGGTTCTAGTAATAGGCTACCTCCCCAGAGAGAAGTCTTACCACTGGACGTAAGAATTTTGTAAATGACGAGACCAAAATGTAAAGATTTTCATCATCAGCTACAAGAGCTCAGAAGCATTTGTGTGAAAAGCAAATGCAGCCCTGGCCAGGTAGCTCAGTTGGTTGGAGCTTCCTCCCGATAGGCTAAGGTTGCAGGTTCAATCCCCAGTCAGGGCACATACAAGAAACAACTAATGAATGCATAAATAAATGGAAGAGATCAATGTTTTCTTCCCTCCCCCCTTCCTCTCTCTTTCTGAAATCAATACATTAAAAAAAAAAAAAAAAAACCAAGTCAGGCTTTTGGAACAGAGCACAAAATAAGCTTCCTGAAGAGTATGCTGTGATTTAAATGTGTTACCTAAACTGTTCTAAAAATGCACATCAAAAGAAATCATAAGTCAAAGATAAAGGCCTCTGTGGTTATTTACCATGGGAACCGGGGGAGAAGGCACCACGTGAATCCTTTCAAATTAAAAGCTGTGGGTCCTCCTGCGGCACTAGCCAGACAGGAGAAAGATGTCAACAACCCAGAAGGGGAACTTGTTTCCAGATGGTACCTGCCCGTTCCTATTTTCATTGTGGTTTGGTAGCCAGGGCCACCAAAATTTATGTTCATTAATTGTCAGTAAATCAGAGCTTATGTTTTATCATTCCTCGGGGGAAGGCGGGGGACAAGTTCATTAAACTCAGGTCCAGCTCAGCCCTAAAAAAGTTGTTTTCCTCATTGATAATAGCTACTACTGGCAGTGCCCTCTGGGAGGAATGATTTGTTTGTTATTATTGTTATTATTTTTGGCAACTTAGCCTCGCCTTGATTTCAGGGAATGGATGAAAGAAAACTGTTGTTTTGCCCCAGGGGTGTCATATAACCAGGCAGTCTCCCCCCCCCACCACCACCATGTTTACGTATGGATTTGATAGTATGGAAATGCGGTTCCAGAACACAAAGGAAGAAGTCCTGCCCTCCTACGAGGGACCCTCTCTGAGTCTGTCTCTGTCCGGGTCTGCCTGGGTCGCTGACAGTGATCATGTGCGTGCCTGTGGTAATACATTCCGTCTTCTCCGTCTCCAGGGCACGTGGCAGGCAGGCAGGGAGACGGGGGCAGGGCCGTCGGGGGGAGGCAGAGGTAAGGAGCAGCTGTGCTGTAAGTGAGGCCAGCGGGCTCCCCTGTCCTCTCAGGGGCTGAGACAGCTCTCGGGCTTGCCTCTTCACACTGGCAGCCGGGGTCGGCCCCGCAGCACCCTTACTGCTCGCCTGGGATGCTTTGTAATGAAAACACCCAGGAAAGGACGCTCCCCTGGTCGCAGAGGGTCCCAGAACAACAGTGCCACCACGATCACAGAGCTGCTAGGCAATAAAAGTTCACGTGTCCGCGCTGCCTCCCGAGGGCCACCAAGGTCATTATGAACAGGGGGTGTTTCTCAGGGAAACTCGCTCATCCGCGTTACTTCTGGGATAAAGAAAGGAGGGGTGGGGGCTTGCTTTAGGGGCGGGGGAGGCTGTTTATTATAATAACCAGGTGTGGGAAGCACCGCAAACTGACCTTTTCCACGTATTTGGGGAAATTTAAGAGGGAATGAGGCTAATGTGTGCAGACAGATGCTCTCACCTGCTCCAGCCGGGAGAATCACAGGCTTCCTTTTCAGAAGCACAGGGTACAGTGAATCCAGCAGGAAACTCAGAGAGGCATTCACCCATTCATCCACTCATTCATCCATCCATCCATTCATTCATTCATTCATGGTTGAAAAAGCATACCGAAAGCACCTGCTTACACTTATGGTTCCACTGTGTGGGCACTGACTATTATTCATCGAGGAACAAATAGAGCTCTCTGCCCTCGTGATGCTGACATTCTAATGAGGACACAGACTAACAGCAAAGTAACTGCTCAGATGAGGGCCGGCTCCACGGTGATCGGCGTTGTAAAGTTAAGCAGGGCAGGGAGGGAGGGAGGGAGGCGGGATGCTAACTTCCTAGACGTCCAGAAAGAAGCAGGTGTTTACGGTGCCCACGGCAGGTGTAAACTAAATGCTAGGTCTGGGAAGATGGATAAACGATGTGTTCCGAGTCACAGGGGAAAAAGGTGCCCAATCTCTTCATCTGTAACCCCCGGGGCACGGTCTGTTGGACAGCTGCACACAGGGCCCTGAGAATTCCCCAGGGGCCGTGCTGAGCTGCCCAGGAGGGGACAGAAGCCAGGCGGGAGCCCAGGACGGAGGTTAGAACGGGCGTAGAAACATAGGTCTGTGGAAAGGGTGCTGCTTTTCAAAGTAACCACAATGCGACTTTAACATCGAGGCGATTCCTCCTTCTGGAAACAAATGCACTGTAGGTTTTTAGTGTCGGGAGGGTCAGGTCTATGCTTTTATTCATCCCCCTCAGCAGCCCCGGACCCCAGCGAAGAGCCGTGCCCAGCGCGGACGCACAGGAAGCGTTAGATGAACTTGACCACACAAGCATGGTGAAAGCCCGTTAGCCACTCTGGCTCATTTTTAGCAGTCTTTTAAGGTCTGTCGCTAGAACATTACTTAGAAATAACCAGGAGTGCTGAAAATTACCGCCGGGTGTTTCATAAGGATCACACGGGGTGTGCAGGTCAAGCTGGTTCTTCTTGGGTCAGCGTCTCAGATCCTGGTTCTGGGACAACGGCACGTGTACCATTTTGAGAACTTGACTCTCTGGTGGAGGAAAGAAAATAAGGAAGGAAAGCTAACACAAAGAGGAAGGAAAGCTAACACAAAGAGGAAGGAAGACCCGCCTGCACTTATGAACAGGGTCTGCTCCAAAACATACTTTTATAAAGTAATGTGTTTGGACCTCAGTATACTTTCCAATCAGCCAAAATTATAGATGGCGTTGGGGTTCCCAGACGAGCTCTCCAACTGTACTGAGACTCCGAGGACGTTGTAAGGTTTGACAGTCACGTTTGTACAGGGACACCCCACTAGCCTGGGACTCTGGTTAGATCTCCCTTCATGGGGTCACCTCACGGGTGAAAGTGAGAGCTTTCCTCCAAAAAGAAGCCCTGAGACAGACGGAGGAAATGCATCGTAAAGTGTTTCCGGCTTTACTGCCCGACCTAACGTCAACAGGCCCAAGAGACAGAAGAAGAGAAGCCCGGGCCATCCAATCAAGGGTGGCTGGTTCAGATTCTCGCCACGCAAAGAGTTCAGAGATTATTATAGAGCAACTCGAACGCAGGCACAGCCGTAGCACAGTCAAGATGCGATGGGACGAGAAACATGGAACGGAATCTTTCTCAAGCTTTATGTCAAGTCCGAGCTGCTGAACTCCATTACAACAGAGGCCCAAGCACCCTCCTAGGTCTCCAGCCCCAGTTCCTTTTATTTCTCATTGGCTGTTTCAGCCATCATTTCTTCATATCCACAAAGCTCTACCAACCCCTCTCCCAGGACAGGCACCTTGGATACGGAGGGGCGGAGCTAACACAGGAACATGCAAAGTAGGCCAGGACAAGAGGGCAGGACAGGTGCCCTGGCAGAGGGAGGGAAGTGACATAGAGCAGGACAGAGGGACGTGAGGAGGGCCTGGGTGTGTGTGGCTCCCCAGGGCACTTGCTGAGAACACTAAGCTTCCAGACGAGCGACCCACTTAGACACCCCTCAGGCCCGGAACGCGGGGATGCCTCGGAGAGGTGGACGTTGCTCTTACGTTGGGGTCCTAAAAACCAACCTCAGTTAAAAAACAAGCAAATGGCTTTGTCTACGTGGGGATCCCAGGTCCCTAAGTGACGCAGAGCTGCTCAGCCTAACGCAGCAAGCCGGCGGCCGGCTCAGAGACCTCCTCTCAGCGCCTGGGTGACAGGGAGCCGGTCCTGCTCCGCGCCAGTGGAAGCCAGTAGTGTCTTCTATGGAGCAACTGATGATCTTGGCGTTGGTTAGGAAAATCGACGGCATGTTGCTTTAACACACCGAGCGTGGATGTTACCCAAACCCCTACCATGGAACAGTATATGAACTGGATGAGTAGTGGTGTTTCCATGGCAACATGGGGAACTTCTAAGCCAGTGGTTCTTAACCTGGGTTCTATCGAACCCTAGGGGTTCGCTGAGTCGGTCTCAGGGGTTCGGAGAAGCCTCTGCCGCGGAGGCCAGAATAAAGTAATACCGTAATTTGTTGTGAGTTCATGCACTTTGTTGGTTTTGTTCTTTGAGCAAGGTGATGTTCATGCACAGCTCATTTTGTGCACCAGTAAAAAAACATATGCCTATTTCTTGAATTTGGGGAAAAAAATCATATTTTATTTATCACTAAAGAAGGGTTCGGTGAATGCGCATATGAAACTGGTGGGTTCGGTACCTCAAAAAAGGTTAAGAACCACTGGTCTAAACTCACCTGAGCTACGGAAGTGATGATAACGAAGTAACTCCCCTTCCGGGGCATACACTGGGGAATGCCTCGTGAGAACGGAGACCCAGGTACAAGCCCACACTACAGCCGGGGCAGGTGGCAGGGCAGCCTCAACACGTCACCGGGGGTCACAGAAAACAGCGGGCTCCGTCCACGTTTGCAAATTTAACTTCTCCCAACAATAGTCCTGACATCACTTCACGCTTCTCGTGAGCGTCACTTCAAGACCTAGTACATGGAAATGCCCTTTAAGATGCCAACCTAACGAATGGCTCAGTTAACCGGAAGGGACGGTTGGGACACAGACCTGGGCTAGACTGCAGAAGGCAAAACACCGTCTCTGGACCTCAGAGCAAACGCTGGAAGGAAGAGGGAGATCAGAATGAAGGGGATCAATTCAACAAGCGCATACTCTTACCACCGAGGGTCGCACGCACACCCAAGAGGTAGCTCGGAGTGGCAGTGCCAACGCCCGGTGCCACCGGTGGCTTGAAGACCACCACGACAGGAGCCCACCTTGAGTTCTGCACCAGCCCAACTGACGTCCACTCACGCGCTAGAAAGCCCGCCCTTGCTGAAAAACCCCACGCCATTTATAAGACCGGGAAAGTTAGCAGCAGGCCCGCGCAACATACGCCCTGCATGGACCCGCGGAGGACTGACCCGCGGCCGGCCGCGTGCCCACACCATGGGATGTTCGTCAAGAGGGGAACGTTCTCCTGAAATCTAAAACCAAGCATCCCAGGGAATGTGAGGAGGGGAACAGCAGTTGGGAAATTAAGATTTTATAGAGAAAACAGTGGTTGCGTGGCAGTGGCTGTAGAAACCCCACATTAAAGTCATTCCAATAATCCACCCGGTACTAGTAATTACTGTTAAATTCCATAGAATTAACTCCCACCTGCCGACCATTCTTCTCTGAGATGCTGATAACTTTGCCGGACTTTGCTTCTGATAACAGGCACAATGAAAGAGATATCCATATCTATATATCTATACTTATATCTATATAAACATAGATATATAGGTATAAATATAGATATATTTTTTGGCCCTCCCTTTCCTGACCTTTGGAAACAGTGCTATTTTTAGGACTCGGTATTGCTGTGTGTCCGGCCGCTCAGGCCCCCTCCACCTTCAAGTTCTCCGAGACGCAGAGTAGGCCACGTGGAGGTGGACAGCCAGGCACAGAGCTACTGTGACCTTTCCCTGGCATTTCTCCACACCCTGTCCACCACCTGGGGCCTCACCCCCCCCACCCCCCCGCGAGGCGGTCATGAAAAGGCGGATGCTGCCTGTCCTCCCTGCGTTCCAGGACACAACCGTGGTATCGATCAGGCTGACGTTGGCCCTTGTCCTCTTTCCTCCCTCCCTCCTGTGGCTCTCGTGCAAAACCCGCTGCACCAGCTCAGCCGCGTGCCTGCCTTCCCATCATGGCTGTCACTCGGTTATTTTTTAAACTCTACTCCCGATGGCCTCTTTTGATGTTGACCCACAACAGGAGTGACTAAGGGCTTGCACACCCAACACGGTCCCCCACAGTGTTTGTGGGGTTATTTTAAAATAGATATGCAAATGTGTATTTTTATATTCAGAAGCTTTTGATAATGACAATTCCAGAATTGGGGCAGATTACTCAGAAGCCTAAGGTAGCTGGAGACATTGACCGGCATGCAAAGTGGAACTTGAGAATCCCAGGCCACTAAAGAGAAGGGTCCCTGACCTTTCCTTCAGATGGGGGAGCCCTGGCCAGAGGTCCATGCCGCCTTTCATGAACGCTCCTCATTGTACTCTGTGAAGAGGACCAAGATTTTGTGAAGAAATCTGCCTCAGTATGAAGCAGACGTAGAGAAGACTTTAACCCTTGACCCCACTGACACCACGTTGTCGAGTTAGCTGGTGTGAAACCTTCTGCTTGTACAGGTTTGCTGTAACAACCCACGGCCGTGTGCTCCCACAAAGCCCAGGCACCTGCATCTCTTAAGTTCACAGCTCACGTCCAGTTCCCTGTATATTTCAACAAAACCCACCAAGACCAGTGAGTGTCCAAAAGGCATCAAGCGAGAAGTTCAGGGTCCAAGAATTGGTCTAGGTTTGGAAAAGCGTTCTGGGGGGTGGGGTGGGGGGGAGAGAGTGGGGACCAAAGGGTCAAGGAAACTCAAAAGGTACTAGACCAGTGGTTCTTAACCTGGGTTCTGTAGCACCCTAGGGGTTCGATGAGTCGGTCTCAGGGGTTCGGAGAAGCCTCTGCCGCGGAGGCCAGAATAAAGTAATACCGTCATTTGTTGTGGGTTCATGCACTTTGTTGGTTTTGTTCTTTGAGCAAGGTGATGTTCATGCACGGCTCATTTTGTGCACCAGTAAAAAAACATATGCCTATGTCTTGAATTTGGAAAAAAAAAATCATATTTTATTTATCACTAAAGAAGGGTTCGGTGAATGCGCATATGAAACTGGTGGGATCCGCACCTCAAAAAAGGTTAAGAACCACTATACTAAAAGTATCTTGGACCCTTGGCACTGTCCTTGGTGCTGAATATTTTTTCCCGAATTATATTCATGGCTCAGACCATAAAATACTGACATACAGTAACTAACCGTAATGGGACAATCCGTAGTGAGCGCTACAAAGATCAGAGCAGTAAAAGTCCTTATGAACAAGGAGCATGCTTGCCACTGGGGTCCAGAGGGGCTCCAAATAGGAAAAATGTAAAGACCAGAGCTTTTCACAATTTACACTTTTCATTTGCTCTTTGCACTCAGTTGGAATTCTTTTTCATTAGATTTGTTTCTTACCAAACTTCAATATGAGAACACAGAGGCTGCATTATTTGATCCAATTAATATGAACCACACGCTCAGGGTGGACCAGGCATTGTGACAGGCACAGGATTATAAGCCTAGACAAGGTAACACGCTCCTCAAGCCAAAAGGGAGGAGAGGCTTCGCCAGAGGAGCGTCTGAACTGCAAGACTGAACATTTGTAATTTTCAATCAAGACTCTCTTCCCTGCAGCATTTCCACCCGCAGCCCAAGCTGCCGTCTCCGAATGTCTCATCACAGAACTCTCTCTGGCCCCGCAGTCCCTGAAGAAGTATCTGCTCTCAACGTGGGGGATCCTCCTGGTGGCTATGGTGATCTAGAAAGATAACTGTTCCAAGTATTGGTTTTCTGACTTGTGTCCAAGTGAGAAGAAGAAAAAAGAAAAAAAAAAAGAAACAGGGAAAATTCATCACCCGGCTTTCTGTCCCCTGCCGTGTAGGAACAACTTAGCTGTCGCGTCTATATTTGGAGAACACGGCCATTCGGCTGCTACACGCAGTTATTAATGGGACCATAAAATGAACAGCAAAACGAAATCCTGCAGCGTGGAGCCTCCAAGGACAATTAGGCGGATTATCAAAGCAATGAGCACAGTGTGTTACACAGGTTAAGTCCTCAAATGCTGGAAAAAATAAAAGTTTAGCAGGCATACCTTGATTGACATTAGCTGCCAAGGCCACCGGTGACTTAACCACGGGACACAGGGCACCACTTGACATTGTGCCCAGAAGCTACTCTCTTGTTGACCGCCATCTCTATAGACTCCAGATGTCCTTTAGACAAACGAAAGGTCGTCAACGAAACCTGGTGAGCAGGTGAAAGGGGCTCTCCTAGAAAAGACCAAGGGCGGTGAGACCCGAGAACCACTGCTCAGACCTGGTGGAAATATGACTGATGAGCAGGGTTTCTTTTAAAGTAGCTAAGAAATGAGTGGCCACAGATAAGTGTCCATGTAAAGGCTCATTTGCTCCTTTATCCACGTCGGCCAAACGGTACCTTATGGCGGGGCTGAGTCGGGTGGGCGGGCTTGTAAACGAAAGAAGCAAGTTTAGGGGATTGAGAGAGTGATGCTGGGAAGGGAGGGGCTCGGAGTGGAGGGAAAGAGGAAGCGTTTCCATGGCATTCTCGAACCATCTATAAGAAACACTCTCGAGTGCTTTTCCACAAAATTTTAAAGTGTCCAAAGAGCTCCCTGTCTGACGTGCTCTCCACCCCATCCACTGCCGTTTGTCCCCTCTGTCCTAGCCACATGGGCCCTTTCACCCTGTCCTGCGGACACACCAAGTCATCCCCATTGCCAAGTTCACAACATGGTGCTCCCTCAGCTGGGTGCTCCACTCTGGATCGCCAGATGAGTGCTTTTTATTATTACTGTTATTGTTTATGTCATCATCATTCAGGTCTTATGTCAAATAACCTGTCCTCGGTGTGCCAGCCCCTAACACACCGCCGTAGCCCATGTGAGCCACCCCTCCACCGCTCATGCGTTCCCCTGCTGCTGGTCTGCGTCTCCTGCTCCACTGTGAGCTTTGTGAGGACAGGGGCTCGATGTTGTGCACAAGTATCCCCTCAGTAGCCAGCATAAAGCCTGACAACCAGTAGGCACTTACTGTTTGCTTACTGACTACAATGGGGCGGGGGGAATGTATGCTTTTTACCAGGTGATAAGAATCGAGTCTTCTGTATGGCTTTAGAAAAGCAATTTCTAACTGAACAAAGCCCAGAGTCCTAGACAAGAGTCCTCTCGTGCATGCCAGGTGTCTGCAGCCTGTCTGTCACTGTGGGATTTGGTGCCTGCCCCACACTGGTAACTACACAGAGAGCAGAGTGCCAGTCCCAAGGTGGAGAGGCACGGGGCACCAAAGCCTGGGGTCCCAGCATGAAGAGCCCCAGAACACTGGTGTCACCGTGCCCGCCTCTCCAGGATGAGGGCAGCGTCATTAACCTGAGGATGCCGGGCTCTAACGGGAGAGAGACACTTGGGAGCCCTACAATGCAGGGCAAGGAAGGGGTGTTGGTGCTGATAATGGCTTGACAGACATTCGTCCCCAGCTCTAGGACAGGCAGGTTGTCTGTGCCCTCAGGAAAGGGTGAAGAAATAAGTCCCTTCCCTGATTTTCCCCATTTTCTTTAAAAGCCTAAGGTTTGGAGTTAACTAGCACATGACAACCTTCATGGATGCTCTTCCCTGGTAGGTGGTGAGTCCTCAGAAGGGGGGCAGTCCCTCGCCTGCCACCCCCCCCCTACCAGTGTGACAGCACCTTCCACATCCCATAGGTCGTTGCTAGGACAGGGGCTCACGTCCACGCCCAATTCACTGTACAAAACGACCCTGGTCAGAAACGAGCTCAGGACCAAGCGCTAGTCAAGTAAGCTGGGTGGAGAGAGGAGCCTGGTAGATGTGACAAGGCGTGGGGGGATGGACAAGGTCCAGGTCATGACGGGAGGAACCCTGGTGTTGGTTCCACACCTCTGGAGCCAGGTGGGAAGGGGGTAACACCCAGGCTCCTCCCTGGTCCTCTCCTGACAAATTCAAAGGGAGGGGAAAACGGCCACGGGTGGGTCCCAAAAGGGAGGTGATGGTGGATGAAGGTGGATGAAGGTGATGGTGGATGAAGGTAAATGACACCATGCTATGGCTCCAGTTCGTTCTCAGGGAGAACGGGACACAGGCTATGACAGGCAGTAGGCTGGCGCAGATGTGGTCGCTTGGTGAATAAACGCACAGAGCTCCAAGGTCTAGTCCCAGTTTACCAAAGCTCACTGAGACAGCGTGGCATTGGGCAGGAAATCCTTTGTTAAATGTTTACGTAACACAAAAAAAAATGTAATGAGGGAAACAAGTCATTTTCAATGCAAAGCCCATGGTACACGCAGGAGGAGTCCGCTTGGTGCGGGTGATAAAACACTGGCCATCTGGGGACAGGCGCCCGCTGTGCACATGGCCACGACACCGAGCGCCTCCGAGTGTGTGCACCGCCCCCGAAGTGTGGGTCAGCCAGTTCAGATGGGAGCTTTCCTTCTGCAACAATTTAACAAATGCTGGTGATCTTGTTCATTCCTGGGTACAAAGTACTATACAGAAACAAACAAACATCCCAGCATGTTAAAAATATCAGAGAGGAAAAGCCAGCCGACTGGTCAGAAGAGACTGAGAAATCAGCACCCCCACACTAGCTTCTTGGGGTGACTATCCTGAGATATTCAAGGCCTGGTGGAGGAAACCCTGATCACCATCTCGTGCAGGGTACACGGGCTTCCCTAGCGTACTCCCGAAAAAGGCTCCATCATTTTCTGTTTAGCAAGAGGAGAGTTAGCAACCCTCACCCCCACCACAATCTCTGTCCTCACAGCTGCGGAGTTCATCAGAGCGTGCAGCCAGAGACAGCAAACAGGGACGCATGGCAAGGGCCCCCCCAAACCAGGGCACATGGCAAGGACCCCGAGATACTGGGTCGCAGGGGGCCGTTACGCTGTTCCCTCTGAACGACCAGAAGAAATACTATTTGGGATTTGCAAACCAAGAGGCAAAACTAAGAACCCCATGTAGGTAGATACTTAAGGGAAAAATCCTAAGTACGTCTTATGATCTTAAGACTGTATCCGTGGTCACGGAAACCCGGCTCTCATTCCCATTCATGTGTTCCGAACATTATTATTATTTCGATGCTTTTCCAACCATTTAAAGATGTAAAATCCATTCCGAGCCTGCTGGGCGAAGCCATGCCAAGGTCGGGCTTGGACCCGAGGGCGGCAGTGTGGAGGCCCCTTCCTCTAGGAGGCCACAAGGAGCCAGGGCACAGGGCAATCCCGTCCACAGGGATGGGGCGGACCCCTCTCCCACCTCCACGTTTCTCCAAAATGCCATAAATACCGAGTTGCAGTGGAGCGTCCCAAATTCCCTCCGCTTATAACAAACCCAGGTGGCTGACTCCACCCCACAGCTCCTGTTCCCATCCCAAAGTGAATGTCACTATCGTCCCCGCGTCCACGCCACCGCGCTGGCACCCGCATGGGCGGACGACCCCAGCCCAGGGACTGAGAGGCACTGGCCCCACCTCACCGGGGAAAGCAGCGCGTAGGCGGGGTCTGCTGGGGAGAGAGCCCGCGGCCTCCGTGCCCCCCCTTGTAACGCTCCTCCGTTCTTATCTTGCAGGCTCTCCTATCGGACTGCGCAAGACACAGCTAATTGTGACACATGCAGGAACAGTGCATGTATTATCTATAGGTATGTTCACGTTCTCTCCTCTTCCCGCTTCCCTGTTACATGTTAAAAAATGATGGGGACCCGCACATGCGGGGGTCGCCCCTGGGGGTGACCACCTCAGACAGAAAGTCAGGGGCGTTATCTGACCATACATCGAAGCCCCTTCTCCATGCTCCCTTCTCCCCCCCGGCCCCCAGGTGTAGGATCCTGGGAGGACTGAGGGAGGAGAGCCGGAATGCATGTCTCTGGCTAATGTCTCAGCAGTTTTAAAAACCGGTGTGTGTTTGATGACCGGCTCCCTGGGAACCGGAACCGAGAGCCAGGAGCATCAGTCTTACTGGGTGATTCCAGGAAAACTGAGATTCAAGCCCTTCAGGTGGTTCGGACCAAGGGCCCGGAAGCTCTCTGGGGGTGCCAGGGTTACCACGGAAGACCCACGCTGCTTATAGAAAATGGGCAGCGTGTTTCCTGGGAACTCCCGAGGACCCTGGCGTAGGGGTCCCCTTGGGCATAATCCCCTGTCTGGAGCCCCAACAGCTGGTATTCACGTCTTTACATCTGAAGTTTGTTGAGATTCCTCACATCAACAAGAATGCAGCAGAAACTTTCAGCAGGCAAAAGCCCTGCTCTAGGCTTATGGCCATCATTTAGGGTTTCAAGACACGGTCACAGCCTTCAGAGGTGACATCCTTTTTTGTTTCTGTTTTTCTTCCTGGAAATATAATTTTCAAAAACAAGATAGGAGGAGGGAATTGATGATTTAGTTCATTTTTAAGAATTAAGCCTGAAGAGCCATTCTAGTCGACTTGCCAAATTATCAAAACCATTTCTAACTAAACAGTTACATACGTAACAATGTGTCAAGGAACTGTCACCTGCCCCGAAATACACCTTCTAAACTCATGTCCCCAGTGACCATCCTCTCATCAAAAAGACAGAGACTGGGAGGAGGGGGGTATAAACACCTTCAACAGAGCCCAGGATCTTGGACCCATCACGCGTCAGTAAGTGAGGCAGCCTCGCAGGCAGGACCCGGGTTCTGTGAAAGCAGCGCCAGCTCACCTGCTGACCTTGTCTGGAAGCAGAGGCAGGCAGGCAGGCACGGGGCAGACCTGAGCACCCCTGTCACCCAGGCCCGCTCCTTAGAGCAGAAGACATTGTCCACAGAGGAAGACTCTGCCTGCTTGGGGACACCGGGCTGGGTCCCACCTGGGGAGGGGCTTTTGGCATCTGGGAGGCAGAGGCCAGGGATACCCCTAACCCCCTGTGATGCACAGGACAGCTTCCAGAACAGTCATCGGGTCCGAAACGTCAGCAGTGCCGAGGCTGGGAGAGCCTGCCGTGCTGGGACCGGCACCGGGCTGAGGTCCAGGGCGGTCACAGGCACAGGGCTGAGGGCTTGCAGCAGCCCTGCCAGCTCATCAAGCCCGTGCATCCGCTGGCTTGGTTCTCCACCCACCAGAAAGAGGCAGGAGGCGGCGCAGGGGGAGCCAGCACCCAGGCGTGTTTTCTGTGTCACGTACTACAATATGCAGATTCTCTCCTCGGGGATTAGCAATGTATCAGAGAAGTTTGGTTAGCGGGACTTTTCCCACTCCACCCACGTTGCAGAAGGGAATTCAGAATGAAGAGCAAAGACCCTCGGGATGGCAGCGAGGGCCACCGGGCGCCGGATGCATGTCCTCACAAGTCAGCCTGTGTTGTCTGGGAGTCAAAGCCCCTCCAGGCTTTAAGGGCTATGGAACGACGTGGGCAAAGGGTTCCGGGGAAGGTGCCCTGCGAGCGGGACACGGCGTGAGCGTAAACCCACCTGCCATTCTGTGGACGACTAGGTAAAAGGACAGACGGGGACCCTCTCCAGCGTAACTGAAGTCGTTTAAATTCATGTGGCTCTGAATCCAGACGTCACCTCCATTAACAGGGACACTGGACGTGATTGAACAAGTCTGAGAAGCACAGGACTTGGTCAGTGTCAGGAGACTCCCCGGAGTGGTGACCATTTAGCATCTGCTCCACACCCTTCTGCGTGGATCCCTTGCCCTGAGCCACGGGCCCCGCTTTTCAGAAGAACTGGGGGCTGGGGGGTCCAGCATACCGAGGATTTGCCAGAATTCAGGAAAGATTCACCAGGTCGACGCACCGAGCCACACTGCTGTCTCGTCGGTTACCTCCTGCAAAGAGGGACAAGGCACATCTACCCCGAGAGACCTTCCCATCACAGCCGTGACTGTCGGGACGGGTGTCTCCACCCAGGACCGGAACGGAGCCGGGCCAAACGGACCCCCTCTCGGCACCCTCTCAATGAGCCAAGCTGCCCAGGGCAGGCGGGTGGAGAGAAAAAGTGGAATTTTTCATCTCTCTGTCGGGAAAGTATTTCGAGATCTCTCCCACTGGAGTGATAGCAATAATCTCCACTCCTCAAAGCCTCACCTTCCAGCATAAACAGAGGGGACTCTGGGAGTCGTCACAGGGAGATTTCTGCCGGACGCCCCCTGCCTTCCAGGGTCAGCCCACCAGCTACTAATTCAGACAGAGGGCTCGATGTTACGACCGAGTCAACCATATTTCCAGTCCATCAACATTCCTATCACTTGACGTTGGAAATCATGAGAAATGAACA
Source organism: Rhynchonycteris naso (assembly GCA_037038555.1). Classification (NCBI taxonomy): domain Eukaryota; kingdom Metazoa; phylum Chordata; class Mammalia; order Chiroptera; family Emballonuridae; genus Rhynchonycteris; species Rhynchonycteris naso. The sequence goes on along the minus strand of CM072999.1, from coordinate 258,436,264 downwards.
GTTACCAGCCTGACCATGTCAGCTGCCCAGACTAAAGTTAGCAGGAACTCGTTACACTGGTCAGTGACAGTGGGCTGGAGTTTGCTGAGCTCCACAGATGATGTAAGAGGGGGGAATCTCACTTTCTGGTCAGCTCCTTGGAAAAACCCTTCCAAGGGGAAATCATCGTCGGAAATGCATTATTTCCACTTGAATCGTATGTACTGAGCTCTGACGTTTACCTGACTTGATGGGACACTGATCTTTCGAGGCGAGGCCCAGATACGTTCTGTGAACGTGGGGGCCCCCACGAGAGCTCCCGGCTCTCTCCGGTGAACCACGCCCACCATCCTTTGCCGTGGAAAACAGGTCGCGGGAAGCACTCTGACTGCCGAATCCTTCCAGAGGCTGCGCTGCCCCTGCACAGCTCACGCCCCGTGTTCTGGGGACCCCTCCGCACCCCAAAGCCTCTAATTCAGTGGTCAGTCTCTCTTGCCCCAGATACATTATGTGGGCTCGTGTCACATCCTGTGAGGTCACATCGCTCCGATCCTGGGTACAAAAGGCACACACAGACCCAAACACAACATCCTCCTCTCCGTGAGCACAGAGCTGAATGAGACAGAGGCACGAGGGTGGGAAATGGAGCAGCCTGTTTGCCAGGCGCCTTGTGCGGGCCTCAGCAATGTCCCCTGGCACAGGGCGGGGGTGGTCCCTGCAGCCTGCCGGTTAAGGGGACTGTTTACAAGTCCCGTGTGCACGCCACACCCTGATGGAAGAGGCGGGGAGGGAAGCTCACGGCCACCTATGTCTGCACTGATGGCTGGTGGCAGCCTATACCCTGAGCTGGGGGAACTCCCCCGAGCTGCCCGCTGGCCAAAGAGAGAAGGAAGCAAACGGGCATTCAGCCAGGTGACTCCTCGGCCTTGGGGCAGCCCTATGATTCTGCCCTCAAATGCCACCAGGTGCCTCTGGTGGTGAGGCATCCAGCACTCCCTACTCCCTGGGCAGGAGAAACCGTCTGCTCTGGTGGCCCTGCGGCAGCCCGGGGGAGCCACATCTCAGAAGTGCAGGCCCCAGGAAGCCAGTGTCCGCATTTCAGAGGCTTTGTGACCAGAGCCTGTTTCTTCTCATCAAGGAAACATGCTAACAAGTCCTCCTCCAATTCCTGCACACGCCTCCCTAGAGAGAGTCTTGTTATGGAGGGTGGGTTCAGCTCAAGGTCAGGGTCCTGGCAGGAGGTTCCAGGACTGGGTCTGGTCCCCAGGCTCTTGGATACCAAAGTCTGCCTGCGAGGCTTCTGGAATGTTCCTGTGAGTCCCTGCCCCACCATCTCAGCCACTCGGTCTTTACCCGAAGATGCCGGGAGTACCCTGGGATTGAAATCAGTTCAAGGAATTTCACTATAGAGCAGTCTCAACTGCCAAAGGGCTGCGGTGGTCCCAGAGCCCGGGAGAGCACAGAAGGCCACCCAAGCTGCCGTCCCCGTGTGTCAGTTTGTCATACCTGTTTGCTAGTAGCAGAGTGCCCGGGAGGTCAATGAATCTGACCCCGCCGGACTCACATCTACACACCGCGTGCTACTAAAAACCCAATTACCGTCTACGAGCAGCAGAAGAAACACTTGGCCCAGGGAGGGGCCCAGGGGTCTGTGACCAGGACCCAGCTGGCCAGGCTTTGACCAACGCAGCCCCATAATCAATGTGCACCTTCCCACGAGTGCTGGCACGTATTTCTCTGTATAAAATAAGCCTGTTGTGGAAATATGTGGGACTTGGGGAAGAAAAAAAATAGATAAACATCAAGAACACAAAAGGTCTTAAAGCAATTTCAGGCAAAGGGCAGCCAGCTGGTAGTACCACATGCAGAAGAAGGCTGGAAATATCAGCCCACCAGCGGGTGCCCCTCCAATGCCCGTGCCCAGGGGCGGGGCTGCCCCTCTGCTCCCTTGCTGTCTCTGGTGGGGTGTCCGTGACATCCCTCAGGCACGCCGGAGGGCACTGAGGGTCTGTGATAGATCAGGCACGCCCCCGCCTGCTCCGGATCTGAGTTGGTGATTTACAGTGACAGAAAGAATGGGTCTGAGAGAAAGCACATGGCAGCTGGAAGCGTGGACAGCCACAAGCCATCGCTCACCCGAACAGCGCTCATTCCTCTACCAGCAAATCGATTTACGGAGAGACGGACGACAGTTCTCGGACAGCGAGGTGGCTGCCCCGGTCCACGGACACCTCACCCATCACAGGGGGACCGTCCATCACTGGGAATTTCAAGGGGACATCCCTTTGTGACCCAGCCCGATTGTAAAATTTCTAACACAAGACCATCTCAACATGAGAAAGTAAATTCCATATACATATATAATTAAAAGAGATGCAAGTGTCCGTTCTCCTTAGCACAGCTCTCCGGGACCACCATCCGTATTTCCTGTAGGGACAGGCTGCCGTAAAAGGAGAAGTTACTAACAGAATCTTTGCTCTCTCCCCCCCCCCCACGCCGTTGGGACCATGTGTTCTGAGCCTCGTCTGGTACTTCTCTGGTCGGAGGAAGCTGGTGACCCAGGCTACCTCTGAGTCACCTGGCTCAGGATTCTGTTCCGGGGAGGAGCCAGGACACAGGCCAGTGTACGCTCCTCCCTCCCAATCTGTGAGCGACGGGGACCAAACGGCTCGGATTCGGTTTTATCAGAAAGCCACGGGCCGGCCTCAGGTTCAGGATATCAAAGGCAGTAACAATGCTGGTCCCCATGAAATAAATGGGATCTTGGCCGGAATTTACACTTCCCTTGTGAAGTGTTAGACACCCCACCATCCTGTTACAAGACCTTCGGTCACGACCCACACCCCCCAAGAGGGCACGAGCCATACTTGCTACATTTCTGTGTCGTCGAGGCCACCAGGCAGCTGGTCTCCAGTGGCACTGTTTGGCGGAGGGTCAGTGAGCAGCTGGGACCCTGAATGGATGGGAAGTCCGCGGGTCTGCCTGGGTCTGTTTCTAACACCAGAGAGAGGAGGAGTTCCCAGAATGCCCTGCTGTCTGTCACAGCTTCATCCTGTGACATGACCCCACTCACTGATGGCCAACAGTAGTCAGGATTCCCAACCATATGACTGCGTGTCCGCCTGGTGCGTCTAGATGCCTTTCTTCGGCAAGCCTTTGTAAGACAGGCAGTGGGGGACAAGGAGGAACTGGTAATCTGGCTGAAGACTGCCCCAAGCACAGCCCCCACCATAAGAGTCTCTCAACGGGGAGCCTTGTGTACTGAAGGTACAGCCACAGACAGAGGGACAAACGGCTGCAGGGGAGGAGCCAAGAAAAGCCGGGCCTGACCTGTGGTGGCGCAGTGGATAAAGCGTCGACCTGGGAACACTGAGGTCGCCAGTTCAAAACCCTGCACTGGTCTGGTCAAGGCACATATGGGAGTTGATGCTTCCAGCTCCTCCCCCCTTTCTCTCTTTCTCTCTCTCTTTCTCACTCTGTGTCTCCTCTCTAAAATGAATAAAATAAAAAATAAAATAAAAAAAAAAATAAATAAAAAAAAAAAAAAAAAAAAAAAGAAAAGCCGGGATGCTGGACCTGGGGGACAGCGGACTCAGAAGAGAGGGGTCATGGTACAGGGACACCTGTGGGGGAAGTTTTAGAGGTATTCTGTAGAGCCCCTGAAGGCTAGAGAGTTAGGAACAACTGGCAGCGACCGCGGGGAAGAAGCACCAGAGCACTCACCTGTCCGGCAGCTGGGCAGCGTGCTAGGACGTCACAGCCTTTGCTTATCAAGTAGGGAGCTTTCCAAATGCTGCATGTTTCGTCCCAATATAAGGACAGGATTTCGAAAGAGATGCTGTTAAGATACCCTAGGCTTATGACACTGAGCAAGGGAGGTCACAGAATGAGCGGGCTCCGTTTTCTCCAGTCTTCCTGGCTAATGCCTCGCACAGCCAGCAGAAACACACGCTGTCGGGCTGCAAAGGCGCCCGGTAAACACGTGTGTGGCAATGTCACCGATCCTGGGTGAGCTGGTGACGGGGGCCACTGTTGGGACAGCCACCCCGCGGACAGCATCAGGACTAAGGGGAGTCTGGCTGCTGAGGGGTCACGGCATCTGAGTGCAGACCCGTGCCAGCCCCAGCCTGTCCATCCACGTGGAGGGCTGCTGCCTTTGTGCCTTAGTGATTGTCTCCCAGTGGAAGTGCCCTTTCTGGTCTGCCCTCAATTACCACCGTTTGCACACATTAAGTTCTTTAACCGCAGGAGGCAGTGTGGAGGAAATTAGCCTTTGTCTCGTAGTTAGTGCCCTGTTGCTGGCATTTACAGTGAGTGGCACGGGTGAGGGAGGAGATGACAGAAAGAATGCCCTGGATGACACCTTACGTAGTGTCATGCTGATGTAAGGGAATTTTCTTTTTTTTTTTTTTTTTTTTAATTTTTCTGAAGTGAGAAGCGGGTGGCGGAAAGCAGAGACACAGACTCCCACATGCACCTGATCGGGATCCACCCAGCATGCCCACCAGGGGGCGATACTCTGCCCGTCTGGGCTGTTGCTCTGTTGCAACCAGAGCCATTCTAGCACCTGAGGGGGAGGCCATGGAGCCGTCCTCAGTGCCGGGGCCACCTTTGCTCCCACGGAGCCTTGGCTGTGGGAGGGGAAGAGAGAGACAGAGAGGAAGGAGAGGGGTTACACGGTCAGCTCCATGCGGAAATCGATGCATACTGCTCACAAAAACTAGGGGATATTTCAAAATGAGTATGAAGTGATGATAAAAAAAAAAGTAGCACTTGATTTTCTTTTTTTATTAAACAAGAACATCAGAAAAGCAAACAACAAGCCAAAGAAAGTTGTGTGATTATGCAAATGAGATGCAGACCCAACTTTTACTTCACTGGTGAAAACGCACTCTGCAAAGGCTGGAAGGACTGGGGTGTCTGCACGCTCCCCGACCCCCTCACGTTTGTGAGCCGTGTAGTTCATGTTGATGTGAACATGGACACTCCTCTACGGGATGGACACAACACCCTGAGCGAGAGCCTGTGAGATCCCACGGGGAACACATGACTAGAGAAGACCGTGGTTGCTAAGACCCCTCAGCTGTCCATCAACTTGAAATTGCTCCTATCCCAGAAATGACAGCTCTGGAGGTTTACAGCATGAGCCTGGGGTTTAGATTGGTCACTGGTGACACCGGAGGGCACACACAAAATGTTCATGGCTTCCTGGTCTGGCTGATGAGACCGTGTCAGTGGGGGTGAGGGGTGGCTCTCTGCTCACGTCAGAACAGGCGGGGGCTCTTTGGAGCATCTTGGACTCACCGTTCTGGGCTGGAGCTCAGAGGGGCTGGGCTGCTTTGCACGTTAGCTCCAGCCCTGGGGCCCTAGGGAGAGGCCAGCTGCCACGCTGGGAAGGGGAATGCCCATCTTTAAAATGAGAAGAGCAGACAAGGTGACAGCCAAGTCCCTGACCTGGGGCTGCACCCCTAGCACCTATAGGACTCACTACAGCCAACTTAAAACCAACAGGTGTCTTTTTCCTTTTAACATCAGTGACAATGCATTTCATGGCCAACGGTTAGGAGCTGCATGCTCTTTGCTGAGGCCAGGGACAGCAGCATACTGGCGTTAAATAGTGATGATCCCTTCTCATGATAATGTACGATCTCTGGGGCTTACTAGGAGTGTGGCATAAGATCCGCTTACTACACATATGTCACTTGTTGGTGATCTGGTCCCTTTTGTACTTGAGAAATTACTATGGGCAGAGACCATAAAGGGGGCTTGAGTCTTTCTGGTTCAAGCTCACAATGGACTAGAGTTTAAAAGGCGGTCCCCTGGTCCTGGTGCAGATGGCACTTAGACAAGGCCTGGGCATCCGACCAGTGTTTGTACTCCAGAGAGAGTCGTAGACAAGATGGATGGAGGACGAGGCAGCAGCCAGGCACACAAGGCGCGGGGCACTTCTGCAGTGTGGTCTGGGAGTGGAGCCAGATGGAGTCAGCAAGGTCCCTGCCTAGCTCTCACGCTGGACACGCCGTCGTCACACTGGTGGCTAGGGTATCGGACGCATGCTTTGGGTTTTTTGTTTTGTTTTGTTCTCTGACTGCAGGGGTCATTTCCTTGCCAGAGCCTACCGGGACAGCAGGATAGGTCTTCTGGGGTGGGTATCCGTATGATTGGGTGCCCGTCTATTTCTGGTGTTTTAAATATGACGGTGGTTCCATAGACTTTGATGAGGTCCCTACTGTGTGTAAGTGGTGAGGGAAGGATTTCAAGTTAGGGTCCATTACTTCTATGTTCAAAGTGTTAAAAGCTAGTAAGTACAAATTACTAATATTGGACACTATTGGAACGGGGTCCATGTACACACACACACACACACACACACAGGCACATAGACGCATGTGGTATGTAACAGTTACCCCTACATACGCACATGGTACATAACACAGGGGCATAGTTGTATACAGACACATTTGTTTTGATGAATAAACTATGAACAATGTGAAACAGAAAGCAGAGCGGCTCCATTCTGCTGGACCAGCAGGAAGAGGACTGGAGATCAGCTCGTCTGTTCTATTTCAACTCAGTAAACAAAGAAAGCGGGTTCTGAGCCGGACATGGCACTAAATGTAGCACAGATGTGTCAAGTGAATTAACCGTCCTCCATGAGTCCAGAGACAGACCCGAGAGAAAGAAGAGCTACCGATGCCACACGGTTGGGGCATGCTGCCGTGACCTGTGGAGAGAACCCACCGGGGAGGCGTGTGGACAGGACAAAGGTGTACGCGGGCGTGGCTAGGTTAGAAAAGCCACAGGAAGGAGAGGCAGCATGGGACCTAGGTGGAAAGTGATTTACCCACAGTGGCTGAATGTGAGCCAGCCAGGGCCAGGTAGTGCCAGGGACTCTGCCACTTAGTTCAGAAAGAATTAAAAGCAGACACCTCTGCTCCAGCGCAGCCCACTGAACCACACCGCCACTGGTGCGGCCGGAGACATCAGAGATCTTAGGTTTTCCTCCAGAGACGTGTGCTTAGGAGCCAAGGTCAACTCCTGCGAACTCCTCATTGCTACACCCAGGGGACTGGAGAAAAGGATGTTTTAAAATCACTTCCCGTAAGTAAACTTGAAGCATCAGAGACAGCTTGCCGAGTACACCGTGTCCGAGCCCGAGTATTCACAGGACCCTCAGATGGCCAGAGCAGCAGTGGCCGCAGCCAGGAGGACCCTCATCTGCAGTCTTTGGGCGCAAGTGGGGCACCGTCACTACACAGCCCAGCAGAGATCCGGGACGGCGCCACCATCCGCTGCAGCGTGGCCAGAGTGGCCGGAGACTCAGGGCAGACTGGTAGTTCTGTGAAATGTCCTGCAGGACGTGGGCAGTGCCACCTGCAGCCTCCTGGGTGCTGCTGGGCCCGAGAGCCAGCAGGTTGTAAGGAGCTGGGCAACCCCCCAGCAGAGTCCTAGGGGACAGTGAGACGTGGAGCCCAGAGCTGGAACAGGAACACGTCCCCTGCCCGTGGGACTGGAGGGGTCCGAGAGATGACCAGGGGACGGGTCTGCGGAGGCGGGTCCACCCTGCATGGTCCAGGAGCGCCACCCCCGAGGCAGCTCAGAAGCACTCTCTTGCAGAAAGTGACCTCGGGGACCCCGGGAAAAGTGAACAGGATAGAGGGGTCTCCCTCAGCACAGCGCAGGAGCCGCGGCCTGGGGGGCACCCGGCACCCTCTGCGGGGTCTGACTGCAGGCTTTTCCCAAAACAGAAGCAGGGAGCAAAGTGCCAGGGCTGAGCCCCCAGACTCCTGTCTCTCCTCCCATTCAGCAGGGCACAGGGGCGGAGCCGGGCGTGGGGCGGAGCCGGGCTCGGGGCGGAGCCTGGCGCGGGGGCGGAGCCGGGATCAGGGGCAGAGCCTGGCGCGGGGGCGGAGCCTGGCGCGGGGGCGGGGCCGGGCGCGGGGGCGGAGCCTGGCCTGGGGCGGAGCCTGGCGCAGGGGCGGAGCCTGGCGCAGGGGCGGAGCCTGGCGCGGGGGCGGAGCCAGGCACATTCTGCCTGGAGCTATACAACATGCAGCAGGAGAACCCCATCTGTCTGCAGCCAGGGGCGGGCAGCTGTGGCGGGAGAGGGGGAAGGACAGCAGCCCTGCCCCAAACAGAGCAGCCAGCCCAGGGAAAGGGGCTCTTGCCCAGAGGAAACCCGTCTTTTAAGGCTCAGTGCTCACTCCTTAATTTGGGCCATTTCACCTGGGCGACCGCCATGAAGCAGGCCTCGCCACAGGAGCTGGGAGCACAGACAGCAGGGTCCCCCGGTCACAGCACCCGCTTTTGAGGGGATAGAGGCTGAAGAATGTGGAGACAAGTAACTGTTCGTGGTGAGCACAGAGAAGGAAGAAAGGGGTGGTGATGGCGGAGGGGGGGTCCTGGAAGGTGGCTAGGGAGTGAGGAGGTCACGTGTTCCTGGGGCCTGGGGGACAGAGGGACAAGGAGTGGCTGGCTTTCCCATGAGCCAGGACAAAAGTTTCAGGCGGTGGGGGGAGGGGGGAGGAGTAACAGCCATGAAGACAGTACCCATGCCTTCAGCAATGGTGGCCACATCGCCTACCAGGCAGCATGCAGGGCGCCTGTCCCCACACCCGGTGTCATTTGGAGATCAGTGGTTAAACCCAGAGTGGGACGCTCCCCCTCCACCAGGCAGCCCCCACAGGCACTATCTGGACAACTAGCTGGGTTAAACAGGGAGGAGGCTGTGCACAGAAGAGTCAGAATGCCCAAGAGTTGGCACTAGTGGCTGTTGCCCAAGTCAAGGCCTCCGCTCTAACCAGAACAGCAGGGGCTTCCTACTGGACATCTGGCTGTTAAAGATGAAGGGACCTTCACTTAGTGTCAGCCAGAGCTGCCCATACTATGAACCCTCAGACACTACTCTCCCCAGCCAGCTGTCTGCTTTGGATTAGACCAGGTGACTAGTGACAGCCCTGGCTCCTGTGAGAAAGTCCCCCAGCAGAAATCAGGGTACAGAACAACACACGGCCTTCCCACCGAGGAGCAGGACACCTCACTCTGCAGTCTGCCGGCTGGTGTACTGCTTCATCCCAAAGCCAGCTCTGGGCAACTTGGGAGTTAGAGCAGGGAAGGGAGGTGCTCCGACGCCCTGCTGATCCTGCTGCAGGCACTTCCCATCAAACATTCACCCCCTCCCCAGGCCCCCCCCACACACACACACACCCCTCCATGAAAACACGGGCTCCTGGTTGCAGCCTCTCCTTAGGAGAAGCACAAACTGGACAGTCAGCTCAGCAGATAAAAGACGAGCCATCCCGTGAACGAGAACTCAGATTAGACTCCTCTCAACGCAGCCGTTTAATGGAAAGTCAGTCATTACAGGGAGCCAGAAATCAGTCATGACAGGTCCCAGCCTCAGAAATGCTAGCACCCGCCCTCAGAACTCCGACCTCCGAGCACCCAGCCTGGCTGGGACTCTTGAAATAAAGGGCCCGGATCTGTGGGCACACTCGCAGTCGTCACCCAGCCCCTGGACAGAATGACACTGTGTATGGACCTCACAGACCACATTGGAGACACTCGCTTGCTGGTCGGTTCAAGGGCGAGCTTCTGGTTTTCCTTGTTAGATAGCCAAGTCGAAGAATTCTTTTATAGGCATTTCTCTTGATCACCGTTAGCTCTTGGTATCATTATGAAATGGATGGCCAACTGATAAGAAGGATGAAATGATATTTGAATTCCATTTTATAGGTTAGAAACCTTTTTCAGTGACTGTTTTTTTGGTGGTGGGGGGCATCCTGACCTAATCCAGTGAGAGGGTCGGGTGTTAATAATTATAAGCCTTAAAGGGAAGGAGACGGATGCCTAAAGAAGACAAGGGACTTAATTCTCGGAGCCCCCTCCACCCCTCAACGCCAAGGGGGAAGGCCAAGACGAAACCCTATCTGTCCACAGCCTCAGATGACAGAATGGTCACTTTTTCTTTTTTGAACACAGAGGGCTGTGCTCACAAATGCAGCACGTCCTGAGAGGGGCACTTGTCACAGCTGTCCTTAAGAGGATCTGGGCCTCCATGATTGCCGTTCTGGATGAACAGGACCTGAGCTCATGGGCTTTGCCTCCGCCTGTCAGCGGCAGCATAACTCAGCGAGGCCCTTGGAAACGAGGGAAACCACTAATCCTCGTTCTGAGAGCAAGGGGTAACTGGCCATAGACGCCTTGACAATATTTTTAATTTTTTCCCCCCATCCTGTTATCGTCTTTGACAATAAGAAAAATGGGACAGCGGGTTTAACAGATAAAACGGTCCATTAGACGGGTCTTGAACTTGTTTGGAGAACTCCAGATAATGCAGCTTGGCTGTTTTGTCTCTCCAAAATGTCAAAATTTGTCTAGGATTAATGGTCCTCTAACTCAATAGGACTTCATGTTTATAAATGGTTTACAGTTCCGCTGGATATAAAACGTTATGAGCTCATGGATTCTCATCACTGTTGAACCTTTACTGAAATCGACTGACATTTAGTCTGGCATCCAGAACAGACATGGAAGGAGCACAGAGCAGAATTCTCTGGAAGCTCTCTGTGCAACGCAGAGCGAGAGTCAAGTAACCAGGGGTGTGGGGCAGGTAGGCAGAAGGGAGACGAGGCTGTGGGTCCTCACCTAAGGTCAAGGGGACAGTTAAGAGCTAGTGGAGGTGAGAGGATCCACTGTGGTCCTTTCAAAGCCAAGAAGGGAGAACTCTAGGCAACTAGCGTGGTTTGAAGAAATTTCCTAAGAAAGAGCGTATGCTTAAAATAATCGGTCTCGAATCCTGTCATTCTAACACAAACATGATCCCTACGGTCAGATGTCTTCCCACATGGCTACCTGTTTGCACAGTGTGGCTCCAGTGATTTAATTACAATACGAGTAACTTTCACCAAGCACTGTCTTTGCCCGAAAAACTGCCTTTGGTAACAACGGAGTAACAGTAGATGGTGTTAACACCACGGACCCACACCGCTCTTCCTGATGTTGGGTACTGTACCGGTCATCCCTGCTTGGGGGGGGGGGGCGATCAGATTTCACAAAGAGATCGTAATCCAGATCAGCTCACCTCCCAACGGCTCCCTCCAGGCGAGAGGACTGGGTTTCAGGGACCTTGTGAAAGCTACACAGACACCTGGCATGCATCATGCATGCCCTGAGCCAACCACCTGAACACTCAGACGGCCGATGGTCTATTTATTTCAAGTGCCACTGAGGGACAAGGAGAGGGACTGCTCAGAGGCCACGTTTTCATTTCAGTACGATACAGTCACGCACCCCTCGACGACAGGGACGCGTCCTGAGCCACGTGCGGTGTGGTTGGGCCACCTTGTCATTGTGCGAACACTGCCAAGCACGCCTCAGGAGCCTAGCTTGAGCAGCCTACTGCGCGCCTGGGCTGCGTGGCATGGCCTGTCGCTCCCGAGCTGCACGCTTGCATTAAAAGACTGTCGACCCTGAACAGCACAGGTTTGACCTTATAAGCAGATGTTTTATTCTGCTTATGTTATGGACACTAATCCCATAAAGGTATTTTCTCTTCCTTAGGATTTTCTTCAAAACATTTTCTTTTCTCCAACTGACGTTATTGTAAGAACACTGCATCTAATACATAAAACACCCAACCTACACGTTCAGGGACCATTTCTGTTATCAGTACAGGCTTCTGATCAACAGCAGGCTATTAGTCGTTAAGGTCTGGGGGAGTCGAGAGTTGTATGCAGATTTCCAACTACAGGGGGAGGGGGAGGGGGACCCCAACCAACACATTGTTCAAGGTGCAGGTGTAGTTCACAGTGACACTGAGCTAGCCCACAGTACAGCCAAATACTGAATACGGAGCCGTACAATTACAGAAGAAACCCAATATGAAGGGTTCTTACCCTGGTAGGATGTCTCCTGAGTTTGTGCCACTGAGGGGGAGGAATCTTGACATATGAAAGACGACGCACTAACCACCTTCCTCCCTCTTCTTTCTAGCGTGGAGCTGGACTTTAAGCAGCAGGAGGACAAGCTCCAGCCCGTTCTGAGGAATCTCCACCCCTTTGAGGACACTCAGGTCGCCCCCTCGCCTTACTCGCAGGAGACTTGCTCCTCGACTCCCAAGCAAAAATCCAAAACTGAATCTAAAAAGCACGGAAGATGGAAACTCTGGTTCCTTTAAGACTCGTGGCGTTTGGAGTCTAAAAGCCGTCTGGAAAAACCCACTGGAGCTTTTAACATCCATCCTCTTCCACAACAAACAGGATCACGTGAACCGCGCGGCCGAGGCCGGTGCCAGCCCGGCTCTCACCTGCTTACCAAAAAAGGCCTTTGTCCCAGCTGAGACATGAACAGACAGCAAGGCACTAGGCGTCCCCACGCGCCCGCTGTCGTTCGCGGTTCGCGGATGTGGGATGGAACATCGACGCGAAGCTTCACGTCGTCCAAGGGGGGCAAGTACAACCATTCTGTCCCCACCCCAGATCGGCAAGCATTATGTGGCCAGCCTGCAAAACGGCAGGCTTGTCACTGTACACAGCTAAAAATCACAATTATTTTCCAGCCTTTATTTTATTTCTTTTTAATAAGAAAAAAACAAACAGCAAGCCTTATGTTTGCAAAGGACTTCATTTTTACGTTCCATTTTGCAAATAAGCCGGGGGCGAGTGCAGTTCTCAGCACATCAAATTCTGGAGAAAGCACAATTTTTTTTCAAGTGGTCGGAGACCATGAATAATCTCTAAATAATGTGACTCGGTGTATATTTGCCTTCATGTGCTGTAGCGCGCTAAGCCAAGTGGCCACATCTCCGTGTCACGCTGACAGCCCAAGTCTAGCATTCTCTACATCTCCAGACCCGCGATGTGTTTACTGCTCAGTTTCCCAATGGCCAGCAGCCAGGAGTCCCCCAAAGTCAGGACATGCCTTTAATCACTGCAAGTCGACAGGGTCAGAGCTATTGAACACTAAGCTTTCTTAGATCTCATTTTTAATCTTTTGATACCCAAAGGCCGGATGATAAATTCTGGCAAGAGTTCGAAAACACCCATACAGATACACAATGGATAACTCAGTCACCAATAAATCACAGGCGGTCTCCGCTGCCACAGGGAAAGTGTTTCTGTGGATCCATCTTTGAGACATTGTTCATCTCCAAAAGCGCAGGCAGATGTTGTATACCATTTGTTATGCTTTGTAGCAACTGTGGAAGACCCGAACATCTCAAAAAGAAACAGTGTGTCTAGTTTAGCGGCTACCATCAAACACCTGCACTATCGCCTACACTTAAACCTATTAGCTAAGTTGTACAAAATGACCTAAGGGGAAAGCTGTGAATCAAATGTTTTTAGGTATTTTTTAAATAAACAGTGACGCGTACAGCTCTCTTTTGATGACGCATTGCAATATAAATCTTAGTTCCTTTATTTTTTCACTTATTCGTTTGCAAACCTCCTTTTATAGATACCCAAATCCCCGGGTCTATCGATGACTTTGTCTTATTGATGTTGGCTTTTCACAATAGGAAGTAGGGATCTTCTTTTGCCTTTTTTCTGTACAACTTAAATTATGACGAGTTTGTGAACATATGAGAAAACCTAGTCTTCGACTTCCTGTCCAACAGTCTCACTATCTAACCTCGTGCAAACATACACAGGTGGTGGATTTGATGGCGGAACACAAGGAGCTCCCCTAAAAGAACCTCTGCCTCCACTGGTGAAATCGGAGCTGTTTCTTGCCTGGCATTTTCCTCCTGACTCAAGAGCAAAATCTCCTTTAGTTCTAAGTGTTTTGATTCCACAAGGACCGAGTAGAGATCAGACCTGAACTTTGAAATCAATGAAACGAATCTATCATGTCAACATTCTTTGGGGGTTACTCAAGCTATACCGCAGATATATGCTTTAATTCAAAGAAGAAGAAAAATAAATTAACATCTTTTGTGGAAAAACAATGGCCAAGGATACCAATCCTTGGATTTCGGCAAACAGAATCAAGTATTTTTGTGCAAAAGAAGGACAAACAAGATGATCCCATACCATGAAGGAAGTGCAATTGTGTCATGTAAGACATAAAATTTAAAATTATATGTGTGTGTGTTTCATGTATTTTATACTGTTTTTAACTAACGTTATAAAAATGTTTGCAACAAGTGATCCATCCTTGTGTTTTAAGAATTCCCAACTATCTCAGTAATTGAAATAAGAGTATGAACGGCTTTCTGATTAGTTCTATAAATCTGTCTACACGAGAGGACATCCTAGCAAGCAAAATAATGTCCTTGTTTGAAAACAGTCTAGACTAAAAAACAATAATAATAATAATAATAATAATAATTAATTACAATTTCGAGAGTTGAAAGGAGATGGAAGACACACTCATTCCTATTTAAAAATAAAACTGTCTTCAGAATAGTAAAAGTATATATGGTTTCAAAGTCATTTCATAGTTTGAGTGTGCAATGTCTCACCAACAGAGGAGGATGCTTCTAGCAGAAAGAGCTCGGTAAAGCCTTTGACACAAAAGCCCCGGTGAAAAGGGCAGTGTCACCTCATCTGTAGATGTACCCATGGCATCAGGTATAGAGGTCAAATTATTATACTTGTCACTAAGTTCTTTATTAATTTTTAAATAAAAAAAAAAGAAAGATAATGTTTCGTGTGGCCATTAAACTTCTTTCCTGGTCTCGGTAGAGATGGGAAAACAGGCATAATGTAAGAAAGTAATAATTAAGGAACGACATTCAGGCTGCAAAGCACTTAACTGAGGTTCCCATACTGCTGTGAGGTGTGGGCCCTGCCCACCGGGCCGGATGGCTGAGGACAGCATGTGGCTCAACCCGGCTGGGACTCAGGTTAGCTGTCCTAGTACCCCAACAGGGGCTTCAGCCGCCAGGAACACAGGGTGACTTTCTAAGGACCCAGGGTACCCACGCACTATAAAGGCTCACTGCAGGACCAGAAACTGATGTGCAACTGTTCAAAAAATCTCAGACAGACAACTGAACTCTGTGTTTCTGAGGAAAATCCTGCCGTGGCCTCTAGAGACAGCTTCTCTCTAGACCACCCACTAACCAGGTCCAGCCCCAGGGGTCAGCCACCTCCTTCTCTTCTGCCTCCCCGTCCCCCCTGAGCAACCCACCTCTCCCCTAGAGACAAGCCCAATCCTCACCCCTTTCCCTGGAAGGCCAGGAGAGGACAGACCCGCACCCTCTTCCTGTCCACGGGTTGGGGTGGGGACCACTGTCGGCTGGTACAGAAGGCTCCTACTACACTCCTTAGGGAAAGGAGGGATGAGTGCCACACCCACGCAGATGGGGTGTAAGACCCCAATGCAGGCCCCAGCAGCTGGGGGCCACTGGGAACCACGTTCCATCATCACCTGTGAGCCACCTCAGAAGTCCCCTTTTACAAGCCACCAGATAACAAAGGACATCATGCCATATGGGTGCCCCCCCACGTCACTCTGACAGGTGCCACAGGCCTCCAGAAGAGGTGCCGGGACCTGTGTCCCTGCTCCTTGGACCCTGGCCCCTCCCCAGCTCCAGCAGAGCATCCATAAGGGAGGGACCCAAGGCCTATCTCAGAAAGGGCCTAGGAGGTTGGCAGCATCCCACGAGGCGGCCAGGCTAGGCTGCCCATCAGCACGGAGATGTGTGGCATGGCAGACACGGCCCAGCATCAGGCTGAGCCCGGTCTCAGAGGGGAACAGGGAGTCTGTTTTGCCACGCGGCTCTCCTCAGGGAGCTGTCGTAGGCGTGCCAGAGAGACACACAGCCCTCCAGCACAGTGCAGGTCACACAGCACCCCCTGGACGCCCCTGCCTCTCCGTTCACGGGAGACGGTGCGAACAGGAAGCACGCAGGAACCGAGGCGGGGGCTCCTCCACCCCTCACCGTCTGGGACGGGACAGCGCAGTATGCCCCATGCCCACACGGGGGGACTGAGTTTTCAGGAGCGTGCATATCGGCCAGTAAAATGGGAGCCGCTCACAGAGACAGGCCACTTCAGGTAGGGGCGGTGTCACCTCTGGCAAGGGCAGCTTTGCACATGGAAATACCTCCTTTTTCCTTAAGAAAACAATTCTCTGCCACGGGCATATTTGGAACGGAAAAAGTGCGACCGATTTATTTACTGAAAAACGCTGTATAACTGAGAAATGGCATTCCATTTAGTGAATTAGCGTGAACTAATCATGCCTTAATGGGCAGCATACATTTTGGCAGCTGAGAAGGTCACGTGAAAGCCGTCTACTGCCTTTTAAGCAGCTCAATAATTAACTTAAGGTACCTCTGTGGCTCCGTATAAATATGCAAGCATTGCAGCTGGGTTTTCCCAGGCAACGAGGGGTTCTTATTTCCCCTGCGGTATATCCACAGTCAGGGGCCATGCTCACGGGGGGAACAGAGAAAACCAGGGCTTCAGGAATACGAAGAAGGCAGGGACACTTGCTGTCCCCACGCCAAATAACAATGAATTTACAGAGCCACCCCCGCTGACAGGCGCGCCCGTGTGAGAGCGACTCTGGGAAAGCCACGTGTTCCGGGCAGATTTAAGACCACAGATACGCCTTCAAGAGGCGCCGAGGCCGCCCACTTGAAACTTTTATAACGTATTGCTTTCTTTTGCAAATAAAATGAAGGGTAGCATTTATTTATTTTTTGTGTGTGTGTGTGTAAAAACACATTCTCGTTCACGAAACCCATTAGACGACACCTTCGCAAAATGAATATGCGTGTCAGGAGACGGCACACACCTTGGCGGGAATATTTGGTGACAAGTCTGGGGACACGGGATCCGCTCACGGAAAGACCATGACTAGCACACGCTTTCCCAAGTAAAGAATCACGTGGGTTCCGTATGAATCACCCGGGCTCAAAGACAGCGCCGGGTTTCCCAGAATGACGGCTTCCCCACCAGTGACGCTGCTGTTGTCACGATGACACCCCCCCCCTCACATCAGAGTCCCCAGCAGCTGGTGTTCAGAGTGAAAGCAAAGTCATTCCCGTTACTTGAATCAAGTGAGTTAGGGGGTCCAATGGTCACAAGACAAGGGCGTGCGGGGAACCCAGGCAGGAAGGTCCCCTTTCCTAAATTCGGTTTCTGAGCACCGTCCATGGACTCTGTCTTCAGAAAAGACCTACATTTTTTGTTTTCTGTTTTTAGTGCATTGGTAATTTCCGGTCTTCATAGCATCCCAGCTATGGAGAGCCCTGTACAAGTCCTGCTCACGCGATTACATTTTTAAAGGACCCAGTAACAGAAGGCAAAGCGGATCGCTCAGAAGCAGCAGCTGAGGTCACAGAAGGAATGTGTCTGTGTATTACGCACTTCATCAGCCATCTACCCAGCTCAGCCTGTGAGCGCTGGTTCCAGCAAAGACACCCGGTGCGGGAAGAGGGGTGCCCGGTCACCCACCTGCCCACAAGACAGAAACACCTAACCCGCCATCGCCACCTGCTCAGAACTTACCCAGAGACTAGGAATGCTGCCTAATGCCGAAGCCTAGAAACCTTTTCACACAGGGAGAATAAAACAACATCTGGACTCAGACAATATAAAACAGGAAGCCCTTCACTCCCTTACCCCAAAAGAGTCAGACAACACTGGAAGGAAGATAAGAGAGTTTTCTCAGTCGGGGGACAAGATTCCCGCAAGCCTTCTCTGTGGCCACGGGCCTGCGATTGGCACCCACACCATCTACGATTCCATACCTGCCAAACAGGCATTTCCTTCATTAAAAATTAGAAGTATAATTCTTAGGATTGTGGCCCATTTTTATTCTAAGCCTGCGAGGCATTCCAATAGCCCATTCCAGATACAATGTTGGAGGATATGAAATAACCTAAAACAAACGATAAACAGCCAACGGCAGAGAGTTTTATGAAATAACAACGGGTGCAGAGAAAAGGCGAGGCTTGTCGTGTACGCCACAGCCTAGCCCACGGCGTGCGGCTTGCTCTCTTCCCCGTGTGACCGGACACGGAAATGGTCAGACCGCAGACGCAGTCCCCACGACTTACTCCAACGGAGGAAGAGGGACATGCTTACCGTCCCTGCTGAGAGTGTCACAAAACCCATCACCATTAAGGGAAGTCCGTGCATTCAACACACGGCCCATCACTTTTCTAAGTCCCTCTGTAGTGATCACCCAGAATGCATCAGCTGGTTCACAGTGCCACCATTGCCATCCCCTGTACGCAGTGGTGGGATCCAAACATAATAATTTAACAACCGGTTCTCTGCCCTCATGGCCGTTTTAAATATATATATATAAAAAATGGTATCCCAAAAGGTAGTTTATTATTTCATGCATTTAATACTGAAAGAATAAGGACCATACAAGAGGTACAGAAAAGTAGATTAGGTTATAAGAAAGAGTTTTAACATATTAAGAAAAAAAATGTCAAATAATACCTGTCCAAAAAACAACAAAACTGTTCTTTAAGATATTTTCAATGACAGCTTGTCACCCCGTTTGGCACTTTTTCTCTTTACGTTACGTGTCTGTTTACTGAAGTGACAAACGGGAGGGAATTAAAAAGCAGTATTTCATCAAAGATACAATGAGTGTCATGAAATGAATAAATAAATACTACAAGTAGAGTTCTGCCAAACTTTTTCTTACCTATGGATGGAACGAGCATGACTACAGGCACTTAGAATACACTACTGCGCAGATGAACGTTGAAAAAAGAGTCAGCAATGTCAATTTGTGATTTCCACACTGGGCGGCTGCCCAGGCGCCCACCTGAGAGAGGACCCTGCTGACAAGTCCCATTTTAACAACTGGTTCGCCGAACTCAACAAAACATTAGGTATTGGTTTTGCTGAACTGGTGCCAACCAGGTGAATCCCACCCCTGCCTTTATGCAAACACTGCGTAGCCAGCGCGTGAGGGCTGAAAGGTCTGTGACGTGACGTCAGCACATTTCCAGCAGCCGATTACGTTTTCCGTCCATCTTGTCAGGGATACTTCTCCGCTCCCCCATCTGCCTCTCATCTGAATTCACAGAGCAACAGCACTGACATCAGGAAGCTGAGGTGTAAATCTACATCTGAGCCCAAGGTCGAGCCCAAGGTCGAGCACAGCCAGCAGGGGAGCTCCTCACACCTCAGCGGCCACCACAGAGGGACGCAGGTCTTTAGTGGCCGCGAGATCCTTCCTCACATGTGGCACATGCCCATCCTGGAAATATCTTGAGGCTGCCATTGCTCATTAAACAATTACAGCTCATTCAGATTTTTTTTGGCGGGGGTGGATTTCTTCTTCCAGCCTAATTAGTTTTGCAAACGGAATCTCTGGGCTCCTTTAGTAGATAGTGGTGATATGGGAAGTGGGAGGAGTCAGCTTAGGACTTAAACCCATCCCTGCTTCCGGAAACCTCTTCTGCTAGAAAAGGTCGGGCCGGTGGGACATGGGTCCAGAAGACTCAGTAAGAACTAGACCATAGCTGGGCAAGAACAAGTGTGGGCCCCCGCTGTCCTCAACCTTCTCAGAAAGTGTTGGTAATGCTCCTAAGGATGTTCCTTGCAACAACTAGCTTCCTCCAAGCCCTTCAAGGAGTGGGCTGACCTTTCTAACTCCCGGAGATCCGAGCATCTGGCCAACAGACATGACTGAAAGGTGGAAACTGGGAAAGTGCTTCCTGTCCCGGGCGAGCTGTCTCCCTAGCGATGACAGGGATCTGGGCGCATTTCAGCATCTTCTTCCCTTCCTCCCAGAATCCCACTGAGATCAGCGTCCCACGGGTCCCCGACTCAAGCAACACTCAGTTTGACTTCAAAGCACACATCATTCGTTCCACTCAA
This sequence comes from Rhynchonycteris naso, assembly GCA_037038555.1. Classification (NCBI taxonomy): domain Eukaryota; kingdom Metazoa; phylum Chordata; class Mammalia; order Chiroptera; family Emballonuridae; genus Rhynchonycteris; species Rhynchonycteris naso. The sequence continues at coordinate 258,416,480 of CM072999.1, read as the reverse complement.
GCACGTCCACACCGTGACAGTGATCCAGGGGCACCCACGGCGCCCCCCAAGAAGAGAGGCTCACCAGACATCAAGGGGGTGCTGAGATCACCCCGACCCATGCGTCAAGGGGCTCTGTCTCCTCCCACCAAAGCAAAGATTACAGAATGCCTATGATGAGGAATGTGATAAGGCTGGTGCATTTACATGTGCAGAATAGAAAATCCCACGGCAAATAAAGCCAACTTACAAGAAGATATTTTATTTCCTAATTTATACACCTGATATAAGCTACACCTGCAAAGAACTGTGAGCACACCATGTACCTAAGGCAGCCATTGTTGCACCTCTGTGCCCCACCCATGCTCTCCCCCAACCACATCCTTCACGGCGACACCGGCCACGGTCACCAACACAAACCCCCACTCCCTGTTCTGCCATCTGAGGGAGACATTTGTGCCCCGTGACTTCGTCCACTCTGGGGACACACAGAGACAAGTAAGGTCACACAAGCAAGACAAGTGTGTCCAATCTAATCACCAGTGAAAACTCCTAACTGTATTTTCTGTTCTTTCATTAGGAAAGCTATGTATTTTTATTTTATTTTAAATGCCATCCAACAAACTTAGTTAAATAGTAACAAGGACTAGAAATGAACGATGATACTAACTGGGACTGACGTGGGTAGCTTTAGTGAAGAAACCAAACTTAAGAATAATGAGGTAAGAGGAAAAGTGGTTAACTGGGGGGGGGCGGGGGGGGGGGAGGCATCATAATACACGTTTTATATTCTTCTTAGAAATCTCCCGAAAAGTAAAACAAAACAAGGATGCCGTTCCATACCTCCATGGTGTGCGCAGGAGAGCCATCCACGAGACATTAGAGCATAAATGAAACAGCTAAGGAGGATACCTCGGTTCCTTGTTAGGGACCGTCACCAAATGTCACCAATGGCATCTTCAAGGTGAACCGACTGCTCACAAAAATTAGGGGATATTTCACTTTCAAGATCAGGGAACGGGCAGATGACTCCAGAACGGTCAGCCTTTTGTACAGTAGTACGCAGTCCCTTTTCACCCGTGAAATAAAAGTTGGCTTTGCATCTCACGTGCATAACCAAAGAACTTTCGTGGACTCGTCGTTTGCTTTTCTGATGTTCTTGTTTAATAAAATTGAAAAAAAAAAATCAAATGCTTCTTTTTCTTTTTTGTTTTTTTATCGCTTCACATTCATTTTGAAATATCCCCCCCCCCTAGTTTTTGTGAGCAGTATATAGAAAGAAACCACCGGAAGAAGGAGGAGGACGACGAGGAGGAAGATACCCACCCTCGTCAGAAGGAAGCCGTGAAGAAGCCAGCCCCGCTCGCTCGCTCCTGTCTCTTGAGGTGTGGCTTGCCGGCCCCCCTCCCACCCGGACACAAACGCTGAGAAAGAAGCCCATTTCAAAAGGTAAATGGGCAGGTCTCGCCTGCTGGCTCCTGCACCGTCACAGGAAAAGAAGCCTACTCTCGTAAGACAGTTGGAAGGAGACCCGATGGAGTTTTGGGCTTAAAAGTTAAATAACATTCCTTGAGGAGGCAGCTCTCGGCCACGGGGGTGGGGGGAGACACCCATGCGGGTGTCACGCAGCACTTACGATGAGCTCAGAATCCCGCCCCATGGAGATGACGGTCCGGTTCACCGTGCGGAGAAGCTTCTCCATGACGATCTGGACGTGCCTCTGTGTCGGGCCCTGAAGGAGGAAGCGCCCCGTGAGAACCAGCCCCCGGGACAGGTCACTGGCATGCGGCCCCAGTGGCTGTCACGGGATCCATTCACCCCAAAGAGAGTCCATCAATTCTAACCCTTCACGGGATGAAAAATAGCCCCTCGTCAAAGGCGAGAGTCTTCACAAAGAAAACTCAAGCCATTCTATTAATTATAGGCCATTAATGATCATTTGTTAAGTAATCATAGTCATTTAATTGAAGCAAAAGTTAATAATGAAAGCAAATCTGTTTAAACAACATCATGTTTATGATCCCTGCTGAGCCAGCCTGCCAATTAGGTGGCTGGAAACTGAGGCCCTCTATAAGCAAGGCCTGCAGGTGCCACCACCGAGGCTCTGCGGGTCAATCCTGGCAACTTGGGGAACCAGCACCTGGGGCACAATGTGACCGATCATTTGAGCAAACTCTCTGAAGCCCACAGACCCACAGAACTTCCTACCGAGGAAAACTGGTTCTTCTACTTACTGTGTGATGGGACACTTGATTCTTTTCCACAAACTCTGATCGCGTTTGAATATGTTCTCTTGTCACCTCTGCACGTAGGCAGGCAAGTGCCAGGTGCCTCCCCCTCTATGAGGGTCTGGCCACACAAGCCCTTTACTCTCAAAATCTCTCCAATAAAAACAGGGAGGGAGAGCCCAGGACTGGAACCACCAGAGGCTGCCTTTTGGGTGACAGTTTCCAAAACCATACAAAGGCCGCAGCCCCGGTGCAGCCATCGTCACTGAGAATGAATTGTATTCGATCTCTGTGTCCAAGGGCACTGGCCAGGCTCTGAGAGAATGGGGCAGGGCGGGAGGAAGCAGGCAGGACAGGGAAGGTGTCCGGAAGTCATGTGTGATAGGGCTCAGAACCAGCCCTGCCAACTTAAAACTCCAACCAGTGTGTCCAGTGCTTGGGGCAGAGACGACTGAGACCCTGTCCACATCTCCAGACACACCTGGAGAACCAGTGGTGTCACGTGTGTGTATATATATACCACACATGCTGGATCCACTCTGGGTGGGAAGCGCGGAGTTGGGCTTCTCCACGTGTGCTTGCACTAACTGTTGGTCGGGGGAAAGTTCAATGGGATAAATGTGCAGTGTAGAAACACAAAAGGAAATGCCCTTTAAAAAAAAGAAGAAGAAGAAGAAACTATCTAGGAATGCCCAGGAAGAAATTATCCATGGCGAGAGAAAGCCAGGGTCCAGGAGACAGAAAAGTCTCTCTTCTCAAAAGTCTCAGAAGCACCTGTGATGTTAAAAACAACAAACCCATGTACATGTATCACTTTAATAAAATAAGAATTGAAGGGAAGAACGCAGGCAGTTAGCCCTCACTTGCTCACTTCCGATTTTTAACATCAAAGCCTTGGTCTGACGTAAAGGATTAAAAACTACGTCTTGGGGAAGCACTTAGCCCGGAAGTTCTAGATAAGAAACTCAAAATAAGCACTTCTAATGTGGAAGAATCAACACTGCAATATAATGGATACGACTCACACACAAATAAAAGCAACTTGACAGAAAGAGAGGGGCATAACCTTTAACTGAAGGTCATTTCTTTTTGGATGAATCGGGGTACCCCGCCCCCGGTGCTCCAGGCGGAGCCCGCGGGGAATCCCGGGATGAACTTCCCGTGGCAACCTCACTCACCACGTCCTTCTGGTACAGCACTTCGAGGACGTCGCTCAGCAGCTGGCAGCAGGCCTCCAAGTCCTCCTGCCTCTCCAGATGGTACTTGAGCTGGTCGGTCATCATGGGAAGCAGGATCTCTCTGCAGTCTGCAGGGACACGAGGTTGCCAGTCAGCGGGAGACCCACCAAGGTGCAAGGCGCGTCTGCAAGCAGCTTGACCCCCTAGCGCCACGATGGCAAACCTATGACATGCGTGTCAGCACTGACATGCGTAGCCATTTTTGATGACACATGGCCGCACACCAGAGAAGTCTGGGGCCGCATGCCGAGAAGGACGTTTCATCCCCGGCTCCTGCACGGCCAGGTGCAGTAGCCGAGGATAAAACATTTGCTGTAGTGTAGACACTCTGTGCCGGAGGTCTGGAGGTCAAAACAACAGAACTCCAGCACAGAGCGTCTAGTTCTGGGACTTCCGGTTAAGCCGTTTTTCCCCAAGTGACACACCACCCGAGTGATGCTCGGTTTTTTGACGAATTTTGACACACCAAGCTCAAAAGATTGCCCATCACTGCCCTAGCGTGTCCCACTACCGTCAAGTACGCCACATGGACAGACATCCTGCCACCTGGCACCTGCAGACGGTCAGGTTTCTGGACGGTGAGGACATCACTCGTATCGCTCTGCACGTAATGGACACAGAGAGCTCGCCCGTGCGTGAATATACACGGGTTATCTCTGGGTCAATACACGATAATTCACACACATGCCGCAGGACTCCTCTTAGCCGACATTTTGCTTTCTGAACTTTGTGGTACCCATGGACAACAGCGGCCCTAAAATAATAAATTGAAAATTCCAGAAATGAACAGTTTGCAAGTGTTATATTGCGTGCTGAAAGCCTGCACTGTGCTGCTACTGCTCCCCACTGCCTGGGCCGTGAGCCCCTCCCGCGCATAAACACTGTATCCCTTTGTACAGAAAGATACAAAGAGATAGTCAGAGAGAGAGGTAGACCACATTCACATAACTTTTGTTACAGTATATTGTTACAATATATTTATTGCTATATTACTTACTGTTGTTACACTTACTATGCCTACTTTAGAAACTAAACTTTATCATAAGTAGGTATGTATTGAGAATAATATATAGCTGGCTTGGTACATCTGTGTTTTCAGGCATCCACTGGGGTTCTGGAACATACTGCCCTGTGGACAAGACAGAATTGCTGTGCATACGTGAACACATACACACATAACCCCCAAAATGTGCACACGGACACCAACCAACACACGCTGGAAGGCGCACTCATGCTGTGCGCCTATGAGTTCAGTGGCTAGCAGCTTGACAAGTTCCAACACTTCTTAACAACAAAGATGACTTGAACTACAGCTTCTCTCATTCGTTCCTGGGAGGACCAAAGCACGGCTTCCCCCCTGCACACATTCGCCGCTGCCTCCTAACGGTTTCTGAGCTCCGCCAGCTTTTAACCTACTCAGCCCTGCTCACAACCTTTGCTCACTCAGGGACACTCTGCGGCGCTCACCCCTGCAGAGGGACGGTCAGAGCTTGGGCCCCAGAGTGACACTGTCTGACTTCAAACTCTGCTGGCTTCCTGGTGGGACCGTCCTGGGCCACTCACATCACCTCCCTGAGCCTCGGCGTCCTCATCTCTGACACGGGCACGATGGCACGAGCTACCCGCAGGCGGGAGGCACGGCCGACTCCTGCAAGGTTAATGGGAAGGTCTGTGTCCTGCACAGGTCAGATGCTCAGGACTGGGATTTGCTTGCTGACAAGACACTGAGACTAATAATGAGCCTCGCTCCTCTCTGGCACCCAGACTCCTGAGCACATGAGGGAGGGAGCACAGGGGAGCAGGCATTGATCTTGGAGGGGAACCTCAGAGAGAAACACCTTCCCTGCAGGCAGGAAGAGTGGGAATTTGTTAGGGGGTGGCACGGTGGGAGGGGGCCAACCCAGGAAAGGGACTGCTACACACAAAGTCAGGGAGGCTGGAGTAAATGACGTATTCGCAGAAGCACGCGCCCAGGTCAAGAGGGTGGAGAGATGAAGGGGCCGATGGGCGGCTGAGTTCCATCGGGAACATGACGGGGGGGGGGGTGGAAAGGGGGAATGGAACTAGCACTGGCTGATGGGGGGGGACGAGCACAGGCTGATGGGGAGAACTAGCACAGGCTGATGGGGGAACCAGCACAGGCTGATGGGGGAGAACTAGCACAGGCTGATGGGGGGGACTAGCACAGGCTGATGGGGGGGACTAGCACAGGCTGATGGGGGGGACTAGCACAGGCTGATGGGGGAACTAGCACAGGCTGATGGGGGGGACTAGCACAGGCTGATGGGGGAACTAGCACAGGCTGATGGGGGGAACTAGCACAGGCTGATGGGGGGGGAACTAGCACAGGCTGATGGGGGGGACTTGCACAGGCTGATGGGGGGAACTAGCACAGGCTGATGGGGGGACTAGCACAGGCTGATGGGGGTGACTAGCACAGGCTGATTGGGGGGAACTAGCACAGGCTGATGGGGGGGGAACTAGCACAGGCTGATGGGGGGGGACTAGCACAGGCTGATGGGGGGGACCTAGCACAGGCTGATGGGGGGGACTAGCACAGGCTGATGGGGGGAACTAGCACAGGCTGGTGGGGGGGGAACTAGCACAGACTGATGGGGAAACTAGCACAGGCTGATGGGGGGAACTAGCACAGGCTGATGGGGGGGGACTAGCACATGCTGATGGGAGGGGAACTAGCACAGGCTGATGGGGGGGACCTAGCACAGGCTGATGGGGGGGAACTGGCACAGGCTGATGGGGGGAACAAGCATAGGCTGATGGGGGGGACTAGCACAGGCTGATGGGGGGGACTAGCACAGGCTGATGGGGGGGACTAGCACAGGCTGATGGGGGGGAACTGGCACAGGCTGATGGGGGGGACTAGCACAGGCTGATGGGGGGGAACTAGCACAGGCTGATGGGGGGAACAAGCATAGGCTGATGGGGGGCTAACGAGCACATGCTGATGGGGGGGACTAGCACAGGCTGATGGGGGGGAACTAGCACAGGCTGATGGGGGGAACGAGCATAGGCGGATGGGGGGAACGAGCATAGGCTGATGGGGGGAACGAGCATAGGCTGATGGGGGGAACTAGCACAGGCTGATGGGGGGGAACTAGCACAGGCTGATGGGGGGGAACTAGCACAGGCTGATGGGGGGACTAGCACAGGCTGATGGGGGTGACTAGCACAGGCTGATTGGGGGGAACTAGCACAGGCTGATGGGGGGGGAACTAGCACAGGCTGATGGGGGGGGACTAGCACAGGCTGATGGGGGGGACCTAGCACAGGCTGATGGGGGGGACTAGCACAGGCTGATGGGGGGAACTAGCACAGGCTGGTGGGGGGGGAACTAGCACAGACTGATGGGGAAACTAGCACAGGCTGATGGGGGGAACTAGCACAGGCTGATGGGGGGGGACTAGCACATGCTGATGGGAGGGGAACTAGCACAGGCTGATGGGGGGGACCTAGCACAGGCTGATGGGGGGGAACTGGCACAGGCTGATGGGGGGAACAAGCATAGGCTGATGGGGGGGACTAGCACAGGCTGATGGGGGGGACTAGCACAGGCTGATGGGGGGGACTAGCACAGGCTGATGGGGGGGAACTGGCACAGGCTGATGGGGGGGACTAGCACAGGCTGATGGGGGGGAACTAGCACAGGCTGATGGGGGGAACAAGCATAGGCTGATGGGGGGCTAACGAGCACATGCTGATGGGGGGGACTAGCACAGGCTGATGGGGGGGAACTAGCACAGGCTGATGGGGGGAACGAGCATAGGCGGATGGGGGGAACGAGCATAGGCTGATGGGGGGAACGAGCATAGGCTGATGGGGGGAACTAGCACAGGCTGATGGGGGGGAACTAGCACAGGCTGATGGGGGGGAACTAGCACAGGCTGATGGGGGGAACGAGCACAGGCTGATGGGGGGCTAACGAGCACATGCTGATGGGGGAGATGTGAGAGCCGAGCACAGAGCTGGAGAGACCCTCTGTGGTGCCGCGCCAGTGGGGCTGGGAGGCATGGACTCAGGCAGTCAGCTACTGCACAGTCCCAGCAAGAAACAACACCGGCCTGCACTCCCACTGCCATGATGAGTTTGAAAAGACCAGACTGGAACAGGAGTGGACTGGAGGCAGGTGACCACACAGCTGGGTAAGTCACTGTAGACAAGGGTGTGGGACAAAGGAGGGTCAGACAGCTGCCCCAGTGATGAATGAGTGTGCCACCCAGGGAGAGAAAACTGAGGAGAAGTGTGTTGAAGAGAGAGGGGCAAAAAAGACCACGGCTAGGGGTTGGACAGTGGCATCTGAGGTGCGTTGGGACACCAAGCGACCCCGGCGAGCAGGCGCGTGGAGAGAGGAGGGTTCCGGCAGAGAAATACAGGCCGGACAGCCATCAGCCCTGAGCAGCCACGCAAGCCAGGTGCACGCACAGACGCCGGAGGGGAGTATGCGGAAGCAGAGGGGGAGTCGCAGGGAGCGGGAGGATCCAGTGTCAGGGCAGGGGGTACGTAGGACACGGAGAGGGGGCGAGGAGAGGTGTGGGAAGGGGCAGAGGAGGCTCAAGTCCCCCACACCAAGCGACAGGAAGGTGGTCAATGTGGCCAAGTGGGGGGCCGGCGGCCAGGCCCACCCAGGGTGCGGCACTACAGGCACCCAGACTCCCCCCCACAGCAGCTTGCCCGGGCTGGGCTGAGCGGGGCAGGCAGAACGGAAGGAAGGAGCGGACCCCACTCCTGCGAGTACAGCTGGGGAATGAGGGGTGCCAGGGTGTGAGGGCCGGAGACAGGACGTCGGGGTGCTCGGCTGCTCTCTCGCTAGGAGCGGAGAAGAAGACACTCAGAAAAGTAAAGAACCGTAAGGAAACCGAGCTTCACGATGAAACACAGTCACTAAACCTCTCTTCCCACTGGGGAATCCCGTGTGGTTGTGGCACCAGCATCCCCGCCCCGGCACGTGCTCTGTGGGCAACCCCGTTCCGAGCCGTGACCGGAGCCCGGCCACTGCCCCACCATGCCAACGCTGGGCACGAGAGAGGAAACAGCCAGGCTCTGAAACACAAACTATCCTTGTTTGTAAGATTCTACGCGTTTAAGACTTACAACATTAATGAGACATAAAAACACGTCTTGCATTAACATTTCCTGACTCTGTTTTTAACAGGAGGGAAGAAATATGAGCAGGAGAGTGCGGCAGGTCCCCATAGGTACGTGGGGGCCCAGGGAGAGGACTTTCCCGGGGACGACGCGGTCACGGCGGCCAGCCGGTCTGGGGAGATGGGAGCATGCACAGACGAAGAAACCAAGGACGCAGGACAGCACGAGCCTTCCTGTGTCTCTGTGTTCCGGGGGGCTGACAGGAGGCGGTCACGCTCAGGCGTTTTCAAACCCGGTTTAGCTGGTAGCTCCGGGAAAGGGCTGTTAGCTGCGACATTTATTCAGAAAGAGTTCTGTCCAGTGAGTACAGGAACCCACTGGCGGACCTCAGAACCAACGTGTGAGATGCCACAATGCCGTGCATCCCCCGGGCGTAGGCCAGGCCAGCCTTGCTGGTGATGAGGGCCTGGACCTATCTGCAGGAGGACAGCAGCACAGGGAGAAGGGCACTGTCCCATGGGGACAAGGCTGGTCCCCCGGTGTCTGTGCTCCTGGATGTCAGGGGGCCCTAGTGGGATTCCCCATCTTCTCTCCCAAGCCTGCCTGTGATGCCACTTGATGACCTCAGGCCCCCATGGAGAGCATCTCCCCAAAGTCACATCCCCTTAAACTCATGGGGGACACGACCCTGAGAGCCAGACAAGCTGTCAATGTAGGAAGGTGCACAGGTATCAGCGAGCCGCCCAAGCACAAGGCCAGTCCGGGGACACACCTCCAGAAAATGACCTCATGGCATGAAGCCAGCCTGAGCACGCAACCTCCCGCAGTGCTGACCCTCTGGACACCCGCCTCCACCGACACCAAGGCCCACTGTCTCTCCTAGAGAATCTCCATGTTCACACATCGCATCTGCCCTCGCTGTCTCTCGGCCTGCTGACCCTGACCACAAAGCCGCCTCCGCTATAGGATGATACCCCAACCTCCTCAGGGCCAGCACACTGAGAAGCTCCCGCCACAGACCTGTCCGAGTCCAGCCTTGCTGCATCCACACTCGTGCTCCCCAGCAGGACATTTCCAGCACGAGTCCTCGCATCCTTCTGCCTGAAACACATTGCTCGGGAGGACGACCCTCCACCGGCCGCCCCTGTCCCCTTTTGGTCACCTCTATCACTGACACCGTCCCAAGACACCTCAGAGGAAGAAGTCAGGACCATGAAGCTCTGAGCCAGTCCGGAACCAGACAGAGGGACTCAGGACAGAAACCACGGGGGGAGCTTGGCAAGGCTGCTCCGAACAGTGTAGGGGACCCCACAGAGATTGAAGGACCAGTGGCTGCTCGGCCCTAGTGGAGGGCGGGGAGGGTACGTCCATGAACGGTCCCACAAAACTGGAGGAACACAGTTAGTTCCAGACTCAGAGACGGCAGAAACAGCCATTCAGCATCTAGTCCCCAGATGTCCTGGCTGCAATCCATCCCTTCCCGCCCCATTTATCTGTCACGCTGGACAGGCTGCCGTGGACTTCACTGTTCTTTGAGGTAATTGAGTGTGTTGGTGTCATTTGTCAGAGCTGCTCCAGGGTCAAGGGGGCAGCAGCTGCCCCGTCCATCTTCAGGACAGACAAGCTGTCGGCCACGCCTGGCTACCTGGGGTGAGGGGCGCCCCCCACCCCCTCGCCCAGGGGTTAACTGTTGGTTGTCCAGCCTGTCTTGATGAGAAACAACACAACTTTTGGAAACTTCGATGCCATTTTTTCAGGTTTCATCACACTCTATTCTCTGGGCCCCTCGAGAGCATCAGGACCCGCGGGTTATAATCCGTCTGACAGACCTGACCGTTTTTAGTGTCCACCCCACCGATGGCTGGTCAGGACAAAGTGGGAAACTGGGGGTCGGCCACTTCCCCGAGAGGAGATAATATTGCAGACACACTTTGTAAGAATGGTCGACACTCCAGGGCGGAGGGCCAGCGCTCCCGCCCCGACCACACACGAAGCACAGGACCGGACCACCACAGATGGGCTGCCGGAGGGCCAGGCTTTCCTTAAAGGTTGCCCTGACCTGTCAGGCCTCTCGTGCAAGCCTCCAAGGACAGAGGGGCAGAGGGGCAGCAGCGGCCTTCACATATGTGTCCCAGGACCCCAAAGCAAGACAAGCAATGCCCAGGGTCCTTCAGAGGGGCAAGGGGGACCAATCCAAAGGGCGGCACAGCTGGCCGTGACCTGCAGGCCCTGGTGCCACCATCGACTGACCTGGGCACAGTGCAGACATGGCCTCACATGGCCGGCTCTCAGAACAGCCTGAATCACCACTGGTTCTATTACCTGTTAATCTTTACTGGGATGCAGCCTCCATGAGAGAGAGGCCATGTTCTCATCAATACGAGGCTCCCCTGGACATAAACCAGGATGTGATGGAGAGAGGGAGGGAGGGGGGAGGGAGGGAGGGAGGGGGGAGGGGGGAGGGAAGGAGGGAGGGGGAGGGAGGGAGGGAAGGAGGGAGGGGGAGGGAGGGAGGGAAGGAAGGACGGAGAGAGGGAGGGTATGCACATGCATGTGCTCTCTGTGCAGAACAGCTCTTGCTCCTTGGCCAGACGTTTGCCGCCTGGTTATTTTGTCCACATTTTTCATCTGGAAGCCACAGAGCACCTGTTAAGTGGTGAGGAGGGACCTCCCGTCTGGAACAGCCTGTCCCGTCCTTGTAAGACATCTGAGGGACAACAACATCCTAACAAGATCTCTCCGGCTTTCTGGTGACCCAGTTTCACTGAACGGTGTCCAAGCTGATCCGGACGGCCGTGTGCCGGTGCCCACTCATGCGGGCATGTGAGAGAGTGTGATTACAGAGCACAGGACCAAACAACAGGTCCGCAAGGAGGAGCCGACTGCCGTCCTGGGCCGCCCTGGGCCGCCCTGGGCCGCCCCGGCCACCCACTGCCCTCCCCAAACCAGCACAAACACAATGGCTCAAGCCCCTTGTCAAGGGTGTCTCTTCCTCAGCACCTCGTCTACCCTCAGCACCTCTGCAAGAGGCGGCAGGGCACCCGTGCTAGATAACACTAACACCTCTCTATCTCATCACAGGTGCCGACCAAACATCAAAGGCCAGGAGGACGGTACACCACACACCACACACTCACGCACATTCCACACACACACACCACACTCATACCAAACACCACGCACTCACACACCACACACACACACACTCACACACATTCCACACACACACACTACACTCATACCATACACCACACACTCACACACCACACTCACTCACACACACACACCACGCACTCACACACCACGCACACTCACACACATTCCACACACACACACTACACTCATACCAAACACCACGCACTCACACACCACACTCACACACACACACCACGCACTCACACACCACACACACTCACGCACATTCCACACACACCACACTCATACCATACACCACGCACTCACACACCACACTCACACTCACACACACACACCACGCACTCACATACCACGCACACTCACGCACATTCCACACACACACCACACTCATACCATACACCACGCACTCACACACCACACACACACACACACTCACACACATTCCACACACACACTACACTCATACCATACACCACGCACTCACACACCACACACACACACACACACTCACACACATTCCACACACACACACCACACTCATACCATACACCACGCACTCACACACCACACACACACACACACTCACACACATTCCACACACACACACTACACTCATACCATACACCACACACTCACACACCACACTCACACTCACACACACCACGCACTCACACACCACGCACTCACTCACACACACATTCCACACACACACACTACACTCATACCAAACACCACGCACTCACACACCACACTCACTCACACACACACTCACACACACACACTACACTCATACCATACACCACGCACACACACACACCACACACTCACACACCACGCACTCACTCACACACACACTCACGCACATTCCACACACACACACCACACTCATACCATACACCACGCACTCACACTCACACACCACGCACTCACACACACACACCACGCACTCACACAGAGACACGCGCGCACACACACACACCATACACTCACTCACATGCACACGCACACTCACACACATCCCACACTCATACCATACACCACACACACACACACGCACACTCACACTCACACAGAGACATGCACACACACACACACACACCTGCAGAGAACTATCTGAAAGCATGAGACTCCGTCCCTCGCAGGCAAGGAGGGAGATCCTCCTGTCATATGACAAGGCCCCAACTTAGTGTCCTGAATGTCCTTCCCTCCCTTCCCCACGAACAGAATGCCATTTCTATATGATGATCTGTGTCAAATCGTCCCTTGAGGCACGAAACAGATGGCCTGGGAATCTGACAATGGAAACCAATAACAAACCTTGCATTTTAAATAAATGGCCCACCAATAACCAGGTGGACAATGGCTGCAATGAACACTGGACCACAGTCCGGGGACCAAGTCCTGTTCTCTGAGAGGTTCAGGGAAAGCCCTCTCACGCAGCTCAGTGAGGTCTGGCTTCCCCATGCACGGACAGAAACTATACAGTCCGTCCGCCCTGCACACGCTCGGCTCTGGGTTTGGGGCAAGTCACGAGAAACTCTCTAAGCCTTAATGTCTCTCAGCTGCAGAACAAGGGGGCTGCTGCTTACCTCTCAGGGTGCGGTGAGAATTAAACAGCACAATGTATGCGCTGGGGAGGTAGTGAGTGCCATGAAACGGTAGCTCTCAACTATAACAGAAATAATATTCCCCAACGCCAGCCTTTTCCACGGGGTGGAGCACGAGGAATCGGATGCCTTCCGGGACGCCACCCCCTTCCAGAGCCAGCGGGCTATGCAGAGGTAGCCAGTGCCACAAGGCAGGGACTGTTCAATGTCACTTCCTTTTAAGTCATTTAAATGTAAAAGAAAAAAGAAAGTGATCCTTGATTCGGTGATTGGAAACAACTGTCGTGAACAACTGGGGTGCATAAATCTACTCTCCCATGGGGGCACATTTTATTAAGTGCTTATTAAATACAGGTCAGGTGTCTGCGATTAAACATTCAACATCCAGACTGAGACAGTTCTGTGTGGGCAAACCCTTCTGGGTCTCAGGGGCCCCGTGAGGAAAACAGGTATGAACTACATCATTGGTACTTTTTAGACTGAAGTCATGTCAAGATGATATTGTGAGACCAAAACTAACCTCACCAGCTATTTAGTGCACTTTTTATTATTATTATTATTATTATTATTATTACTTTATGTGGCCCCTGAAACACTGTAAACAATGTGTAGCCCTCGCATCCCGTTTCCGCTGGGCAGCACAGTCTGGGGCCGGCCAGGAAGCAGACGCAAATGACTCCGCGTGCAACCTCTCATCTTCAGGGACTGGCGTTCATCGCTACACGCACAACTGAGACTGGAGTGTCCTTCTCTCAGACCTGCCGTCATGTGTGTGTGTGACTTCAGGACGTATCGTCGCCCGGCAGCCCTGAGCAGAAGCATAGTAACCCACAAGGAAGCAGGACTAGCTCGCAAGGTTGTCCCGAGTCCCCAGGCAGCCAGGACAGAGCGGGCAACCCCAGCAAGCCCTGACTCCACGCCGATCAGCCATGGGGAGCAGAGGCACTGAGCCCACCGGCCTCCCTCCCCACCCCTCTCCCCGTGAGACCCACTGTGGTCACAGACGGCAATAATCGGACATCTGTTCATCCTCGGCCACGTGAGCTGAGGCACTGATGATGAACACTCTGGTCATGGACACTGAATAAATAAGTAAATATATATATATATTAATCTTTATAAAAGGTATTCCACAGGCATCATCAGCTTATAAATGTCCAAGCCGAATATCCGTCTCTAACCCCATTCCAGCTCTCCATTAGAGCAAGAGGCAAATACGAGAAAATGAATTTGTTCATTTAAACCGTTTGTTTTATGAACACTTGACTAATGGGCTTCTTGATTTTTAGTTGGGTCCCATTAAACAAATGATCCATAAAGTGTATTTAATAACCTTGAGCCCTTGTTACAGGGAACAGAGGCCCAGGGTAACCCCCTTCATGAGAATGAAACAGTAAGAGCCATAAAGACGGGGAAGGGGTGCTTGCTAGTCATCTTCTACAGACACCTATCTAATTCTTCCTCCATCTGGGAACTCCGTACCCCACTTGATTCCGTTTGATCCGTGACTTGCTCCCTCCATCCACGTCTTCAAGTCACATAAACACACACAACGCAGCCGGCCATGGAAGAGACCGTGGCCGCCATCCGGAGACGTCCATACTGTTCGAATGTGGGGACAGGGGCCAGAGGGAAGGGTCACACGGGGACTTCATCGCAAAGCAGTCGCTCAGCCAGATCCGACGCCTGATCCTGAGGCCAGGACATGGAGGACAATGGATCCACGGCGTGTGCACAGGCGTAACAGCACGTATGTCTCTACGTGTCCAAAGCAAATGAATGTTTGCCAGGCACCCTCATTGTCAGGCACCGGCCGTGACTGTCCGCAGTACCAGGAGGACAGGGGTGGGGAACCCCGGGCTGGCCATTTCTCTTCTTTCTGCACTTGCGTCCCCCATGGCGGCCCCGAGTGGCATTTCTATTCCTCTCGGCCAGGAGCAATCTGGGCAGGGCCCCCCCAGCATCCCGCAGCCGAGCGCTGGAACGACCGAGAGGAAAGGAGACCCGCGTGGCAGCTCGGAGGGACGCAGCGCCACGGGACTTTCATGGAGACGGTGACGAAGCAGTCACAGCCACCTCAGGAATGGGATTAAGTGGAAAAGCAGGATGAGGACGGCAGGAAATGGGAAGAAGCTGGAAAAAGATACATCTTCCGAGTGAACCCCATGGGTCCATAAAAAAAAGAGTGTCACCTTTTGGAAGAAGGGAGGGGACAACAGATACTCTGCATCCTTTAGGGTGGAGGAAGGTGACAGGGGTCAAACATCCATCAGTATTGTAATAAATACTGTGTCAGAAAAAGAAAATGAAAAAGGAACCAGTGGAGAAAACCCACAAAGGATGCCAACATAAAAGCAAATAAAAAAAAATTAGACTCAAGACCCATGTTGGAGAAGGTTGCATAGAAAGGACTAGTCAAGCCAGGAATCTATTCTCAAGGGCATCAACAAGATCGCTGGGTACGTTCAGAAGGACTCCTCCATGCCTGGAGGTCCCTGGGCAGAGTCAATGTCTAAAAACATAGGGTATGGCCTGACCTGCAGTGGCGCAGTGGATAAAGCGTCGACCTGGGAACACTGAGGTCGCCAGTTCAAAACCCTGCACTGGTCTGGTCAAGGCACATATGGGAGTTGATGCTTCTAGCTCCTCCCCACTTTCTCTCTCTCTCTCTCTCTCTCTCTCTCTCTCTGTGTGTGTGTGTGTGTGTGTGTGTGTGTGTGTGTGTGTCTGTCTGTCTGCTCTCTAAAAAGAATAAAATAAAATTAAAAAAAAACATATGGTATGGATCACTCCGTCTTGGGGGAAGGTCTGTGCACCCGGCATGACTAATGCAGCAGCAACAAACTGGGTCTGGAAGGAGCACGGAGGGGATGGCCGGCGGACCCGGGGCCCCTCCCGCTGTCCCGGGCAGGTTACCTGTAGGCGACATACCCTGCAGGAACAGAGCCCTAAGCTCGTAGGGCCTCTAAGGAATCCCAAGTTGGAGAGAGACTCAGGGGCTTGCTGTGCTGGTACCCAGGGTCAGCCTGACTACACACGACACAGCCTTCTCTAGGATGGCTTGTCCTCCTCCCAACATCAAGCAACAGGGACAGGAGACCCCCACCCACCCACAGGTGGGTACAAAGCACAGAGTCAGCTGGAAATAATCAAGTTTAGGTCAACGACACCCTGAGTAACTTCCGGCTCGGCCACTCTGGTTACGGCAGAGAGCCCCACACGGAAAGAGAAGAGAGAAGAGAGGAGTCTCTGAGCGTGCAAACACCACACCGCGGGCTCTGTCCATGCTCACTCTGCTCGTGTGCCATTTACTCACACGTTTACGGTTGATCCTGCTGCACAGGACATCTGAAAAGGATTCAGTCTTCAGAATGCACCGCTCCTGCAGCGAGCGTGAAGCCCTGGCAGGGTAGGTGACAGATTTGTCACAATACAAGTCCTTAACCAGCACCAAGTTAGTGGACAGCGCCCTGCCTCCCGCGTTTCCCACAGGCTGGGACACCTTACTTAACACCCGGGCCCTGACCTGTTGTAAATTAAGAGAATTTACTCTTTTCCAATGACACAGTGTATAAGCGGAGGGCTCTGAAGTCCGTCAGACTTGCTAACAGACCAGTCCAGGGCGCGTGCGGCCGATGACCACTGAGTCGAAATGGAGAAAATTCCAGGACGGGAACTGACTTCACTTCCCTTAAAATTCAATACGCCATTTCCCACAAAAAGGACTGCATTGTTTTCTAACAAATGGCCTCTTCAAAAACGCATATAATGAAAGATGTCGAGAGAGATGCAGAGTGAGAGACGGAAAAGGTTCAGTGCCTTACAGACAAAGATTAAAATGTTCTCAAGGCACAGAAAAGAAAAAAAAAAGAATAGAAGAAAACGCTCTTCGTATCCCCACCATTATTGAAAATAGTCAGTCTTTGGGGTGCACAGCTGGAGAGGTTCATGAGAAGCCATCAGCACAAGCAGGAACTAAAGTCTTCCAGAATATGATACAGAGCGGCACCCCCAGAGAGAGGGCATGCGGTGGTCCCAACCCCGACCTTTCTTTCTGCGCAGCATCCGTCAAGTTAACAAATCCACTCCAGAGGAGCCCTTTCAGTAAAGAGAACTACCTCTCCATTTTCCACGGTGGAGAAGCTCATTGAGGTTTCACTGTGATTTGTTTACGGATCAAAAGCACGCAGGTCTATTCTATGCCAGGTCTGCATACATCCCACAGCTTTTCGTTCTACCATTGAAAAAGCACACAAATGTGATAAGTAGGGTGATTCTTTTTTATTTAGAGATATACGTTTTTCTATCTCGGCTCTAATCGCAGTGAAAATAGCCTAGAAATCTGACTCCCACATTTCCTAATAGCATGCCCCCCCACCCCCCGGTACCGAGGCCTCTGCCCTCCAATTTCAAAGGGCTGGTGAAACTAATGCTCCTGCCATTAAAAAGGAGAGTTTCTCTCTGCTCCGTGACGGGGGGAATCATTCACCTCGAAAGTAAGAATGAAGAAGATCATTTAAGGTCTTTGTGCCGACGTTTCTAAGAAGCTCTGTATATGGTTCAGAAGAAACAGGGCAGAGATGAAGGTTGATGAGGCAGAGGAGACTCTGGGAGAGAGGCCCATGGGCTGGGTAGAGGGGAGAGTCCCAGGGGACATGGAGCAGGGCAGGAGAGGAGGGAGGGCATGGCTTCCCTCCCAACCCAGAAAACACACACACACAAAGGGTGCCCTTGGAAAGTGAGCCAGCTTCAGGCAGACGAATCCCCCAAGAGTAAGGTGACCAGATTTTAAAATTGGTAAAGCGGGACACCATTGACAGGGGCAGAGGGGTCTTGATTAAAAATTTGGTCTATATGGAGCTTCCAGGTCGAGGCGGGGTCTCCCCTCAGTACTTTTTTAAAACGCCGCGGGACGTGAGACAAATTGTTAAAAAGCAGGACGTCTGGTCACCGTACCCAAGAGTTTAAAAATACTGTCAAGACCATAAACTATCATCTTCCACTACATCTTAAACCTTCACTCTTCAGATCTCATGCCACCCTCCCCAAAACCAAGTTAACCCACAATGATTAGCACACAGTAAATCCCACACACAAAAAAGAAAAATGTCCATTACTTTGGTTGCTTTCTTTTTCTTCTTCTTTTCCTAATGAGAGGAAGGGAGATAAAGAGACAGACTCCTGCATGTGCCTCAACTGGAATCCACTCGGCAACCCCCATCTGGGGCCGATACTCTGCTCATCTGGGGCCATGGTCATAACCAAGCTATTTGTAATGCCTGAGGCGGAGGCTCCACAGAGCCATCCTCAATGCCCGGGGCCATTGCGCTCAAACTAATCGAGCCATGGCTGTGGGAGAAGAAGAAAGAGACAGAGAAGAAGAAGGGGGAGAGGGAGGAGGTGGAGAAGCAGATGGTCACTTCTCCTGTGTGTCCCGACCGACTAGAAATCAAACCCAGGATGTCTACACGCTGGGCCAATGCTTTCTGGTCGCTTTCAATACGGGGACATGGAAAGATGAGATCTTGTCAGGGGCAGCGTTACCTGGATTGCTCCATCCAAAGGCCTCACTCAGGCCCAGAACCACAGGGGACAGGAGTCCACGTGGGGAAGGCACGCGCAACCTGAGGTCTCTCCCCTGAACTCAAAGGCATCTTGCAAGGATGTTCCGTGCTCCTGACTCATTTCAAAGATAAGGCGATCGCTGAGGTTGATCTCCTTTTATTCCAATTCCTAGAACGACGGTGTACGATGTTTTCTGTGAGGCCCAATCCTACACCTCAGCCCCTTTGTATTTATTTTCATTTAATCACATTGAAACGTTTACATTTCGGTGATGGCACCGAAGCTGTACGGTCCACAGCTTTCGTCAGCGCTCTGGGCAACAGGACAATCCCACGGGAACAAAGCTACCCAAGCACAAGTTACGGTGTTTCGACCTTTCGTTTCTTTGCATCCTCCTTCGAAAGTCTGCCCGCTCCACAGCTCAGATTATTTGCAAGAGGGAAGCACGTCAGCTTTCTGGTGATGCACATCCTCTGTTTAACCAGTCAGTCCTCGAGCAGTGAAATCACACGGTGAGACGACGCAGGGAGCCCATCACGCCTGCTCCTTGACTCTCGTGTACGGCAGGCTAACAAGTCTGGTAGCAAGCCAAAGGCCCTGCCCCCAGCAGCGGGGCAGAAGGCACAGCCAAGGTGGGTTCCGGACAGCAGCATGGGGACCACTGTTCCCCCCTTTTCTGGAACAATGCCACGCACCCTCCATTTGACAAGACATCCTCCTGACATGATGTGATGGCTGAGATTTGCTTCAGAATCTCTGGGGGGGGGGGGAACAAGACTGACCATCACTCCAAAACGCTGAAGCCCCGTGATGGGAACATAGGCATTTGTTAGCATTTCCCCTTCACTTTTCTGTCGGCTTGATACTGTATCCCATTAATTTTCATAGGCAGCGGTGTTGAATCCAGAGATAAACTTGAATGGTCCCTCCCTTCTTATTTCCATCCATCCGGGGAATGATTAGAATAATCAGCAAAGAGAAGACAATCTTGACTTTTATAAAAGTGCTTCAGGAGAAGCATCTCAGTGGGCGCACCTGTGAGCAGATGGCAGCAGGAACAGAGCCGCGGTGTCTACACAGGGGGCCGGACAAACACAACCCCGTCTGCCAAGAAACACATCTCCTGTTGCAGCCTAACAGACGTAGCAGGCTCGTCCGCAGGCTCCGTGTCCTTTTGAGGGGCAGACGAGGAACAGCGGGACAAGAAGGATGGCACAGCCAGGGCACCACACGCCTGGGCAGACCGGGACCCACACCTGGTGAGGGGAGGCTCTTCTGCAGAGGGGCACTTACGGGGCTCGGAAGTCACTGCCAGCCTCCAAGCACAGATCCGTCTGCTGTTCCCATGGAAAGGAGCCTCTGATAACGATGGGATGTCTTTGGTATCGAGGGAGGATGGAAAGAAATGTTTTAGAGCTAAGTGAGCCTTCTCCATGAGGTACTACCCATGCCGATGAACAAAAGCCCTGACCCGGGGCCGCCAGAGAGGAACCCAGAGGGGGCGTACAGCGATGCCCTCGGATCACACGCCCAAGGGAACTCGACTGAGGGCCGGCTCATTCAGTAGCTGGTACAGCTAAATCTAGTTATGCCAGCCTCTAAAACTTCGGACACGTTGGGGTTAGCTTCACTGGTTCTACTGGGAACGGGAAACAGCCCATAGGCCACTACGCTGTTCACGCATTAACCAAACATGCAACAAAGCAAGAACGCCCGGCCGCACTGACGCATCACAACACGGCTTTTGGCTTTACGTACTTATAACCAAACGTGGCTGAGCATATTTCGCGGAACTAAGACATCTCTGTGAGAGCAGACCCACGGAAGATTAAGCACTGATTAAGTCTTTCCAGACAAGGGGACACGCTGAAGACGCTGTTGGCTGCTTTCAAGGAGGGAGCCTGCCCATGAGAACAGCCAGGAAGAGCCTTTGGACTCAGCACCTGCTGGGGTCCACGTTCCCCCACCCGGAAATGCCTCCAGGCGGCCAGGACGTGTCTGCAAGCACTCTGGGCTCTCCATTATGGCTTGGGCAACTTCAGCTGATTGGGCAATTCTGGAGAAGTCTGTGGGACGTGAATTTTCAGGCTGACTTTGGTCCTTGCAGCCCACGATGATTCTGGACTCGCATGTTTCAGACCACCTCATTTACGACGTTGGTGGATACAGCTCACGGTTAAGATTAAATTCCTAATTTGGTACTTAAAATGATACAACGTATTCTAAAACATTCTGCATCCTGTTAACTCCATATTCAGCAAAGCGATGGCTTAACAGAAAGCTACCGATACTTAATGACAGCTATGAATTTTTATTTGTATGCTGCACACTTTCAAACCGGGACTGGGGGCTGTCTATGAGACAAAGACGTGTGCAACAGGGATGAGAACAGAAACAGGACCCCAGAAGGACGAGGGGAATCATGCTGGCAGACAGCCCCCTGACAACAGCCCCAGAAGCCAATAGCTGTCCCTACAAGCTTCCTAGCCACTCAACAAATGGAGTATGTTTCCACAGAAGAAAACATTTTCTTGAACTACCCTCTTAAAACAATTTTTCTTTTCAATATTTTTATTTGAACTGCTTATGTCTGAGGTGCTCATTCAAAGAGACACAGAATGATTGGTGGAACAAAGTTCTGTAATAGGCATTTTGAAATATATGAAAAATGCCCTCAAGTAAGTCTTTCCTATCTCACCACTCAGGATCAAATATTATCATCCACTGACTGACAATGGTAAACACCGTGAAAGCACTGATGGTGATGGTGATGGTGATGATGATAGTGATGGTAGTGATGATGGTGATGATGATGGTCATGGTGGTGATGATGGTGATGATGGTGATGATGGTGATGGTGGTGGTGATGGTGATGATGGTGGTGATGGTGATGGTGATGATGATGATGATGGTGATGGTGGTGGTGATGGTGGTGATAATGATGATGGTGATGATGATGGTCATGGTGGTGATGATGGTGGTGGTGATGATGGCGATGATGATGGTGGTGATGATGGTGATGATGATGATGGTGATGGTGGTGATGATGGTGATGATGGTAATGATGGTGATGATGGTAGTGACGATGAATGATGGTGATGATGATAGTGATGGTGGTGATGATGATGGTGATGGTGGTGGGGATAACAGTGATGATAGTGGTGATGGTGATGGTGGTGGTAATAATGGTGGTGGTGATAGTGGTGATGGTGGTGATGGTGGAAGTGGTAACGGGTGGGATGTGGCTGTCAGGGTTGGATGCTGGAAAAAGGGACCTCACCGACCTACTAAAACCTAGAGGCAAAAGGTTCAGTGGATTCTACTTGCTCTGGTCTAAAGTTGAACCCACATGGAAGGAACCAAAGAAACAGTATCCCCCCATCACCTCCATCACCAGGCCTTCCTTGAGCCATGCACGGTACCCAAGCGGCAGCCGACAGCTGGACGGTGCACAATTCAAGACCAGCTCTCAAGGGCAGCCGGGCACAGGGGCAGTCAGGGTGAATGGGTGAGGGAGGAGCCATGTGCCGTGAGCTGCAAACGAGGGCAACAGAGCTAACTTTCTCCTAGGGTAGGAGACGTGAGCACTGGCCCCGACAGAGATCGGCACAGAGGGCTGAAGACAGCGGTCCTCGTCTTGCCTGGATGTCTGTTCTCCAGAAGAGCCCGAGGAACCTGAGATCAGCACTAAGGGTTGGCTCCATCATATTTTTATAAATCAAGAAATTAAATTAAAATGAACAAGGTACACATAAGGTCCAGGAGCTGAGAAGGTACCGAGGACTAAACCAGACACAAACCAAGCTCTAAGCCCAGCCGGCAACTCAACAAAAACACCCGGATTCCAGGGTGTGGGCGGCTCCAGCCCGGAAACACCCCCACGCAGGGGGAGGAAAGAACTTGAACAAAACAGCCGCACGAATGGACACAAATGGGACAGAATGACTGTGCTTCCGTCGGCACGTCACTCAACAGTCTGCACATCTACCTCCAAGAGATGAGGGGGGTGAGACGATGCAAAAGTTTTCAGCTTCCCATACAACAGCTTGACAAGCGTAAAATATTAATTCACTCTGTTGAAAGAAAGAAGGAAGGAAGGAAGGAAGGAAGGAAGGAAGGAAGGAAGGAAGGAAGGAAGGAGAGAAGGAAGGAAGGAAGGAAGGAAGGAAGGAAGGAAGGAAGGAAGGAAGGAAAGAAGGAAGGAAGGGGAGAAAGAAAGAAAGAAAGAAAGAAAGAAAGAAAGAAAGAAAGAAAGAAAGAAAGAAAATGAGGAATAAAAGGGAGTAGAGATGTGTCGAAAAGCGAGGTATTCCTCAGGATACGGGAATGGAGACATCATTAAAATTCCTATGACTTCGAAGCAGGGTTGGAAGAAACCCTGTCAAGCAGCACCAAGTTCAGGATAAGACTGGACACCATTATGCGCACATTTAAAGAAAACTTAAAACTTTTCTTTGCAATCACCTCCATAGAAGCCAGTGATTGCCTCCCCAGGGCAACCCATCACACGCAGTGAAGGCCACAATGACTGCTGATTGCGCGAGCACTCGGGCTCCGGCCTCCATTACCAGCCTGGAGGTCCCGCGTTCGCTTCTCCATGATCTATTGCCCAGGTGAGACGCCAATTACCGTTCTCTGGGTAAGGGCTCAATCTTCCTGTCTGGCGGAGAAGCTGTCTTAATTGGTTGCAAACCCCCCACCCCTTCTTTCGGCGGGCGGGCGAGGAGGAGAGACTTCAGGAGCGGCAGGGTGGGTCTGCAGACAATGACTGATGCGACAATCTAATCATTTCAGGGTTCCACTCACCGTGCTGGGTGAAGAGGTCACTGTGGATGATTTCAATCAAGCAGTACAGCTTCTGAATGGTCAGCAAACCCACAGGGACGTTTAGGATGAAGTCAGTAAACATTTTGCTATGAGAAACAGAAAACACAATGGAAATCATGTGGAGACAGGCAGTACAGTAGTCCCAGGTGTTTTATGAAGATGCAAAGTCGTTCAATGGCCAATCAGAGCCACCAGAATGTTGGCTAATGCCCGTTATAAATTATGGGCCAACGTCTCGTCCAAAAAAAACAACCGCGATGATACTTCAGAAGGTTCTCTTGAACTTCCCACCCACTAAAATGGCAGTGATAGCAAAGACAGTGAGCAGGTATTACTGGGGTGGGGAGAGACTGAGCCCTTACACCGCGTCGGCAGAGTGTGAGATGGGACAGCCACTTTGGAAAACCACATTGGCAGTCCTTCAGAACACTGGCGATAGTAGTTACTATACGAGCCAGCATCTCCACTCCTAGGTGTATGCCCAAGAGGAACGAAACTCTGTCTCTGCACAAGACCTTGCACACGGATCACAGCAAACATCATCCCTAATGTTCAAGAAGGGGAAGCATCCCGGATGTCCAGCAGCTGGCAGACGGATGGACAAAATGCAGTGCGCCCACACAAGTCAGCCCTTCAAGGGACGGAGTTCGGACTCAGGCTGCCACATGGACTGACCTTGGAAACATGACGCTAACTGAAAGAAGACAGTCACAATAGGCCCCATTCTGTGTTGTGTGACCCCACTGATATGTAACACCCGAGAAAGGTAACTCTATAAATACGGAAAGTGGACGGACCTGTGGTGGCCCAGGGCTGGGGCGGGAACAGGAAATGACAGTAAGGGGCACG